>OX235265.1:13689259-14328784 GCA_944472135.2 Trichobilharzia regenti
AGATTGGGGTGAGAAAGGCTATTTTAGAATACTACGTGGTAAAAATGAATGTTCAATTGAAGAGACAATTGTTGGTGGTATAGCGCGATTATAAATTTACTCTTTATTTATTTTATTCTAAAGTATCATCTTATTTTACTTTTTTGAGTTAATACATATTAAATAAAGAAAAAGAATTTCTATCATACGAACTAGTTTGTTCTGTGTTAAATTGACTACAGGGAATTGGACATTGAATACTATGACTGACCAGTTTCCACGTAGAACCTTGCGCAGAAATACATCAGTTTGTGTTGACATACTTCATGAAGAACACTAAAGGTGACAAAAGAGAGACTAAAAGCCATTCAAAATAACGACGATTATTATTATTATTATTTCCTTTAGTTCTTAGAGGAACTTAGGAATTCAGCCGCTCGTCCTCATTGCGCTCGGCTCTCTGCCAACGTTTTCACCTGGCTGCAAGTCTGCTTACATTCTTTCATCTCCTATTCTCTGCATGACCTCCTCCATGCCACCCTCACAGTGACGAATAACTCGCCGCTTCCCATTCGGTTAACATTCAAGCGATGGCCTGGAGTGTGATGTCACTCATGTGATGGTTTGTTTTCTCAGAATATGGCCAGCTAATGGACCTCCACTTCTTCCTGCATATTTGTTGCACAATCGGTTCCTGGTTGGTACGCTACCAGAGATCCCTCCATGTTGCTCACCTTTTCAGGCCAGCCATCTGATCTTAGAAGTATTGAGCGAAGACAGTTTTTTGGTGAAGGTCCGTAGTTTGTTCGAAATGACCTTCGTGATGTGATGCCAAGTGTCTAATCCTTAAAGTAGCACCGAGGTAACAGTGGAGTTGAAAATCCGGATCTTATTTTTCATGCTGAGTGCTGAGTATTGATCTCCACACAGACTTGAAAGCAATGAAAGCTTGCCTTGCTTTCCTGATCCTTGCTTTGATATCGTCGTCAGTTCCATTCACCTCTGGTTGAAACGATCCTTCGAAGGTAGGTGGGTGGGTAAAGCAGGTTGTTTCTTTCAGGTTCCTCCCATTTATCCTGATTGTTGTCTGTTGTTGCTGTTTCAGTTGGCCAGGAATCTTCATCACCACATCTGTTCTCTCTACATTCACCAGAAGTCCCATCTTCTCTGGATGCTTCTTCTGCTAACTTGTTGTTTTTCACTTGCACATATTCCAGTTTGTGTGAAATCTGACATATATTATCGGCGAAGTCCAGATCCTCCAAGTTTCTTGTGTGGTCGTTTTTATTCCTGTTTCCTCGCTGCCCGCTGCTGTCGACCAAAATCAGGAAAATCATAGGAGATAGTAGATATCAAAACCATAAACTCACTGACTTGGGTCAATCTGGGTATGTACATCCAACAATATATGCAATTACAGATGTTAGTTAGTATCAAACAGTCACAATATACCAAACAGCTAGTTATAGGTATTATGAGTCAACAAGGTGATATCCGCAGGATCACTGTCCGCAAATAAAATAATCACAATAAATCGCACAATTTCTTGGCCAGAAACTTCAGAGAAATAAGAGTTTTATCTAACTAAGCAAGCGTAGAGTACTAGTCGAAAATTGCATCCCAAAACAACGATAATAGGCAAAAATGTGAGAGAGGAAGTCTTCACCTCCGTAAGTGGCTCATACACTGATCTCATGTTTTTGCTTTGACCACCATTAGATCTTTTCCAGCCTGATCCATCCTATGTCAGCTGACATTGCCTTCTGTCGAGGAAGGCGGACGATGACTAGACATGCGTAACTCATGTCCTAACCATCTCAATCAGTGTAACTTCACAACCTCGTCGTTTGATTTCCCCTCTACTTACTTAACATTCGACGCTTCACCTCAATATTATTCACACCACATAATACCACCTAACAAGGGAGGTAGAATGCAGACACCTATGATCAAAGACAGCTATCTAGATATACAATAATCTCCAACTGAGAGAATATAGCTCACCCAATCTCAGTAGCGAAATGAGCATACTCATATAGACACCATGCTTTGGAGTGTCCAACACAACTTGCGATTTTCCTTGACGAACATTTCGTAAAGAAATTTACAAGGCTACAGAATTCTAAATCAATATCAAATGTGAAACTTACTTCCTCTTATAATCTCCAAGTGCTGAGTACACTAGCAAACCAGGAGTCAGCATAGATAGGCCAGAAGTTAGGAAATCGTATTCTGCAGAATTGTTTTGATTGTGTACGTAGACACAGTTGAGACAAACAGCAATGAACGTGTAAAATCGAACGTTATCAAAAGCAGTCATTCACTATTCGAACCTGTAGTAAAAGAAAAGGATTGTCGTAGACAGTCATCTCCAGAGTAGTCTCAGCCTCAGCTTTCACAACCTTCACTATTGCCAAGACCGCATTCAGAACCGAGTGTTCATTAGGCAAAATTAGCTTATTGTAATCTTTCCAGTTTAAGTTTGCCACCAAGCTGAAGTTCCCCGAAAATGATTAGACAGTGGTCTTAACGTAAACTATATACAAAAAGCTGCTACTGTGGTATATAGTACTGACAAAATTTACCAGTAGTATATAAAGAGAAATGAACCAATATTGCGGCTGAACATGCGGGACTCGCAAAGAAGACGAAGAAACACAATACGCGAAGCGCAGAAGCAGCACAATGTTGAAAATATGTGAGAAGGACGATTTTAAAATAAGGTATACATGATTTCCCCAGATTTTTATGTCAGACCGCTAATAAACATTCTGTTACCAACCACTGTTGTGTTTTCCAGCTATTTCTAATAGAATCTTATATGTTCTGGAACAGTCATAACCAGTTTTTCCGTTAATACTCAAGTCGTTTACCTTTCAAAGTCTTCTCAATAACCTGCTAGATAACCGGGGTTATATTTATAGCCCATATATGTTCAGACTTCCTATATCACCGGAATTATAGAGTGAAATTATAAAACTAGTTTCCCATCCAGTTCGTGAGTATTAGTGTAGGCTGACAGGGGAATACTGTACCCAATAGAAGAGGAATATCATTATCGCTGTTCCTAAGGATTAAAAAAGTGAGGCCATCTGGTCCTATGCCTGTCAGCGATTCAAGAATTCAGAAGTCTCTTACTATCACTTTCGTGTTAAACGGGACATTCAGAAGAGCCTCCATTAATTTCTGGGACTGAGTCAGTGTTGAAAAGTTCTAAACCGGAAATAAATACTCTGCATCATATTGAATATATATAAACCGATCGAGATAAACTTTTATGAAGAAGTTCATACTACTTCCTAATGGTAAGTAGTATAAACTGAACACAAAAGAATAAAAAGCAACAGGTTGGAAAAGAATCAGCGACCTCGTGTATTCGTTCTTTCTCAGTTCAAATTAAATAAATTTGTCTGACGATGAATGCCTTGTTTGTAATTATCGTGTAGAGAAGAATCTCGTCAGAAAACTCACATCAAGTGTAAGGAATCATTGGATTAATACTCATCACATATATGGTACTTATCATCATGTATTGTCTTCCGAATAGGTGTGCTGAAACAAGCCCGTAATCCCACACTCAAAATAGCTCTGTCTATCATATATGTCTAGCTGTAATAACTACAACAGGGTCTTAGCTGCTACACTAAATATCAGGTCAATCTGTATATACTGCACCCCATTCAAAATTATCTCCCGATTCCAAATGTCATCGTCCCTAAATCCTGGAGCTGAAAAACGTTTCATAATTCCACAATACCGGTTTGTCCAATGGAATGCAGAACCAACCAGAAGACAAGTTTCCATGCTACCTAACTCAATTCAGTCCTGAGCCGAAATATGTAGTATCTGTAGGAATAGATAACAATAATAAACTTATTGTATCAACTATTAGAATCCACGAGAAATATCATCTGACCACTTGGAATCATTGCAGACCTGTCAACTAACTCTACTGCTGCACTTTCTATTCTTGCAGTCTAGGAAGCCTTTGAAATCCAGATAGCCAATCAACACTGTGTTGACTGTCATCATTACATAAACTGCACTTCATGGATTGACTTCATGAGAGCATACAAAATCAGGTATAAGTTAAACTGTAGTTTAGTGTGTAACTTGGTGAGAATTGTTAACACTTTTACCAACCAAGGGATACTTCTTTCTCAAGAGGATACCTGACTTAAAAACAATGGATTTGATCAGGAAGCCAACTTTAGTGTTCATAAGAGAATCATGGTTCTCATTTTCCTTGGTGAACTTACATTTCGGTATAGGTGACTACACATTCTCACAAATCTAGATTGCTAGAGTATTGGTGGCCGCTTTATTTAAATATATGATCCTATTATGGTTAGTAAAGTTGAAGATAAAAGAGTGAATGCAGTGAATGATTTACTACGTATCTTCTTATATTGTGACAAATACCATATTCTTTAGGGCGGTGTATGATAAGCATTTCTGAAACGGATCCACTAGTAGCTACTTCTTTTTCGTATACCTTTCGTATACTTTTCGTATACCAAAGTAATTGCGGGAGACCACAGTCGCCGAGAAATCAACATGATCGTGGCCTTTAGTGCTTCAACGAAACACATGCTAACATAGATAACCAAGGATGGGAACAATACATTCAGACACCTGTTTATTATTATTATTATTATTGTATCCTTTAGTTCCTAGAGGAACATAGGGCTTCAGCTGCGCACCTCCATTGACTTCGGTTTTTTGACAACTTTTTCACCCTGCTCCAGGTCTGCCCACATGCTTTCATCTCCTCTTCACATGACCTCCTCCAAGTCACCCTTGGACGACCAACTCGCCGCCTCCCTTTCGGGTTCCACTCGAGGGCTTGTCTAGTGATGTCACTTGATGGTTTCCTCAGCGTATGGCCAATCCATCTCCATTTCTTTCTGCCTATTTGTTTCACAATCGGTTCCTGATTGGTTCGCTCCCAGAGATCCCTGTTGCTGATCTTTTCTGGCCATCTGATCTTGAGTATTGAGCGGAGACAGTTGTTAATGAAGGTTTGAAGTTTGTTTGAGATGCTCTTTATGACTCGCCAAGTCTCTGATCCGTATAGTAGCACTGACTTCACATTGGAGTTGAAAATCCGGATCTTATTTTTGATGCTGAATGCTGTTGACCTCCACACAGATTTGAGAGTAATGAAAGCTTGTCTTGCTTTTCCGATTCTGGCTTTGATGTCCTCGTCAGTTCCGCCTGTAGTTGAGACGATGCTTCCCAGGTAGGTGAAGGAGGTTGTTTCTTTCAGGTTCTTCCCATTTATGCTTATTGTGGTCTGTTGTTGCTGTTGATGTTGGCAAGGAATCTTCATCATCTCTGTTTTATCTATGTTCACGTGAAGTCCTATCTTTGATGCTTCTTCTGCCAACTTGTTACTTTTCATTTGCATATCTTCCAGTTTATGGGAAATCAGACATATATCATCGGCGAAATCCAGATCCTCCAAGTCTTTTGTGTCAGTCCATTTTATGCCTGTTCCCTCGTTGGTTGCCGTTGTCTGTCGCATTATCCAATCAATTGCAATCAGGAAGATCATTGGTGATAGTAGACAGCCTTGCCTCACTCCCGTCCTCACTTCGAAGGCTTCCGTAAGTTTCCCGTTGTGGATTACTTGGCATGCAGCATTGTCGTATAACTGTTGGATGAGGTGTATAATTGTCGATGGGACCCCGTAGTAGCGAAGTAGTTTCCAAATGACCTCTCGATCGACGCTGTCGAAGGCCTTTTCAAAGTCGATGAAGTTGAGATAGAGAGGTGACTGCCATTCCAAGCTTTGTTCAATGATGATCCGTAGAGTGGCGATTTGATCAATACATGATTTGTTTCTCCTGAATCCAGCCTGTTCCGGACGAAGTTTTTCATCTAGGGCTTGTTTGATTCTCTCCAGGATGATGCGACTTAGTATCTTGCTTGGAATGGACAGAAGCATAATTCCACGCCAGTTTTTACATTGACTTAAGTCTCCTTTCTTTGGAAGTTTGAATAAGTAACTGTTCTTCCAATCCTCGGGTACTTTGCCCTCTTTCCACACCTTCTCCAGTAGTGGTGTCATCAAGTCCGCTGTTGTCTCTGGGTCTATTTTCAAAGCCTCTGCTGGGATTCCATCTGGTCCCGGTGTTTTCCCAGTTTTAAGCATCTTGATTGCATTCAGGACTTCTGATTTCGTCGGGGGGTCAGTGTTCACTGGTAGTTCTGCTTCCGTTGTTGGTATTGCTGGACGTGTTGTAGGTGGCGGACGATTTAGAAGTCTTTTGAAGTGTTCAACCCAGTGCTTTCTCTGTTCCACCTCTTTGGTGATTGACTTTCCATTGTCGTCCTTTATTGGCTTAATCTGTGTCGAACGTTTGCCCGAAAGGTTCCTAGTTGTTTGGTAGAGTGTGGCGAGGTCTCCTTTGCCTGCAGCTTGTTCTGCTTCGTTTGCCATGGTTTCATAATATTTTCTTTTGTCTTCCCTGGCACTTTTCTTCACTCTTTTGTTCAGTGTATTGTAGCTTGCATTCAGCTCCTGTTTTTGTTGCTCGTCGTAGCACTGGATAATCTTTTGCTTCACTGTCCTTCTCTCTTCTATTAGTTTCCAAGTGTCCGTAGTGAGCCACTGTTTGTCCTGTCTCTTTTTTCTGCCTAGAATTTCTATGCAGGTTTGGCTCCACACCGTTTTCAAGTTGTTCCAGTGCTTTTCAACGCCGACCTCTTCGCTAGTGTTGATTTGTGTCTCGGCTTTGTCCTTTATGCTTGCAATGAAGATGTCCTTTGTAGCCTGGTCCTTCAGCTTTTGAGTGTTGAACTTGGCTTGTGGTCTATCTGCAGCTCCTCCTTCTTTGAAAGCTTTTAATTTGATTTGGATTGTCCCTTGTACGAGATAGTGGTCTGAGCCAACGTCTGCTCCTCTTCTTGCTTTTGTGTCCAGTAGGCTGCGCCTCCACTTCCTTGAGATTGAGATGAAGTCGATTTGGTTTTTGGTTTGCCCGTCTGGTGACACCCATGTAGCCTTGTGGATATCTTTGTGCTTGTATACACTGCCACCAATCACCAGTTCGTTGAAGGCGCAGAAGTCGGCGAAGAGTTCTCCGTTTTCATTCATTTCTCCTAGAGCTTCTCTACCCATGATGAGTTCCCTTCCCGTATTGTCTGGTCCCAGTTTGGCGTTCATGTCTCCCATTAGTATTTTCATGTCGCCAGCTGGAGTATTGTCCATTGTTGCCTGTAGTTGCCTGTAGAATTCTTCTTTCTTCTCGAGGTCTGCGTTGTTTGTGGGTGCATAACATTGTATGATTGACACTTTCCTTCCTTTGGAGTTGAACCTGGCGGTCATTATCCTGGACGAAATCGCCTCCCATTGTATCAGGGCTTTCGTTGCCGTTGGTGACATCATGATAGCCACGCCCTCGGTGTGCGTGTGGTTATCTTCTGGGTGACCGGAGTAGATCACTGACTCACCTGTTGACAATTTGGTGAGTCCACTCCCATTCCATCTGCTCTCACATATTCCCAGCACTTGTATTCCGTATCTTTTCATCTCGTTGGCGATCTGGGCAGCTTTTCCAGTCTCGTACATAGTTCGGACGTTCCATGTTCCTACACAGACTTTTTCTTTTGGTGCAAAGAGGTTCATTTTGCTGAAGGTTCTGTAGCAATTTTGTTTACAGGGTGGGGTTGCTAGCCTCACGCCTGAGAAAAGAATGATTACATTAAGTAAAAGTTTAGAGAGAAGCAACTTTTTGGGTTGCTCCCCTCAAAATCAGAAAATAACGGACAAACAATGAGAACAACATCAACAAAGGAAACAGTTCACAGAAAAAAGGGCAAAAAGCGACGACAACTATACAATAAGACAACATGCAATATAGTTCAGTACGTTTAACTAAAATGATATCTTAACCATAAACTCACTGACTTGGAGCAACTTGAACATATAAATCCAACAATATATACAATTATAGATGTGTTTATGTTTAAAAATTCCACAAATCCAAACAGTGAGTTATGTGTATTATCTGTCAATAAGATTGTATTTTTTGGATTCAGTGTTCGAAAGGTTAATAATTGTGATAATTTCCGCAAACACTTTGCATAAAATTTTAGAGTAATAAGAGATTTTATTTATGACCAAAATGTAGCGTAATAGTCGAAAAGCGCGCTCAAGGTACAATCCAGACACCTGTTTAGAGTGATAATATGTTGGACCTAGTTGTCCTTCTCGACATAGTTACTAATTTCACGTGTGTCGGCAGAACTGATTTTTTAGTAGCTGCCACAGAATGTGTCAAGTCCATTGTTACATATCCTTTACCACTTCTTCTTTTGGATTCTACATTATACTACTTATAAGTAGTAAGTAGTGTGAATTTGTATTCAGTTATTCCATTACCATGACAATTGTTTACTATTGAACTTTATCTCAATTAATGAAACATATAATAATAAATGTTTTTCAGCTCCAGGATTTAGGGACGATGACATTTGGAATCGGGAGATAATTTTGAATGGGGTGCAGTATATACAGATTGACCTGATATTTAGTGTAGCAGCTAAGACCCTGTTGTAGTTATTACAGCTAGACAAATATGATAGACAGAGCTATTTTGAGTGTGGGATTACGGGCTTGTTTCAGCACACCTATTCGGAAGACAATACATGATGATAAGTACCATATATGTGATGAGTATTAATCCAATGATTCCTTACACTTGATGTGAGTTTTCTGACGAGATTCTTCTCTACACGATAATTACAAACAAGGCATTCATCGTCAGACAAATTTATTTAATTTGAACTGAGAAAGAACGAATACACGAGGTCGCTGATTCTTTTCCAACCTGTTGCTTTTTATTCTTTTGTGTTCAGTTTATACTACTTACCATTAGGAAGTAGTATGAACTTCTTCATAAAAGTTTATCTCGATCGGTTTATATATACTCAATATGATGCATAGTATCTATTTCCTTATGGTTGTGAATTATCTGATGTATATTGTCCTATTCATGTACCCGTTACTGTTGAACTCTGGTTTTTCGTATCCGTTTTTTTCATGTGTGGTATTAGCGCTGTTTAAATCCACGCTTGGTACGCCTTTGACATAACTTAGCCGTTTTTTCTAATTGATGCACGCACATCGACTGTGCCTTTCACAGCATTCAGTCACAGACACCACACAATGGAGTAACGCATTTTAGAGAAATCCCATGTTTTTGTGCTCAACGTGTGGTCTTAATAATCGTTTCCATTATCATCCTGAATTTCTTTCGGATGGAATTCATAGTCATTTTATTTCGTGAATACTCTTCAACTGCCTACATCCTATACAAAATCAAATTATAGGCTTCAACATTTCTGAACACACTTTTTCACATTAACTTCGAGTTATAGATAGAAAGTGCAAGCAAGGTGATTCCAAAAATGATGTTAACAGAAGAATATTCTGTCTAAGTTTTGTTCGTCGCCTGTAAACGACCAACCAATTCATTGCTACTTTTCAAGCTCTCTTTAACCTAATACAATTTTTTTCATGTTTTAGACAGATCGCATCGTAACTCGGCTACTTCATTTTTAAAAACGCGTGATAAAGTTGACGTTTGAATTGCTGAACTTGTAGTGAAGGTTTTCATTTCATGAGATTGAGTATTGTGAAAAGTTGAAAGGGACACTGATTTCATTTAACCATGAGAATTTTGAGTAGCATAAGTATTTGAACTTCTGCAAACAGACTTCATGTGTCCGAATTGACCACATTTATGAAACTTAACACCCTGAAAACGGCAAGTGTTTCGTAGTTGAATCTTTCCATAGGAAAAACACGGTTTAGTGTTTTTGCTCTCTCGCTGCATTCCATTACATTTACACGACAGTTTGGATTTCTTTCAATGACCACTTGTATTTTCGACTTTGGAGAGCATGACATCAGGCACTGACGTAGTGGGAGCAGAGTATTTTATTGTTGACATCTTCATATTTAATATATAAATCTATAGCAGTTTGAAAGGCACAGGAAGGAATTTGAATCAACTCTTTCTCTAATGAACAAGTTTCTTGAACTGAACCCTCTCTCGTGTTTCGAAAGTTGTTATGTGGAAATGATTTGTTAGAAGTTCACGGAGTTTATCAAATGACAGAGAAATGGGTTTATCTAGAAATGACATAGTTTTCACTAGGCTGTACGCATCTAGCCTTAATAGCAGTAATAAAATGAGCTGGAATTTTGTCCTCGCGAACATTCTTCCAAATGCATTATGCATCGAAACATTCAAGATAACCGGCGATTTCCAATGGTGAAGCTTTCATAGGAAACTTTCCAAGATTATTTAAATCCTGCTCGAGACGCCAAAATGTTATAATTATTTGTAATAGTAGTATTTGTATTTCGCAATGACCGAATTAAAGGAAATCAACCAACAACACAGAGAGGGATGAATTTAGGAATTTGTATTTGGCGGAATTATATATCAATTCATATAAGAAATATATTAACAAACAACAGTAAGTATTTAAACAACACAGAGATATAAATTGTCAATCACCACAAATATCCTCTAAAAGTCTATGCATGGAAGGTGACAAAGTGTTCTCAATTGCAAATATCACACACCTCATTGACACAGGATATATAGTGGAAATAGTCAGGCTTTCAAAATAATCATCACATAACCAAAACCATGGTTACATCAGCTTGCAGAAGCTATTGATATCAAAAGACCTATATTCAACCCCTTTATACAGAAAGATAGCATGACACACTGCATATGAATCACAAAACAATCCAAAATATGGCGACTTATTTGAACGTTGGGCTACCTAAATTTCCATCTACATATCGCATCTAATTTATCGTGTTTTATTTGTTGCTATGTATTGAAGTATAACACGTCAATCTCACAAATTTTAAAAATGTTTAAGATCAGGTAGCTTTCCAGTTTCTTCCACCGCCTTCGGCGAACGGTCCAAGGTCAGTAATGACTCCGATTTACTCAAACAAAGTCATAACATATAACATACCATCACTGTACACACCAAGAGAAGCAATAATGCTAGAGATTAAGCAGTGGCAAGGATAGGTAATAAGGATCAAATCAACATGTGATATGCAAATGTTAGAAGAATGAAAAACGGTTAATAACTCTTAAGTTATTTAAAACTTCCAAATAAGTATCAACATTGTAATTTTATCTTTCTGGAGGGATTTTCCAAGGCATCTTTCCCTTACAAGAGATATCCGAATGTATCAATGGGTGGATGGATTATCCACATACACAATGGTTCCACTATGTTGTTTTGGTTCCCTACATGTTTTTTAACATGCCTGACTATGACCAGTATTGTGGAATATATTAGCGTCATACGGCCAATGATACTCTTTCAAAGTCAATCGGCGACGTTTGACTTCAAATGCTTCATTGTTACGTAGTGTCATCTCCATTGTTTTTACATACAAGTTATTCTTATTAATATATGTGTAAAACTTGGGCACTGTGGTATTAAGTAATTCCATATTAGTTTGATTATTAAACGTATCACACAGTGAAACAGTATTGTATACTGGATGACGTTTCGAACACAATTTATTGTTCATAATCATATCAATTTTTGTCACACGACTTCGAGATTTGATTTTTATAGTTTTCTCTGTCTTCTCCTATTTGTTGTATGGGCAGTAGAATTTTCCATATATCTGGGACAGGTGTTGAATCATTCCTATTACATGTATTTGCAGTTGATTCGATAAACAAAGCTTCTTTCCATTATAGATAAGATTTTTATTTTGATAAATCGCACAGTGTTTACAGTTATATGAACTGTTCATATAACTGTAAACACTGTGCGATTTATCAAAATAAAAATCTTATCTATAATGGAATTATACTCTACCACAGTGCCCAAGTTTTATACTTATATCAATAAAACAAAGCTTCTGTTATCAATCTCTCCCTATACCCTGTGACATTAGATTTTAAAACTGTCATCCTATCCCAAGTTATTCTTATGAAAGGTGAAAAGTCTGTCGCCTTTAAGAGTAAAACCACACATCTTGTGCATAGCGAACTTTTGTAGATAATCGCCAACCAAACGGTGTAGCAAAGAAATTACCAAAAGCACTGACTGGTAATGCTGTAGGAAGGCAACGGCAATCATTCGACCGGTATTTAGTAAACATGTTGGTGGGCAGTGGATGAGTAAAAGCCTAGTAAAATGCATTGAAATGCATTCATCATTCTATAGTGTTCAGTAAAAAAGGAAACAAATAGACATTTAATTATTATTTTATTTATTATTCCCTTGGGTTCCGAGTGGAACATATGACTTCAACAACACATTTCCACTTTGTTCTATTTGGTACTGTCCTCTTCAGTAGGGTTCACGACCACACATAATCGTTTATCTCCTCCTCGCTTAATTTACTAGCTGGCTCGTTTTTTTGCCTCTCCCAAGCCATGGTGAAGAGAAAGTGTTCGTTGACGGACTAGCCACCCTACACCACATAAGCTATCAAACTACTACAGAAACTTCAACGCACAAAAAATATGTTAAAAATAAACAGTCTTATTCTTCTCTGTGATCGAAGAAGCGAAATGACGCTGGCTGGTGAAAGCCTTCGGCAAGCCAATCACCAAGCATATATATCTTTTCTCGATGATATCAGGAATAAGAATGGGGACGGGAAATGTGTGTACAATGTACGAGGTTGGCTTGGAAGGCTACCCACGTAGCCAAAGAAATGAGACCTATACTAGTATGAAACTACGAGGACAAAATTTGATATGTTTACATCTGAAGTCTCATTCCTAAATATGACTATCAGACAACAATATTTACTGCCACAAAGTAGCAAGACTAGATCAGTGAAACTTGTGTACTTAAGGATTTGCTGTATCAACAAGGACTTCTCGGTAATTTTCTCTGAACATTTAAGCTACTCATAAGTAGTTAAAAAAATAGTCAGTGGTTTTTATGTTCACTCTAAGGAAACCAATTAGCCAATTAGATAGGAATTACTTCAAAATATGAGAATTCGGTGGTTTTCGCAAGCTGGTCATTAGATTGTCATCAATATGTCTGTCTCCTGAATATCCTGTACTGACCGGAGTTTACTGATCTGGCGTGAAGTTTGATCAGAAAACTAAATGGTGGACAACTATTAGGTATTTGATAATATCAACAATACATCGATTAGAAGTTAGGATGTCAGTTTATATGTTTGCATAATATACATACATCCACAAAGCTTCTTACCTCAGCTTATTAATATGATTCATCTCTCCGGATCTAAGTGGAACAGAGGACCTAAGAAACAAACCTCTTCTTTAGCTGGCTCTATGATTGTCATAGATTGTCATTTCCTCTTCATATGTACTCCCCTATGTCACATTCGTATGACAACACGGAGGATTCCACTCAGTGGCTTGACATCTGATATCACTGTTTGGTCTTCTCAGAGTATGCCAAACCCATCGCTATATATTTCTGAAAACTTATTGAGCTATAGTTTCTTCATTGCTTGGTTGACAGACTTCCTTCTTGCTTATCCTTACTGGCCAAGAGTAAAAAATAGATACCGAACAGAAATGACCTTGAACCAACCAATCAGATTGTTCAGCATTACAAATGGATGCTGTTCATAATTTTCGTTGCAAGTTTCACTTAAATTTGGTTCTTGACTTCTGTGTGGAAAATGGGTTGATTAAGAGGACTAAAATACGCATATGTGGAGGGATAATCGGTAACGGTAAAGAATAGTTACCGCATCATAATGACCTTGAAATAGCCATTGAGGTTTTTCTAGGTGAAAAGATAGATGTATCATCAGAACGAATTGTACAGGGTATATATATCTAATATAATGCCAAAGGCAGTCCCAGTTTCTTATAGGAGTGTTTGTAGTCATATTGAACCATTAAAGTGGCTGTATGTCATGCAGTTTCAAGAACTACTTACCATCCTAATCCGCTCTTTTATTTGGGCCAAGAATCCTTCAATAGAATTTGTATGATTTCCACTCATAGGATCCAATAATTTATAAGAATGATTGACTTTATGATGAATATAGCCTAATGATTATAGTTGTGAATAACCTCTCCTCTCGTCTGTGTGAACGGCAGTGCCTAGTGTTACTAGTCGTTGTATTACTGGCATTACAGCATTGTCACTTCCGCTTAGAATGCGTTTCACTAACCCTTTCCGAAGATTTGTATCATACGGTCAGTCCCAGCACTCAAACATGCTTTGCTCGTCTCTTACTACGACTCATTTTTCGTTTAATAATAAGTACTGTATCGTTAAAATAAACCACTACAGAAATCCCTTCAAGTACATAAGTAATACCATTCCTGATAATGTTGATAACACTGCACAACTGGAGTTTTAGCATTCTCTGTTTTCGCAGCTGTAGCAGAGATACTGGTCGTCGTCTCAGTAACCAATTGTGGCATATAATCAATACTTTACTAAGACAGAGATTCGATTTCGAGAAGAAAATACCTAGAAAATTTGTAAAAAACTATTTTATTTGTAAAATCTCAGCCATATTGAAATGAGTAATTCCAACGTTTCCTGTGTTCAGCAATCTGGTCCGAACTTCTTCAGGGAAATTAATCGAAATTAACATAACAGAGGTTTTTATATAAAAAGGGGGACATCTCTTGCTCTTTTTAAAAACTTTGTCCAATCATGAGTCATAAAACAAGTATCAGAAAGTATAATAAATAAAATAAAATTGTATGAGCTGTGATCAAAATTTGACCTCAGACTTACTAATATTGATCTACCTTTGTTAAACACTTTAAACACAGTGTGCATGTGTGTGTGTGTGTGTGTGTGCGGGCAAACAGCTGTAAAACAATTTCTTAACGTCTCCATAAGAAGATATAGACAGTTGGGAATTTTGACCAAGTATTATTAGTTAGTGATACATATCCATTTTTATTTATTAATCAGGATTTCCTATGCATCAGCTAACATCACACTTTCATGTCTGTTCAAACTGTTAGCATCTAGAATTTTACGATTAGACGTATTTTCAAAATTATAGTGTTTAGGATTAGAGTTTAGTTGAAGCACCCTGTCGAACTTATTGCTTTGTCTTCTTTCTGAATATTGAGCTGCTTTATTTGACCTACTGAAGTTGTCAGGTGACTGGACAGCTACGAATTTAGGATACGCATTCTGCTGCAGACAACGGAGAGTGGAAACACGATGATTGTGTAAATTACATAGCTTTTGTGTTAATTTAATTCGATTGCAAAATAATTCAAATGGACTGTAGTCAAGATTTGACAAAATATTTCTAAAATATTTGGTCCAAATTCCTGACTGTCTATATCTTCTTATGGAGACGTTAAGAAATTGTTTTACAGCTGTTTACCCGCACACACACACACACACACACATGCACACTGTGTTTAAAGTGTTTAACAAAGCTAGAGCAATATTTGTAAGTTCGAGGTCAAATTTTGATCACAGCTCATACAATTTTATTTTATTTATTATACTTTCTGATACTTGTTTTATGACTCATGATTGGACAAAGTTTTTAAAAAGAGCAAGAGATGTCCCCCTTTTTTTATAAAAACCTCTGTTATGTTAATTTCGATTAATTTCCCTGAAGAAGTTCAGACCAGATTGTCGAACACAGGAAACGTTGGAATTACTCATTTCAATATGGCTGAGATTTTACAAATAAAATATATGTTTTTACAAATGTCTACTTCTCACTCGTCGCCCAAATATTTTAGAACTATTCTGTCAAATCTTGACGACAGTTCATTTGCATATCTGAAAAAAATCTTCATAATGTACAACTTACCAACAACTCTTACAGACTTCGTGCAATGACAGTGATCACATTTGAATGTATAATCGTCAGTAGCCTGGCAATACACTTCTGAAGAGTCATTATCCCTTCACCACACATGCATGTTTTATTTTATTTTTATTTTTGTTTATTTTTGATTACAGCTAGATTCCACACTGTATTTTTGGTACAGGTATGGAATTTTCAGCGTGGATATCGGTAGCCCAAATTTCCCAGGCCGACCATAGTTATCAGGTGTGCGTCGGTGTGGGCTCGAACCCCGGACCATGTGCATGGTTGGCGAGAGTCCTAACCACTGTGCCACCAACGCACAATGTAGTTCTCCTCGTCAACCCATTTTCCACAAAGAAGTCAAAAACTAGAACTGGTTGAAACTTGCAGTGAAGATTACTAATGCTGTCCGTTTGCAATGCCAAGAAGTCTAATTGACTGGTTCAAGGTCATTTCTGTGTGAAATCCATTCTTTACTCTTGCCCCTTTCTTGTCGGCTATCCGACTTTCACTATGGAACTGGAGAAGGCAGCAATTGATAAAAGTCTGCAGTAGGATGTTGGAAATACTTTCCAAGATGTGCACATCATGTCTATGAATCGCAAAGAAGCACCGAAGTGACTGACATTAGTTATAAAAATTAAGAACTTCTTGATTTTGCTGACAGTCTTAGATATCCACACTGAGTTCAAAGTGATAAACGTCTAACTTTCTCTACATACCAATCCTGAATAGCTCTGACATCCAATTCTTTGAGTTAACTTATAGTTGAAACAGTGCTACCTATTTAACTCGCTTAATTTCTTCTAAATATTTTAAAAGTTGTAAACATTTTTCTGGGTAGTCAGAGTTACTCCCTGTCTGATTTCATTAGAAAATGGGTTGTAAGACTAAAAACTACAAAAGTTAAAAGAGAATTGAAAAACATCAAAATGTAACATACTTTAGTGTGTGTGTGTGTATGTATATTATTACGTAACTTATTGACTATTATAGATTACTATTAGGCTTTTCCACCTGAAGCTTCTAAGACTTGTCAGTTACATTGTAATGATCCCCTTCCATTCGAGGTGTCGTTTGGTTCAGTGGTAGTATACCAGCTAGCCACATATACTGTCCGGGATTCAACACCCGGTCAAAGCATTCCTAAAACGTCACCTCTTCGGTAGTAGTCTAAGGAAAAAGGAATCATGAGAGGAATCATGCTTCTGTCGACGCCAAGTAAAATCCTGAGTCGCATCATCCTGGAGAGAATAAAGGACGCACTGGATACAAAACTCCGACATGTTCTGACCAAACTGCTACTCTACGCATCATCATCATCACAGAACAAAGCATGGAATGCCAATCAAACCTCTAACTCAAATTTATAGACTTTGAGAAGGCCTTCGACAGCGTTGACCGCGAAGTAATTTGGAAAGTACTCGAGTACTACGGGGTACCTCAAATATTCATCAACCTCATTCAACAGCTGTACGACAACGGTACATATCAATTGATCCACAACGGAAACCTCAGCGAGGCGTTTGCAGTTAACACAGGAGTCAGACAAGGGTGCTTACTATCACCAATGATATTCCTAATTGTGATGGGCTGACTGAATTATGCGTCAGACTGTGGGAAACGAGAAGAGAAGGGATATTCTGGACCGACGTGAATAACCTAGAAAACCTGGATTTCGCGCATCGATGATTTATGTTTGATGTCACACACAATCGAAGACTTACAAGCGAAAACCGACAAACTGGTCGAAGAAGCGGCCGGCGAAGACATGACTCCAGGTGAACATAGACAATACGGAGGCGATGAAAATAATCAACCAACCAACAACAACAACAGCACCAACATCCAGCGTCAATCCCCATCAATGGGAGGGATTTGAAAGAGGTTACTTCATTCACCTATCTACAGAGCATTGTCTCAACTACAGGAGGAGCGGACGAGGATTTCAAATCGAGCGAGAATCGGGAAGGCGAGAAACACATTCATCAACCTGAAGTCAATCTGGAAATCTTCGTCATCCAGCATCATCAACAAATTTCGGTCGGATATTCAATACAAACGTCAAGTCAGTTAGTTCTTCTATACGGATCAGAAACTTTGCGGGCCACAAAGAATATTTCCACCAACAGCCTGTTGCAGACGTTTATCAACAACTGTCTTCGCTGGATCTATACTGAAAACCAGATGTCCAGGCAGGAAAGAATCAGCAACAAGAAACTAAGGGCACAAACAAACAAAACAAGAATCAGCAATCGTCAACCAACAAATAAGCAGGAGAGAAGACGTTCAGCGAAGAGACTCTTTTCGGCGAATTCATTCACATAGCTGTACAATCGCATTTATATATAATTATTTGTGTGCACATGAGGTTTGTCAAAATTAGATAATTGATCAGGTAATAAAAGAATGGTCTAGTATAGAAACAAGGTTAATTGGACAGCAACTAAAGTAAGATTGAGTTAGTAAGTTAGATGACGTAATATAATTGACTAAAATGTTTTAACTTAGGTCAGGGTAACAACAGAGGTAATTACAGGAGATGGAGTGGAGATGGATTAAACACTCGCTGAGCAGTTCGCTGGTTGATATCGCGCGCGTCAGGCCATTGCTCGAGGGGAACCCGAAAGGGAAGCGGTGAGTGGGACGTCAGTGCAAGGGTGATATGGAGGAGATCGTGTGAAGAGGAGTTGAAAGAATATGGATTAACATGGATGCAGGTGAGAAGTACAGCAGAAGACAGAAGCAAGTGGAGGCGTGCAGCTGAAGCCCTATGTTCCACTAGCAACTGAAGGGAACAATAATAATAGGGATAAAGGGAAGGCTGGTCATTAAAGCTATCAACCTCATCCCATGAAAACACCATAAACGCTACTGAAAATTCGAAGCTCAAAGCTTGGAACCCTGTGTTGTATTTGGAACCCAAGTAGTACCTCCTTATCTGAATAATTTGAAGAAGGAATTCAGTGCATAACGCAAAATTCGATGACGAAGGATCAAGTCACCGAAACATCAAGAGTTTCATTATGTTGTTATACCCCGTAATTCGTGCATCACATTTGCCTGTAACTTATAGGATGCGCATATTTTGTAGTTATCACGAACGAATAACACCTTCTGTAACCTCCTAAACTCTTTCTGAAGGTTCGACTCTCAATAATTTCTAACATATTTTTTTTGAATGTTCTTTAAAACTGTGAAGGTTTTCTTCTCAGCGATACACCTTCTCTCTCAATTCCGGGCTTCACAGAGATTCCTGTTATTGTGGTTGTAGTGGACAAATTGTTTAGAGAATCCATCCTGGACGATCTCTTTATAATATTTATATTCATTTAGACATTTTAACTAAATTTGTAGTTGCTACACATATTTCCCCTAGACAGTGTATTATCAATTTAACATTCCCAAACTACCAAAGAGAGGAGACTTAAGTAAATGCAAGAACTAGCGCGGAATTATGCTCATGTCCATCCCAAGCAAAATACTAAGCCACATCATCCTGGAGAGAATCAAGCACGCCAACCTGGATGGAAAATTTCGACCGGAACAAGCTGGATTCAGGAGAAACAAGTCATATATTGATCAAATCGCCACACTATGGATCAGCATTGAACTAAGCTTGGAATGGCAGTCACCTCTCCATCTCAACTACATCGACGCTGAAAAGGCCTTCCATAGCGCAGCGTCGATCGAGAGGTGATTTGGCAACTAATTCGCTACTACGAGGTGCCATCGACAATTATACATCTCATCCAACAGTTATACGACAATGCTGCATGCCGCAAGTAATCCACAATAGGAAACTCACGGAATCCTTCGAAGTGGGGACGGGAGTAAGGCAAGGCTCTCTACTATCACAAACCATTTTCATAACTGCAGTAGATTGGATAATGCGACAGACAGTGGGCAGCTAGGAAACAGGCATAAAATGGACTCACACAAAGAAAACTTGGAGGATCTGAACTTCGACGATGTGATATATATGTCTGATTTCCCACAAACTGAAAGACATGCAAGTGAAAAGCGACAAATTGGCAGAAGAACCATCCAGAGAAGATAGGCCTTCAGGTGAACATAGATAAAACAGGTGATGAAGATTCGTGGCCAAAAGCAACAACAACAACACACAACAGACAACAATCAGTATAAATGAGAGGAGCCTGAAAGAAACAACCTGATTTACCCAACCACCTACCTGCGAAGCATCGTTTCAACTACTGGCGGACGGAACTGACGATGATATCAAAGCCAGAATCGGAAAGCAAGACAAGCTTTCATTACTATCAAGTCTGTGTGGAGGTCAACAGCCCCACTCAGCATGAAAATGAAAATAAGATCGGGTTTTTCAACTCCAATGTGACGTCAGTGCTACTTTACGGATCAAAGACTTGGAGCGTCATAAAGAGCATCTCAAACAAACTACAGACCTTCATCAACAACTGTCTTCACTCAATACTTCTCGAGATGAGATGGCCAGAGAAGATCAGAAACAGGGATCTCTGAGAATGAGCGAAACAACCAGAAACCGATTGTGAAACAAACAGGCAGGTAGAAATGGAGACGGATTGACCATACTCTGAGGAAACCATCAAGTGACATCGCTAGGCAAGCTATCGCTCGGGTGGAACCCGAAAGGGAAGTGGCGAGTACGTCGTCCACTGGTGACTTGGAGGAGGTCATGTGTAGAGGAGATGAAGACCTGTGGGAAGACTTGGAGTCAGGTGAATACTCTAGCAGAGAACCGTACGCAATCGAGACGCGCGCTGAAGCCCTAGGTCCCTCTAGGAATAAAAGGAAATAATAATATGTTATGTTAACTTTTGACCTTTATTATTCCTCATTGTTCTAGTTCAATCTTCAATTGTTATATATTTCTTCGTGTTTGTGTGTACATTGACAGTGTGTTGTTTAACGATATGTGTTTGTTTGGGTGCAGCACAGGCATTCTGATTTTGAAAACTGATGTGTGATTCTTGTGGTCAAAGCTTTTGAACCCACCTCATTGGGAATAATCTCCTCAATTCTAAACAACCTTATACATTTGAACTTTGGTCAACTAATTTTATCTTGTTTTGTATTTAGAAATCTACATAATAATAATAATTTTTCTCATTTTTGTACATGAGGGACGCCATTTTACAGGCATCATCAATATGATAAATTACATATACGATTAGCAAGCATATTTAATAATAATAATAATTTAATAAAATACATATTTTTTCCTACCTGTGTAGGACACACCAATTGTACAGGCATGAATAAGTATTATTTAAATTACATAAATTTGGTTTATGGTAAAATTACATGATTGCTGTCGTTTTTGTCTTTGGTTTGTGGGAACAATATGATAACTAGTCATTCAATGGAGCCCAGCAAGAAATATAGAAATGTTGTCTTCGCATTAACAAAAAACCCAAGTATGCTTTGGATGGATTACAAATACTTGGGAAAAAATTAAAGCTTGAAGTGTCATTCCCACACATAGCTTTGGTGTGTACGGCATCGAGTCTTATTCTTGATTTATATTCAAATTTGGTAATAGTATAAAATATGTGATACACTTGTATAGTTTTGTCAGCATTTTCATCGTAACATCACAAGTGAATTGTACTCAATGTAGACTAATAAGAATGATAGTTTACATTTTCCTATAAACGGGTGTTTTCAAGAAATGTAAGCCATTTTTACAGGCACGATCAGTTATGTTATAAATCACAGTCGTGAAGTTTTATAAATTAATACTTTTTCATTGGCATATTCCACAACTTTAATCCAGGTTGCGTCGTGGGAGGAGGTAATGCGTAATTCACAAGGGAATTGTAAGATATGGGACCAATAATGTTTGCAGATCATTTGTCATTGTAAATGGTCAAATATCCACATTCTTCATTCTCATTGAGAAAGTCATATGGAAGCTAAGATGGTGAGACAAAAAAGAAGACAAACAACAGGAACACAAAAAAAAGCAAGTGGAGTCCTCAATGAGTGATTAATAAATATATACGTATATATATATTCTTTGTAGTAACTATGATTATTTTGGTACACTAACTAACTAACTAACTAGTCCCGTTATGCTAACTTTTATATTATGTGTGAACTAATATTACTGTCCTGTGTAGAAATGTTTATCATGTACTTCCAGTAATATTAAAATTTATAATTGTAGTGTGTTGTAACTACACGTTTAATGAAATTAAAATATCTATGTAGGGTGAAAAAGAGGGTGTTAGAGTCAGACGCAGAAGTGCATTGTCATGTTTGAGCATTCTGATGGGTGAGGAGATGAACATTGCGAGTGTGTTCGCACCACGCACACTAGCTGGTAGTCTATTCCAAATGACTGAAAACTTATGTAAGAAGAAGTTGTACCGCATATAAGTCTGACAATGCTCTATAGCAGCTAGGTTGTGATGATTTCTAAGATTGTAACTGATGACAGCGGTAGGTTTAGTTATTGGTTCGGAGGAATGCAAGAAAAGATTAGTTAGCTTGTAGTAGAAAATAAGGTTTAGCTTAAAGCGTCTTTTCCAGGGTGGTTCTAATCTTAGTCTGTCGCACCACTCATAGTATTCCAGACCACTTTCTAAACCAAGAGTTCTTGAGGTAAACTGCCGTTACACTCCCTATAATTTAAGCTTGTCATTTTTTCTGAGTCCGCTAAGAATAAACGGGCAGTATTCTAAGATAGGTTGGACACATACTTTGTGTAATAAAACCCTAGTTTCACAACAAAACAAATTGTAGGTTGTGCAACCTATCAGCCTTCGTGTTTTACGTCTGGCATAATCAGTCTGTTCAGCGAACGTTAAGTTACTACAGTATCTAATACCGAGGTCTACTACTGAGTTGAGCTTAGCTAGTTTTCGCCCATTTATTTCAAGAGTTAGATCAAGATTACTGTTGCCGATACAAATCCAGCCGCATTTGTCAATGTTAAACTTTAGACAGGATTCAGCACACCATGTTGAGAGGCTACTTAGTTCAAGATGTATTTTATTAACCACACCGCTTAATTCATGAGTTTAGTAGGAGTAGACGACTTTGAGGTCGTCAGCATATAGGAACGGTTTACCTCAGGTGAAGCAGTTGCAAATGCTGTTAATGCAGACTGTAAATAAAAAGTGGTCCTAGGACACTACCTTGCACAACCCCACTTGAGATCTGCCTAGAATGAGATAATACCGATCCGACTTCGATTATTTGTACCCTGTTGCTTAGAAACGATTTTAACCAGTTCAGTAATGGATTGCGAATTCCAAATGAGTACAGCTTGTCAAAGAGAATACTGTGAGATACCATGTCAAATGCCCTAGATATATAGAAGTAGAGAACAATGACTAGCTTACCTGCTTCGCGACTACTAGTGATGCAACTGAAAAAGTCGAAGTGGCAAGTAACGCAGGACCTATTTCCGAGAAATCCGCATTGAGACCTTGTAACAAGATCTTCCCTAAGTATATAGTCTTACAGTTGATCTTTGACAACTTTCTCCATGATTCGCGAGACAACTGGAGTTATATTTGTAGGTTTGTAATTGATAAAACGTTTGCCTTGTCACCAGATTTGTAGTGTGGAATTATGAAGCTAGTTTTCCACTCATTAGGGTAAATGCCAGTATCCATAGATATTGAGAAGAATTTAAGAAGTAATAGTGGTATATCACATCTACTGTTTTTGAAAATGATTGAAGCAAGGCCATCCGGCCCCGCACTAGTGGAAGGTCTAAGGCTTTTAAATGCTTGTTCTGTTAACTGGCTGGTGAACACAATGCTTTCGAGGGAAGAGCTAGTAAGGTGGGGGGGTGGTTTCACCACGCATACGTGTTTCTAAACTAAAGTTTTCAAAGATATGTGTTGGTTTGAGTGAACCAAAGTCATTCGGATTTTGAAAACTGGTGTGTGATTCTCGTGGTCAAAGCTTTTGAACCCACCTCATTGCGAATAATCTCCTCAATTCTAAACAACCTTATACATTTGAACTTTGGTCAACTAATTTTATCTTGTTTTGTATTTAGAAATCTAAAATATCTGCATTGCTGTCCAATGGCAGTGTTGAGCGAATCCTGTGTTTAGCTGTTATCACTGTACACCTAAAATATTGGTGATTAATCATTTTTTTCCCTGAATTTCGGAACCTCTCGTGATAGCACATGTCTCAACAAAGTTTTGTCAGCTATATAGTAGACTGTTAAATTACAGTTCTGGATAAATTTGGTCCCTACAGCAAGGCAAGTTTTCATTTCTACCAAATCTGTGTGGAGATCAACAGCACTCAGCATTAATTTGAAAATAAGATCCGAGTTTTCAACTTTAATGTGAAGTCAGTGCTACTTACTGCACGGATCAGAGACTTGGCACCGCGTCATGAATGTCACTTCAAACAAACTACATACCTTCACCAACAGCTGTATTCGGTCAATACTACCCAAGATCAGATAGCTCGAAAAGATCATCAACAAAGAGTGATCTCTAGAAATGAACGAACCAACCTAGCAGGACATAATTATGCAACAAATACGCAGGAAAAAATGGAGATGGATTGTCTGTACTGTGAGAAAACAAACCATTAAGTGACATCACACGCCAGACCATCGTTCGAGGAAAACCTGAATGGGAAGCAGCGAGTTGGTCGTCAGCACGAGAGTGGGGTGACATGGAGGAGGTCATGTGAAGAGGTGGTGAAAGCATGTAGGCAGACGTGGAGCCAGGTGAAAACGTCGGCAGAGAACCGAACGGAATGGAGACATGTGGCTGAAGTCTTATGTTGCTCTAGGAATTAAAAGAAAGAATAATAATAACTGCAGCCGTTGAGTCTGATGCTATGGTTCACTATTAGATTAGATCATGAAGGTGGTGCTGATCCCCGTTCACCAGATGGTAATACCAACCATTTCACACTTCATATATGAATGTCCAGACGTTTTTCCAACAGGAAGTAACCTGACCATGACGTAAAACTACATACTGCTGGTCGTGATTGCGATAAGTAGTTGTCTATCGTTCATAGCAAACAATTGTGCTTGCTAGCCAGCTAAATTGAGGTGATCTAAACACCAAACAGGTGCTTTGCTCGTTTAAGGCTGAGCTTATTAGTGGTGTACACAAAATTTGATTTTCACTGTAAAATCTCAGCACTTGTCTTGAAATGTCAGACAGTTGTTCCTCTTTTGTTTTGGATATTCCAAGTGCAAGATAGGACTTCAAGCTTGCGCTCTGAAGTTTGAGTAGTGCTTAAGAAGTCCCTCGTCTGGAAATCGAACCCTGATGACCGGTATGATTGGTTAGCATTTTATCATTGAACTGGAGACATGCGAAATACACACACACACACACGGGTTTTAGGCAATAAGGATTAGCTGCAGAATAGTAAAATTAGTTTTCGTAGCAAGTTCATATCAACTCTAGAGGATTACTTCAAATAGCCAATTAAAACACAAGCCATCTTCGTGGTTATTTGAAAAAGTACTTAAATAGTCCAATGACATCATGAAAAATCAAGATCAAGACTATGAAATCATTATTATTTTATCCCTTAGTTCCTAGAGGAACATAGGGTTCCAGCCGCGCGTCTCCATTGCGTTCGGTTTTCTACCAACTTCAAGTCTCCCTACATGCTTTCATCTCCTCTGCACATGACCTCCTCCAAGTCACCCTTGCACTGACGACCAACTCGCCGGTTTCCATTCTATCGGGTTCTGTTCGAGGGCATGACTAGTGATGTCACTTGATGGTTTCCTCAGAGTATGGCTAATCCGTCTCCATTTCTACCTGCTTATTTGTTTCACAATCGGTTTCTGGTTGTTTCGCTCATTCTCAGAGATCCCTGTTTCTGATCCTTTCTGGGCATCTGATCTCGAGAAGTATTTAGCGGAGACAGCTGTTGATGAAGGTCTGTAGTTTGTTTGAGATGCTCTTTATGACGCGCCAAGTCTCTGATCCGTATAGAAAAAGGATTGACCCAATATTGGAGTTGAAAATCCCGATCTTATTTTCATTTTCTTGCTGAGCGGGGCTGTTGACCTCCACACAGACTTGATGGTAATGAAAACTTGTCTTTCTTTTCCGATTCTGGCTTTGATATCCTCGTCAGTTCCGCCAGTCATTGAAACGATGCTTTGCAGGTAGGTGGGTGGGTGAAGCAGGTTGTTTCTTTCAGGCTCCTCTCATTTATGCTGATTGTTGTCTGTTGTGTGTTGTTGATGTTGCTTTTGGCCACGAATCTTCATCACCTCTGTCTCCAGCTTCTCTATGTTCACCTGAAGGCCTATCTTCTCTGGATGGTTCTTCTGCCAGCTTGTTGCTTTTCACTTGCATGTCTTTCAGTTTGTGGGAAATCAGACATATATATCACATCGTCGAAGTCCAGATCCTCCAAGTTTTTTGTGTGAGTCCATTTTATGCCTGTTTCCTCGCTGCCCACTGTCTGTCGCATTATCCAATCTACTGCAGTTAGGAAAATGATTTGTGATAGTAGACAGCCTTGCCTTACTCCCGTCCCCACTTCGAAGGATTCCGTGAGTTTCCTATTGTGGATTACTTGGCATGCAGTATTGTCGTATAACTGTTGGATGAGGTGTATAATTGTCGATGGCACCTCGTAGTAGCGAATTATTTGTCAAATCACCTCTCGATCGACGCTGCGCTATGGAAGGCCTTTTCAGCGTCGATGTAGTTGAGATAGAGAGGTGACTGCCATTCCAAGCTTTGTTTAATGCTGATCCATAGTGTGGCGATTTGATCAATATATGACTTGTTTCTTCTGAATCCAGCTTGTTCCGGTCGAAATTTTCCATCCAGGTTGACGTGCTTGATTCTCTCCAGGATGATGTGGCTTAGTATTTTGCTTGGGATGGACAGGAGCATAATTCCGCATCAGTATTTGCATTGACTATGAATTCATACAACAAGCATATTACTGTTATCGGTTTGATTTTCTGGAACTTTACTGAGAAATGACAGCCAATATGTTTAGTTTAGTTTAGCACGACAGCGTCTAATACCAAAAACTTAAAATAGAATTTAATAGTTTCCGCATAGATGTGGTACTACAACTCTAGTAAGAATCAGGCATCTATTGATCCTCGGTGTACAGGTGTACACCACTGATTAGATTAACCCAAAATAAGAAAAACTACCGTCTCATTTTTGAAAGCCTTTCATCAGGCTGACCGGCAAGCATTATTATTCAACCTTAGTGGTTCCTAACTACTCATATCAATAAATTAGTAGTATATAGCATCATTCAACTATGCTTATTTTCATGATTGCTGTTTATGGTGTCAAGCCGATCCTATATTGGGGTGTGAATAATAATTTTGGTCCCCAAAGGAAACTGTGGCAAATTTCCGCCTCGTCGAACTGTATAATTTACAAATTAAAAATTCGATTCAATGTATTATCAGTTGCAGGATTTGTCATGAGCTGACATCATTCATCTGACTTCATTCACCTATCTACAGAGCATTGTCTCAACTACAGGAGGAGCGGACGAGGATGTCAAATCGCGAATCAGGAAGGCGAGAAACACATTCATCAACCTGAAGTCAATCTGGAAATCTTCGTCATCCAGCATCAACAACAAATTTCGGTCGGATATTCAATACAAACGTCAAGTCAGTTAGTTCTTCTATACGGATCAGAAACTTTGCGGGCCACAAAGAATATTTCCACCAACAGCCTGTTGCAGACGTTTATCAACAACTGTCTTCGCTGGATCTATACTGAAAACCAGATGTCCAGGCAGGAAAGAATCAGCAACAAGAAACTAAGGGCACAAACAAACAAAACAAGAATCAGCAATCGTCAACCAACAAATAAGCAGGAGAGAAGACGTTCAGCGAAGAGACTCTTTTCGGCGAATTCATTCACATAGCTGTACAATCGCATTTATATATAATTATTTGTGTGCACATGAGGTTTGTCAAAATTAGATAATTGATCAGGTAATAAAAGAATGGTCTAGTATAGAAACAAGGTTAATTGGACAGCAACTAAAGTAAGATTGAGTTAGTAAGTTAGACGACGTAATATAATTGACTAAAATGTTTTAACTTAGGTCAGGGTAGCAACAGAGGTAATTACAGGAGATGGAGTGGAGATGGATTAAACACTCGCTGAGCAGTTCGCTGGTTGATATCGCGCGCGTCAGGCCATTGCTCGAGGGGAACCCGAAAGGGAAGCGGTGAGTGGGACGTCAGTGCAAGGGTGACATGGAGGAGATCGTGTGAAGAGGAGTTGAAAGAATATGGACTAACATGGATGCAGGTGAGAAGTACAGCAGAAGACAGAAGCAAGTGGAGACGTGCAGCTGAAGCCCTATGTTCCACTAGCAACTGAAAGGAACAATAATAATAGGGATAAAGGGAAGGCTGGTCATTAAAGCTATCAACCTCATCCCATGAAAACACCATAAACGCTACTGAAAATTCGAAGCTCAAAGCTTGGAACCCTGTGTTGTATTTGGAACCCAAGTAGTACCTCCTTATCTGAATAATTTGAAGAAGGAAGTCAATGCATAACGCAAAATTCGATGAGGAAGGATCAAGTCACCGAAACATCAAGAGTTTCATTATGTTGTTATACCCCGTAATTCGTGCATCACATCTTCCTGTAACTTATAGGATAAGCATATTTTGTAGTTATCACGAACGAATAACACCTTCTGTAACCTCCTAAACTCTTTCTGAAGGTTCGACTCTCAAAAATTTCTATCGTATTTTTTTTGAATGTTCTTTAAAACTGTGAAGGTTTTCTTCTCAGCGATACACCTTCTCTCTCAATTCCGGGCTTCACAGAGATTCCTGTTGTTGTGGTTGTAGTGGACAAATTGTTTAGAAATGCATCCTGGACGATCTCTTTATAATATTTATATTTATTTAGACATTTTAACTGAATTTTTAGTTGCTACACATATTTCCCCTAGACAGTGTATTATCAATTTAACATTCCCAAACTACCAAAGAGAGGAGAGTTAAGTAAATTCAAGAACTAGCGCGGAATTATGCTCCTGTCCATCCCAAGCAAAATACTATTCCGTATCATCCTGGAGAGAATCAAGCACGCCAACCTGGATGGAAAATTTCGACCGGAACAAGCTGGATTCAGAAGAAACAAGTCATATATTGATCAAATCGCCACACTATGGATCAGCATTAAACAAAGCTTGGAATGGCAGTCACCTCTCTATCTCAACTACATCGACGCTGAAAAGGCCTTCCATAGCGCAGCGTCGATCGAGAGGTGATTTGGCAAATAATTCGCTACTACGAGGTGCCATCGACAATTATACACCTCATCCAACAGTTATACGACAATACTGCATGCCAAGTAATCCACAATAGGAAACTCACGGAATCCTTCGAAGTGGGGACGGGAGTAAGGCAAGGCTGTCTACTATCACAAACCATTTTCCTAACTGCAGTAGATTGGATAATGCGACAGACAGTGGGCAGCGAGGAAACAGGCATAAAATGGACTCACACAAAAAACTTGGAGGATCTGGACTTCGACGATGTGATATATATGTCTGATTTCCCACAAACTGAAAGACATGCAAGTGAAAAGCAACAAGCTGGCAGAAGAACCATCCAGAGAAGATAGGCCTTCAGGTGAACATAGAGAAGCTGGAGACAGAGGTGATGAAGATTCGTGGCCAAAAGCAACATCAACAACACACAACAGACAACAATCAGCATAAATGAGAGGAGCCTGAAAGAAACAACCTGCTTCACCCACCCACCTACCTGCAAAGCATCGTTTCAACTACTGGTGGACGGAACTGACGAGGATATCAAAGCCAGAATCGGAAAAGAAAGACAAGTTTTCATTACCATCAAGTCTGTGTGGAGGTCAACAGCCCCACTCAGCATCAAAAATAAGATCGGGATTTTCAACTCCAATGTGAGGTCAGTGCTACTTTACGGATCAGAGACTTGGCGCGTCATAAAGAGCATCTCAAACAAACTACAGACCTTCATCAACAGCTGTCTCCGCTAAATACTTCTCGAGATCAGATGCCCAGAAAGGATCAGAAACAGGGATCTCTGAGAATGAGCGAAACAACCAGAAACCGATTGTGAAACAAATAAGCAGGTAGAAATGGAGACGGATTGACCATACTCTGAGAAAACAAACCATCAAGTGACATCGCTAGGCAAGCTATCGCTCGAGTGGAACCCGAAAGGGAAGTGGCGAGTACGTCGTCCAATGGTGACTTGGAGGAGGTCATGTGTAGAGGAGATGAAAACCTGTGGGAAGACTTGGAGTCAGGTGAAAACTCTATCAGAGAACCGAACGCAATCGAGACGCGCGGCTGAAGCCCTAGGTCCCTCTAGGAATTAAAGGAAATAATAATATGTTATGTTAATTTTTGACCTTTATTATTCCCATTGTCCTAGTTTAATCTTCAATTGTTATATATTTCTTCGTGTTTGTGTGTACATTGACAGTGTGTTGTTTAACGATATGTGTTTGTTTGGGTGCAGCACAGGCATTCTGATTTTGAAAACTGATGTGTGATTCTCGTGGTCAAAGCTTTTGAACCCACCTCATTGGGAATAATCTCCTCAATTCTAAACAACCTTATACATTTGAACTTTGGTCAACTAATTTTATCTTGTTTTGTATTTAGAAATCTACATAATAATAATAATTTTTCTCATTTTTGTACATGAGGGACGCCAGTTTACAGGCATCATCAATATGATAAATTGCATATACGATTAGCAAGCATATTTAATAATAATAATAATTTAATAAAATACATATTTTTTCCTACCTGTGTAGGACACACCAATTGTACAGGCATGAATAAGTATTATTTAAATTACATAAATTTGGTTTATGGTGAAATTACATGATTGCTGTCGTTTTTGTCTTTGGTTTGTGGGAACAATATGATAACTAGTCATTCAATGGAGCCCATCAAGAAATATAGAAATGTTGTCTTCGCATTAACAAAAAAAACCCAAGTATGCTTTGGATGGATTACAAATACTTGGGAAAAAATATAGAGCTTGAAGTGTCATTCCCCACATAACTTTGGTGTGTACGGCATCGAGTATTATTCTTGATTTATATTCAAATTTGGTAATAGTTTAAAATAAGTGATACACTTGTATAGTTTTGTCAGCATTTTCATCGTAACATCACAAGTGAATTGTACTCAATGTAGACTAATAAGAATGATAGTTTACATTTTCCTATAAACGGGTGTTTTCAAGAAATGTAAGCCATTTTTACAGGCACGATCAGTTATGTTATAAATCACAGTCGTGAAGTTTTATAAATTAATACTTTGTCATTGGCATATTCCACAACTGTAATCCAGGTTGCGTCGTGGGAGGAGGTAATGCGTAATTCACAAGGGAATTGAAAGATATGGGAGCAATAATGTTTGCAGATCATTTGTCATTGTAAATGGTCAAATATCTACATTCTTCATTCTCATTGAGAAAGTCATATGGAAGCTAAGATGGTGAGACAAAAAAGAAGACAAACAACAGGAACACAAAAGAAAGCAAGTGGAGTCCTCAATGAGTGATTAATAAATATATACGTATATATATTCTTTGTAGTAACTATGATTATTTTGGTACACTAACTAACTAGCTAACTAGTCCCGTTATATTATGTGTGAACTAATATTACTGTCCTGTGTAGAAATGTTTATCATGTACTTCCAGTAATATTAAAATTTATAATTGTAGTGTGTTGTAACTACACGTTTAATGAAATTAAAATATCTATGTAGGGTGAAAAAGAGGGTGTTAGAGTCAGACGCAGAAGTGCATTGTCATGTTTGAGCATTCTGATGGGTGAGGAGATGAACATTGCGAGTGTGTTCGCACCACGCACACTAGCTGGTAGTCTATTCCAAATGACTGAAAACTTATGTAAGAAGAAGTTGTACCGCATATAAGTCTGACAATGCTCTATAGCAGCTAGGTTGTGATGATTTCTAAGATTGTAACTGATGACAGCGGTAGGTTTAGTTATTGGTTCGGAGGAATGCAAGAGAAGATTAGTTAGCTTGTAGTAGAAAATAAGGTTTAGCTTAAAGCGTCTTTTCCAGGGTGGTTCTAATCTTAGTCTGTCGCACCACTCATAGTATTCCAGACCACTTTCTAAACCAAGAGTTCTTGAGGTAAACTGCCGTTACACTCCCTATAATTTAAGCTTGTCATTTTTTCTGAGTCCGCTAAGAATAAACGGGCAGTATTCTAAGATAGGTTGGACACATACTTTGTGTAATAAAACCCTAGTTTCACAACAAAACAAATTGTAGGTTGTGCAACCTATCAGCCTTCGTGTTTTACGTCTGGCATAATCAGTCTGTTCAGCGAACGTTAAGTTACTACAGTATCTAATACCGAGGTCTACTACTGAGTTGAGCTTAGCTAGTTTTCGCCCATTTATTTCAAGAGTTAGATCAAGATTACTGTTGCCGATACAAATCCAGCCGCATTTGTCAATGTTAAACTTTAGACAGGATTCAGCACACCATGTTGCGAAACTACTTAGTTCAAGATGTATTTTATTAACCACACCGCTTAATTCATGAGTTTAGTAGGAGTAGACGACTTTGAGGTCGTCAGCATATAGGAACGGTTTACCTCAGGTGAAGCAGTTGCAAATGCTGTTAATGCAGACTGTAAATAAAAAGTGGTCCTAGGACACTACCTTGCACAACCCCACTTGAGATCTGCCTAGAATGAGATAATACCGATCCGACTTCGATTATTTGTACCCTGTTGCTTAGAAACGATTTTAACCAGTTCAGTAATGGATTGCGAATTCCAAATGAGTACAGCTTGTCAAGGAGAATACTGTGAGATACCATGTCAAATGCCCTAGATATACAGAAGTAGAGAACAATGACTAGCTTACCTGCTTCGCGACTACTAGTGATGCAACTGAAAAAGTCGAAGTGGCAAGTAACGCAGGACCTATTTCCGAGAAATCCGCATTGAGACCTTGTAACAAGATCTTCCCTAAGTATATAGTCTTACAGTTGATCTTTGACAACTTTCTCCATGATTCGCGAGACAACTGGAGTTATATTTATAGGTCTGTAATTGATAAAACGTTTGCCTTGTCACCAGATTTGTAGTGTGGAATTATGAAGCTAGTTTTCCACTCATTAGGGTAAATGCCAGTTTCCATAGATATTGAGAAGAATTTAAGAAGTAATAGTGGTATATCACATCTACTGTTTTTGAAAATTATTGAAGCAAGGCCATCCGGCCCCGCACTAGTGGAAGGTCTAAGGCTTTTAAATGCTTGTTCTATTAACTGGTTGGTGAACACAATGCTTTCGAGGGAAGAGCTAGTAAGGTGGGGGGGTGGTTTCACCACGCATACGTGTTTCTAAACTAAAGTTTTCAAAGATATGTGTTGGTTTGAGTGAACCAAAGTCATTCGGATTTTGAAAACTGGTGTGTGATTCTCGTGGTCAAAGCTTTTGAACCCACCTCATTGCGAATAATCTCCTCAATTCTAAACAACCTTATACATTTGAACTTTGGTCAACTAATTTTATCTTGTTTTGTATTTAGAAATCTAAAATATCTGCATTGCTGTCCAATGGCAGTGTTGAGCGAATCCTGTGTTTAGCTGTTATCACTGTACACCTAAAATATTGGTGATTAATCATTTTTTTCCCTGAATTTCGGAACCTCTCGTGATAGCACATGTCTCAACAAAGTTTTGTCAGCTATATAGTAGACTGTTAAATTACAGTTCTGGATAAATTTGGTCCCTACAGCAAGGCAAGTTTTCATTTCTACCAAATCTGTGTGGAGATCAACAGCACTCAGCATTAATTTGAAAATAAGATCCGAGTTTTCAACTTTAATGTGAAGTCAGTGCTACTTACTGCACGGATCAGAGACTTGGCACCGCGTCATGAATGTCACTTCAAACAAACTACATACCTTCACCAACAGCTGTATTCGGTCAATACTACCCAAGATCAGATAGCTCGAAAAGATCATCAACAAAGAGTGATCTCTAGAAATGAACGAACCAACCTAGCAGGACATAATTATGCAACAAATACGCAGGAAAAAATGGAGATGGATTGTCTGTACTGTGAGAAAACAAACCATTAAGTGACATCACACGCCAGACCATCGTTCGAGGAAAACCTGAATGGGAAGCAGCGAGTTGGTCGTCAGCACGAGAGTGGGGTGACATGGAGGAGGTCATGTGAAGAGGTGGTGAAAGCATGTAGGCAGACGTGGAGCCAGGTGAAAACGTCGGCAGAGAACCGAACGGAATGGAGACATGTGGCTGAAGTCTTATGTTGCTCTAGGAATTAAAAGAAAGAATAATAATAACTGCAGCCGTTGAGTCTGATGCTATGGTTCACTATTAGATAAGATCATGAAGGTAGTGCTGATCCCCGTTCACTAGATGGTAATACCAACCATTTCACACTTCATATATGAATGTCAAGACGTTTTTCCAACAGGAAGTAACCTGAATATGACGTAAAACTACATACTGCTGATCGTGATTGCGATAAGTAGTTGTCTATCGTTCATAGCAAACAATTGTGCTTGCTAGCCAGCTAAATTGAGGTGATCTAAACACCAAACAGGTGCTTTGCTCGTTTAAGGCTGAGCTTATTAGTGGTGTACACAAAATTTGATTTTCACTGTAAAATCTCAGCACTTGTCTTGAAATGTCAGACAGTTGTTCCTCTTTTGTTTTGGATATTCCAAGTGCAAGATAGGACTTCAAGCTTGCGCTCTGAAGTTTGAGTAGTGCTTAAGAAGTCCCTCGTCTGGAAATCGAACCCTGATGACCGGTATGATTGGTTAGCATTTTATCATTGAACTGGAGACATGCGAAATACACACACACACACACGGGTTTTAGGCAATAAGGATTAGCTGCAGAATAGTAAAATTAGTTTTCGTAGCAAGTTCATATCAACTCTAGAGGATTACTTCAAATAGCCAATTAAAACACAAGCCATCTTCGTGGTTATTTGAAAAAGTACTTAAATAGTCCAATGACATCATGAAAAATCAAGATCAAGACTATGAAATCATTATTATTTTATCCCTTAGTTCCTAGAGGAACATAGGGTTCCAGCCGCGCGTCTCCATTGCGTTCGGTTTTATACCAACTTCAAGTCTCCCTACACGCTTTCATCTCCTCTACACATGACCTCCTCCAAGTCACCCTTGCACTGACGACCAACTCGCCGGTTTCCATTCTATCGGGTTCTGTTCGAGGGCATGACTAGTGATGTCACTTGATGGTTTCCTCAGAGTATGGCTAATCCATCTCCATTTCTTCCTGCCTATTTTGTTTCACAATCGGTTTCTGGTTGGTTCGCTCATTCCAGAGATCCCTGTTGCTGATCCTATCTGGGCATCTGATCTTCAGTATTGAGTGAAGACAGCTGTTGATGAAGGTCTGTAGTTTGTTTGAGATGCTCTTTATGACGCGCCAAGTCTCTGATCCGTATAGAAAAAGGATTAACCTTATATTGGAGTTGAAAATCCCGATCTTATTTTCATTTTCATGCTGAGTGGGGCTGTTGACCTCCACACAGACTTGATAGTAATGAAAGCTTGTCTTGCTTTCCCGATTCTGGCTTTGATATCCTCGTCAGTTCCGTCCACCAGTAGTTGAAACGATGCTTCGCAGGTGGATAAAGGAGGTTGTTTCTTTCAGGCTCCTCTCATTTATGCTGATTGTTGTCTGTTGTGTGTTGTTGTTGTTACTTTTGGCCACGAATCTTCATCACCTGTTTTATCCATGTTCACCTGAAGGCCTATCTTCTCTGGATGGTTCTTCTGCCAACTTGTCGCTTTTCACTTGCATGTCTTTCAGTTTGTGGGAAATCAGACATATATATCACATCGTCGAAGTCCGGATCCTCCAAGTTTCTCTTTGTGTGAGTCCATTTTATGCCTGTTTCCTCGCTGCCCACTGTCTGTCGCATTATCCAATCTACTGCAGTTAGGAAAATGGTTTGTGATAGTAGACAGCCTTGCCTTACTCCCGTCCCCACTTCGAAGGATTCCGTGAGTTTCCTATTGTGGATTACTTGGCATGCAGTATTGTCGTATAACTGTTGGATGAGATGTATAATTGTCGATGGCACCTCGTAGTAGCGAATTATTTGCCAAATCACCTCTCGATCGACGCTGCGCTATGGAAGGCCTTTTCAGCGTCGATGTAGTTGAGATAGAGAGGTGACTGCCATTCCAAGCTTTGTTTAATGCTGATCCATAGTGTGGCGATTTGATCAATATATGACTTGTTTCTCCTGAATCCAGCTTGTTCTGGTCGAAATTTTCCATTCAGGTTGACGTGCTTGATTCTCTCCAGGATGATACGGAATAGTATTTTGCTTGGGATGGACAGGAGCATAATTCCGCATCAGTATTTGCATTGACTATGAATTCATACAACAAGCATATTACTGTTATCGGTTTGATTTTCTGGAACTTTACTGAGAAATGACAGCCAATATGTTTAGTTTAGTTTAGCACGACAGCGTCTAATACCAAAAACTTAAAATGGAATTTAATAGGTTCCGAATAGAAGTGATACTACAACTCTAGTAAGAATCAGGCATCTATTGATCCTCGGTGTACAGGTGTACACCACTGATTAGATTAACCCAAAATAAGAAAAACTACCGTCTCATTTTTGAAAGCCTTTCATCAGGCTGACCGGCAAGCATTATTATTCAACCTTAGTGGTTCCTAACTACTCATATCAATAAATTAGTAGTATATAGCATCATTCAACTATGCTTATTTTCATGATTGCTGTTTATGGTGTCAAGCCGATCCTATATTGGGGTGTGAATAATAATTTTGGTCCCCAAAGGAAACTGTGGCAAATTTCCGCCTCGTCGAACTGTATAATTTACAAATTAAAAATTCGATTCAATGTATTATCAGTTGCAGGATTTGTCATGAGCTGACATCATTTAGGGAACTTTAGGTAAAACTGAAAATAATGGACAGGTGTTTGGTCCCAGTTTGGTACTCTTCGTCAGTACGCATTCAAGCAAATTGCCAGAATCCATATGGCTTCAAGTGATTTAGCGCTTTCTCAGGCCATTTGAAACACACACACACATCATTGATAGACTCAGCTCAAAACAATTGAAATTGCCGTGAGGTGTTCGGATCACTCCAGTCTAGCTAGAAAGTACCACTGGCTAACTTCGCCAAACACAAACTACTCATATCCATCATTGAGTAGTATATGTCTGCGGTCGTAATATTCCGCTCTCCAGTGATTATATACTTACATAGTGATCGGAATTTCATTGAAAATGCGACTTCTCTGCCTCCCACTGTCTTTCCAGGTGCTTACATTCTCTACTAGGCATTTCTCTCTCTCTTAAACTTTGATTTTCAAACTCCCCTACAATATTTTACACTTCAATCGTTAATCTGACAAATATCTAAATTTTTGACATGTTTCTATTTCTACTCAACCAACCATACACACGCAGCGAGAGAGAAGCAAATACCTATAGATATCATAATTATTGAAAACTTCTGCTATGTCAATAACCTGCAGTGATCATTCCTTTATAAATAATGTTATTGTTAAGCGGAATAGAGTGATATCGATCAAAAGTTGATGTGCTGAGGTAGTGTAATAAAAATGTTAAATGAGAAGGCAGAGATGAAGCAGAAAACGGTATAATCAAAATTTAACATACGAATAGACAGAGGGATAGATAGATAGTTATTTGGTTAGATAGTTATTAAACTATTCAGATAGTTAGTTAGTTAGACATTAGGCTATTTAGTTAGTTAATCAGTCAGTTAGTTAGTTATTTAGCTGATTAGCTAGTTAGTTAGTTAGTCAGTTAGTTACCTAGTCATTTAGTAAGTCAATTAGTCAGTTATTTATCTAGTTAGTTAGTTAGGAAGTAAGTTAGTTAGTTAGTTAATTAGTCAGTTACTGACTTACTTAGTTAGTTAGTTGGTTAGTTAATTATTTAGTTGGTTAGTTATTTAGATAGTTAGTTAGTTCACGGTTAGTTAGTTAATTAATTAGTTAGGTAGTTAGTTTATTAGTTCAAGGTTAGTTAGTTGGTTAGTTAGTTAGTTAGTTAGTTAGTTAGTTAGTTAGTTAGTTAGTTAGTTAGTTAGTTAGTTAGTTAGTTAGTTAGTTAGTTAGTTAGTTAGTTAGTTAGTTAGTTAGTTAGTTAGTTAGTTAGTTAGTTAGTTAGTTAGTTAGTTAGTTAGTTAGTTAGTTAGTTAGTTAGTTAGTTAGTTAGTTAGTTAGTTAGTTAGTTAGTTAGTTAGTTAGTTAGTTAGTTAGTTAGTTAGTTAGTTAGTTAGTTAGTTAGTTAGTTATTTCACGGTTAGTTAGTTAATTAATTAGTTAGGTAGTTAGTTTATTAGTTCAAGGTTAGTTAGTTGGTTACTTAGTTAGTTAGTTAGTTAGTTAGTTAGTTAGTTAGTTAGTTCACGGTTAGTTAGTTAATTAATTAGTTAGGTAGTTAGTTTATTAGTTCAAGGTTAGTTAGTTGGTTAGTTAGTTAGTTAGTTAGTTAGTTAGTTAGTTAGTTAGTTAGTTAGTTAGTTAGTTAGTTAGTTAGTTAGTTAGTTAGTTAGTTAGTTAGTTAGTTAGTTAGTTAGTTAGTTAGTTAGTTAGTTAGTTAGTTAGTTAGTTAGTTAGTTAGTTAGTTAGTTAGTTAGTTAGTTAGTTAGTTAGTTAGTTAGTTAGTTAGTTAGTTATTTCACGGTTAGTTAGTTAATTAATTAGTTAGGTAGTTAGTTTATTAGTTCAAGGTTAGTCAGTTACTTAGTTAGTTAGTTTATTAGTTCAAGGTTAGTTAGTTGGTCAGTTAGTTAGTCACTGGTTAGTTAGTTAGTTAGTTAGTCAGTTATTTAGTTAGTTAGACAGTTTGTCAGTTCAATAGTTATGTATTTATTTATTTATTTATTTAGCTAGACGAGTGTTGTGTTGACGCAGAGAAACAAACGGGTTAGGCAGGAGTTCAAAATACTCCAAGAAACTCCAATTAACTGTTTCAGTTTCAATTTCAAAGGTTTAGTTTATGCGAAGAATATACTAAAATCTATAATAGTACTTGGTAGGCATTTTTCGACAGTGGAGTCTAACAGGTTTATTTTGTTCTATCCGTCGTTTCTTCATTGTATGCACTTGCATCCGCCGAAGAGGGTGTTTGAAACTATGGGTGGATGAATTCGAGTATCAATGGAGACACCACCAACCACTAGGGATGAATTTATATCCAGATGATGTCCTGAATAGGGTGTAATTAGCATCCTAGATCAAATAGTTAAACTCCTACTAGTCACGTACCGGAATTTTCATCACGTGATATAGTCGAAGCATTCATACTAAGAACTGACATGTCAACAGGAATTTGGCATTTCGGTCTAACAAGAGCTAGTCAACGGAAGATAGCTTCAAAATGACTCTAAGGCAGTTTCCAAATAGTGAGGGGAAGGTAGTTGGAGATTTAAGTTAGATTTGAAAAGGGCCGCGTCCAAACTGTAATGATGTGTTGTGTACTACTGATAGGATTTATAAGTAGCGAATAGATACAGATATAAGTATGCATATCATCCTGAAGAACATCGAAGAGCGAAGAGACTGATTTAATGGAGAAGAAAAGAAATGCAGAATACTTCAGAAACGATATGGAAAAAGTGAAAGGAATTCACAGAAACACAATACAGAATACACATGTGCAGACTGTGATTTTCGTATATACGCTGAACATACTTTATCTACATCTGTAAGTCGTATTGACAATGAGGCATTCCAAAAAGCCTAAATCTCAAGGAAAAATGCTCACAACACTCCAGTTACCAGAAATGTATTCTATAAGAGTCATGAGGTGGACAATGCGACATCCTTTAAAAATATCCGCAGACACAAATTAGACTTGTAAGATCTCAAAAATCACAGCTCATATAAAATAGACAAAGTAATTAAATTCTCCTTAAATTCGCTTAATCAAGTGCCTGGAGTGCGATTTATGTGTTCATTTGTGCCATTTATATTATTTGTAGTGTAAAGTACTTTGTTTTAAAGAAAGCATTTTATTCGCCTTATGACCTGAAAGTCTTGCGTTCAATCCTCTAAGTGTTCACCGCTAAATAGTCCCAAAGTAGGTCGAAACAGTTGTACAATACTGCCTACTGGTTCTCAGCAAGTCTATTCTCTAATCAGTGTCATTTTGTGATCCTGCTTGAAACCAATTATAACTTCTCAATCTTTTATTTTTATTTTTTGCAACGGATTCCTTTACGTTCCTCCTCTTGGAACATCGGGCTTCAAGCTACAACTTTAAATTTTCAATAGCAGCGGTTTTATTTTTACGGGTTGAGGCTAGTTAGCTTCTGTCCCAACGTTCCCCCTTCACCACTGACCTTACAACCGACTAAGCGAGGTTTATGAGTGCGTCATCCTAGGTTCGAGCTCCAGACCATGTGAAGCGTGGCTGGTGAGCGTCCTACGGCTGAACTACCGATGCACAAAATCTTTTTAAACTTTCAATCTTTAAAACCTACCCCATTCTTTACTCCTTGAATACTAAGAAGGCAAGTAGAAGTATAGTCGTAAACTTCGTGTCAATTTCTGACGTACGTTGACGATACGTCTGCTACGATAACTCGGACCTCAACGCCATCTTACAAGAATTTAATAATTCCCATCCTTCGATTAAATTCACAATGGAATTAGAAAACGATTCAAAGATTCCATTTCTGGACGTGGAATTAACAAGAAGAGATGATGGAGCCCTGAATAGGTCCATCCACAGAAAACCGACGTGAAACGGCCAACTGACGCATTTCTATAGTTGGATACTTTTAAGCCGAAAACTAACTCATCGCATCAGAAAAATCTGCAGCAACGACTACGTGGAAGAGGAGGTCCTATTCCTCAAAATTAGCCTCGCTCAAAATGGCTACCCAACATATTTTGCCGGAAAGAACATGAAACCTAAACCAAAAAGAGAAGAATGCAATTCAGCGCCGAAGAAAACGCTGTATCCGTATCTGAATTTCAGGAGAGATTTAGCAGCCGATATCCTGAAGAGGAGAATATTTAGCTCTTTAAAGAAGACCTTCCCAGCAGCAACACTAAGAGTGACATTCTCTAGCTGTCCAGTAGTTCGAGACAAACTCTCTCATATGACCGAATCAATGTGCATATATCAGTTCACCTACTCGTTCGGAGCTAGGCACATATGTCGTTGTATCTGCGTCCTTTCGAAACGTGTATCCTTAGCTTCCGTTTTTCTTCTTTCGTCCTCTGTTTTGTCTTTTTGGTCTTTTATCGTCCGCTGTGTGTGTGTAACTCCTACTCTCGCTGTCTTCATTCGATTCACCCCATTTTTTTCACTTATAAAAACAGCTATTTTAAGTCCATTCCCATGCTTTTCCTGTTCACATTTATTATTATTATTGTATCCTTTAGTTCCTAGAGGAACATAGGGTTCCAGCCGCGCGTCTCCATTGCGTTCGGTTTTCTGACAAAATTTTTCACCCTGCTCCAGGTCTGTCCACATGCTTTCATCTCCTCCTCGCATGACCTCCTCCAAGTCACTCTTGCACTGACGACAAACTCGCCGCTTCCCATTCTGTCGGGTTCTACTCGAGGGCTAGTCAAGTGATGTCACTTGATGGTTTCCTCAGCGTATGGCTAATCCATCTCCATTTCTTCCTGCCTATTTGTTTCACAATCGGTTCCTGCCGGGTTGGTTCGCTCATTCCCAGAGATCTCTGTTGCTGATCCTTCCTGGGCATCTGATCTCGAGAAGTATTGAGCGGATACAGCTGTTGATGAAGGTCTGTAGTTTGTTTGAGATGCTCTTTATGACTCGCCAAGTCTCTGATCCGTAAAGTAGCACTGACGTCACATTGGAGTTGAAAATCCCGATCTTATTTTCATTTTCATGCTGAGCGGGGCTGTTGACCTCCACACAGATTTGGGTGTAATGAAAGCTTGTCTTGCTTTTCCGATTCTGGCTTCGATATCCTCGTCAGTTCCGCCTGTAGTTGAGACGATGCTTCCCAGGTAGGTTTAAAATAACTATTTTACAATTATGTCTTAATCCTGTGCAACTTTTGTGTTTCTAAGCCTCTTGTAATCTGTATTCACACCTCCTAACTCCCATCTCAAGTTGAAAATTATTATTTCAATTTTGTTTCCATGCCCATTTTTTTACATACTTGTTATCCGTTTTAATCCTGTGTAATTTTGTTTCCAAGCCTCTCGTAAAAACCGTATCTAGTTGAAAATAATTATCACCTTTTATTCACCGTCGTAATTATATGGAATCAAACAAGAATTGTATCCGTGTAAAATTATGGATTTAAATGCGATTGTACAGCTACATTTGAAAATAAAATCGCCGAAAAGACAGTTGTCTTTGCTGAACTTCGTCTTCTCTTCTTTCTGATGTCCATATGGGTGTTTTACACGATTGTGCCGTTTTAACCAGGAAATATTTTCCAGATAAATCCTTCGCAATCTAAGGTTGAAAGGAGTGTGCCGCTTTAAAAAAAGTTGAGTATTGTAGATTCAAATATCCTACAGGGAAGATAAGTATCTACAAGACTTCAGGAAATCCGCCCTCATAAGTATTGAGGAAGACAAGCTAAATGTCCAACATAGTGGAGGAAACTGTCCAGTCCATAAGTTTTTGCACAACACCAACAAAACACGAATAGTGATCATGAAATAGTCTTTTCATTGAGAAACCAAGTAGGAAGGTGATAATTAGTCACTACTGCTAAATAAATACAAATTACAATGGGAGTCGACTTTTAAAAAACTTCATTAATTCGGTTCCATTGATGAATTCCGATAAAGGGCGAAGTTAAACATTCGACACCACTAACTACCAATCAGCGAATTATCCAATGAGATTCACGAACGATATCGAATTATCCAATGAGGTTCACAAACGCAGTTCAATGTTTTATAGCGCTTGATTCATTTCTAATGCGTGACCTTACAAAGCTATTGTTGCAATTCGAGGAGGTTAGCGTTTTCCAGTATTTCCTGGATTTGAGTTGCGCCGGAAATAGCGAATTTGTTTGTGTGGTGGTATCACGACTTTAAAAAGCTATACCAAATCAACTGATGGGTTTGTTCATCGTTGTGCTATATGCTTGAAGCCTACTAACGCTAGAGAGAGTAAGCTGATAATTTTAATATTTCGTAGGAACTTTTTCGCTAGGTCGCTTCTCTCCCTAAGGATAGCAGATAGAAAAGCAACTACTCTTATACCTATTATTACCAGACTTGTTAAGCGGGGGTCAATTATACACACCGACGAGTGTAAAGGCTACAATTCACTGTCATCTCTGGGATATATTCATCAAAGAGTCAACCATTCAAGTGATTTTGTGGATCCCGTTACGAGGACACATACAAATTCTATTGAAGGATTTTGGGGCAGGTTGAAAAATAGGATAAGGGCTATAAATGGATCTCAAAGGGATCTCAGTTATGGTCATTTGGATGAATATATGTACAGGATATGGTGTAACTTCTGCATTGGCAGTCTCATGCTAAACTGGGAGATGCCTCTCTCACATGTTCGAGAAAGATATCCCATGCAACTTTTTTATTCTCTATTTTATGCTTTTTTCCACAAATATACATTTCCATTCATCATATATGCCTCTTTAATGTGACTGGTCCGTTCAAGGTCGTTTGCTGATTCGTTGTTAGCGGTATCTAAAGTTTAACTTTTCCCGATAAAGAAATGAAGACAAAATTTAAAGCATAAAATGATACCACCATTCCATCTCAAAGGTCTTCTTCAGCTGCACACCACTACCTGAAAATGAAATGGGTATATCGATGATAATAACATACTTTAATGTTTAAGTCGTAGTAGAGAAGAAATACTATAAAATTGACGCATCCAAAATGTAAGCAGCAATAGAATTTTTAAGATTTCATAGTGTGAAATATTCCCATATTATGAATAAAAAGTCAATCTCAACGAAGAATATTCTTTTCAATAATTTCTCCTCTTCAGGTTCTTACAATTATAAAACACTTATAATATTTGTGGTCGTTACAATAAAGATAGCCAGGTATGCGGCGGATACATTTTTTAACGTAGAATAACAGATTAGTAGTTATGGGGTGTCAAAATAAATAGTCATATTTGTGTGACAAACGTGCTAGTTGGCTGATATCGATTAGAAATATTGTAAAACGGGAGACAATAGTGGTGGTTAATCATAATGGGATTGTAGAGTGTGGGGTAGGAAAATTGACAAATCAGTTCAAGGTTATAAAAGGTGTCAGGTGAGTGAGTGGCTAGTACAAAGTGGTCTGAGTTAAGCAGGATATAGTAAGACTGGAATGAGAGGTTCATAGTGAGATAACGAATATATTAAATGAAACAGGTGGAGGCATATATTGAGAAAACCGGTAATATCACTAATAATAATTCCGTATAAATGAAAATTCGATAGTATTGAGGGAATGTTTGCATGAAGGGCATAAATTATGACGAATAATAATAACTGTAATAATAATATTTATAATAATAAGCAAATTTTAAAAAAAACCAAGAGGCTTAAGGGGAAGGAGTACTCTTGGAAATAACAAACTTATTAAACGATTTGAAGGGTAAAGGCTACTTATCACCAAAAACTTTCGAAAACATAAAACCTACAGGGAGTACCATCTCACGTATGTATGGTTTACCGAAAGTGCATAAATCAGGAGTGCCCCTACGCCCCATACTAGACATGTCCCATTCACCCTATCACGAGACGGCAAAGTGGCTGGTACAGCTGCTTCAACCCTTGCATGACGAGTTAGTAAAGCACAGCGTCAAGGATACCTTTCAATTTGTTGATAAGATAAAAAACCTGAACGCGACTGGCAAATATATGGCATCACTTGATGTTTCATCTCTATTTACGAATGTGCCTCTAGTGGAAACAATCGATTATATCTGTGAACAGATTATAGAAAAGAAATTGTGCACTGATATTCCTATCAGTAATCTGAAACAACTACTTGTTAAATGCACAACGAATGTTCAGTTCCTATTTAATAATGAAATATACAGACAGGTTGATGGAGTAGCCATGGGATCCCCACTGGGACCTATTTTCGCGAATATATTTCTAGCAAAACTAGAAAATAGTCCGTTGAAAGAGGAAATAGCGAAAATGGAAATTTATTGTCGTTACATGGATGACACTTTTGTAGTGTACGATGAAGGGTTAAATAGTGATTTGATTTTGAACAACTTCAATAATGCTCACCCAGCGGTCCATTTCACCTACGAAGGAGAATACAACGACTCTTTACACTTCCTCGACGTCCTACTAACGAGAAGAGAGGATGGTTCCATCAAAAGAACCATATTTAGAAAGCTAGAGACCAAAGCCCAGTATACACATTTCCTTAGCTTCGTACCGATGAAATACAAACGTAATCTAATCAGGTGCTTAGCATTTAGAGCGAGGTCTATTTGTTCTGAAGAGTGCGTAGAGAAAGAACTCCAGATCATCCGAGACATTCTAAGCGAGAACGGATATCCAGAGAAGTTCATTAAAGCCAACATAGGTTATAATAGCCGTAAACATGAACTGACAACTGTGGAGAAAAAGCCTCTGTTTTTACGTCTCCAATTCAAGGGAGATACTCCTGCGGAGATTCTATCCCAACGTTTAACCAGGGCGATCAAGAAAACTTTCTATTCTGCACGTCTGTGTCTATCCTTCACTAGCCGTCCAATGTTCACCCAGCAACTCAAAGATGCCTTACCTAACCTTAGCTCTTCTTCATGCATATACCATTTCAACTGTTCCTGTGGTTCAAGTTATATAGGGCGCACGATTAGGCAGGTTCGTCTACGGGTTCGAGAACACTTACCAGCTTGGTTCAGCAGGGGGGAAATTAAGTGCATAAAAAGCTCGATCCTGTCACACCTGGTCGATACTGGACATCGCATCGATGTCAACACAGCTTTCAGAGTTATATACCGAATTCCGAAGTCGTTATCACGTACAGTTCGCTTACGTCTCCTACACATAGCTGAAGCTGTTGCAATAAGATCGACTAAACCGGAACTGTGTATCCAAAAGGAACACGTCCAGACGCTGTTCCTACCGTGGCCAACCTTGGATTGAAGATTTTTCTTCTCACCAAGAGTGCTCCTTCCCCTTAAGCCTCTTTGTTTTTTTTAAAATTTGCTTATTATTATAAATATTATTATTACAGTTATTATTATTCGTCATAATTTATGCCCTTTATGCAAACATTCCCTCAATACTATCGAATTTTCATTTGTACGGACTTATTATTAGTGATATTATCTGTTTTCTCAATATATGCCTCCACCTGTTTCATTTAATATATTCGTTATCTCACTATGAACCTCTCATTCCAGTCTTACTATATCCTGCTTAACTCAGACCACTTTGTACTAGCCACTCACCTGACACCTTTTATAACCTTGAACTGATTTGTCAATTTTCCTACCCCACACTCTACAATTCCATTATGATTAACCACCACTATTGCATTGAATTTTTGATTTTCCCGTCGATTGATTGGACCGAAGTGCTCGGTCTCGGGTTGACATGTCGGCTTCTTGTGCAGATGCTTCGACGATGTCCGGGCATTCATTTAGTATACAATTTGTGGATGGTGTCTAGCAGTGGAATCCAGGATGTGCATTTCGTCCTAATTGGGACTCGTCATCTGGATGTACCTGCATTTCTCAGTGAGTGATGACGTTCCCACCGAAGCTCGAACCCAGTACCCATAGTTTCAAAAATTCAATTCAATAATTAATATGACCCGTTTCACAAGAGGTGGCTCTCATGGCCCAAGTGGTCTAATGGATAACGCTTTGGCGTTTGAAACTATGGGTACTTGGTTCGAGCTTCGGTTGGTACGTCATCACTCACTGAGAGATGCAGGTACATCCAGCAGACGAGTCCCAAATAGGACGAAATGCGCATCCTGGATTCCACTGCCAGCCACCATCCACCAATTGTAAACCACCACTATTGTCTCCCGTATTGCAATATTTTCTAATCGATTTCAGCCAACTAGCACGGCGTTTGTCACACAAATATGACTATTTATTTTGACACCCCATAACTACTAATCTGTTATTCTACGTTAAAAAATGTATCCGCCGCATACCTGGCTATCTTTATTGTAACGACCACAAATATTATAAGTGTTTTATAATTGTAAGAACCTGAAGAGGAGAAATTATTGAAAAGAATATTCTTCGTTCAGATCGACTTCTAATATAATTTTTATTTTATGTTTTCATCATCGATTTATACGCTTTCAAAGTAGTTATCTTAGACTTTGATCTCTCCTAGCTTTGATACAGTCAACTTGGTTTATCTCTGTTTTCTATGATATGAGTTGAACTCACTATAATACTGTTAATCAATATACTCTAGTTACTCACCATTGTACTCACCACTTATGTGTATTAAGTAACTTATTTACGACTGTAAGCAAACAATTATTTTGCCTTTAACTTGAACTCTTTGTTGATAAACCATTTAAAGTGTAATTTTCTGAGCACTATTTACTAAATTTGGAATCTCCTGTCAACTGTCTAGTATTTTGAGACTTTTCTATTTCATGGAGGATTTAATCATGAGCTGACATCAGTTAGAGAACCACTGGATAACCTAGGAGTACTGGACAGCTGTTTCGTCAGCCTAGTTTTGGACTCTTCATCAGTACGCACCCACCACAAGGATTCGAACCCAGGACCTTCTGGTTACAAGGCGAGCTCGTAGACCATTGAACCACTGGGACCCAATCCTATGGTCCTTGAATTCTAACTTCTGCCAATTCACGACATAGCGCGACCACTTCGCAATGTCTTCTTCGATGAGTTACTGCCTCATCTTCAACTTGCTGTACCCTACTGGTCACGGCTTCCCACTAGAACCCAGGTTAACTGCCTGAATAAGGCCAGTCACTAGTGAGCATCAGATTAATTTTCAAGTATTGATTTTGTAGGGATTTTGTGTTTGATTGCATGGAGGATTTAACAATCACGATACCCCTATATTATTCTGCACAAACCGCTGTAATTCTTGCTTTATAACAGAAAAATAATAGAGCAACATAATAATTTAAATTATTTTCTGTGTCTACCTACGTAATATATCATGAATTGATTTTCTAGGTAGTCTTTTCTTTTGCATAAATGATTCCGTGACTGTCTCGCACCTCAATAGTCACTTCAGACTTGATTACAGTTGATTTGATTATATTGTCCCAGTTACCTCCTGAAGAGTGTGTACACTGAGCCTTACAAACTGACTGTTACAACTACTTTCACTTCAAATCATACTTCTCACATTATTAATGTTACTACCCAAGAATTACCAGCCACAGTATCACAACAATCGCCACTATTCGCAATATTTCTACTAGTCACACTAAAACCTACTCATACTGTTGCGAGTGCTACTGATAACATTTATGAATTATTATTATTATTGTATCCTTTAGTTCCTAGAGGAGCATAGGGCTTCAGCTGCGCACCTCCATTGCCTTCGGTTTTCTGACAACTTTTTCACCCTGCTCCAGGTATGTCCACATGCTTTCATCTCCTCCTCGCATGACCTCCTCCAAGTCACCCTTGCACTGACGACCAACTCGCCGCCTCCCTTTCGGGTTCCACTCGAGGGCTTGTCTAGTGATGTTACTTGATGGTTTCCTCAGCGTATGGCCAATCCATCTCCATTTCTTTCTGCCTATTTGTTTCACAATCGGTTCCTGATTGGTTCGCTCATTTCCAGAGATCCCTGTTGCTGATCTTTTCTGGCCAGCCATCTGATCTTGAGTATTGAGCTGAGACAGCTGTTAATGAAGGTTTGAAGTTTGTTTGAGATGCTCTTTATGACTCGCCAAGTCTCTGATCCGTATAGTAGCACTGACTTCACATTGGAGTTGAAAATCAATAGTATATAAAAATACGTTCATCACCATAAAAATATGAAATAGTAGGGAGATACAATTGATTTCAGAGAAGGCAAAATGATAAAACGTTGCGGAGATAAATGAGAGATGTGAAAAGGATGCAAAGAAGCGCAACACGAAGATCTGTGCAAATGGTATGTTAAAGATAAGGTATATATAATTTAGCTATATAGATAGATACCAAGGATTAGATGTGTCATTACGAGATTGACCACGGACTGATATTAGTTACAGAACCATTTGAAACAGGCAGGAAGTACTAGACAGCTGCTTCCTCTTAGTATGGGAATCATGGGCAGTACGCACCCACCACAGTGGGGCTCGAACCCAGGTTCTTACGGTTACAAGTCAAGCTAGATTGTATACAATTCAGTCAATAGGACCCACTTCAGTGGTCAGCCTATGAATTCTAACTTCTACAAAATTCAACCAATGACGGTGATTTTGTGGATCAAATCATAATAATTATGTGGGAAATGTTTTGAGCATAATTAATAACGATGATTATAGTGATAACTAAAACTGTTCCTAAAATTGCAATTTAATGGTGATGCGGCTAGCGAAGTCTTAAATTGAAGATTGTCGAGAGTGATAAAATGGACTTATACTGTCGCCACCACCCTGTGTTCGGCAATTTCCAGTTGTCGACCACTCACGATTATTAAAGTGAAAGACAAGCCACTTCTATGTATATCTACAAATTTAGTTGCTCCTGTGGAGAAGACTGGCTATATAGGGCTAACAGCTAGATAGCTTAACAAACGTATTAATGATCATCTTCCTCCATGGTCCCGAAAAGGTCAAATAAAATCTATAAGAAGTTCTATATTAACTCATTTGACTGATGATAGCGGTCACCGAATGGAAAGAAATAATGCATTCAGAGTTATCTATCGCATTTCATCGCACCTTTCCAACGGAACTCGAACCCTCCTGCTATACACATCGCCGAAGCTAATGGGAATTAATTCGAGAGAACAATCCTGTCTGTGTCTTTGCATACAACAAAAGAAGTTTGTTCTACCTTTGTCTCTCCCACGCACCCTCTCTCATTTTCCATCTCCTTCGTACTTTGGTGATATTTATTTGAATTCTGATTATCTGCCCACTTCACCGACCTTTAGTATTACGTAAATTATAAGATTTGACTTAATTTAACTATTTATTGAATTGTCTACATACACACACATATTGCTACCTTTGTTGTTCTTATCGCCATCTGCATAAACCTTATTATCAATATTTTGTTATCATTATAATCATCTTTATTAATTTCGTTCAAAACTTTTACCACACTGTTATTATTATTATTATTTGATCCACTAAATCACCATCATTGGTTAGAATTTTTTATATATAAGTCTATGTAAATTAGAGTAAAGCCTGAATACCATCTAATTGGAAACAATATTGTTCAATTATATGTCTTGTTCTAATATAAACAATGGGAATTTATAAACAGTCAGTCAGATATCACACCTGCGGTAGGGATGAAATAGATTAGGCAAATATCAAACGAGGATATGTCGTTAGCGATCGGGGATGATGCAACAATTTTCTCAAAGTGAGAATTTTCAACAAACTGAAATCCACTATTTGTCAGTACAAATATTCGAAATATTTTTTCTGTGTGTGTGTGTGTCTGTGTGTTTCTTAAAACAAGGGTGGCATTGAATGAAAGTGCTGTTTTTAATAAAAATGCCGAGGAAGTTTACCAATCTACTGTTGAGGAGTCCGTTAACAATAATTAGTCAGTATCAACAGGTCAAATAATGTATGTGGTAATCAATCGAGAAAATTAATACAAGCAATTAAAGGATAAAAGCAACTGTCAAAATTAAATAAGTGGATTGCATAATGCATAATTTCGGAGAAATAAGGACTACTCAATATTCGCAAACCACAAGCCTTTATATAACGACTGCAATTCGACAGCGATACACCTAGCGAAATAATTAAGAAGAAGTTAAGAAAATCAGTTCGAAGAACTTTTAATGCCGGTAAACTACATGTTTTATTCTCTACACGATCGATGGGGATGCCACGATTGAAAGATGAAGTAGCTAGACTTGCTAGTCACTTCCAATTGTTTCTACCAATTCCAATGCACATGTGATGGAGGGAATTATATTGGCCGTTACTCTAGGAACTTGATTTTTCGTGATCGATCGAGAACATTTACCACTGTGCGTAAATAAAGGTGCAGTAAGAAAAATCGATAGCTCCATATTAGAACACCTGTTCCGAACCGGCTACAAAGCCGGCCAGCATTGACGAATCCTTCTCTATCAGATATCGGGCGCCAAATAAATTGCCAAAGTCATTGAAGTACCGCATACTCCAAACAACAGAGACTATCACGATTCGCGTGAAACAACCAGTGCTTTGTGTGCAAAAGAAGCAAGTTCAGCCATTAATACTACCCTGGCTGTTCGCTTAAATGTCTTATTCGAATATATGTATATAAAAATGAATTATTTAGGGTATATGTCATTTTATATACTGCAAAATGAGGTCTAACTTCTTCATAGAAGCAGATATCGTAAATAAACAAGAATCTACATGAGCAGCAAATTTTTGGGATCCACTAATTCTGATGAATAATTGATTTTGATGATGCATATAACCTAATGATGATAGTCCTATTGCTCAGCACTTCCAATGAATGCTGTCCATAATAATCGTTGCAAATTTCACTCTAACGTCAACCATAACCTTACCTTAATTCTAACCTAACCCTTACCCTGAATCAGGATGATTTTTTGCAATGAAGATTACGAAAAACAATCATCTGTTATGCTGACCGATCGGATGGCTTGGTTCAAGGTCATTTTACTGTGGTATCTATTCCTCACTCTTAGGAATACCTAGTTGAGAACCATTTAAAACCAGGGAGTACTGAACATCTGTTTCGTTTAAACCTGTGACTCTTCAGTGGTATACACCCCCTGAGATTTGAACCAAAAGTGTTCCAGTTACAAAGCAAGCTTGAAAAAAATTCAGGAGTCGATGCCCATTTTAATAGCCCATAAATTTTAACTTCTACCAATATAGGTTTCAGTGGGATATGGGGTATGAGGTATATTCACTGGTGTGTGAGAAATATGAACAAACAAATGAGAGGTACACTGAAAGTAATTTCGAGGGCTGATCAAATAGTGGACTGTAATCAAATAATAAAGGCAAGATAAGCTTGGTGCAAATTACAACCGATGAAGAGTTTAAAAGCAGAATGAAATAACATTCTAGTACACCTTGGTAGTTTTCAGAGCTTCATCAGTTGATATCTCATTCACCCGGGATGAAACTTGAAAAACAGACTAAATTCCTGCGAACTACCAATTGAAAATTATTATTATTATTATTAGTAGTAGTAGTATCGTGTATCGCCTAAATAACATTTCTAAAAATTAGTATCAAGCATACTCAAATGCACCCACACACACACACACACACTCAGACATGCACGTAGACACACTTATTCAATCATTCCTTTATTCATACACTGTCATCATTTATAATTATGATTTATTGGCTTTTATGAATTTAAATTTTTATGCATTCATGTTGTGTGAGCCATAAAAAAAACCTTAAAAAAAGTGGCACACAGACATTCTCAGACACACTCACACTCACGCTCACAGATACACACACACACAGTGAAACGATAAAATCTCACAATCTGTTGTTATGGCAAAAATGTAAAACTGAAGTGGAAATAGTAGTATTAGTATTATCATTAATAATAGTAATGGCGTTTTACACTAACTCAATCGCTCACTCACTCACTCGACAAACCAACCAAGTATGTAAATAGATGTGTATGGATTTATTGCTTAGTGTAAACGTTGTAACATTCATTCCTCCACTCGCCTTCCACTCCCCCCCTCCCGCTGTTACCACCACCCTTCAGAGAGAAGCTAATTCTTACTCTTTTTCAAAAGTGATGAAGTAAGGAGTAATGAAATGCACCATTTTGTTAAAATAACTGATAATAAAGACAAACTGAATGCTAAGATTTACACCAATCACAATGTAGGTGCTATTTATTACTCAAGATTGATTGATTGATCGACTGACTGATTGCATGTTGTACGTCTGTGCATGTGTGCTGTGTTTGTGTGCATTCGTGTGTATTAATGGTGTATAATTATTATTAGAAAGGTGTGCAAGTGAGTTAGCTAGGCAGCTAGTGAGTGAGTGAGACAGAGGTGTGTGTGTAAGTGTGTGTCGGTATGTATGAGTGTGTGTTTACATGCATAAATAGATTACGGAAAGTATTCAGTCTGGTATACATATAATAGTTTGCCTTTTTTCATAGAAAATTCTACTATCGAATTTGATCTATAGCAAAAACGTTCAATTCTTCTAATCACTAAATTTGTCTAGCAGTCCATGGAGAGTCGTAGTGCAATGATCCAACAACGCAGGCCTTCAGTAAGATTATATAACTTATTTTTTCTAAATAATTTTATTGATTGTTTGTTATTTAAAAATTCGTGAGTAATCTCTGTCTAAGTATTAGTGAAAATGCGCAGAAAACAATTAGTTAAGTGATGAGACTCTTTTCAATGGATTCATCTACCTCTTTAGCTGTATAGTTGCATTTAGATATAATAATTTTACAAAAGAGGTTTGGGTTCCAAGTGGAACTTAGGTCAACAGACAACAGCACATTATCTGCAGTCTCCTTTAGCTAGCTCCACGATTTACCAAAGTCTGTCATCTCCTTCCGCTCACACGATCGCTTCCATGTCAAGTTTCACTCGAGTGAAGGTTTAGGACGCAATATCACCCAATTGTCTGCTCAGTAACTCTTCGATCCCTCTTCATTTTCTTCAGCATATTTGCTCAGCAATAGATCCTTGATTCGTTCTTTACCAGAGTTCCTCATTACTAATTCTTTCCAATTATCAGCCATCTGATCCACATAGAAGCGTTCACTGGCTTACCACTGATGGTGATCTGTCATGCCTTTCCGATCCTGTCTGTCTTTAATGTCCTCACTTGTTAGTGTAAAATATTCCCATATCATGAATTAGAAGTCAATCTGAACGAAGAATATTCTTTTCAGTAATTTCTCCTCTTCAGGTTCTTACAATTATAAAATATGCAATATTTGTGGTCGTTACTTACAATAAAGGCCAGTTATGCGGCGGATACATTATTTAACGTAGAATAACAGATTAGTAGTTATGGCGTGTCAAAATAAATAGTCGAACTTGTGTGACAAACGTGCTAGTAGGCTGAAATCGATTGCAAAATATTGTAGAACGGGAGACATTGGTGGTGAATAATCGTAACAGAATTGTAGAATGTGGGGTAGGAAAATTGACAAGTCAGTTCAAGGTTATAGAAGGTGTCAGGTGAGTGAGTGGCTAGTACAAAGTGGTCTGTGTAACAACAAATATTGCATTTTATAATTGTAAGAACCTGAAAAGAAATTGTTGAAAAGAACATTCTTCGTTTAGATTGACATTTAATCCTCATTTGTGCCACCTCCTGTTTTGAAATGCTGGCGCGTAGATAATCGAAGCAAGGGATCTCCTTCGAAACTCTCCCGCTAACAGAGATTTATGTGATTGTTGTCATTAATTGGTCAACTTTATCACCTTCTTCCAACTGAAGTCCCGTCTCTGGTGTCTGCCTCTTCAAACAGTCTGTTGGTTTCTGCCTGTAGGTTTTCGACTTAATGTGACATTAAGAACACAGTATTCAGCGAAGAGACTCTTTTCAACAACGAATTTATTATCAAGCTGTACAATCGTATATATACATGATTATTTAAGACATTATATCCGGTAAGGGAATTAGGTCAAAGGTGTGAATACATGAAATAATAATAGTCGTATGAAATGCAATTAAAATATTTGTGATTATATTCATGGTTTAATGTCAAGTGTCAAAATAATTAATGTCATATATAGAATAATACATAAGGTGTATAGATTTTGGAAAGGGGAACATAATTATAAGATTAGCAAACGAATATATAAATGTTACATAACATAGTGTGAAAACTGATAATATAGAATTCATTATTGAAAAAAATAAAAATATAAAAATTAATAATTTTGGGTTTAGAATGACAAGTGGGTCAAGTGGAAAATTAATTCCCTCACCGGATATAATTTCTTAAAAAAACCATATATATATACATATATACGATTGTACAGCTTGATAATGAAAACGTTGTTGAAAAGAGTCTCTTCGCTGAATATTGAGTTCTTTATGCTACAATGGGAATTATTAAATTATTGAAAAAATGTGACATTAGACATATATTTAATCCGCGAAGTTTAGATAGTTGAGTCCTTTTATCTGTCTGTCTGTCTGTTTTCGACATAGAACTTTGCGCAAATGTGCGCCAGTTTAAGTCGCCACACTCCGTGTAGCACGCGAAGCAAGAGAAGAAAGTACAAGAAAAGCATAATAGAAACAGTGAGCAGAGGTGTGAGACAAAGGAGGAGTAATAACGAAGAACAAAACAGTTTCATTGGAGATCATAAGTCACAAGGAGTGGATGCATCTGAGCTAGCCACTGAGATCGATTTTGAGCCATGTCACCAATTGTTTCCAACCATAGATTTTTACCGTCCCGAGGACCCCAGCCTGGAAGTCTACACCTTTCTACGTGGCTTAGACCAACTGTTGTGGATTTCATTGACTGATGCCAAGTTTTTGTTTGACCGCCGCTACCTTTTTTCCAGCCTGACCCTATACCCGCTAACATTGCTCGTCGAGGGAGGCGATGGCTTGGCATACGTAACATATGTCCTAACCATCTCAGTCGATGTAGCTTCACGACTTCGTCGATTGATTTCCCCTGTTTACCTAGAACTCTACGCCTAACCTCAATGTTGCTCACCTTATTATGCCACTTTACACGGGAAATAGAACGCAGGCACCTATGATCAAAGACAGCCACTCAGGCTGTTCATGTCTTCCACTCTCAGTGGCCAGGTCTCACAACCATAAAGGAGGACGGAGCGGACTGATGAGCAGTACACCCGCACTTTGGTCGATAGTCGAACATCTCGTCTACGCCAGAGTCGGCGTAAACTGGCCAATGCGAAACGAGCCTCCTGTATTCGTGCTGAGATTTCGTCAGAGATCAACCCGTCGGGGCTGGCTGATGGTACTTCCCAAATAAGTGAAACGGTCAACGAGCTCTACCACTTCACTTTCTATTTCTAAACTAGGAGTCAGTTTGGTCCAGTCCTGTAACATCATCTTGCATTTTATCGCTTCAACACATTCCTATTTGCTTCCTCCTCAGACAGTCTGCTGCACAAGGTGATGCGTGGTCATAATCATAGTTTCTGATATTAATAAATGAATAAAAGGAGTCCAATAAGCTCACTAGATTTACTCAGTACGACTATTAATTTAATGAATGAACTATAATCAGGATGAGAATTGTAACGAAGGAGACTGTGTTACCACGTCAGAATTAAAAAAAGAAATACACGAACCTTATTGAGTTCACATATCAAAGAAAGGAAGAAAGATCGAGTCAGCATAAAGCGGTATTCATAATAATGATGATAGAAGTGGTTGAACAATTTTATTTTGTATGTATACCTACAGTTTTATTCTAACTGAACGCCTAAAACTTCAACAGTGCAGAGAGGACGAAAGCGTACCAACTTTGGTAGATTACTCTTCACTTTGAAGAAGGAGGACGAATGTGTTAAGAAGCGATGTTCTACAATCTCACTCCTTATAGAACCACCATTTCTACCTATCTGCAACCATTTTGGGAGGATAGTATTCTTGAAGCCTTTTAGAGAGGATACCCATCGAACGATCAATATAACTTGCTCCACAGGAACAGACGAACTGATTATATTTACACAAAGCAAGAACAATAGTGGTTTCTGAAAACTATACTTTGTAACTATAGTTTGAATTTGTTATATATATTTTATAGTCTGTATTTAACGTAATTTCTTGATTATGTATTAACTTGTGCCTAATGCCTGAGAATTAACTTATCGTGAATTCCGTAGTTATATTCAACCATTCTTCAAAATTTAGACATCTTGTTACTAACCTCTATTAGTTAATAGTTTTGATGACTTTTAACCCCTTAAATTTCACACACACCCCTTTCCCTTATACCTAAAACTGATTAACTAAAGTAACCACTTGACTTGTAAAATTTCGGTGTAAATGAAACTGCGTATTAGTGTAGAGCCAACCAATGATGAGGAACTAACTGAAGAGGAATGCATATTTCTTCGCCAAATCTATCATTTCGTTTTCAAAATGCATACCCATCTAGATTCATTGACAAGGACATTAAACTAAAAGATCAGAGAAACAAAACACTATTTGTAAGAAGAGGGAATCAAACTTCACATGAACATTGATTTCAAGGGAGACGTAACGTGTGATATCCCTAACACAAGAAGCCTGAAAAATCGGACGTCACATTTGACCACTTCTATATGTGTATATAAATATCATCAGTTCTTCATGCATTTATTCCCCTTGATGAATTTGCATAAAGCAAGAACAACGTTGGTGGTTTATGCAGAATAATATGGTACCATCATTGCTTATTTCGTTGGCTACATTGTTACCTAACTTATTAGTCACTCTGTATCTAACGCATATTTCGTATTTATTACGTGACTCCTTTACCATAATATGCATACATTTTTTTTTTTAATTTGAAGTTGAACTGACTGTGTAAAAACTATATAAGCGCAATTTTCTGAGCACTGTCTACTAATTGTAGAACTTTCTGTGAACTGACAACATGTAAAATTTGCAAGTATTTTGATGTGGTTTTGTTCTCTGAGCTATAGATGGAGTATGCGCTGAAGATGTCACCCAGCAGGGTGATCAAAGCTTCGCAAATTAACCATCCAGCTCAGAGAACAAAACCACATCGAAATCATCCACCTGAGCTACAAATCTTCTCTATCATATTTGCAAGTATGTTAAAACGTTTCTGTACTTACACCTGATAATTTATCTAGAATATATGCAGCTCAGCTTGTGAGAAGCCAACGAAATAAGCAATGATGGTACCATATTATTCTGCATAAACCACCAACGTTGTTCTTGCTTTATGCAAATTCATCAAGGGGAATAAATGCATGAAGAACTGATGATATTTATATACACATATAGAAGTGGTCAAATGTGACGTCCGATTTTTCAGGCTTCTTGTGTTAGGGATATCACACGTTACGTCTCCCTTGAAATCAATGTTCATGTGAAGTTTGATTCCCTCTTCTTACAAATAGTGTTTTGTTTCTCTGATCTTTTAGTTTAATGTCCTTGTCAATGAATCTAGATGGGTATGCATTTTGAAAACAAAGTGATAGATTTGGCGAAGAAATATGCATTCCTCTTCAGTTAGTTCCTCATCATTGGTTGGCTCTACACTAATACGCAATTTCTTTTACACCGAAATTTTACAAGTCAAGTGGTTACTTTAGTTAATCAGTTTTAGGTATAAGGGAAAGGGGTGTGTGTGAAATTTATGGGGTTAAAAGTCATCAAAACTATTAACTAATAGAGGTTAGTAACAAGATGTCTAAATTTTGAAGAATGGTTGAAAATTAACCACGGAATTCACGATAAGTTAATTCTTAGGCATTAGGCACAAGTCATTACATAATCAAGAAATTACGTTAAATACAGACTGTGAAAATATATATAACAAAGTCAAAGTATAGTTACAAAGGGAAGGGGAAAAGCCCTTCTTAAATGTCTTAACACAAATTATGTAGTTGGTCATGGCAAAGAAAGAGGATGCACAAATTTCTGTTGAAATCGTGAAAAATATCCATCGGGACATTAGAGAGAAAAGAACACGAAGTTCACCAAAGATATCTGCCTCTTCGGCGATTTCATTCTCAAAAACTGTACAATCGCATTTATATACATAAGTTCACATGGATACAATTATTATTTGTTTAATTCCACATAGTAACGAAGGTGATAATAATTTTCAACTTGTTATGAAGATTTTTAGGTACGAATATAGATTACAAGAAGCTTAGAGACAAGATTGAATAGGATTATTAACAGTTGCAACGTATGCAAAATACATATTTGATAACCGGAGAAATAGTTTTAAAGGCGAATAAAAGGTGATAATTATTTTCAACTTGATATGAATTACAAGAGGCTTAGAGACGCAGGGATAGAACGAATTACAGGTATGAATAAAATGAGCAAGGAAACAAATCGAAATCAAAATTTTAAACTTGAAATGTAAGTTACGAGGTGTTAATATAGATTACAAGAGGCATTGAAACAAAAAATTACACAGGATGAAAATATAACTGTAAAATAGTTATTCTAAACGAATTACAAGTGTGAGCATGCGGAGCATGGAAACAAACTTAAAATAACTGCTTTTATAACTGAAACATAAATGGGATGAATTAAATGAAGACAAAGAGAAAAAGATGCACACACACACAGCGAACAAAACAAAACAAAAATCGAAGCCTAAGGGAACATACTGAATTAGGTTCATTGTAGTTGTAGAGGTTGGACTAGTTTCTCCTGAACACACAGCTCTGGCTTTTCTATGCACATGGCGAGAGCTTCTGCAGTACAAAGAAGTCGAAAACGCACTGCCTTTGGTAGATCTATGTTTGTCTGTCCTTCACGTTTCTCCGATGTAGTGGGCGGCTAGAGAACATCACTCTTAGAGTTACTTCAGGAAAAGTCTTCAGGGAATTGGAGACTCTCCTTTTAAGGATATCTGCTGCTAAGTCTCCCTTGAATTCTAGATTCAAATTAAATGTTCTCTTTGACACTGAAGTACATTCTTCTCTATTCGGCTTTGGTTTTATGTTCTTCTCTATTTGAACCAGGATGCTTTAAAGAAATCGGATCTCCTCTTCTAAACAGTCATCGCTAGAAATTTTTCTAGTACGGTGGGCACATACAGAGATTTGGCTTGTTTAGATGAATTCCGATCACCTCTCCTATTATGCAAAAGCCACCCTCGTAGACCATGTAAGAGGTTGGCTGAAATACCATAAATAAATTTAAAAGTTTTGTTAGAACCAACTTGATGTTCACAATCGACGAGTTGAGATTGTGTATTGACCCACGTATACCTGTATTCAGACTTCTACGGAATCTAGATGAAAGGTGTTCAGAAATTTAATGATGAACTTATCCGATTATACAGCCAGTGCAGTTAATCCCGCAGGAGTGGTTAAACTGGTAAATACACATGGAATAGGCGAAAGAGAACACTTTGTTTCTTTGTTTCTTGAACTAGTGAATATACAGCATAACATAGCTACATTGAAAGTCCTTTTGAAGGACCTTCCCAGACGTTGTGATTAAACCCTACTATTGACATTATTTGGTTGATATAAATTTTGATGTAAAAACAACTATTTATTTGGAACATAACATTCAGCGAAGAGAACCTTTTCAAAGAATTTACTATCAAACTGTACAATCGTATATATATATATTAAGTAATTATATCCAGTGAGGGAATTAAATTAAAGGCGTGAATGGATGAAATAATTATAATAATATGAAATGCAATTAAAATATTTGTGACTATAATCAAAGTTCAAGTTGCAAAACAAATAATGTCACATATTTAGAATAATTCATATAATGTACAAATGTTTGAAGGCGTTGTATAATTATAAGATTAGTAGACGAATATAAAATGTTACATAACATGGTGTAAAATCCGACAAGATAGAATTCAATATTGTAAAACAAACTTTGGATATAGAATGATAAGTGGAAACAATGCAAAGTGAGAATAGTAATAATTATGTTAATAGTCATAGTAATGAGGAAAATGTATACAGATTAACTAAATAAACAAATTAAATAAATGTCTGTCCCTCAACGACCAAGGCAGAAGTAGGGATTTACATACTTCTTTTGTACACAAACGTGAGACTGGCTTAAATTCATGAATAGCCGTGGACTCCGGTGTCTTTAGAAGTCTATTACGAGGAAAGCGCGGTAAGTTTTCATGGATCCCGTAGATAATCTTAAAATCATGTTCAGGGTTTGTGGGAATAGAGCTTCGCCCACTGTTCCTTTGTCCCTTGTAAAACCTTGCTGGAGTATGTTGTCGTATCCGTGTGGAAAGCGTTCTCTAGCTACGGCCAATAAACCTTGCTTTACAATAGAAGGCGAACTGACAGATCCACATGGAGGCGGTCAAATGGGTGAGTCTATCACTTACAGAGATGGAGAACAACTTTCGGCTGTTGAACGTCATCTGTAATTTTGCTGCAAAGAACGCCTTACTGACAGATTTAGAAAGATGGTTTCTGAGCATATCTGAAGCTTGATAAGTATTGAAACGGAATATATCAGATCGTTCAATCAGTTAAATTCTTATTTGGATGGAGATTTATTTCAGGAGTTCAAATTCTTCTTCTATAGTCTTAGGGGTTACAAATGTGTCAGAGATGTGTGTGTATGTGTGCGTGGTAAGAGACTCACTATAGAAGAAATAGTTACGATATAAGTATAAAACTTGGGCACCCTGGCAGAGGATATCTTCATTATGGATAAGATTTTATTTTGATAAATCACACAGTGTGTTGTACAGTAATATCAACATGAATACGAAAGAACATATAAACTCACTAGTGAAGGGAATAAAATTCACATTTGAATCGGAAAATGAACAAGGGGAATTAACTATATTAGATTGTAAAATAAAACGAATAGAAGAAGGTAAACTGCACACTAGCGTCTATAAAAGGCAAAGGCAACGCATTCTAGTAGATATTTAGACTTTAATTCATCTCATCCGTTAACGCTAAAGGCAGGCTTAGATAAGTGTCTAACAAACCGAGCAGTAGTACTAAGCATCACAAAAAAGACCTAAATGATGAAGTAAAACACACAGAAGAGGCGTTGGTGTTAAATAACTATTCTATAAAATTCATTCGGAATATCATTAAAAGCCAAAAACAAAATAAAAATAAAGAGGAAACTTATAATGAAATCATAAATAAAAGAGAGTATACGGCATCTACCGTTATACCATATAAGGAGGGGACATCTGAGGCCCTACGTAGGATTCTTAATAAGCCAGGAATTGGAGTGGCATTTAAACCTACAAAGTAACTCATGTAGGACAAGCTCCGTAGGCTAAAAGACCCGGTGAACCCAATTAAACAAAATAATATAATTTACAAAATACCCTGCAATGACTGTGAGTTAAGTCAACTACATAGGTCAAACTAGTAGGTCGGGGGTAGTCAGATTATCAGAACATAAGAATTTAGCTAGGGTAAGAATGGTCGACCCCACCACAGAAGATAAGTAATTTAGAGAAAAAATTCAGCTATAGCACCTCATGCATTAACACACAACCACACAATAGACTGGATGCGACAGAGTCAAAATTCTAAGAGGTAATATATAGGTAAATGGTGATAGAAAGAGATTGATTACTGAATCCTGCCTGGTTCATCGAGTCGCCACCCAAAACAACACATGCAGTAGAAGTGACTCGATGCAAATACCAGAGATACATATGGGAGATATTATTACCACCAGTCAGTCAAATCAGAGGAGGGTAATAAATAATGTTAAAATGTATTTCATCAATTCACATTCTAACATACCAACAAGTCACTCATTTTTACTGTAAAAAACATCTTCTATCCCATCAAATTGCATTTTACTGATAACACTAATATTATTGTTATTTCTGAATGTACTTTATCTTACATTACTGATTTTATTCAAATGTCTAATCATCAATTTTTACTCAAGTATATGCATGAAGTAAAAAGTTGTGCGAGTACCTTAATGTAATTATGAGTGGTGATAATTTTTGCTGGAAATGTGGTCATCAGTAAATATTACTGTATAACAAACACTGTATGACTTTATCAAAATAAAATCTTATCCATAATGAAATAGTTACGATAATAATAATTGATTTCCCCTTTTTTTACAGGTTAGACTCTATACTGAATTTTCGCAGAATTATCCAACTATACGCATACGTAATCTGTCAGTTCAAATCGATGACAGTTCACATTCAATACGATCAGTTACAGATGCTGAAACATGCTTCCAGTCTACAGTGAGTCACACACACACAACATGCCTATTTTTGCATTTTTTTAAAATGTTTCGAATCAGCTCAACCGTTTTTTGCATAAAACTATATACTACTGACTAATGGGGATGAGTAGTTGCACACCCCACTTATATAAACCAGTAGTCAATCCTCGCTAGCCAGCCAGCCTGCCTGCCAACCAGATAGAGGTGATCTATCAGTGGTATGCTACTACTTACCTGAATGAACCAGTAGTAAATATTTTCAAGCCAGAGAATAGTTAAAAATTTATGAATTTATGGGTTCGACTGCAAGTCAGAGTAGCAAGATTGGCTGGCTGGCTGGCTGGCTGGCTGGACCTGTTTCTTTTGCACACTAAGCTCCGGTTGATTTAGGCGAACTGCGATGGCCTCTTCTGTTGGCAGTTTTCGGTGTCTAGAGGCCATCAACTTGCTATCCAAATGTCAAAGCAAGATATAAACAAGATATAACGTTTGTCAGCAAACGAACCATAAAACCAAATTTGTGGCATAAAAGAACATCATTTCATTTCATAGGCGTTCTGTTATGTACCTGAAACTACGATGGTCATAACAGAGTGAAAATGACCCTACTTCAGCGTTAGAATGATTTTTATTAGCTCTGAGAATAAAATGTAAGCATGACTACTTTTTAGTTCGAGTCTACACCAGCATAGAAAAACGGGAATGAGTTGAAGACAGGAGACAGAAAACAGAACAGTAAACACTGCTGGGATTACAATGGTTACATTATAACTCAAGAAAGCTATATAGCTCATAGGATTTAGTCCAGCTCAGTAAAATGGAATCCTAGTTTACTAGATCGCCAGTTGTCTAGCCAGTCCTAAGCAAGGGAAGAGAGGGGAGGCTGGGTGTAGGGTCGACTGGAAAATCGATCCAGTCGCTCCTGAGACTTCAAAGGAGATGATTATATAATCAATGCAGTAAAAATCAAAATACACTTACTAAGGAAGTTAAACAGAGGTAAATAGACAGACTCCACCCTCGTTATGTATACATAAGTTTCCTTGGAAACAGTACGTCGCAATCTCTTCAGTAAATCATTGTAAATCTTCCGACAAATTCTCCAGGACTATTCAACAATTATCACAACATCAAAACTTAGGATTATCTCAACAGTGCCGATAGACAGTCATACCGATCCAATAGTTTTTCAAGTACTAAAACAAACACTATAGAACGAAATTGTTCAAGTAGAATTTAACCTTCAGAAGTACCTGAGAATTAGTTAGGATATTCCCATCAAGGTGGAATCAGAACTCTGTCAGCAAGAATCAAACACCAAATAATTCCCACAAACAATTCAACGTCACAATGATGACCTTCACTCACTCAAACAACATCACTGTCGTAAAGCAACACATCGTCAATCTCACCATCAGACATCCACAAAGACAACCATTGAAATTAGAGATGAAACAGGGACAATGAGCAATAATATGGCTGATATCAAAGCAGCTGATATGCGGATGTCAGAACAGTGATATTCAGTCTAGGAGAGAAAAAAGGATGGTAATTACAAAGTTCATCTAAACTTACTAACTTTATTTTCGTTTGACAAATTTAATGTATACACACACAAAATAACCATATATATTGTACAGCTATGAAAATGAATTCGCCGAAAAGAGACTCTTCGCTGAACTACTTGTCTTTTGAATAAGGCATTAAGAAGACAAATTTCACGAGATTACATCGTCATTTCGTAGTTTCTTTACAACCGCTTTACATCTAACATGGTTAACAATGATAAAATAAAGTTCATGAAAATTACTCAGTTAAATAAAAACAAAAGTACATACTAATGACCAATCATATTTAGATAGGTCATGTACTTGTCTTTTGTCTACTAATTACACAGTTGGCAGGAACACCTAAATAATTAGCACTATCGTAACTAGATCACTAGTGAGGGATTTTGCAAACACACTTATTCCGTCACATTCTGTATCCACAAGGTCTCCGATAACTACTCTTTATGAAAATGCTACTTGCTGAATCGGTGGCTCAGCGGTAGTATGCTAACCGACCGCGCAGATGGTACAGGGTTCGATCTCAGGCCACCGACACACTCCTTTACACCTCGCTAAGTCAGTAATAAAACTGATAAAGAGGGAAGGTTCGACATGAGGCTGGCTAGCAACCCCATCCCGTTAAAATTAAAAACACCATTGCTACCGAAACTTCAAGCCTTTAGCTTGAAGCCACCCAATGTTCCACTGAGAAGGTAACAGAAAAAAGATTCTGTTTGCTTGTGGCATAAAATTATTTTGAAATAGACTTAAAGAAACCTAAAGACAAGACTTCCTTTAGGTGTACTTAACACATATTGGCGGGAGATAGGAAGGCAGGGTAACAGATGTCTGCTCCAGTCATTGTAATTTCACGTAATTGGAAATTGTTTAGAACTTGTGAAGTAAAAAGATATGATATACAAAAATTCGCATTGTTTGCTTTCTATTATTGAAATTTATCAAAGGTATCATGTACAACTTTGTTTCTCAAATAGACTTAATAAGTTTAATATGAAGTATGCAGATTATTGATCGATTCACTTGTTTATTTACTTTTTCAAAGTGATCGATAATTGTATTTACGTTTGTGTATACATGTATCAGCTCTTTTTTTAGAATATATGAATTGTTATCTTTCAGTCAGTGTTAGAATTAGTAGTATAAATCTATATCTCACGAAATTTACTAGAAAGTGTTTGGTTGTAGAGGTCTGATTGGTTTCAAGTATGAGTGCGTGCTGATATTAGGTTGAGAACCGGTGAAAACCAGTATGGAGTACTAGACAACTGTTTCATCCCAAACAGGGACTCACCAAAATCCCCCACCCAGTAGGGTTCGAAGCCGGAACCTTGCGGTTTCAGACTATTCAGTCACTGTGACCCCATTCAGCATCCCATGAACTCCAACTTCTACCGCAACCACCAGGCAATGTCATCGGCGACTATTAACGCTCATTCCACACTTAGACGAAGCAAGTGTTCAGTACTATCAGGTTTTCTTATGGTTCTTTAACGGTTGTTAGCCTATGATGAAATCTTTTAACTCATATATTCCTTAAATACTCCGTAATTTCGAGAGTATGGATACTGAAGAAAGAAAGAATTCTCTTTTTGATAACTTCATCATCAGGCTCTACAGTTATATATACATAATAGTAGTGAATGAATTAGTATTAGGAACAACATTAGTGCTTAAACAACAGTGAATCAATAATAATATCAATAGATTACAGTTCAATAGCATCAACATAACAATAAACTGAATGTCAGAAAGATTAGGAAAGATAATATTACAAATTCATTAATTTATAGTCTCTACTGAAGGCCAGCCAGAGCAGTAGTAGTGGCTAGCTGGATTCGCTTCATTTGCACACAAAGCCCTGATTGTTTGAGGTGAATTACGATAGCCTCTGTTGTTTGGAGTATGCGGTACTTCGATGTTTTTGGCAATTTATTTGGCCTCCTGTAGATGATAAAGAAGAATTCATCAATGCTCTGGCTTTGTGGCCGATTTGAACTAAATGGTATAATATCGAACTTTTGATGGCTTTTACTACACATTTAATTAGCCATACTGGAAGATGCTCTCGAGTAACGATCGATGTAACTCAACCTACAAGCGCAGTTGAATTGGTAAATACAATTAGAAGTGGCTACCTTGTCTAGGTACTTCATCTTTCAATCGTGGCATCCCCATCGATCGTGTAGAGAATAAGACATGTAGTTTACCGCCATTAAAGGTTGTTCGAACTGATTTTCTTAATTTCTTCGTAATTATTTCGCTTGATATATCTCCCTTGAATTGCAGTCGTATGAATAAAGGCTTCTTGTTTGCAGATATTGAACAGTCTTCACTCTTCCAAAATTGTGCATTACGCAATCCACTTATTTAATTTCAGCAAGTATTTTTACCCATTAATTGTTTGTATTAATTTTTTCGATTGATTATCACACACCTTACTTGACTGTTGATACTGACTAATTATTGTTAACGGAATCCTCAACAGTAGATTGGTAAATTTTACTCGGTATTGTATTAAAAACAACATTTCATTTTGTTCAGAATTATGACTTTGAGAAAAATGTTGCGTCATTCCCGGTGAGATAGTTGTTGGCAAACAAATCCTCGTTTGATATTTGCCCAATCTATTTCACTCTTACCGTAGGTGTGACATCTGGCTGATTCTTTAAATATCCCCATTATTAATATTAGAACAAGACGTATAAGTGAACAATATTGTTATAAAATTGGTGGATGGTGGCTAGCAGTGGAATCCAGGATGCGCATTTCGTCCTAATTCGGACTCGTCAGCTGGATGTACCTGCATTTCTCAGTGAGTGATGATGTTCCCACCGAGGCTCGAACCCAGTACCCATAGTTTCAAACGCCAAAGCGTTATCCAATAGACCACTTGGGCCTCAGTGGGAACACCATCACTCACTGAGAAATGCAGGTACATCCAGCTGACGAGTCCCAATTAGGACGAAATGCGCATCCTGGATTCCACTGCTAGCCACCATCCACCAATTGTATACTAATTAAATCCCCAGACATCGTCGAAGCATCTGCACAAGAAGCCGACATGTCAACCTGAGACCGAGCACTTCGGTCCAATCAATCGACGGGAAAATCAAAAATTCAATTCAATGAACAATATTGTTGTTTTCAATTAGATCTTCTTATTCAGGCTTTACTCTAATTTACATAGATTAATTTGTAACAATTCTAACCAATGATGGTGATTTTGTGGATCAAATCATAATAATAATGTGGTAAATGTTTTGAACGTCAGTAATAACGATGATTATAGTGATAACATTAACGAAGGTAGCAATATGTTTGTGCATGTAGACAATTCAATAAATAAATAAATAAATTAGGTCAATTCCTAAAAGTTTCGTAATACTAAAGGTAGGTGAAGTGGGCAGATAATCAGAGTTTAAATAAATATCACCAAAGTACGAGTGACATGGAAAATAAGAGAGGGTGCGTGTGAGGGTTTTGATTAGAATTCACCTAGGCCAAGCGTGGGAGAGATGAAGTCAGAACAGACTTCTTTTGTTGTATGCAAAGACACAGACAGGATTGTTCTCTTGAATTAATTCCCATAGCTTAGACTAAGTGTAAGAGGAAGGCTCGTCAGAATGCGATAGATAACTCTGAATGCACTAAATCTTTTCACTTGGTGACTCGCTAGCATCAATCAAATGAGCCAAAACAGAACTTTTGGCTGACTGTCAATGTGTGAATGTGTGCTGCACAGCTATTCACAATCTCTTTTTTTTGTGGCTAAGATATATGCCCAATGAAAGTTGACTGTACGCACAGGGATCCTAGAGGTTGACGATCGCTTGCATTTTCGTTCAGTTATTATTTCTTCTTAACTGAAATAAATTAGATTAAGTAGTTATGAAATGAGGTGTAGAGGAGTTTCAGGTAATATTATTTCAGGTAGTAATATATATTACTAACAGCGGTTAGGACGGTCGCCGACCATGCACATGGCCCAGGGTTCGATCCTCTGCCGACGCACACCCGATATCTGTGGTCAGCCTGCAAAATTTGGGCTACCGACATCTATGCTGAAAATTCCGTACTTGTACGCTGTGGAATCAAGCTGTAATCAAAATTTTAAAAATTAACAAAATAAAATAAGTCGCCATTTAGTCATACAAAAAAAGAGGTTCAGCGAAGAGTTACTATTTTTTGGGTAGTATCATTCACAAGCTGTACAATCATATATATATATATATATATATATATATATATATATATAAGTAAATTCAGTCACGTAATACCGCTGACGGGTTGAGTAGATTTCAACCAGAATCTGAACGAAAGTCAAGTTAACAAGAGAGGCAATAATTGGTAGAAATTGAATAGAGTATGAGGGGAGAAACTAATACAATTAATTAGAACAAGACATATAAACGAACAAAATTGCTCTTTTCACTTCGATCTTCTTCAGGCTTTACTCTAATTTACACAGATTTATTTATAAAAATTTTAACCAATGACGGTGATTTTGTGGATCAAATATTAATAATAATAAAATGATGAATGTAGAGCGAACAACTAGACAGCTTAACAAACTCATTAATGAGCATCCTCCTTCATTGTTCGGAAAAGGTCAAATAAAATCAATAAGAAGTTCTATTTTTGCTCATTTTATTGATATTGATAATGGTTATCAAGGGGAGAGAAATAGTGTCTTCAAAGTTATCTATCTCATTCGATCGGACATTTCGAACGGAACTCGAACCCTCCTGCTATACACATCGCCAAAGATATGGGAATTAATTCGAGAGAACAATCCTGTCTGTGTCTTTGCATACAACAAAAGAAGTTTGTTCTACCTTTGTCTCTCCCACGCTTGGCCTAGGTGAATTCTAATCAAAACCCTCACACGCACCCTCTCTTATTTTCCATGTCACTCGTACTTTGATGATATTTATTTAAACTCTGATTATCTGTCCACTTTACCTTTCTTTAGTATTATGTAACTTTTAAGATTTGGCCTAATTTATTTATTTATTTATTGAATTGTCTACATGCACACACATATTACTACCTTCGTTAATGTTATCACTATAATCATCGTTATTACTAACGTTCAAAGCATTTACCACATTATTATAATCACTGGGGTTGTGCTAAATCACGAATTGGTAGAGTGAGAATTCACAAGTCATTGAACCGAGTCTCAATGGCTGAATGGTATACAAGCCAGCTTGCCTTGTAACCGGAAGGTCCTGGGTTCCAACCACAGTGCGTTAGGTGCGTACTTCCAATGATTCCCAAAACTACGATGAAACAGCTGTCTTGTACTCCAGTGGTGGTTTTCAATGGTCCTTTAACTGATATCAGTCCACGATCAAACTCGCAAAAATAAATCTAATCCTTACAAACCAACTACAGGAAATTATCATTATTATTATTTGATCCACAAAATCACCGCTCGAGTAAAGCCTGAATAAGATCTAATTGAAAACAACATTAATGTTCAGTTACATTATCCTGTTATAATATTAATAATGGGCATATTTAAAGAATTAATTATAAAACAATATCCAAGATAAATGAGGTGCACTATAAATTTAATGTCTGAACAAATTTCTTTTGTATGCGGAGTCCGTAATTTAACATGTGAATTGCCATTACCTCTGCTGTTTGAAGAAATTTGACTCCTTGTCTCTTAGCAAGATTTCCGCGTATTCTGTAGATGACTTCGAAGTTGGTTTGTGAGTTAGCTTGGTAGACATGAGAGTTGATCAGATGCACCAGGATAAAGCTGCGAGAAGATTCCTTTACTCTTTTATTAACCACTAATATTGGCCAGTAGTGCATACTAGTTGCTCGTTTGAGGCCAAGTTCATCTGTTGTGTGCCTGGAGTTTTTTTTCAGCTGGGAGAGCCGAATCAGTGGAAACCCCCCGATTCATGGATAGCCACGTACACTGTGATGTGAATAATTAGCTTTCCAAAAGAAATTGCGGAGAACTGTGTTCATTTCAAACCGCTAACTAATTTGTGAATTTTGAATTTGATTAACGTAGTTTTAAGTAGGGCAGAAAATTTGATCATTTTGAGGTTATCAAGCCATCTTTATGCAATAAATTAGCTATGATATTTACTGGTGTGGAATGTACTACTGACAAGAATTTGTGAGTAGTATAGTGTGTCTTCATGTGTTTATGATGTCTTCTCCGAGAATTTTGAACAGCAAAACAATGGATTAATTTGCAAAGATGTGCGATGAAGTGTTCTTGTGAAACGAAGTTGAAAGCAGGGAATTGAAGACAAGAAACAGAAGACAAATAAGTTGTGTTAAGTCGAAATTTTGACTGTATGATTTCCGTATTTTGCCATCGGTGTTAAATTGTTACAAAATAAAGACTTCTGCTGCGAAATATTACCGTGTTCTGCCCATTCACAGGGTAAACCTCCTTCCTCGATGAAGCATGATCGGTCTATGAGATACTAAGGAGTGATCAAGCCAAAAAAACTTAATATGAATGGATAAATGCATTCATTACTGTTATGAGCCATGTGCAGAGGGGGTAATAAAATGGTTTGGATCCTTGGGACGCTGAGAAAACCAGTGTAAAGGAATAATTACTGGGAAAATCCCTACTGAAGGATTTAATCACCTTATTTAGACTTATTTCAATGTTCCTGCTAACTTTGTAATTATCATCCATTTTTCCTCTCCCAGACTGAATATCATTGTTCTGACATCCGCATATCAGCTGCTTTGATATCAGCCATATTATTGCTCATTGTCCCTGTTTCATCTCTAATTTCAATGGTTGTCTTTGTGGATGTCTGATGGTGAGATTGACGATGTGTTGCTTTACGACAGTGATGTTGTTTGAGTGAGTGCAGGTCATCGTTCTGACGTTGAATTGTTTGTGGGAATTATTTGGTGTGTGATTCTTGCTGACAGAGTTCTGATTCCACCTTGATGGGAATATCCTAAGTGGTTCTCCTGTAGTCTATACGATGGAATTTGGGCTAATTAATTTTGTTCGTCGGTGGCACAGTGGTTTGGACGTTCACCGACCATACACATGGTCCGGGGTTCGATCCTCGACCGCCGACGCGCTCTTTTACCTCGCTAAGCCAGAAATAATGCTGGTAATGTGGAAAGGTTGGGCATGAGACTAGCAACTTCATCCTGTAAAATTAAACACTGCTACAGAAACTTCAAGCTACTAACTTGAGGCCCTGTGTTGCACTAGGAACGTGAAGGGAAAAAAATTTTGTTCGACGGAGATATTTTTTGACTTGGAATAAGTTTGATCTGTATAGCTGTTTTAAATGGTATTGTTGAGATAATTTTGAGTTTTTGGTTTTATTATGACTGTCGAATAGTCTAGCAGATTTTGTAAAAAATAATGGTCGTTTTGCTGTCGTTGGGGCATTTAATTACTGCGTGTAGCTCAAGGATGTTGAAGCAGAGCGCCAGTTTCAATTTCCTGCGTTCAGATTACAACACGTCGGTGTTTCGTCGTTACGGCCAGTGATGTACCACTATTTCTAATACTACTCAAAATACCTTACAACAAAGTAGTCATATTTACTTCGTGTTCGTCTCTACCAGATGGCAAAATAAACTCCTACAGACCTTCGATTTCATTACTTTATTCCGGTAGTCATTTATTCGTATAATTTGGTCTCATTTATTTACGCTTTTATGGAGTATGGCAACACTTGTTCTGAAGCACATCTGTGAATAGTTTTACATGGCCATTTCAATTAGTCTGAGGGATTATTATGTAAAAAGACGTAATTTGTCTGAATCGTGTAATGTATTTGCGCAACACATTTCGAACAATCTGATCACACACGGACTTGTCATAGGAATATATATATAAAAAATTAATAAAGAGGTAAGAGGTGAGAAAAATAGACTTAGGTCAAGTTAAAAGGACATATTCAAGGTCAAAAAATAAAAATGAAGACCACTAAACCAAATAGCAGAGGTAATAGTACATCTGCTATGGTATCAAAACAAAATTTACCAAGGAAGGTTTAATGTGATGACAAATTGTTTTTGAACGCATAAAGGTGGCTTGAACTTTCTAATTGCTAGGGCTTCTACAAACTTTAGGATACGCCCCAAACACGTTTTATAGATAGGTTTAAAAGATCTGTTAACATCAATTTTATGACCTGTCTCTATAATATGTTTCGCAATAGAAGAGCTAGGTCTCCTGTTCTCACCGTTAATAGGTTCTGATGATTCCATTTGTTTCTGGAGCCATTTTGGAATATGCTCTGAAGCCCTTACTTGCAGAGATCGATGAGTCCTCCCTATGTATGTGTGTCCACACGTACATTCAAATTGGTAAATACAGTGGGATGTGACGTCATTTTTCGCATGTTCGAAGGGCTTAGATAGATATAATGGCTTTACATTCTCTAATATTATGATATTAGCTGCATAAAAAGTCTTTTTAACAGCAGCGTTCAGCCTTTGTCTAGTTATCAAGCTGCTTTGATGTCCCATATAGGGTAGCTTGATGTACACGTCTTTCTTAGGGGCGAGTTGGAGAGTGGGTCTTGGTGTTCTGACTACTTTATATCTCCTGATGAACTTTTCTGGATAATTGTTATCAACCAGAGTTTGTGTCAATATTCTTTCTTCTTCATCAAGCGTGTCTTCAGTGCATATTCGTCGGATTCTACTGAAGAGGCACCTTACTAAGCCTCTTTTGTACCGAATAGGGCAGAAACTGTGGTAATTAAGATACTGTCCTGTCCAGGTAGGTTTTCTATAAATAGATCTTTTTATTGACCCATCAAGCCGTCGACTAAGCAATATGTCTAGGAAAGATAAACAATTATCTTCCTCTTCTACAGATGTAAGTGATATGCTATTCTGAACTTCATTCATTCGATTTAAAATTGAGGTGGCAGAACAAGGCTTATCACTGATGACTACGATATCATCTACATACCTTCTATAAAGTGGCACATTTTCGATTAAATCTTCCGATAAATTCTCAATGTACGACATATAAATATCTGCTAAAAGGGGCCCTAACGGACTGCCCATAGCAACACCATCAACTTGGCGGAAACAGTCGCCTTCAAATGTAAACCTAACATTGTTAGTACATAGAAGTAATAAATCTTTTAAGTAAGATATAGGGAACGGGATGAAAAAATTGTTTGTGGAAATATAATCACACAAAATGTCAACTGTTTTGATCAAAGGCACATTAGTGAATAACGAGTTTACATCAAAAGAGTACATATTCTTGTTCATAATATTAATATTACTATCATCAAGAACATCAACCAATTCAAATGTATCTTTTAACACATACTTACAGAATTGTGTTTTGACTGGATTCAATAATTCCACTAACCATTTAGCAAGTTTATGCGTTGGGGATTTGCACATTGACAATATAGGACGTAGAGGATTATTGGGTTTATGTATTTTCGGCAACCCATACATATGTGGGAATTTACAATCTGACGGTTTTAATGAGTCAAGTTTATCTTTACTTATAGCATTTAGGCCATGAAGCTTCAGTAGATTAGCTGTCACTGTGCCCTGCAACAACTGAATATCTTCTGAGGAGGGATCACGACTAAATTTGCTCTTATCATCAAGAATAGACATCATTTTAGATTTGTAGTCACTTTTATTCATAATGACGACTCCAGAACCTTTATCAGGTTTAGTAATAATTATATTAGAATTTTCCCGTAGCTCTTTCAAGGCTTTGAAATGTTGGGAATTTAAAATACTCTTCTCCTTTGGGTTGTTGTTTAAAAACTGGTGAGCTATATCCACCATCTTGGCCTTAAACCAACCCCGATCTTCATCGGATGTTGCGGTAAGAGGTTTGAGTTGGTCATATAAGTTTTCAAACTCAGCATGGATGGCTAAATCCGTAAATTGCGTGCGAGGAACACAAAATTTGAGTCCAAGGGATAAAGCTTCTTTCTGATGAGTAGATAGAGTAATATCAGAAAGATTTGTAACGTACTTATCAGGATTCACCGGGAAGACATCTACGCGGTTTCGATCATCGATTGAACTCTTCAATTTATTTTGTATATTCGTCTTCGTTTTCTGAGTAACGTCTTTACAAAACTGAAGAAATTTCATGTGGCATATTATTGATAATTCAGATAAAATAAGCGACGCATCGGTATGAAGAACAAGTAGTCCTTGTAAGGTTTGTTTAACATTTTCGATATGTGACTTTGTAAGACGAACAAGATTAGAGATATTTGGTTGTAATTTACTGAATTTCAAAGTTTTATAAAATTGCCTCGGGAAAGAATGATTTTTAATACATAATTCATAAAATTCCAACGTGTTACGTTCGACGATAATTTTACACCTTAGGTTAACAAGTTCATTTAACCTTTTGATAGTGTGTGGAGGGAGCCTTCTCTTTAAAAATTTAAAACAATTAGTTCCCTTTATGAATTTAGATAAAGCAATAAGAAGACGTAATTTGTCTGAATCGTGTAATGTATTTGCGCAACACATTTCGAACAATCTGATCTGGTTTAGTGGTCTTCATTTTTATTTTTTGACCTTGAATATGTCCTTTTACCTTGACCTAAGTCTATTTTTCTCACCTCTTACCTCTTTATTAATTTTTTATATATATATTCCTATGACAAGTCCGTGTGTGATCAGATTGTTCGAAATGTGTTGCGCAAATACATTACACGATTCAGACAAATTACGTCTTCTTATTGCTTTATCTAAATTCATAAAGGGAACTAATTGTTTTAAATTATTATGTAACTTATTCGGTATAGATGATTTTTACTTCATAACCGAGATGTATTCTATTGGCTTATACACTCAACTTTAGACTAGTAGATTCAGTTGGCTTTCAATCTCTCTCGTCGCCTAAATCAGCCCGGGCAGCTAGGTTGTCAGTTCTTTGTCTCCTCACATTAATAAATGTTCGGTCCATCGCTTACCATACGTCAAGGTTACAGTATTAGAATATTAGCTAACCATGCTTTTGGCTTTGGGTTCGATCCCTGGCCAACGGACTCTGAAACCTCACTAAGTCAATAATACGACCGATAAAAAGAGGGCAGGTTGACCATGAGGCTATCAACGCCACCCCTTAAAAATAAACATCACTTTTTCGAAAACCTCAAAGCTCTAACTTGAAGTCGTATATTCCACTGGGAACATAAAGTTATGATTTGATAGTGTGAAATATTCCCTTATAATGAATTAAAAGTCAATCTGAACGAGGAATATTCTTTTCAATAATTTCTCCTCTTCAGGTTCTTACAATTATAAAACACTTATAATATTTGTTGTCGTTACAATAAAGATAGCCAGGTATGCGGCGGATATATTTTTAACGTAGAATAACAGATTAGTAGTTATGGCGTGTCAAAATAAATAGTCGTATTTGTGTGACAAACGTGCTAGTAGGCTGAAATAGATTGCAAAATATTGTAGAACGGGAGACATTGGTGGTGGTTAATCATAATGGAATTGTAGAGTGTGGGGTAGGAAAATTGACAAATCAGTTCAAGGTTATAAAAGGTGTCAGGTGAGTGAATGGCTAGTACAAAGTGGTCTGTGTTAAACAGGAGATAGTAAGACTGGAATAAGAGGATCATAGTGAGATAACGAATATGTGAAATGAAACAGGTGCAGGCATATATTGAGGAAGGAGATAATATCACTTATAATAAGTCCGGATAGTATAAATAAAAAATTCGGTAGTATTTACGGAATGTTTGCATGAAGGGCATAAATTATAACGAATAATAATAACTGTAATAATAGTAATAAGCAAAGGAAAAAAAACCAAGAGGGTTGAGGGGAAGAAGCACTCTTGGTGAGAAGAAATATCATCAATCGAAGGTTGGCCACGGTAGGAGGAACAGCGTCTGAACGTGTTCCTTTTGGATACAAAGTTCCAGTTTAGTCGATCTTATTGCAAGCTGCCAAATGTTCTCTAACCCGTAGACGAAGCTGCCTAATCGTGAACTTGAACCACAGGAACCATTGAAATGATATATGCATAAAGAAGAGCTAAGGTTAGGTAAGACATCTTTGAGTTGCTGGGTGAACATTGGACGGCTACTGAAGGATAGACATAAAGTTAAAACTACTCTTAAATTGAATACTGTTTTTTATAAGCGAAATAAGAGAAACTTTTAAGAAAACTGAAAAGCTCTCCATACACTTCGTTCCTTCCGCCGCCCCACCCACCCATGGCTTCCACACTGCTGCTGCTGCTACTGGTACAAAAATTTTTATGCAAAAAAAACAGTTTCCAGAAAAACAAAACAAGATGTGAATAGCAATAAAATCATAAAGCGTCATCGTCATGAAATAGTCATGTGGTCACAGACTACTATCCGAAAAGTAGTCAACACACACATGCACCCGCCCCCCCCCACATACACACACAAAAGACACTCACAAACAGGTAACAAAACAATGCAAAAGTGAACACCTCATAAAAAAAGAGAATGACAAATATTTTCTATAAGATTGTCTCAAGTGGTTGACTGACAGAGGTAATGGCTACGATTAACTTGTTTTTTTTAAATAAAAATATAGTTCACCAGTGCGTGTTTGTCTGTCTGTGTGTGTATGTGTGTGGGTGAGTTTGAGCTCATCATGTGCTGAATCATGCCGCCACTGTTTTTTATTAATCCATCCACCTTTATATTGTCGTTTAATTCTAATATAGTCATAAAAAACATTCCTTTTTTTAAAAAAAGTAAAATGGTGTTTGCAACATAAAAATACTTATGATTGACTTCTATAATATAGGCATTAAAATGCCGATCTATGCTATGATAGTTGGCGAGAATGAGTGTTCTGTCAAATTGAGATGGTTTGTCTAAGAATTTATGTGACTTTTGCATAGATTAGTATCCGACATTAGCAAGAGTGATATAGAGCACTGAAAAATAATATTGGTGTACAGTGAAATAATAATGAAAACAGGTTATTGTAAAACGACTAGGTAGGCATTATTATTATTATTATTATTGCTTTGATAGAGTTATTAGAAGACGGAGATTATCAGAAAAAACAATGTGATGTGTTGTATACATTGCGCTATACATTTCGAACAATATGATCCCTCACATATTTACTTATCAAGTCAGAGTTAAATCAAACAAAGTGACAGAAAAAGGATTTAAGAATAATTGACACAAACGTTCGATAATCCAATCAAATAAGGATTGCCAAGGTAGGTAGGTTAAGAGTAATAACAAACTGTTTTTGAATACACAGGGAGGAGGAGGCTTAGGTTTATCAATAGCTATAGCTTCAGCGTATTTCAGTAAGCGACCTTAGCCATTTTTATAGATGACTTTAAAGGCTGGGTTAACATCAGTCACATAGTTTATCTCGATTAGATGTTTAGCTATAGACGAAGTTCGTTGTCTGACACCTGAGTCTATTGGTTTTTCACAATTCTTCTGTTTTTCTAACCATTTTGGGATATGCTCTCTCACATGCAAAGCACGATTGCTCCTCCCTATAGATGTATGTCCACAGACACACACAAATTGGTGTGCACTTTTGAGGTTTGAAGTGAAGCATACTTTTAGCTTTTTCGACAATTACAAGTTGGGATGAATAGTAGGTTCTACGGATGATCGAATTCAACCTTTGTCTCAAAATCCTAATGTTTATTTCCGCATTATATGGTAATTTGATGAAAACATTTTTCTTAGGGGTGGTATGGATTGTAGGTTTAGAGACTCTGTACAGAATCATATTAGTCTTACATGCGAGGAAGAAAGTCGCGACCAGCTTGTATTTTAAGACATACTTCTGAGTCGAAGAGATGATGGCTACATAAGACGGTCTATCTACGGAAAGCCCACTTGGACAGGGCAATACCTTAATTTTCACAGCTTCTGTCCATTACAGTATAAGAGAGGCTTGGTGAAGTGTCTATTTAAGAGGATTCAGCGAATTTGCCTGGCTGATGTTATAGACAAAGAAAACAAAATATTGATAGATACTCTTATCGAAAACGGATATCCTTTAAAATTTTTAAATAGGTGTAGAAGTCAACTAATTTCTAAACCTACAATCCATACCGGCCCTAAGAAAAATGTTTTCATCAAATTACCATATAATGCGGAAATAAACATTAGGATTTTGAGACAAAGGTTGAATTCGATCATCCGTAGAACCTACTATTCATCCCAACTTGTAATTGTCGAAAAAGCTAAAAGTATGCTTCACTTCAAACCTCAAAAGTGCACACCAATTTTGTGTGTGTGTGTGTGGACATACATACATAGGGAGGAGCAATTGTGCTTTGCATGTGAGAGAGCATATCCCAAAATGGTTGAATTGAATTTTTGATTTTCCCGTCGATTGATTGGACCGAAGTGCTCGGTCTCAGGTTGACATGTCGGCTTCCTGTGCAGATGCTACGACGATGTCTGGGGATTTGATTTGTATACAATTGGTGGATGGTGGCTAGCAGTGGAATCCAGGATGCCCATTTCGTCCTAATTCGGACTCGTCAGCTGGATGTACCTGCATTTCTCAGTGAGTGATGATGTTCCCACCGAGGCTCGAACCCAGTGCCCATAGTTTCAAACGCCAAAGCGTTATCCACTAGACCACTTGGGCCACGAATCAAATCCTCAGACATCGTCGAAGCATCTGCACAAGAAGCCGACATGTCAACCTGAGACCGAGCACTTCAGTCCAATCAATCGACGGGAAAATCAAAAATTCAATTCAATAATTAATATGACCCGTTGCACAAGAGGTGGCTCTCGTGGCCCAAGTGGTCTAGTGGATAACGCTTTGGCGTTTGAAACTATGGGCACTGGGTTCGAGCCTCGGTGGGAACATCATCACTCACTGAGAAATGCAGGTACATCCAGCTGACGAGTCCGAATTAGGACGAAATGGGCATCCTGGATTCCACTGCTAGCCACCATCCACCAATCGTATCCCAAAATGGTTAGAAAAACAGAAGAATTGTGAAAAACCAATAGACTCAGGTGTCAGACAACGAACTTTGTCTATAGCTAAACATCTAATCGAGATAAACTATGAGACTGATGTTAACCCAGCCTTTAAAGTCATCTATAAAAATGATTAAGGTCGCTTACTGAAATACGCTGAAGCTATAGCTATTGATAAACTTAAGCCTCCTCCTCCCTGTGTATTCAAAAACAGTTTGTTATTACTCTTAACCTACCTACCTTGGCAATCCTTATTTGATTGGATTGTCGAACGTTTGTGTTAATTATTCCTAATTCTTTTTTGTCACTTTGTTTAATTCAACTTTTCCACATATATATCGACATAACAAGTAAATGTGTGAGGGATCAGATTGTTCGAAATGTATAGCGCAAATACATCACATCACACTGTGATTTATGCGTTTAGAAAGGAGCTATTATCAGCCTTTTGAATGTCCTGATAACTGGATATTTTCACCTTTTCTCTCTCTCACCTCATTACGTAATGCCTAAAGTTTATTATTATTAGCACTGTGTGCATCTATTGAGCGAATGATTTTTGTTTAAAAATGAACTCTACGCAAGTATGTTAAAATCGTTTCTGTAGATAAACTTGGTTATGTGTTTGGGCCGGTAGGCAAATGATGAGAAGCCAATGAAATAAGCAATGACAGTGTCATTTTGTTCTGGAAAAGTTGTTGTTCTTGCTTTGTTCAAATTACTATTATTATTATCATCATCAGTATTATTCATTTAAGATATTTGAATTCTTAGCATATTTGCTAGTGAAGTCATAGGCATGTGGGATGTTATACGCTCATACCTGCATACATGTATATATACATTCACTGTATAAAATATATACTGGTAACACAAAAATTTCAATTACTTCATCATTAGTTTTCCGACGTTACTTTGTAGTGTCATTATGCTATGCATCATTGTACCAAAATAGTATACCTTCTATTATTAGTAAAACATTCCAAGCATAACTGATCGAGCAACGAATATGTGTAGTTGAATAGATAGATAGATAGATAGATCAGGGATACACAGATATATAAGTAGATATTAATTATGGAAGATTTTCTCCACTCTCTACTTAATAGTATCAATGGGATTCAAGCAGACTGATAATATGGACTTGATATAAATAGTAGGATAATGCCCACAGGAACCAGTAGTGTATTTGCTAGCCAGTTCTGAGTGATCTGAAGACTTGACGCTAACTGCGATCTCTTCAAATGATGACTTCTTATCTGGAATTGGGTAATTTGCAGATATCAAATTTGATTCTACACAGTACTTCTTTTACTGAGTAGGTAGTTGATAGAATTTGGGTGATTCCAAATGATCCGACTCTTTGAGCTGAGTGAATTTAGATGGATCATTGTTAAGGTTGTTGGAAAGCGAGGGAAATGACACTTGTATGTCTAGATCACCTGGCTCTGCCTACCATAGAACTTCTTAGTGACCTGAGTGTTTATAAACTATTAAAATCAATTATTAAGTAGTATATAGTAGGACAACAGTGTCGTCAATGCAGTCATATTAACCTGTTCATTAGATATATCACACAGTCTGTGAAATAGTGTTACTGGTTATTAATATATGCGTACAACTTGGGCACTGTGGTAGTAAGTAATTCCATATTAGTTTGTTAATTAGATGTATCACACAGTGAGACAGTATTGCTATTTACTGGATGACGTTTCGAACAAAATTTATTGTTCATAATCATATCAAATGTAACCACACGACATTGAAACTTGAGTTTTATAGTTTTCTTTGTCTTTTCCTATTTATCGTAGGGGTAGTAGAATTTTCCAGATATCGGGTGGACAGGTGTTGAATCATTCCTATTACATGTATTTGCAGTTGATTCGATAAACAAAGCTTCTGCTGTTATCATTCTCTCCCTCCACCCTGTGACATTAGATTTTAAAACTGTCATCCTATCCCATCCTATTGTATGATTGTGTGTAACTGCATGTAATACTATGGCTGAACTATTCTTTAGATTTCTTATCTTCTTCGGGTCAACGAATCTAGATTTGGCTTTGGTTTTTATGCCCTACTAGTCTGACTGCCGCTTTTCTACTACTTTGACCTATGTAGCTGTCCTGACAATCATTGCAGGAAGGGTTTTAGATAAACTTAATTCTTTTGCTTCATTGGGTCCATAGTAATCTGGAGAATAGTTCAGCTATACCACTCACTACATGCAATTATACACAAACACACAACAGAATGGGATAAGATGACAGTTGTGAAATCAAATATAACAGGATGGAAGAAGAAATTGATAACACAGGCTGTCAAGGAACTTAACCCTAAGTTCCTATTATTTGTTAAGACGCTCCGAACCGATAATTACTATATCCGTTTCTCGACTTTAACTCCAAAACACCAGTACTTTAAGAAAATTCTATTGTTTGGCAATTAAAGTCTAAATAAGTACAAGTCTATAAACAAATGTTTACGCTAAATATAATGTTTTTTTATTCGTATTCTTTCGTCTTCTTCCAACTTGTACACGACTGAACCATTCGCGCTTTCGAGTTGCCCGCCAGTGGCTACCAGTTCCAATAAACAAACGTTCAATGTTCACGTCCATTGACAGAGGCTCTTTTTATCGAATCAACTGGAATTACATGCAGTAGGAATGACTGAATACTTGTCAACGTTCCCCGGACATCTGGAAACTTCCACTTCCCCTATGATAAATAGGAAACAATAAAGAAAACTATAAAGCTCAAGTTTCGAAGTAATTCGACTATAAGTGAAATGACTACGAACAGTATTTTGTGTTCGAAACGTCATCCAGTAAATAATAATACTGTTTCACACTGTGTGTGGTACATCTAATCAACAAATTAATATGGAATTACATACTCCCACAGTGCTCAAGTTCTACATATACATAAGTTTCTTCTATAAGCCCTTCAAAGCTGTGTCTGTTTACCCATTACCAGAAACTAGTTGCTTAGATTTATGTGATGGAAAAATCCTATTTGTTATAGGCTACTCACTAATGATAATACTGAATGATTCATCGGAATGTTTCAGAAATTAAGGAGAAAATCAGGTACCTGACCTACTGAATTTTGCTACACCGACCTAATTGATATTATGATCATTTCTCATAATCCGATGCTTTTAGATTTGATCTCCACTCATGTTGTAATGGCGTTGTTACTGTATTAACCTGTTATATTCCTACCTACCTAATAATTATTCATCAAAAAATTGCACTTCTCTAACCGAAATGATATTTCTGTGCGTCATATGATTTCAAGTAGTGTCAAGCTATACTCCGGTTGTAGCTGTAGCATTTTGAAGAAACTCTTCAGAGACTGATTGACCTGACACGCACAAAATGTGATTCTTGTCGCTTATTGGATAAGCTGGTCAATAGTTTTAGTGTTTGTGAGAGGAGCACAGCATATGGCACACTGAAAACCAAGATTATTTAGGTGAAATAACTTGGATAGGACAGTATGGCGTCTCATCATACATCAGGCAATCAGTCATGTGGAACCCAAATAAGGAACGACAATTGGGTCGTTGGTGCGAGGGTAACATAGAGGAGGAGATGGGAGATTATCAGTAATCGTTGGCCCAGCCAAAGAAGACAACGGAGAATAGAACGAAGTGGAGATGTGTTATTGAAGCCCTATTTCCATTCGGAACCCAAGAAATTAATAGAGATTATATATTTCATTGGATCTATTGGGTTCTTCAGCTGACAAAGTTAACCTCTGAGAGAGATGGTTGGTTGGTTGGCATTGAATTGCCACCTTAATTCCAACCTCATTGAGAATCCTATATAGATCATCTGATCTTCCTTCTTTTTGAATGTGTCTTCGGATTCCATACTACTTGTATGATTTTCATCTCATAGTGTATATAAATTGCTTTTAGCACTGAAACTTCAAGGCATATATTCTACTTGGAGAGCAGGAAATGAGGGAAAAATGAAGTCGTACTTCGAATAACCTGGTGTTAAGCTGAATTTAAAATTAGATAATGAGGATGCGTTCGATCCCTGTACAGAAAGTATCAGTCTTTTCATAATAACAGGTATACATATTACTGGTAAATATAATCAAGTGTCAAAAACCGTTTTAACAAGATCATACAGATCAGTTAACTCCTTCTGAACATAAACTTCTTTATCCTTACAGGCTATGCAGACTGTGAATCGTACTCCAAATGCCAGTGTACAAGTGGATCTTTTAACACGATCACAATCAGAAGTAACTCAAACTGAACCAGAAATGGCATTAGATATATTGAATCAGTCAACTTTAATAGATGCCTCAGTGGAATCTGTTGAACAATCTGGAAATCATGAACAACACACTGACTCTTTTAGTAAGTCAGAAGTTTGTTTCTTCATTAATTTGGTACTTTTATGCTGAAAATCTTTCATTTTTTTAAAAACAGAAACTATCTATGAAGGCTCTTTTTTAGTTTACAGTAACGCAATAGTGTAAAAAGTCATCTTATCTTATCTGTTTCACTGACGTAATCTCCACTAATGTAATATGGATGATGCGTATACCATCATTGTGGAAAGAGAGCTGACTGCAAGCCGAAAATTGTAGACAGCAGTTTACATCAATGTTAAGATCTGAATCTGAGTCATGAGAAACAAACAGTAACAAAGCTCAACCTTGAGTAACTCATCAACCAATCACAGCAGACTTAACGTGTACAAATACGATTCGCTGGTAGATGGCTTAACTTTCTGAAAAACGGTCACAAGCAGCGTAGTATAACCTTCAGCAAGAAAACAAACAATCAGAAGAGAGTGCTTCTCCGTTGACAATAATGTGCATAAAAATCTATAAATACCACTTGATTTTCCCAATAAACTATCTGTTGCCTTGTCCTTGTCTTCTGTCGTTACATTATTATTATTATTATCTTGGATTCTAAGCGGAACATAAGGCTTCCGTAGCAGATCTCCACTCCACTCTACCTTTCTGCTGTCCTTTTCAGTTTGCTCCACGATTACTTACAAGCTTTGACTCCCCCCTCAACTATCTGACTCCCTCTTAAATCTTTGTTTCTTTTTCAAACACCACTCGACAGCCTACCTATTGCACGATGTCAGTGAACTTTATCGAATTAGTTTTCATTTACCATTCTGCATATTTAAATAAAGAACGAACAGATTTGCAGGATAATACGAGCTTGTTTTACTTTGTAGCTTTTCTTCAACTGCTTACATCCTGAACTAAATCAGCTCCAAGCTATAAAATTTCTGACCATCCTTATTCATAAAGTTACTTTGAGTTATAGGTAGAAAGTATCAGCAACGTCATCCTTATTCATCGTCAAAAGAGTAACTATTGGTAGAATAATTAGACAAGAGACACCAGACATATAGGGGAAATTAGTCAGGCTTTCAAAATATTCAACACACAAAGAAAACCATAGTTACTTCGGTTCTCAAAAGCCAATGGTATCAAAAAGAGCCTTGGATCCAACCTCTGTATGATGAAAGATACCTTGACTAATCTCCCACTACTATGGTAATCGTAATTGGTTTGTTCGTGTGCCTTTGTATTTTGTTCTGTAATTTGTCTGTAGTCCATCCTTGTTTCGATAGCCAAATCTAGACTCCACTTTCCTGTCTAATCATTCTATTAATAGTTACTGTTTTAACACTAAATAATTGTCTACTTACATCATCTTTGGAATTCTGTTGCTTATACTTTCTATCTATAAATCGAAATCACTATGAAAAAGTATGGTCAGAAGTGTTTTGATAATTTAATAATTCCCATTGTAGCATTAAGAACACAATATTCAGCAAAGAGACTCTTTTCAACAACGAATTTATTATCAAGCTGTACAATCGTATATACATATGGTTTTATAAAGAAATTATATCCGGTGAGGGAATTAGGTCAAAGGTGTAAATACATGAAATAATAATAGTAGTATGAAATGCAATTAAAATATTTGTGACTACAATCAAAGTTCAAGTGGCAAAACAATTAATGTCACATATTTAAAAGACTTCATAAGATGTATAGATTCAAAGTCAATTTGAACGAAGAATATTCTTTTCAATAATTTCTCTTCAGGTTCTTAAAATTATAAAATATAATATTTGTTTGAAAGCGCTGTATAATTATAAGATTAGTAGACGAATATAAAAAGTTACATAACAAGGTGTGAAATTCGACAAGATAAAGTTCAATATTTTAAAACAAATTTTGGATTTAGAATGACAAATGGAAACAATTCAAAGTGAGAATAGTAATAATAATATTAATAGTCGTAGTAATAGGGGCAGTGTACATACATTAACTAAATAAATAAATGTCTGTCCGTATACGGCCAAGACAGAATTAGGGATTTTACATACTTCTTTTGTACACAAAGGTGTGTCTGGCTTAAATTCATGAGTTGCCAAGGCCTCAGCTGTTTTTATAAGTCTGTAACGAAGAAAACGCGGGAAGTTAGCATGTATTCTACATATGATCTTGAAATCATGGTCAGGGTTGACCGAGTGACAGAAGTCGATTAGGTGTTCTAGAATAGAGCTTCGCACACACTTCCTATCTCCCTTGTAAAGCCATGCTGCTTGAATATGTTCTCGTATCCGAGTGGAAAGCCTCCTTTGACTACAGCCAATGTACCCTGCTCCAAAAGATGCACATGGAGGCGGCCAGACGGGGGAGCTTTTCTTTTACAGGGGTAGGGAACAATTTACGGCTCGTGAACGTCAGTAGTGTTTAAACTTATAATTGATTTTTTTTAGGTTGTAGGTAGTTGAAGAGAATCTGTGAATGAAAACGAGCCCGTATTATGCTGCGAATCTGTTCATCCTTTATTTATTCATCAAACTAACAAAGAAAGTCGCTTGTATAAGAATTTCCGCGTATTTTTTGGGAGTTAGCTTCTTGCCTTATTGATGACCACAATTACTTCTTCCTTATCTTTTCTAGACACCTAATCTTCAGTATGCAGCCAAAGAAGGCAGTCTTCAGTGAACTGTTTAAAATGTTTTTGACGAAAAACTCATAAATTGCCTGACTTATATAGAAACACTGATTAACTTGATATCAATGTTGAAGAAGACATGAAAAGGCCAACTAACTGTCTTTGATCATAGGCGCCTGCGTTCTATCTCCCGTGTTTAGTCATATAATAATGTGAGAAATATTGAGGTGAGGCTTCCGTCGAGTGCCAGGTAAGAAGGGGCAATCGGTCGATGAGGTTGTGAAGCTATATCGATTCAGGCGTTCAGGATGTGTGTCACGCATGCCTAGCCATCGTCTTTCTAGACTGCCAATGTTAGCTGACTGACAAAGGATCAGGTTGGAAAAGAGCTAGTGGTGGTTTTGGTCGTGGTGGAACCAAAACATGACTTCATCAGTCAATGAAATTCATAACAGTGAGTTTAAGCTGGCCACGTAGGGAGGTGTAGACAAGATTTTTGGTTGGGGTCCTCGGGATGATAAAAACCAATGGCTGGAGACGATATGCCTCAAGATCCTCGATGCTAATGGAGCAGATTCATTAACTCTTTGTGATTCGCTAGTCATATCCAATGAGACTCTATTGTTCTTTGATCTTTCTACACATTTAGCCTCGTATTTCCTTTTATTACCTCTCTCTCTTTTAAATCTCTACCTAATCTCCTCTCTTGCCTTTTGTGGTACATGGAGGAAGTGTGGCAACTAGACCTGGTGCACATATGTGCAAAGTTTTATATTTTAACCAGTCAGTCAGTCAGTATTAGTTCCATTATGGGTAAATTTTGTTTTGATAAAGTCTCACAGTGTTATACAGTAATGTTTACTGATGACGTTTCGAGAACAATTAATCATACCTTGATTTGATAATAATAGAATTACACTCTACTACAGTGTACAAGTTTTATTCTTATATCAATGATACATATGGTCTTCCTACTAGGAAGCTTATCAACAAACTCACAAGACTTAGTCAAGCTGAAGCAAGATTCACAAATCATCAGATTTTTAACAGTTGATGCTTAAAAAATTATACATAATTCCGAAATATTTACGTCTACGTACTCCAATTACTTCAAGCAAAATAACATCGGCAGCGGAACATGTGAGTAGATTATGTCTAAGAGAAGAACTACATCGAGTTACTGTGAAACTAAATAATATAATGAAATCAAATTGAAAAACTCAAACATAAACTCAAATATATGTTCAATGACAAAGATTATATAATTGTAATTGTTGCTGAAACATCCAAAAAAGCTAGAGAATCAGCATTAAGAAAATCAAAATTCACACAAATCAAAAAATTCAACAAACTAATTAAAGAAAAGAACACAACAGATGAAATTGATGTCAACTCTTCATCCTCTATCGACAAAACAAAGTGGGTGATTAACCTCTTATCTAGGGAGCTAAGCTCTAGTGAGAAAAAAGTACTTGAGAAAGGACTAAATTTCAACGTAACAGTTAATAAATTAAAACCAGAGGATGTCATTCCTAACATAGAAGTAGCACTAAGCTCAGTAGATAAGACGACAGAAGAAGAGGTTCAAGCACAATGTCCATTAACCCTGAAAAACCAAAAAAAACCAAATCTAAAACAAGATAAGACATCGTCATTGCAAAAGCTGGCAAAGGAAACTTGACAGCAGTCAGTATTAGTGTTGAAAATACAAACTTACTTCATTATGATGAATTCAGTAGATTTCTACACTGATATCAGAATAATAGAGGTCTGCTTTGCTTTCCGTGTCTACTTCGGCTGGCTCTAAAATCTTCATCTGTCCCGCTTGTAGTTGAAATGATGCTTTCAAGGTAAGTGAAAGGAGTGACAACCTTCAAAATGTGATATGTAGCTACGTGAAACAACTAGATTTGCATTCCAATTGCCTAATCACTAAATCGACTGTTGAAAAAACTGGATGAAACGCTCGCGTTCTTCTCATTCACTGTACCCCGTACAATATCGACATGAAAAAGATAAAGTCAAGATTGTTTTCATGATTATGTGCAACTGCCCCCCCCCCCAAATGAGTAATTGTACATACTACTGAATAGCCATCAGTAGCCTATTAAAGTATATAATGAAATTTTGGAATTAATAATAAGCTGTTTGTGGGTCATTTCCAAATAGCTGTCTGTTAAGCGAGGTAGTATTTTTGTTACTTTGAGTATCTAAGCTAGAATTATTTATTATTATTTTATCTGAACGCAGAAACAAAACTTGGTACATTATGGCACCAAGAAAGATGCGCAACACAATAATCATAAAACAACATACGTTAAAAGTAAAAAAATATAAGTAGAGAACTGATAAAGAACTTCACCTGTAAGGGAGACAGTCATGCTTAACAAGTTCAAAAAGTATTCGTCAACTATCGTCGCCAAAAGGAAGAAAGAAGGAAATTGCAGCACGTTCGCCATTGATTACGATTCTAGACCATATCCGATAACGTTTCGAGCCATCGATTTGAGCTATCTCGCGAAACCCAACCAGGGAGTCTTGACGCACTAACCGATGCTAATCTAGCACAAACATCTTTCATCACATGACTTCACGTCACGGACTGATCACCTCTCCGCCTTTTTCATCCTGTCCCAGGGCTGGCTAGCGAACAGAGACCTGTACGATAGCACATGTCCAAGCCACGGGAACCGGTGTTTCCAAATGACGACACTCAATGAATGGTGATCTCCACTGTGTTCAAACAGACGCCAGCGATGATGCTATAGAACGCAAACAATCCTGCGGAGACAGCGATGATCGAACACGCAGAGCCGCCGCACATCTTCAGCTCGGAGAGGCCAGGTTTCTCAGGCGTAGAGCAAGACAGCCCGCACCGAAGCATTGTATACCCGACATTTGACAAGCAGGCTAACGTCGCGATGGTGCCAGAGCTGGCTGAAGCTGATGTATGCTACCGTAGTCTAAGCTAGAAACACATGATCTGTAAGCTTAGACGACAAGATTTCCCACAGAATGTACAATGACCATAGAATTAAGACGTGAAATTTAACTGTGTTTTTTATCGTAGATCCTCAACTTGTGATACATAGGAGATAAGGTTAGAAATTCCATTGTTGTTCATTAGCCAAAAATGATGAACAAGCTAAGTGAAGGTGATTAATTTGACGTCAGAGTGAGGTTTGTTGGCCAACAGATAACTTGTAGTGCATTGTGCCTTAAAAGGAAGCCTACTGGTGAGATGATAGACAATCGCCCATTCGGCATATGTATGGCAATCATCGGTCGGAGAAAACCATCGGGGAGTACTAGACTGCTGTTTCGTCCATCGGCAGAGCGCACCCACCGGGTTTCAAACCGAGGACCCTCCGCCGACATTCCGAGCTCGTAGACCCTTAAACCACTGGAACCCAACTCAATTGCTCATGAATTGGTAGAAGTTAAAATTCATGGGCTGGCCACTGAGTTGGATCCGATCGACTGATTGTTCCAAAGTTCCAACGCGGAAAGTTGTGCACTACCATTGAGTCCCAAACAGGGAAGACACGTGTTTCAAGTACTCCCTGCTGGTTTACAATGATTCTCTTTCTGATATTAATTCGACGGTCGAACTTGAAATCCAAGTTAACAATATATTCCAGTTCATTTCTTCTTCCTCCTCAAACACTGATGAAAACTTAGACTCTATGTGGTCATCATATCAACAAATTCTTATTTCCTTCACTTTCTCAGTGGAACATAGGGCTTCGAGCTAGTGGCTTGAAGTTTCTGTAGCAGTGTTTAATTTTACAGGATAGGGTTGCTAGCCTCAGGCCCGACCTTTCTTCCTTGCCAGTCTTATTACTGGTTTAGCGAGATAAAGGAGTGCGTCGGCCGGGGACCGAACCTCGGACCATGTGCATGGTCGGTAAGTGTCTTAACCGCTGTGCCACCGATGCACACATCAACAAAAACCCCTTTTAAATGTCAGTCTCAAATCGTGATCTATGTACTAATATATTCAGATGATATTAAAGTACATAAACCCTGATTCAAAGTGAACATTGTACTTATCGTCAATGCGCTTTTGCATATAGTATCGCAGACAGTGCCACAGACATTCAAGATTTGTAAATCATCAACAAAAATAACTCTGAAATGAGTGAGGGTATAAGAAATCATAAAAGAAATTAAAAATCTGTTGAAGAGTCTCCAACTAGGCCGAAACAGCTGCTCAGTATTCCCAGGTTTTCCACTGGTTCTCTAACCAATTTCAGCTCATGATAAAATCCTCCATGTAATCAAACAAAATCCCTAAGAAACCAATACCTGAAAATTAAAAATCCCTAAATTTCCACACACTCGATACGATAGTACAAAGTCAGTTTGCTAAAATTTGAATGATCACCCTCTGGTTTCCTGACGTTCATTGATTTCCAAATGAATTAAGTTAGCGAATTATTGGAAACCAGGATAAACCGGATAGCCTTGTCATGATAAATCAAGAATTAAAGGAGGAAACGCCCATGAGCTTATTCACGGAATAACAAACGGCAGTAAGATTGTGAAACAAAGTCGATGAATCCTCAGATATCCAGAAGCTAGATTAAGGCACTGAATCCGGATGACCGAATGGGAACCGACTGGAAAAAGGTCTCATATAAGAACGACAAAATGACGAGTCTGATGGTTATTCACGACTACATAACCAAATTCAAATTATGTCTAAAATTGAAATTTCAAGTTCCTCAAGTATCTACCGTTGTGCCAACGGAATAATGTGAGTTTCATCACCTTTGCTAACGCAAAATGTCAGAAGGTGATGTGTTACACTAAAGCTGTTTCAGATTCTGTTTCATGGAGAATTCCAGCAGACTTGGAAAATCTACTTACAACAATATGCATGAAAACGATTTGCGATGACATTCTCCCACCCCGAAACTGAAACCAAATACATCCACAATTACAAAAAAGAAACTTCAAAAACAATCACCAACCAGTGAAAAACAATCAACTTCACCTCAAACTAGTCTGTCTCAAGAAGAACAACAGCTATCACAGAAACAGAGTAGGCCAACACAGGAACGGATATTGCATTCCCCATATCACTTTTCCTTTCTCCTCATTGCGGAAACATTTCATCGACACTATTCACCTGATGGTACATAAACGATATTATTGATAACAATCAAAAAACACGTGAATAGTACCTCATTCATCACACAAAAACACGACATTAAAACACACCAACTCAAAATCGCTGACCACCCCAACATTTCACACATGAAACTTTCACGACAAAATCTACCAAGCCGCCAATCTATCCACCCTCTGTTACAATCACCCGAAATAACCAAATATCGTCCACAGTCATTAAACAGTTTACGCTAAACATATACGACGCACCCACCACTCATTCAGTCAGTATACGAGTCATACAATCAAACAACAATCGAACACATCTACAATCTCTCCAATGACAAACACAAAATAAAGCGAATGAGCTTTTATATTAACACAACAACAATAATGAAAAATAGTATTCCTGAGTTGAACAACCCTGGAGAATGCAAATCATTTCTTATAAAAACCAATCATACACTAAATTGTGGCATGCACAAACTTCGATTTAGTCATAAAAAAAAACACGAAAACAGAACAGTATACAGACAAACACAGACACAGAGAGAGAGAGAGAGAGAGAGAGTATGCCTTGATACACAACGCATATTGATATCTATCTAAAGCGTGCTAGCAAAATACTTATACCACACTTGTGTGCATGTGTGTTTCGTTTCGTGTTTTGAAACATAGCGTGAGTTGACGTCAACACAAAGCCACACTATTATTCAACTCGCAACAGTTCACTGATGACTGATCTATGACTGCTTATTCCAACTTGTTTAGCATTAACAAACACCATGAAAATCAAATTTTCTCAAGGTTATCAATGTGTGGTTGTAAAAAAATGTGATTCCAAAAAATTACACTGAACACAGATTTTAACTTTGATGTGTTTTAAACAGTGAAAATGTTGTATAATAACAGCGTGTTGACTGGATGATAAGTATGGAAAGCATTATGATTGGAATCATTCTATTGTGTTCCACTTCACTGCGGTCCACTTCATCTAGACACATGATTAGCCATAGTCTCTCGTCACCGTATCACACAACGACCTCCATATCACTCTCAATTAAACACCCAAATCGTTGTTCCCCAATCTGATTCCAGTTGGGTGACGGACTGGTGGGCGATGTAATTTGACGGTCTCCTCAGCGTATGTTCAATCACTCTCCGTTTCCTCCGGGGTGGCTCTTGACAACTGACTGATTCATTCACAGTGTCTCCTGTTGTCATTTCCTCCCGACTGACCCTCTAATCTTCAGTATGGATAAATATCCACAAATGGTTGGTGTTGGAGATGCTTTTCATGGTGCGACCACCAAGTCTTTAAACCACATAGAAACACCGACCGACCTAATATTGGTATTGAAAATTCAAATTTCGTTATTTGTACTGAGTACAGAAGATATACGAACTGATTTCAGAATGATGAATGTCTGTCTTGCGTTTCTGATCCTGACTGGTTTTCACATCCTCATCCATGATATCGCCTGTAGCTGAAACGATGCTGTCTAGATATGTACATAAGTAGAGGTATTCTATTATGCTCCTCAAAGTAAGATAGAGAATGCAGGAGTTCCATTCATTGACTATACCCATCCTATAAATTGCCAAAACAATCAGATCGGTGAATGAACTCATATTCTTTTCGACAGTTCATTCTTCATTAGTCCTTTCAGGTGTATGTTCATAACAGAACAGCTGACATCGATAGCATTAATGTTTTTTTCAAATAAAATGAAATCAATGACGGTGAAATTTGAAGAAGTTTATGCGAATTGATTGCTTAGAAGTGTGAACAGTGATTAACATTGGTTAGAGTACCGAGGAGAACTGAACAGATGTTTCTGTCGAACTTCAGAATCTTCGTCAGTACATACGCATGGTTTCACCTTCAATGGCTGAATTCTCCCCGACAGACTGAATGAATGTGTTACCTGAGTGAATATTTCTTATTCGATAATATTTCACTTCATTGTCTTTCAAAGTCTTTTGTGTGTAATTTTCTCATCTGTTCATTAGAAGCTTTTGTATATCGGACAAACACTGGGATTGTTTTCCTCAAATGAAGATTGATGCATTAAACTGGTCTTCCATTAGAGTTTTATCTTAAATCGTTCATTCCCAGGTGCTCATCATTTTACCCAGCTTCTAGTGAATGTCTTAATTTTGGTTCTTCACGAGCTTCGTGTAATGTCTACATATATTTGACAGCTATTTGCCATCATCAAACTGATGACAAAATGTATGCGCAGTCTTAAGAAACTTGTCATCTTTGGGTTTCTGTGGTGGAATTAAACTGCAATATTTATCGAGTTAATCTGTCTTCAAAATTCCCACCTTTCATGCATCGTCTCAGTTGTCCAAATCTTCTTTGGATAGACTTCATAACTATGAACTTTATCTTTGTGGGAGGGTCATAGGGAAATTCCAGCATACTTCTACTGATTTTGTCATTGGTTGGAGATGAATCGGCTGAGTATTGAGCGCGAAAAACAATGTGTTATGACCTCATTTTGGTAAAGGTGAGGGGAGTCGCCTGCTGACATGAGGAACCTCGAGGTGATGGCTGGATTTAACACCATGGGTATGTACTGACGAAGATTCCGAAGTTCGCCAGAAACATCTATTCAGTTTTTCTTGGTTCTCTAATCCATGTTAATCAGTGATCACACTTCGAAACAATCTATTCGCATAAACTCCTCGCGATTTTGATCTCGCTGATTCGATATTATTTGAAGAAAAGCATTAATGCTGTCGATCTCAGCTGTTCTGTAACTGTTATGTACATACACCTGAAGGGGCTAATGAAGAATGAACTGTCGAGAAGGATATTATTTTGTTCACTAGTCTCAGGGGTGTTTTGGCAATTTATAGAATGGATATCTTTAATGAATCGATCTCCTGCATTCTATATCTGACTTTGAGGTGCATAGTAGAATACGTCTACATATTTACTTATCCAGACACCATCGTTTCAACTACAGGCGGCATGATGGATGAGAATGTGAATCATCCAGTCGACACGCTGTTATTATACAACATTTTCACTGTTTAAAACACATCAAAGTTAAAATCTGTGTTCAGTGTAATTTTTTGGAATCACATTTTTTTACAACCACACATTGATAACCTTGAGAAAATTTGATTTTCATGGTGTTTGTTAATGCTAAACAAGTTGGAATAAGCAGTCATAGATCAGTCATCAGTGAACTGTTGCGAGTTGAATAATAGTGTGGCTTTGTGTTGACGTCAACTCAGGCTATGTTTCAAAACACGAAACGAAACACACATGCACACAAGTGTGGTATAAGTATTTTGCTAGCACGCTTTAGATAGATATGAATATGCGTTGTGTATCAAGGCATACTCTCTCTCTCTCTGTGTCTGTGTTTGTCTGTATACTGTTCTGTTTTCGTGTTTTTTTTGTGACTAAATCGAAGTTTGTGCATGCCACAATTTAGTGTATGATTGGTTTTTATAAGAAATGATTTGCATTCTCCAGGGTTGTTCAACTCAGAAATACTATTTTTCATTATTGTTGTTGTGTTAATATAGAAGCTCATTCGCCTATTTTGTGTTTGTCATTGGAGAGATTGTAGATGTGTTCGATTGTTGTTTGATTGTATGACTCGTATACTGACTGAATGAGTGATGGGTGCGTCGTTTATGTTTAGCGTAAACTGTTTAATGACTGTGGACGATATTTGGTTATTTCAGGTGATTGTAAGAGAGGGTGGATAGATTGGCGGCTTGGTAGTTTTTTGTCGTGAAAGTTTCACCTGTGAAATGTTGGGGTGGTCAGCGATTTTGAGTTGGTGTGTTTTAATGTCGTGTTTTTGTGTGATGAGTGAGGTACTATTCACGTGTTTTTTGATTGGTATCAGTAATATCGTTTATGTATCATCAGGTGAATAGTGTCGATGAAATGTTTCTGCAATGAGGAGAAAGGAAAAGTGATATGGGGAATGCAATATCCGTTCCTGTGTTGGCTTACTCTGTTTCTGTGATAGCTGTTGTTCTTCTTGAGACAGACTAGTTTGAGGTGAAGTTGATTATTTTCCACTGGTTGGTAATTGTTTTTGAAGTTTCTTTTTTGTAATTGTGGATGTATTTGGTTTCAGTTTCGGGGTGGGAGAATGTCATCGCAAATCGTTTTCATGCATATTGTTGTAAGTAGATTTTCCAAGTCTGCTGGAATTCTCCATGAAACAGAATCTGAAACAGCTTTAGTGTGACACATCACCTTCTGCCGTTTTGCGTTAGCTAAGGTGATGAAACTCACATTATTCCGTTAGCACAACGGTAGATACTTGAGGAACTTGAAATTTCAATTTTGGACATAATTTGAATTTGGTTATGTAGTCGTGAATAACCATCAGACTCGTCATTTTGTCGTTCTTATATGAGACCTTTTTCCAGTCGGTTCCCATTCGGTCATCCGGATTCAGTGCCTTAATCTAGCTTCTGGATTACTGAGCGTTCAACTGCTTTGTTTGACTATATGAAGGCCTTTTGCTCTGCCTTTAATAAGCTGATTGGCTTTTACTCAGTAAATTCTTGCTTATTGTTTCACACAGATTTTGCGTCGCTTCGGTATTCCCCGATGAATTTTTATTCGAATTAGCCTTATTTTGACAGCTGATATAGCGGTATTGTTAGTGTAAACACGGAGTGCGTATCAGATATTTGCGTTTGCACTACGCCAACTACCTTAGGAATATAAAATTTCATCTTCCATCGGGGAAATGAATTTTGTTTATGTAATCATCATTTTTAGTCCTCTGGGAATTTTGGATATCACCTTCTGCCTTCTTATGTACGCTGCAGCATTTCACGCATATAAACCTAATAAGGGTTGAATGGAGAATCTTTACAGCATATTTAATTCTATCTCAGTTACTGTATAACACAACGAGTTATGGTTATGGTTGGGTACTTCTTGATATTCCACAACAAAGTCGAAATTGCTCTTTTGTTCTCCATGAATTTCATCAATATTTCTCTAACTGTTACGAAGGATTCATCCACCCTGAATCTTATCAAATTTTTGTAAACCAACATCCCATGTCTGGATTTCATTCTCATAAATCCCTCCTATTTTATTTACGAAGTGCAAGTTGTCGAATCTGGATATTTTTGAAGGGAATGCAATCACTTCAATTGTCATAAAAAACCATCTAGAACCTCTTTTCTCGCCATATGTATTGTAGTACACCAAGTGGGGTGTTTGGTCTCTATTCTGAGAATCTTAACTAAAGTCATGCTGCTGAAGTATATTGCGAACTGTACACAGATTTTTACCTTAGTTCATACCTAAGACATATACAGGATGCACACAACCATGTTTATCGTTCTTGATTAACAAAACGTGTTATCAGTTGGTTGGACTTCAAGGTGCATTATTGGTTTTCACAACGAAATATCGTCAGCCATAATCCAGAAGCATTTAATAACTCATATATTCAGAGATGATTCACCTACCAGCTCATGCAGATGAACAATCGAATATGCAATCTTCAGCATGTATAATTATCCTGTACTGTCGTTGTGTTCCCCACCCCCGCTTACCTTTTTTATGTACTGGTCGCCAACTGATATGATGGCGTTGACAGCTGATATAACTTGAGTGAACTTATGCATGGGTATAATAATACTGATGCAATTGACAGCATGAAAAATAAAATCCGGATTAACAACTCCAATGTAAAGTCAGTGCTACTTTATGGATCGGAGACTTCGACCGTCATGAAGAACACTTCGAACTAACTACAGACCTTCATCAACAGCTGTCTTCACTCAATACTATTCAAGATCAGATGACCGGCCAGAAATATCACCGACAGGGAGGGATCTCTGACAATTAGCGAACTAGCCCAGCAGAAACTAATTGTGCCGCAAATAAGCAAGAGGGAATGGAGGTGCATTGGCTGGCCATACTCTGAGAAAACAGACCATCAAGTGACATCATTAGACAGATCATCGCTCGAGTGGAACCCGACAGTGTGGGAAGCGACAAGCTGGTCGTCAGTGCGAGAGTGGGTTGACATGGAGGAGGTCATGTGAAAAGGGGATTAAAGCATGTAGGCAGACCTGGAGCCAGGTGGAAGCGTTGGGGGAGAATCGAATACAATGGAGAGGTATGGCTGAAGCCCTCAAGGAACTAAAGGGAACAATAATATAATAATAATAGTGGACAACTCCCCTGATATTCTAGATACACCTACCTATCCTTCCGAATTATCATCGGCTTCAATGGGCAACGTAAATATTAAAAGACAAAGACTGGCCTGTGACTATAAGGATACAATTTTATTAGGAGAAACACGTCATATATATATATATATTTAGCCACACCGAAACCAGCCTAGGTCAGTGAAAACAGACTGTTCTAATTCGCGGGTGATTCGACCAAGACCAAGGTAAAAAAATGATGATGATGACATTTTACAGTGATCCGATCACACTATGAATCCTATAATGAATGATTACTGTTTCAGACCGATTCTTATTATCATTCTCTTTATCATTTCTACAGATACACTTCGTGTCTATCTATTAAATCAATTACCAATCAGTGTTTTATCCGATGAGTCAAGCATGAAAAAGCTAAGCGATTGTTCAATATGTATGGAAAATTATCGTATTGGTGATCGTGTCATGGGACTGCCATGTTTTCATATGTTCCATCATAGATGTTTGTGCGCATGGATTGAAAAGGTAATTTGTTTGCTTATTGGTTTTATCGATTGGTGGTTGTATCATTATTGCTTCTCATGTAGTGCACCTTCTGTTCATGTATATTCGAAATCTATTCTAACTTTATTTATTTGAGTAGATGCTGATAGTTGTAATCGACTGGTCTTAGAAACTGATGATTGATTGTTGCAATCTGATATATGATACGTCATCAGATAGTGAGAGGCAATCAGAAGGAAGGATGTCTTGCTTGATAAAGTAGGTCTCATGCATCTTAGCACTCGTCAGTAAAACTCTCTGCTAATGCCTCAGACTACAGCATTGGGTGACACAAGTCCGAATCGCAGAAGGGGAATTTGACTTCCCTCAAGGCTGAAGACATGCCTTGCTGACTGATGAGTGAGGAGGCCTCCTACTGATGATTGTCTCCGACCATGCAATAACAACAGTCCAGAGCACACACCGTCATGGCGAGCCATGTTGTGTGGGGATCATATGGCAAACTTGCCTGATAGAATTCAGTTTACACCAAAGGACAAGACCAGCAACACCAGGTGGAACTTAGTGTCGAAACAAAGATACAATTATGTGGTTTATGGAGTACTCTGATAAATTCACTTCATACTGAAGTCCGTGTTGAAGCTACTGTCCATAAGGAGACAATGGAAGCTATGAAATTAAACCACTGAGCCTGGAGAACACAATCATATCAAAAGTTTATTCGGTTTTTTCAAGGGGAAGGCACCAATTAACCAATCAGGGCCAAGTGTTGGTTTGCAGGGATTTGATTGATAACAGGATTTCGGTATAAGCTGAAATAAGTTACAGAACAAGGAAGTGCTGGACAGCTGTTCTGTTCTAGTTTGGGACTGATCGTCAATACGTCGTCACAGGGTTTCAAACCCAGGATCTGTCGGTTACAAGGCGAACTCATAGACCACTCAGCGACTGGGGTCCGATCTAACGGCCAGCCCATGAATTGCAACTTCGGCCAGTTCACGATCTACCGTGACTGGCACTAACCATTACCATCTATGTTCTGATGCTCATTAGTTATTCATTCTACTCAGGTGGGTGGTCATCTGGGTTCCTGTGAGAATCGGTGAACAGTGAGGGACAGGAGGTCGGATGTGGGAACATATACTCGCTAGCGATGACATTCACTAGTGTCAGTCGCACTATATCGTGCACCATATAGGGAGAAGGTGGAATTCATGGTTTGGCCACTGAGTCTAGTCTCAGTGACTAAATGCTTTACAAACTCACCCAGTAACAGAAAGGTCGTGAGTTTGAAACCCCAGTGCCTACATACAGACGATGAGTCCCCAATTAGAAAAAGACAGCTGTCCCATACCCCCGGGTTTTCCATTGGTTCTCTAATCGATATCAGTTCATGATGAGATTCTGTGATCGATTTCAGGTGTGTGGAACCACTTGACATCTGTCATTGACCTACTCAGGCTCATTCAAAAAATGTAGGCCATTTGATGGAGGAGAGGATGTAATCTCAAAGAAACTTACTGCCAGGAAGAAGGACGCTTGGAAGATAGCCTCAATAATAATTCTATTTACTAACTCAAACCGTAGTCAATATAAGGTATGCGTAGGGCTCCAACTTGCTTGCCGAACGTCATCTCAAACCTAGGCCTCATCAAGGACAGGTACCGGTTACGGAATCATCAACAGTCAAGGAGAATCCGAGACCTATTCGTTTCCCGTTAGTTTGGCAGACTGCTTCAAAGTTACATAAGGCAAAGTATACTGGTCACTGAATTTCAGCCTAGCGGTTGAGTGATCAACAAGCTGAGCTGGATGTACACAACAAAATAATCCGAATAACTTAGTGGTAACGTCTCCAACTGCAGTACTGAGTGAAACGGCTTCCAATTTGACAACGAGAAAATGAGTTCCTTCAGGATTGCTGGTAGGCGCTTTGCTGACTGATGAGTGTCAACAAGCAGAAGACTTAGGACAAGTAAGTCTTCCTGCTGACTGCCTCCAATCCTATTAGGCTTCTACCAATTCCCTGGCATTTTCAGTCCCTTCATGAATTAAAATTAAATTAAATCAAATAAAACATGTTGTGTTTTTTCACATTTAGTTTACATTCTTAGACTTGAAGCAGCCATTTAAAAAAATTTAATGTCTTCCTGCTTACATTTTCTAATTCTTCCCCAGAATTTACAATGTCCAGTGTGTCGAATGCCAGTCTATGAAGTGGACTAAAATGGGACTACTGGAGCTTCCGTAACAATATATTGATTACTATTGATATTTATCGAGACATAAAATAGAGAATTCTAGAATATTCGACGTAGGATATCAGAGGTGTACTGTCTCTCTTTCTGTCTTTTTTAAATATGTCATTGCAAAGACAAAAGACAATTTTAAATATATTTTACAAATTTCAAATTCACGACAATCCATTTGTTCATGTATGTATGTATGTTTGAATGTGTGTTAAGAAATGACTGACATACCTTTGATTCTGAGTATATTTCAACATATTTCGATTTGATGCTCACGCGTGTAAACGTTTGTGTTTGTTATTATCCATTGTCATGTACCTGTTACTAACATCAAAACATTTTGATTCATATATGTTCATAATTTCTGCTTGAAAACAAAACGACAGAACATCTTCTTCATAATCCTTATCTTCGTGTTTATTCAGTAATTTTCAATTTGTTTAAATCATGTACAACGAAATTAACTTATTCAATTGTACAATGGTTCATTTGTTTTACTACTTTGTTTTTCTTTCCCTCCAGAATCAAATAACTTCGAATAATAAGTGGGGATAAGTTTAATATTTATGCAAAGTTCTAAAATTTCCTATTTGGCATATATCTCAATAGTTTACAGTTTACAATTTATTTAGGATAGTAGGCTATATGCCTGTGTTAATCCTTTCGATTTATTGAACAAAAGAGGTCCAATCTCGCCTTGAATGAATCAATGGATGGCGCTGATACGACGTGTTCCGGTAGGGAGTTCCAATGGTTCACAATTCGATGCGAAAAACGGATCTCCAGACGCAGACGATTCGACTGTGGTTTTTGAACCTTGAGGTGATGTCCTCGCAATTGGTTGGTGCTTGAAGGAAGAAATAGTTTAGATAAATTATCTCCAAAATCATTTCTTAGTATACGGTATGCTAGTATTAGGTCACCCCTAAGTCGTCTGTATGACAGTGGAAATAAACCCAGTCGACTTAACCTCTCCTCATATGACAAGGTTGAGAAACCCTTTATTAGCTTAGTTCCTACACTTTGCACCCTTTCTAATAAGTCTATTTCGTATTTGAAACACAGACTCGCTGCCTGGATCCCATATTCCAAATGAGGTCTGATATAAGTCGGATATAATATACGAAATATATCAGCGTCAAAGTTCGCGAAAGCCTTGCGTATGGCCCATAACATTCGAAAACCCTTAGTGGCTGCAGTTCTACAGTTTGTTGCTGTTTTCAAGTCATGCTGCACAACCACTCCCAAGTCCTTGTACTCAGTGACCACTGGGAGAGTAATGCCATTCATTGAGTAATTGTGCACGTGACTATGGGATACATGCATAACTACACTCTTGCTTAAGTTAATCTCCAAGGCCCAGTGCTTACACCAATAACTTAACAAGATTAAATCTTCCTGCAAAGCAAGTTGATCACTGTCATCGCGCAAAGCCCTCCATATATTGATGTCATCAGCAAACAGTAAGTAGGATGACTTAACTACCCATGGAATCTTATTAATATAAATCAGGAAAAGAAGTGGGCCTAGAATTTTACCCTGAGGAACGCCACACTTAACCGGTTCCCATGTTGATAAAACCCCGTTAACTCGTAGAGAGAATTAATTGACCTCATTTGTAGTAAAAATGGTCACTGTGAACCGATGAATCGATACTACTGCCATGAGGCAATAAAATTAGAGATTAAACTGTGACAAGGTATAAATAATGAGAATCAAATCAATATGTGATATGTGAATGTTGTTAGAACAATAATATACATACAGTCTATGAGAAAAACGGTTAATAAACTACAAAGTCAATTGAAACGTTCAAGTGAGTATCAACAATGTGATTATATCTTTCTGGAGGGATTTTCCAAGCAAGCTATACTTCACAAGAGATGTCCAAATGTATCAATGGGTGGATGGATTTTACACATAGACAATGGTTCCACTATGTTGTTTTGGTCCCCTACATGTTTCTTAATATGCTTGACTATGACCAATGTTGAGGAATATTCTAGCCTCTTACGGCCAATGACACTCTGACAAAGTCAGTAAGGAAGTTCTGGCTTCAAAGGTTTCATGGTGTCTTCTCTACTTCTTTATACATACAAGCTGTTCGTATGGAAGGTGAAAAGTCTATCACCTTCAACAGTAAAACTACACATGCTTTGGAAACAGAACTTTTGTAGATAATCGCCAACCAAATGTTGTAGCAAAGTAATTACCAAATCCACTGATTGGTAATGCTGTAGGAAGACAGCGGAAATCATTCAACCGGGATACAGTCGACATGCTGGTGGGCAGTGGATGAGTTAAAGCCATGTCAAATGCACGAAAGTGCATTCATCATTCAGTACTGTTGAGTAAAAACAGAGAGACTGGCTTCAACAACATGTCCCAACTTTGTCCTATTTGGTACTGTCCCCTTCAGTTGGAATCAAGACCGCTCATAATCTCTCATCTCCTCCTCGCCTACTCTACTAGCTCGCTAGTTTCCCAGATGGTCCAAAGGCCTAGTAAAGAAGGACGGCTGAGCGAGAGGCTAGCCACCCTACACAACAAAACCAATCAAACAGCTTAAGAAACTTCAACGCAAAACAAATGCATTAAATATACAAAGTATATAAATGACAAAAGTATTCTTCGCTGGAAGTGAAGAGGCGTAATGAAACATCAAGCTGATGAAAGCCTTCGGGAAGCTGGTGAACGGGTGTGTCTTTTCCCGTTAAGAATGGGAATCGGAACGAGGAATGCAAGTACAATATACGTGATTGGCTTGGAAGGCTGCCCACGTAGCAATAGAAGTAAAACCTACACCAGTATGAAACTATGAAGACGAAATTAAATATGTTCAGGTCTGAAGTCTCATTTCTAGATATGACTGTAAAACAACAATATTTACTGCCACAAGCTAACGAGACTATATCAGTGAAACTAATATACTTGAGGATATGTTGTATCAACAAGGACTTCTCGTTAATTTTCTCTGAACACTTAACCTACTCATAAGTAGTTAAATAATGGTCAATGTTTTATGTCCACCCTAAGGAATCCAGTTAATAGAATTGACGGGAGTAAGACAAGCTGGCTGCCCACTATCTCCAATGATTTTCCTGATTGCAGTAGATTGGATAATGTGAAAGACAGCGGGAGATGAGGAAACAGGTATAAAATGGAACCACACAAAAAACTTGGAGGATATGAACTTCGACGATGTGATATATATGTCTGATTTCCCACAAACTGTAAAATATGCAAGTGAAAAGCAACAAGCTGGCAGAAGAAGCATCCACAAAAGATAGGACTTCAGGTGAACATAAGGAAAACAGGGGTGATGAAGATTCCTGGCCAACAGCAACAACAACAACAGACAACAATTAGCATAGATGGGAGGAACCTGAAAGAAACAATCTCATATACCTACCGATCTGGGAAGCATCGTTTCAAATACAGGACAACGGAACCGATGAGGATATCAAAGCAAGGATCATCGAGAAACCAAACAGTGCTACTTTACGGATCAGAGACTTCAGCCGTCATGAAGATCACTCCTAACAAAATACAGACCTTCATCAACAGCTCTCTTCGCTCAATATTCAAGATAAGATGGCAGGCCAGAAAATATCAGCGACAGGGAGGGATCTCTGACAATGAGCGAATCAACCCAGCGGGAACCGATTGTGCAACAAATAAGCAGGAGGAAATGGAGGTGGATTGGCTGGCCATACTCTAAGAAAACAAACAAATGAGTGATATCAATAGACAGCCCGTCGCTCGAGTGGAACCCGACAGAGTGGGAAGCAGCGAGTTGGTCGTCAGTGCAAGAGTGGGGTGACATGGAGACGGTCATGTGAAGAGGAGATGAAAGCACGTGAGCAGACTTGAAACCAAGTGAAAACGTTTGCAGAGAACTGAACCTAAGGGGAGACATGTGGCTAGAGCCCTATATTCCTATAGGAATTAAAGGAAATAATAATAATAATAAAATGATAAGAATTACTTCAAATCATGAGAATGCATTAGTTTTTTCAAACTGGTAACGAGAATGTCATCAACATTTCTCTCCCTGAAAAGCCTGTACTGGTCAAAGTTTACTGATCTGGTGTGAAATATGATCAGCAAACTAAGCGGTGAACAGCACTTTGATGTTGGATAATATTAACAGTATATCGATTAGAAGTTATGAAGTCAATTTATGTGTTTTGTGTAGCATTCATATAGCCAAAAAGGAAATAAGAAACAAATCTCTCTTCCATCCTCTCCTTGTAGTCTGCCTCAGCTGGCTCCTCGATTACCATAACCTGTCATTTTCTCTTCATATGATCTCTCCCATGTCACACTTGGATGATCACATAAAGGATTCCAGTCAATGACTTATCACATGATATCGCTCTACGGTCTTCTCAGAGTATGTCCAACGCATCTCTATATATTTCTGCATACTTGTTGAGCTATAGTTTTTTGATTGGTTGATTTAGTTGGTGGCCGCAGATCCTTCTCGCTTATCCTTACTGGCCAAAAGCAGTGAATAGATACCACGATGAAATGACCTTGAACCAACCAATCAGATTGCTCAGGATTACAAACGGATGCTCACCATAAGTTTCGTCGCCAATTTCGCCCAAATTTGGTCCTTGACTTCTGTATGAAATATTGGGTGACAGAGAGGAGTAATATACGCATATATGGAATGGGATAATGGGAGGCGGTAAAAAATAGATATCACCGTAGAATGAACATGAACTAGCCAACCAGGTTTTCCTGGGTGAAAAGTGGTATTCATTGGATAAAAAAGTATATTTATAAGGTACATGTGTAATCAGAATTAAGTTTACAAGGTATATAAATACATGTACATATATATTTCTTGTTTCAAGTATTGATTCACGGAGGATTTAATCATGCGCTGACATCAATTAGAGAACCACTGAGAAACTTCGGAGTACTCGTCTGGGACACTTAATCAGCGCGAACCCACCACGGTTAGAACACAGGACATTCAGAATACGAGGTAAGCCCGTAGAACATTGAGTCACTTCCAGGTTCTTCAATGGTTCTCTAACTGATGTCAGCTCATGATGAAATACTCCAGCCAATCAAACATATAAAAAATCCCTAAAAATCCAATACTTGAAAATTGACCTGAAGCTCACTAGCGACTGGCTCTATTCAGACGGTTAACCTGGGGTACTAGTGGTAAGCCATGGCCAATAGGGTGTAGCAGGTTGAAAGTGAGGCAGTAACTCAATGAAGAAGACACAGCGAAGTGGTCACGCTTTGTCATGAATTGGCAAAAGTTAAAATTCATGGGCCACTAGATTGTGTCCCAGTGGCCTAATGGACTAACAGCTAGCTCGCTTTTCAACCAAAGGGGCTCTGAACTCGAAACCCTGGGGATGCATACAATTGAAGAGTCCCACACTTAGATGAAAAAGCTGTCCAGTACTCCCAGATATATGTATATACATAATGAGTTGCAAAAGTCGATCATAATTTCCCATAGGAGTGTTAATAGACACACCAAACCAATTTCAACACCATTATAATCCGATTTTTAGATGAGCCAAGAACCCTTGAATGAAATTCACATGAGTTCCATTCAAACGACCCACTAATTCAGAAGAATGACTGACTTTATGATGAATATAGCCTAATGATAACAGTCGTGAATAACCAGTCTACATGTCGTCTGTATCAGTGATACTGCCTGGTGGGAGGGGTGGTGGGCTAGTCGTTGTATTACTGCTATTAAAACATTGGAACTTCTCTTTAGGATACATTTTAGCAACCTTTTCTTTTCGTACAGTCTCAGCACCAAATCATGCTTTGGTTTTCGCCTACTGTGATTCATATTTCATCTAACAAGTACCCCGTTTCGCTAATATGAACGACTACAATAATCCCTTCAAGTGAACAAATAAGTCGATTCCCGAGAGTGGCGACATCTTTAGTAGTAATAATAATAACAACAACAATTAATAATAATAAAGATTTATTTCAGACAATATCCGAATATATGGTACAAAAGTTTTCAGCGTATTCACTTCCAAAATACTTTTTCTTCATACAGGATTCACATGAGAAAAATAACAGTCTGAATTATACCTTCACTATTTTGAAGAATTACACAGCGTTCACTTGGGAGCAGGTTAAATCAGCACGCCAGTCCATGTGTTACTCATTTGATATAACTAGACTACTGAAACAATGATAAATCCAGATGAAATTAAGCATTTCGGTAGGAAGCGATTTCGCATTAGCCCAGTGATTTAAGCAGGCCACCTTCCATTTTGGTATTCTCAGTTTCCATAACTGTAGCAGACACTGGTTGTCTCACTAACCAGTTAAAGCATATACGCAATATTTTACTCAGGTACGATTTCGATTTCTCGAAGAAAGTATCTCAGAAATCACCATAACATACGGATTACCAACTCTAATAGACTTCCTGCTATGACAGTGGTTGTATCTGAATGCATAGACGTCAGTAGTCTGACAGTACTTCTGAAGAATTACCATCCTTTCACATATGCATGTTTAAGTCCTCCTCCTCAACCCATTTTCCACACAGAAGTCAAAAATTATATCTGGGTGAGACTTACAACGAAAGTTATTGACAGTGTCCATTTGCAATGCTGAGATATCTGATTGGTCAGCCTAAGGTCATTCCACTGGGGTATCTATTCCTCACTCTTGCTTCTTTGTCATTGGCGATCTGATCTTTGGTAGGAAGCTACAGAAGGCAGCTGTTGATAAAAGTCTCCAGCATGCTATTGGATATGCTTTCCATGACGTGTACACCACATCTCTGAATCATTAAGAAGCACTGAAGTGGTTGAGATTAGTTCTAAGTGTTCGGATCATACTGCTTATACTGGGAGTGATAAACGTCTATCTGGTCCCCTCTGCTGATGCTCACTGGCTCTGATATCCTTGGTTCCCGAAGGAATCTGTGGTGAAATTCCACCTCCTCGAACTGTGCAATTTGAAAATTCAAAAATACGATTCACTGTATTATCACTCTCAGGATTGGTCACGAACTGGCATCATTCAGGTAACTACATAAAAACGTGGAAGTACTAGACAGTTGTTTCGTCCTAGTTTGAGATTATTCGTCAGTACGCAGCCAAGTAGCTAGACTGAATCCGCGTAGCTTCAAGTGATTCAGTCCTCTCTCAGGTCAGTTAGACCGTGTACACCACTAATAAGCTCAGCTAAAAATGACCGAAATAGACATAATGTGTTTCTATTACTCCAATCTAACTGAAATTACTACTGGTTGACTTCGCCGAAGCAAAACTACTCATATCAAACAACGAGTAGTGTATCTCTACGGTCGTAAAATTCCGCTCCACAATGATTGCATACTTACATAGTAATTGTAATTTAATTGAAACTGGGGCTTCTCTGCCTTCCACTGTCTTTCCAGGTGCTTATATTCCTTTTTAAGCATTTTCCTCTGTAAAACGTGGAGTTTTCAAACTAGATATATAAGCACCTGGAAAGACAGTGGAAGGCAGAGAAGCCCCAGTTTCAATGAAATTGCAATTACGATCATTGTGGAGCGGAATTTTACGACCGTAGACATACACTACACACACACAACTATCTAGTACTTCCACGTTTTTATGTAGTTACCTGAATGATGCCAGTTCGTGACCAATCCTGAGAGTGATAATACAGTGAATCGTATTTTTGAATTTTCAAATTGCACAGTTCGAGGAGGTGGAATTTCACCACAGATTCCTTCGGGAACCAAGGATATCAGAGCCAGTGAGCATCAGCAGAGGGGACCAGATAGACGTTTATCACTCCCAGTATAAGCAGTATGATCCGAACACTTAGAACTAATCTCAACCACTTCAGTGCTTCTTAATGATTCAGAGATGTGGTGTACACGTCATGGAAAGCATATCCAATAGCATGCTGGAGACTTTTATCAACAGCTGCCTTCTGTAGCTCCATACTGAAAATCGGATTAACGAAGAGAAAGGGGCGAGAGTGAAGAATAGATAATCCATCGGAATGACCTTAGGCTGACCAATTAGATATCTCAGCATTGCAAATGGACACTGTCAATAACTTTCGTTGTAAGTCTCACCCAGATATAATTTTTGACTTCTGTGTGGAAAATGGGTTGAGGAGGAGGACTTAAACATGCATATGTGAAAGGATGGTAACTCTTCAGAAGTACTGTCAGACTACTGACGTCTATGCATTCAGATACAACCACTGTCATAGCAGGAAGTCTATTAGAGTTGGTAATCCGTATGTTATGGTGATTTCTGAGATACTTTCTTCGAGAAATCGAAATCGTACCTGAGTAAAATATTGCGTATATGCTTTAACTGGTTAGTGAGACAACCAGTGTCTGCTACAGTTATGGAAACTGAGAATACCAAAATGGAAGGTGGCCTGCTTAAATCACTGGGCTAATGCGAAATCGCTTCCTACCGAAATGCTTAATTTCATCTGGATTTATCATTGTTTCAGTAGTCTAGTTATATCAAATGAGTAACACATGGACTGGCGTGCTGATTTAACCTGCTCCCAAGTGAACGCTGTGTAATTCTTCAAAATAGTGAAGGTATAATTCAGACTGTTATTTTTCTCATGTGAATCCTGTATGAAGAAAAAGTATTTTGGAAGTGAATACGCTGAAAACTTTTGTACCATATATTCGGATATTGTCTGAAATAAATCTTTATTATTATTAATTGTTGTTGTTATTATTATTACTACTAAAGATGTCGCCACTCTCGGGAATCGACTTATTTGTTCACTTGAAGGGATTATTGTAGTCGTTCATATTAGCGAAACGGGGTACTTGTTAGATGAAATATGAATCACAGTAGGCGAAAACCAAAGCATGATTTGGTGCTGAGACTGTACGAAAAGAAAAGGTTGCTAAAATGTATCCTAAAGAGAAGTTCCAATGTTTTAATAGCAGTAATACAACGACTAGCCCACCACCCCTCCCACCAGGCAGTATCACTGATACAGACGACATGTAGACTGGTTATTCACGACTGTTATCATTAGGCTATATTCATCATGAAGTCAGTCATTCTTCTGAATTAGTGGGTCCTTTGAATGGAACTCATATGAATTCCATTCAAGGGTTCTTGGCTCATCTAAAAATCGGATTATAATGGTGTTGAAATTGGTTTGGTGTGTCTATAAACACTCCTATGGGAAATTATGATCGACTTTTACAACTCATTATGTATATATATATATATATATATCTGGGAGTACTGGACAGCTTTTTCATCTAAGTGTGGGACTCTTCAATTGTATGCATCCCCAGGGTTTCGAGTTCAGAGCCCCTTGGTTGAAAAGCGAGCTAGCTGTTAGACCATCAGGCCACTGGAACACAATCTAGTGGCCCATGAATTTTAACTTTTGCCAATTCATGACAAAGCGTGACCACTTCGCTGTGTCTTCTTCATTGAGTTACTGCTTCACTTTCAACTTGCTGCATCCTATTGGCCATGGCTTACCACTAGTACCCCAGGTTAACCGTCTGAATAGAGCCAGTCGCTAGTGAGCTTCAGGTCAATTTTCAAGTATTGGATTTTTAGGGATTTTTTATATGTTTGATTGGCTGGAGTATTTCATCATGAGCTGACATCAGTTAGAGAACCATTGAAGTACCTGGAAGTGACTCAATGTTCTACGGGCTTACCTCGTATTCTGAATGTCCTGTGTTCTAGCCGTGGTGGGTTCGCGCTGATTAAGTGTCCCAGACGAGTACTCCGAAGTTTCTCAGTGGTTCTCTAATTGATGTCAGCGCATGATTAAATCCTCCGTGAATCAATACTTGAAACAAGAAATATATATGTACATGTATTTATATACCTTGTAAACTTAATTCTGATTACACATGTACCTTATAAATATACTTTTTTATCCAATGAATACCACTTTTCACCCAGGAAAACCTGGTTGGCTAGTTCATGTTCATTCTACGGTGATATCTATTTTTTACCGCCTCCCATTATCCCATTCCATATATGCGTATATTACTCCTCTCTGTCACCCAATATTTCATACAGAAGCCAAGGACCAAATTTGGGCGAAATTGGCGACGAAACTTATGGTGAGCATCCGTTTGTAATCCTGAGCAATCTGATTGGTTGGTTCAAGGTCATTTCATCGTGGTATCTATTCACTGCTTTTGGCCAGTAAGGATAAGCGAGAAGGAACTCCGGCCACCAACTAAATCAACCAATCAAAAAACTATAGCTCAACAAGTATGCAGAAATATATGGAGTTGCGTTGGACATACTCTGAGAAGACCGTAGAGCTATATCATGTGATAAGTCATTGACAGGAATCCTTTATGTGATCATCCAAGTGTGACATGGGAGAGATCGTATGAAGAGAAAATGACAGGTTATGGTAATCGAGGAGCCAGCTGAGGCAGACTTCAGGGACAGGATGGAAGAGAGATTTGTTTCTCAGATCCTTTCTGGCTATATGTATACTACACAAAACACATAAATTGACTTCATAACTTCTAATCGATATACTGTTAATATTATCCAACATCAAAGTGCTGTTCACCACTTAGTTTGCTGATCATATTTCACACCAGATCAGTAAACTTTGACCAGTACAGGCTTTTCAGGGGAGAGAAATGTTGATGACATTCTCGTTACCAGTTTGAAAAAACTAATGCATTCTCATGATTTGAAGTAATTCTTATCATTTTATTATTATTATTATTTCCTTTAATTCCTATAGGAATATAGGGCTCTAGCCGCATGTCTCCCCTTAGGTTCAGTTCTCTGCAAGCGTTTTCACTTGGTTTCAAGTCTGCTCACGTGCTTTCATCTCCTCTTCACATGACCTCCTCCATGTCACCCCACTCTTGCACTGACGATCAACTCGCTGCTTCCCACTCTGTCGGGTTCCACTCGAGCGACGGGCTGTCTATTGATATCACTCATTTGTTTGTTTTCTCAGAGTATGGCCAGCCAATCCACCTCCATTTCCTCCTGCTTATTTGTTGCACGATCGGTTCCTGCTGGGTTGACTCGCTCATTGTCAGAGATCCCTCCCTGTCGCTGATATTTTCTGGCCTGTCATCTTATCTTGAATATTGAGAGAATAGAGCTGTTGATGAAGGTCTGTAGTTAGTTCGAAGTGATCTTCATGACGGCTGAAGTCTCTGATCCGTCAAGTAGCACTGACTGCTTTCTCGATGATCCTCGCTTTGATATCCTCGTCGGTTCCGTTGTCCTGTAGTTGAAACGATGCTTCCCAGTTCGGTAGGTAAATGAGATTGTTTCTTTCAGGTTCCTCCTATTTATGCTTGCTGATTGTTGTCTGTTGCTGTTGCTGTTGGCCAGGAATCTTCATCACCCCTGTTTTCCTTATGTTCACCTGAAGTCCTCTCTTCTGTGGATGCCTCTTCTGCCAGCTTGTTGCTTTTCACTTGCATATTTTACAGTTTGTGGGATATCAGACATATATATCACATCGTCGAAGTTCATATCCTCCAAGTTTTTTGTGTGAGTCCATTTTATAAATGTTTCCGCACCTCCCGCTGTCTTTCACATTATCCAATCTACTGCAATCAGGAAAATCATTGGAGATAGTGGGCAGCCAGCTTGTCTAACTCCCGTCAATTCTATTAAATGGATTCCTTAGGGTGAACATAAAAACATTGACCATTATTTCACTACTTATGAGTAGCCTAAGTGTGCAGAGAAAATTAACGAGAAGTCCTTGTTGATACAGCATATCCCTAAGTATACTAGTTTCACTGATATAGTCTTGTTAGTTTGTGGCAGTAAATATTGTTGTTTTACAGTGATATCGAGGAACGAGACTTCAGACCTAAACATGTAAAATTTTGTCTTCATCTTTTCATACTAGTATAGGTTTCACTTCTATGGCTTCGTGGGCAGCCTTCCAAGCCAATCACGTATATTGTACTTGCATTCCTCGTTCCGATTCTCATTCTTATCGGGAAATGACACACCGGCTCACCAGCTTCCCGAAGGCTTTCATCAGCTTGATGTTTCATTACGCCACTTCACTTCCAGCGAAGAATACGTTTGTCATTTATATACTTTGTATATTTAATGCATTTGTTTTGCGTTGAAGTTTCTTAAGCTGTTTGATTGGTTTTGTGGTGTAGGGTGGCTAGCCTCTCGGCCAACCTTCCCTCTTTACTAAGCCTTTGGACCATCTGGGAAACTAGCGAGCTAGTAGAGTAGGCGAGGAGGAGATGAGAGATTATGAGCGGTCTTGATTCCAACTGAAGGGGACAGTACCAAACAGAAAAAAGTGGAGATGTGTTTTTCAAACCAGTCTCTCTCTTATTTACTAAACACTACTGAATGATGAATGCACTTTCGTGCATTTGACATGGCTTTTACTCATCCACTGCACACCAACATGTTGACTGAATCCCGGTTGAATGATTTCCGCTGTCTTCCTACAGCATTACCAATCAGTGGATTTGGTAATTACTTTGCTACAACATTTGGTTGGCGATTATCTACAAAAGTTCTGTTTCCAAAGCATGTGTAGTTTTACTGTTGAAGGTGATAGACTTTTCACCTTCCATACGAACAGCTTGTATTTACAAAGAATTAGAGTATTTACCATGAAACATTTGAAGCCAAATCTTCCCTATTGACTTTGTCAGAATGTCATTGGCCGTAAGAGGCTAGAATATTCCTCAACATTGGTCATAATCAAGCATGTTAAGAAACATGTAGGGAACCAAAACAACATAGTGGAACCATTTTCTATATGTATAATCCATCCATCCGTCCATCGAGACATTCCGACATCTCTTGTAAGGGAACGATGTCTTGGAATATCCCTCCAGAAAGATATAATCACATTGTTGATACTCACTTGAACGTTTCAATTGACTTTGTAGTTTATTAACCGTTTTTCTCATAGACTGTATGTATATTATTGTTCTAACAACATTCACATATCACATATTGATTTGATTCTCATTATTTATACCTTATCACAGTTTAATCTCTAATTTTATTGCCTCATGTCATTAGTATCGATTCATCTGTTCACAGTGACCATTTTTACTAAAAATGAGGTCGATTAATTCTCTCTATTGAGATATATGCCAAATAGGAAATTTTAGAACTTTGCATAAATATTCAACTTATCCCCACTTATTATTCGAAGGTATTTGATACTGGAGGGAAAGGAAAACAAAGTAATCAAACAAATGAACCATTGTACAATTGAACAAGTTGATTTTGTTGTACATGATTTAAACCAATTGAAAATTACTGAATAAACATGAAGATAAGGATTATGAAGAAGATGTTCTGTCGTTTTGTTTTCAAGCAGAAATTATGAACATATATGAATCAAAATATTTTGATGTTAGTAACAGGTACATGACAATGCATAATAACAAACACAAACGTTTACACGCGTGAGCATCAAATCGAAATATGTTGAAATATACTCAGAATCAAAGGTATGTCAGTCATTTCTTAACACACATTCAAACATACATACATACATGAACAAATGGATAGTCGTGAATTTGAAATTTGTAAAATATATTTAAAATTGTCTTTTGTCTATGCAAGGACATATTTAAAAAGGACAGAAAAAGAGACAACACACCTCTGATATCCTACGTCGAATATTCTAGAATTCTCTATTTTATGTCTCGAGAAATATCAATAGCAATCAATATATCGTTAGGGAAGCTCCAGTAGTCCCATTTTAGTCCACTTCATAGACTGGCATTCGACACACTGGACACTGTAAATTCTGGGGAAGAATTAGAAAATGTGGGAAGGAAAATATCGAATTATTGTAATGGCGACTTCAAGTCAAATAACAGAAACCAGCTGTCAAAAGACAAAAGTCTTTCATATCGATGCATGCAGATGACGACTAGGAGCATCGATTTCACTGAGAAAATGAAGTAAATTAAATTTATAAAAACGTTAGAATCGCTAGAGAATTTTGAAGTGGTTGCGTTGTCTGAGCTAGCTGGATAGTTAATTTGCGAAGCTTTCATCGCCCTACTAGGTGACATCTTCAACGCATACTTCAATTCGTTGAAGCGAGCTTTTAGATTTCTCGACGAGTTTATTATTCATCTCTCCTGTTCAGTGACCTTGGACGTGATTGGTTGTTTTTGTGTTTTCACACCTTTCAGTTACCTACTTGTATTGGAACCGGTTGTTTCTTTGACTTGAACTTTGGCCCTTTGTGTGTGAAGTTTCTTTCTTATCGGTTGATAAATTTTGTCTATCTCGATGTATCTATTGATTGATGATTCACTGGAATGCCAAGCTTCTAAAAATTCCCTAGCATTCTTGTTGTTTCCTCTGTCTAATATTTGAACGTTGGTTGTCCTACTCGAATTGAATCCCGTGGTTGCCTGTATGCAGCGAGTGATATGAACGAGGGAGTGGATATCATGTGTTTTGACGGTTAGCTTATGTTTCTAGAATCCTAACGGAATCTCGTGATCATTCCATCAACTCTGCCATACAATTCCTAGAGAAAATCAGAGTCATCCAAGTAGATGAACAAGAAATTATGATATCCTTCGACGTCACAGCATTACATACCTCAATCGGACAAAAACTAGCAAAAGAAACCATGAAGAAATGACTTAGCAACGACGAACACCTCCCACAACAATCACAAATGCAACCCACAAGTTGGATGGAGTGCCTAAACCTATGCCTTGAAACCTCCTTCCAATTCAGCGGCCAAATATATGAATAAGTCCAAGGAAAACCCATGGGATCGTCAATATCAGGTTTGATTGCAGAAGCAGTGATCCAAACGCTCGAAAACATAATCCTACCAAAGATCAAACCCAAGATTTGGATACGCTACCTAGACGACACATTGGTAATAATCAAAAGAAACGAGTTGGATAAAACTCACAACTTAATAAACAACGTCTTCAATGACATCAAATTCACAAGAGAAGAGGAATTCGAGGACCAAATCCCATTTTTGGACGTCTTAGTCAAACGAACAACCACAGAGGAATTAGAAACTCAACTCACACAGACCAAATCCTGAATTACAACAGCAACAATCCAATAACACACAAAATGAATTGCATACAAACACTATACGATAGCGCCAGCCAGGACTCATTGCAGCACTCCCACCTTAAAGAAAAGTGAAGAAAGATTTCTCATGGACGTCTTCCAAAAAAATGAATATCCAAGGAATTTCATCAAAAGACATATACCTTCAAGCCAACCTATCAAACCAAAAACCTCCAAGGAAAGCACAAAGAAAATCGCTCTACCATATATAAAGGATATCTCAGAAATCACTACAAGACTCTTCAAACTTTTAGGAATTGAAGTCGCACACAAACCAACAAAGTCACTTTACTCAGCTGGTTATATATCAACCAAAAGACTCAACAGCGAAAGAAGATAAAACCAACATCATCCACAAAATGAATTGTAACAACTGCGAAAATCACTACATTGGCCAAAGTGGATGTCCCCTTCGTCTTCTTATCGACGAATATAAGGTAGCCGTCAAAAGACAAGGTATTCACTCACTCGTTCATATCACTCACTGCATACAGGCAACCACGGAAATCAATTCGACTAGGACAACCAACGTTCAAATATTAGACAGAGGAAACAACAAGAATGCTAGGGAATTTTTAGAAGCTTGGCATTCCAGTGAATCATCAATCAATAGATACATCGAGATAGACAAAATTTATCAACCGATAAGAAAGAAACTTCACACACATAGGGTCAAAGTTCAAGTCAAAGAAACAATCAGTTCCAATACAAGTAGGTAACTGAAAGGTGTGAAAACACACAAAAACAACCAATCACGTCCAAGGTCACTGAACAGGAGAGATGAATAATAAACTTGTGGAGAAATCTAAAAGCTCACTTCAACGAATTGAAGTATGCGTTGAAGATGTCACCTAGTAGGGCGATGAAAGCTTCGCAAATTAACTATCCAGCTAGCTCAGAGAACACAACCACATCAAAATCATCCACCTGAGCTCCAATTATTCTCTATCGAATATAATGCTTAATGATCCCTTAAAAGCCGGTTATGATTAGAGGCAGTTAGCAGGAGTTCTTGCTTGACCTCGGTTTTCTGCTTGTTGACTGATTTCCGCCTTCTTGCGTCAGGACTTATAATTACTCCACCAGTACATAACAATAATTTGGCTAAATATCGCCTCTAATATTACTGTTATATCAGAGAAACTTCGGAATAATATTGGCAGACCACCAATCGCAAATACTTCTCAGACTGCTGTCAGCGCCTGTGGTGGGCGCCTCAAACTAATTGGTGAACTAAAATGTTCTGTTTCCTTCAGCAATATCAAATTCACAGGAATTCTTTACGTCACCAAGAGTGATTTAAATCTTTTGGGACTTGATTGGTTTGATCGTTTACATCTGGCTGATGTCCTACTTAGTTCTGTATGCAACGCAGTCAGCAAGGATAAAAATTCAGCCAACTCCTTTTCTGATTTATGCAAATCGTGGCCACCAGCAGCCCATCCTTGGTCCAGAATTCATATTGATTTTACTGGCCCTACAGATGGTGCATATTATTTAGTGGTGGTAGACGCTTTTTCTAAGTGGCCAGAGGTTACACCAATGGTTTCGCCAACAACGTCCCAGACTCTCAAACTCTCACTAACATATTCTCCCATCATGGTCTCCCAGAAACTATAGTTACATACAATGGTTCACAGTTTACCTCTCATCAGTTTCAGCAGTTCTGTCGTCAAAATGCTATCGAGCATATGTTCACACCGCCGTATTATCATCAGTCGAACGGCCAAGCGGAACGTTTTGTCGACATTTTGAAGAGAGTTTTACTCAAAGCAGACGGAGAGGGGACACCATTTGACATCATCCAAAAATTCTTGATGGTGTACCGTACAACGGCGAATGAGTCAACATAGAACAAGAAATCACCGACAGAAATTCTTTACGAACGCAAACTTAGAACAATTCACAACTCAATGTTACCACCAACACCCAAACGCGCCGACGCTTCATTTCAGAATGAAAAAAATTTGATGTTCGTGACCCTATCTATGTCCGTGACTATCGAGCAGGACATAAACCTTGGAATAAAGGTTCCATCGAAGCACGACGTGGTCGAGTTTTGTACGACGTGAAAGTTGGTAATGATTTATAGACCCGTCTCTACAATCAGTTGCGCCCAAGAAACTCAAATATCCCTACCAGTACACAGTCATCTCTACCTCTGGATATACACTTAGATACTTTTAACTTACCTACGACTGACAAAACAGAAAAGCAAAATTGCGCAGCTCAGACAACTCCAGACAAAGCAGAAGCCGCAAAATCAACAAGGAGACGAAGCAACAGACGTCGACAACAAACTGAACGGTTTCAGATAAACCCCAAGAAAACACGCTATTAGTCATCAATCTTCTCAAAAGGGGAGGTGATATGTATCCACATAATATGTGTGTTTGTTTTTGACAGTCTGTTATATTTTGCTATGTATATATGGATCGATATTCCATTCTAATTGATAATATGTTTTTGTCTGTCCACTAACTAAACAAACATGTCTGACCTTGTTGTCACATGACATTACAACCAATCATGTTAAGGCTGTCTATTGATTCGTTCATTTTTGAACATTCGCTCATAAACTTGTATGACATTGATTCTCCTTGTTTTGAAAAATACAAGTATCATCGTGAACCTGGTGGTTTTTCTGATTTCTGCCTTCTTGCGTCAGGACTATTAATAACTCGACCAGTACATAACAATCAGTCAGCAAGGTGCGTATCTGCAATCCTGAACAAAATCATTTCTCCTTCTAAGACTGGAAGCCGTTCCACTCAGCACTGACGTTGGAGACGTTACCACTAAATTATTCGGATTCTTTTGCTGTGTACATCCAGCTCAGCTTGTTGATCACTCAACCGCTAGGCTGAAATTCAGTGACCAGTATACTCTGCCTTGTGTCACTTTGAAGCAGTCTGCCAAACTAACGGCAAACGAATAGGTCTCGGATTCTCCTTGACTGTTGATGATTCCGTAACCGGTACCTGTCCTTGATGAGACCTACTTTTGAGATGACGTTTGGCAAGCAAGTTGGAGATCTATGCATATCTTATATTGACTACGGTTTCAGTCAGTAAATAGAATTAATATTGAAGCTATCTCCCAAGCTTCATCCCTTTCATCAATACACTTTCCTCTGCTTCTGTTAACTTTCTGTCTGACAAGTTTACAATCCAACTGGCTTTAGTTACTTGTCTGTCATTCGGAGTTTTCGCTATCATGAGTTTATTAAATTTTTTGATTTGTTTCTGCTTTGTTTTTTCATAAGTAGTTTCTTTTCGTTTATGTGCAACTTGTAGTATGCTTTCATACTTTTCTTTTTCGATTACTTCTTTCAATTTTTTTTTTATTTCATTAATATCTTTCCTTATCGTGAATAGCTTTTGTATAATTCCACGTAGGTTTTCTTTGATGCATACTTTTGAGGCATGTGTGAGCGCTGCATTTGCTTTATCAGTAGATATTGGTGATTTTAATTTCATGTATACAGGAATAATTCCATTTTTAAGGCATCTGATGTTGAAAATTCGATGGTTCATAAATCGAGATTCAGCTTGATATAAATGTGTGAGTTTGTTGGCCAGTCTTTTAATGGGAAGACCGTCAGTTGAATTAATATCAGTAAAAAGTTTGAGCATTGTGGATTAGATCAAATAAAGTATAATTATATTTTAATAGTTTACACACAATGATAAGTTTTGTTATTGGTAATATTTCGAGCAAAATTACTGAGCAAAAAGCAGAAAAACCAAATATAACGAAAGAGGAACTAAAAGCACTTCAAGACATAAAAGCAGACAAATCCATTGTCATTACTCAAGCAGACAAAGGAAACACAACAGTATTACTTAACAAAACAACATATAATCAAAAGATGAATGAACATCTACAATCTGGACCCTATACCATAATGACTAAATCAGCTGAAACGATCATCAACAAAACAATGAAAGAAACAGCAAAGGTAGTTAGACAAATGAAAGAAGTAATCGGTAAGTCAAAATGGTTTGAAATTATGCCAAAATCCTGTAATGTACCTAGGATATATGGTAAGATAAAATTGCATAAAGAGGGATATCCAATAAGACCGATTGTAGACTTCAGAAACACACCAACGTATATGCTATCCAGATTTCTCTCGACAATACTAAGACCGACAAGAGACAACTCAAAAGCTAGAATAGTAGATTCATTTGAATTAGTGAGGCGAATAAAAACCACTAAAATAGAGGAGGAAGAAATACTAGTTAGCTTTGATGTAAACAGTCTTTATACGAAAATACCCATTCAAATGGCCATGATTGCACTGAAAGAGAAACTAAATGAAGATAATGGCCTGAAAGACAGAACACAGTTATCCGTAGAAGAAATAATAAAAGGGGTAGAATTCTGTCTGACAACAACATATTTCACATTCGAAGGAAAAATATACCAACAAAATGAGGGAGTAGCCATGGGATCGCCTATCTCACCAATTATAGCTGACATTTTCATGGATTATTGGGAGGAGAATGCCCTTAAACCATTCAGATCATCACTAAAATGTTGGTGGAGATATGTAGACGACACGCTAGTAATAGTGAAAAAAAACGATACTGAGAAACTTTTATCACACATAAACAAACACGTCGACTCAATAAAATTTACTATGGAATTAGAGAATGAAATTGGAGAACTGCCCATGTTAGATTGCAAGCTACAAAGAATGACAGATGGTAGCATAAAAACAACGATATATAGAAAAGCCACACATTCTGGAAGATTCCTTGATTATTACTCAGCTCATCCACTCTCGGTAAAACGAGGATTAATACAGGGTCTTGCAGATAGAATACGTAGACTTACAACAGCACCAGAGGACCAGCGTAAAGAAATAAAAGTCCTATTCAAAATGCTACTCGAAAACAACTACCCTAGAGAATTTATAAAAGATAATATAAAAAAGAGAAAAAAGAGAGTAAAACCGGAGAATAACAAGAAGGAAGAATGGAGAAAAACAGTCGCAATACCATATAAAAATGGTACATCAGAGGCAATACAAAGAAACCTCAAAAATATCGGCATTCGAACAACCTTTAAACCGACAAATCTAATCAAAAATAAAATAAATCAACTAAAAGATCCCATAAAAATGATGGATAAAAACAATTTGATTTATAAAATATCTTGTGCTGACTGTCCAACTAAATATGTGGGGCAAACGTCCAGATCACTCAAAATAAGAGTGAATGAACATAAACGCCTAACTAAAGGTCAACCAACAGGGACACAAGCCTACAAAAATCTTGAAAAAAATTCATCCATAGCTGCACATGCGTGGGACAAAAACCACAATATCGATTGGGAGAATGTGTGTATTCTAAAAACAAACATGAACAAATGGAAAGAAAGACTCATAACAGAATCGATATTCATTAAAGTCACACCGGATACATGTAACAAGGGTGACTCAGTACAACTATCAACAACTTGGAATATAATTCTAAATACAAACACATGAATGAATGTGGAGTATAATTCTGAACACACATATGCACACACAAAACATGAATGAACAAAATAATAATAATGAACTATATATATGAATACAAATCATAAATGTGTGAATAAAACAATTCCAACAGTGGTGTGAACACGGGCAGTAATTTTGCTCGAAATATTACCAATAACAAAACTTATCATTGTGTGTAAACTATTAAAATATAATTATACTTTATTTGATCTAATCCACAATGCTCAAACTTTTTACTGATATTGATATGGATAATGATCATAAGAATCGGCTTAAAATAGTAATGATGTTATGATTTATGGTGAGATGGGATCACTGTAAATTGCCACCATTACTTTTCTTACCTTGGTATTGGTCGAATTGCCTACGAATCAACATAGTCTGTTTTCACTGCCCTGGGGCGATTTTAATGTACTGAAGAAAATTTTCTTTTCGGCGAAGCTATCAACTAGGCTTTACATTCGTGTATTTATATTTCATGTGTGTTTGTGTGTGTGAGAAATTTCCAGAATTATTTCCGGTCAGAGGGCAGATTAAAAATTCCAATGTGTGATAAACAGAAAGATCGGGTAGAAAAGACAAAACAGGATTATAATGACTGGAAAATTCGTCAGTTTGTGTAATTACGGGTTAGGGACATAGTATTTACGAAGTGAGTAGGAGGCTTGGACATATAAAGACAAAAACAGTAATCAAATCTAATAATGCAGATAAGGATCTAAAAAAAGTTAAATATGGCAGGAGTATATGGTCAGGTTAAACAAGAAATAGGTAATAGGATGATCATTATTGGTGAGACTGACCTTTCATGATGGCCATGGTAGGGATAATGGTTGAACGTATTTTTTGGACACATAGATTGGGATTGAGTTTCTGGATCGCCAGTGCATCAGCTAAACCTAGATGTCTTGATTTCACTCCCTTTAATAGGTTGGATCGGATGTGGTATATGGTTTCGAAGGACTTTTCAAATGGGACTGAATGTCCATAATTCACCAGATGTTCTGTTATTGAACTGTTAACTCCTTTACGTTCTTCCTTTGCCAGCCACGCTGGATAGTGTTCCCGCGCACGTTTTACAAGCGGAGGCATGGTACGTCCGATGTGCTCAGCTCCACAAGAGCAAGTGAACTTGTATATGCATGTTGAAGTGGCTCAACGTAACAGTTTGTCTTTCACTTGCTGGGTGAGTAGTTTCTTGCAGGAGAATATTATTCGTAAGCTGGCGGCGAAGTACAGTCTAGTTGATGACTTCGTCCAAGAGAAAATTTTCTTCACTGCAACCATCTTTTCAATAATTCCTATGATCCAATGTGTATATTCGTGATATATATATATATATATATACTGTAACAGCAGAAGACAAGGGCCAGGCAACAGATCGTTTATTAAGGAAACCAGCACATATTAATAGATTTCCATGTACATTATTATAGATTATTGTTAGCAGAAAAACACAGTCTTCTGTTTGGTTGTTTCTCACAGAAAGTTGACCTTGCATCTCTTTGTGACTGTTTCTTGAAGTTGAAATTATCTACCTGCTAACTGTATCCGCCTACGCAAAGTCTGCTGTGATTGGTTATTGAATCTATGTTTGTTCATATTTTCTCACGACCAATATTGGAGACATAAATATTGACGTAAATAATTGTCTACCAATTCGGCTGGCAGCCTGCTCTTACCACACCAGCACTGCAGAGATACCGCGTCATGGAAAATGGAGAAAATTATTTCATTGTTTGACGGAGAAGGAATCGTCGTGCACCTGGACGAAACTGTGTTACTGAAGAAAAAATACAGCCGTGGTCATGAGCAAGACAACAATGTTTAAGTGATCGGTTTATATGACACCTCCCTGAAGAAAGGATTCGTAAAGGGTGTATAACAGCCAGAAAGTTTACTATCTTAGTACCTATTGTCACTCAACTTGTGAAACAGGGATCTATAGAAGATATTGATGAATGGAAAGATTATAACTCGCTGTCATCTCTCGGATATATTCATCACAGAGTAAAACATTCTAATGATTTTGTGGATCCAGTTACAGGGACATACATGAATTATGTAAAGGGGATTTGGGGAAGATTGAAAAATAGGCTTAGAGCTATCAATGGATCTCAAAAGGATGTTCATTTATAGTCATTCGGATGAATATATCATGTACAGAATGTGTTATGAAGTTTCTGTTGACACTCCTATGCTGAACAGGGAGATGTTTATGTCACATGTTGGAGAGAGATACACCATATAACAGTTGTACGCAGCTTTTATGCTTTATTTTCCATAAATATACGTTTTCCTTAATCAGAAATTTCTCTTTCATATGATTGGTCCGTTGGAGGTCGTTCGCTGATTGGTAGTTAGTGGTGCTTAAAGTTTAACATTCCCGGATAGAGCCTTTACATCTTTTCAGTGTAATATGTAATCTATGGCAAGAAACAAGATCTAACATTCAGGATAATACTAAGGGGATTTAGTAGGCACTTGAGGTGATTGCATTCCCTTCTGAATTGTTCCAGTACTACAACTTACACTCGTTAAATATAATAGTAAGGATTTATTAGAAGACAATCCAGACTTCGGGTGTTCTTGTGTATATGGATTACGAAAAAATCCCGGGACGTATCCATGATTTATATCAGTTAGAGAAATATTGATGGAACCAACCAAGTAGAACTTAAAGGGAAAATTATGTCCCAGTGGTCGAATCTCTTGAACTACGCGAGCAAAACGACAACTCATAAAGGTATACAGATAATGAGACAGAATTGAACATGCTCTGAAGATGCTGGATCAGCTCCACGCAGATAGGTTCAAAACCAGGAGGAAGCAGCGACGCTTACAATGGTTAAATCATTAAATTCAGTTCGTGGTCGAAAATGAAATTTAAATTTTCTCAGGTAGTTGGCGTTTTCAAACGTAGTAATAACAATACAACCACATTTCAACGACTCAGTTCACCTGATTAAACATAAACACCAATGCTATCAATCCACAAACGCACCTACCGAGTTTCAAATCCAGGAAGTTACGGCCACATTCCAGGCTTGTAAACTATTCAACCACTGGGACACAGCTCAGTTGCCCATGAAGTGGTAGAAGTTAAAATTCGTGGGCTGGCCACTGAGTTGCATTCAGGTATCTGATTGGTCCAAGGTTCGAACCCCGATGGATGAACGCTACCAGTGAGCCCCAAGCAACAAAGTCACGTGTGTCAAGTACTCCCTGCTGGCTCACAATGATTCTCTAACTGATAATAATCCAACAGTCGAAATTGAAATATGTGACTGAGGCCAACACTCATTGTATTCCAGTTGCTTTCTTCTTCTCAAACACTGATGAAAGCATAGAGCGCATGTGGTCATTTTATCAGCCAAGACCCCTTTTAAGTTTCAGTCTCCAATTATGATCTTTACACCGATATTTAGATGGCAATTACCTATTTAAACCCTCATTCAGACTCATTGTAATAAAGATTTTTCTGTATTTCTCAATGAATGAAAAACAAAACGAGATTGTAGTTTTTACTGACGTTTCGCTATTTAATGCTAATAGCTTTCTCAAAGTATTATTAAACCGGAATTTACAAAATCCACTCAACATATATATATAACAAAGAGTTAAGAGGTGAGAAAAGTAGACTTAGTTCAACTTAAAAGGACATATTGAAAGTCAAAATAACAATGAAGATCACTAAAAGTATATCCATATTCAGGAAGAAAATCCAATCCAATAAATATTTCAACTTTAAATCATCACACCTCATCAGCGCAAAGATTTCACTTGTTTCAAGTCTTCTTAGACGAGCACACTCCCTGATGTTAACGGATGAGCAGGAAAAAGAAGACGAAATATCAAACATTACTGAAACTTTCAAGCAAAACAACTACCCAAGGAACTTCATCAACAAAATCAACACACGCATTAAGTATGAGCAAAAACGCATTCCGAAAACATGAGCCTCAACAGTTGTCATTCCATATAGAGCAGAGACGTCAGACGATATCAAAAGAGTACTCAATCAGCTCGACATTAGAGTTTTCTTCAAAACATCGGACACACTTCAAAGCAACCTTTTCCATATAAAAGACCAAATCCCGAAAGTTTCTCTATCTAATTGTGTCTATAAAATAAAATGCTTGCTTGGAATGTGATCCGATCTACATCGGACAAACATCTCAAGAAATCAAAATCAGAAGAAATGAACACCGTAGAGCATCTTTTCGACCACCAAGAAATCCAATTGAACTAGAAAAACTTCAAAAATCATCAGCCATAGGTCACCATGCTATAAAATCAGGCCCCAAATTGATTTTGACAATATTGAAATAATCCAGAAAAATTTCACAAACCACAAAGAACGTCTAATATCAGAAGCCAGTACTTCATATCAAGTGGAATCCAAATTGCCTGAATAACAATGATGAACTAAAACAGAATCTGACCTGGCTACAACACCCCCCTCTCCCATGAAGTGGTAAAATCAACACAAATGTGATAAGCAAGTTCACTATGTAAACACACACTACTTTTATAATTTTACACACTGATCAAACCCAACAATCTACACTTGATTTTGTTATCTTTACCAATTCACCAACTTGACAACCAAAAATGACTCTAGACTAACGAACGATGATCAAGTTAGTAAACTTTATTTTGATATCATAACTGACGTACTATTACCTTTGATATTTGGTTTTAGTGATCTTCATTGTTATTTTGACTTTCAATATGTCCTTTTAAGTTGAACTAAATCTACTTTTCTCACCTCTTAACTCTTTGTTATATATATGTTGAGTGGATTTTGTAAATTCCGGTTTAATAATACTTTGAGAAAGCTATTAGCATTCGATGGCGAAACGTCAGTAAAAACAATCTCGTTTTGTTTTTCATTCATTGAGAAATACAAAAAACGTCTATTATAATGAATATCATATACCTAATGCCCAAATTTTTTCGAACCGTTAAAAGTGAACTTGGCTTGGACATACATAACCTCATTGGGACTGACCATAAAACTGATAGTAATTATATATTTGCGTGTAGTGTAGCAGATAATGTCACGAACATTCAAGATTTGTAAATAATCAATAAAAACGACTCTGAAACGAGTGCAGGTGTATACATGGTCAGCAAACAAAGCTAACTTCCTTTTATTTCCTACGCCTCGATACTATATAGTACAAAGGCGGTTTATTACAATTTCAATATTCAGGTATTAGTTACCTGAGGTGTATTGATTTCCAGATGAATTCAGTTGAGGTATTATTGAAAATTAGAGTGTACCTGAAGGCTTTGTCATGCTGCCTTTAGAATTTTAGGAGTTATCACTCATGAGATTAATTAATGATGCCCGAACAAAAAGCCTTCAGAAAATCGACGGTCACTGATATATATATATATATATATATATATATATATATATATCCAGAAGTTGGACTGAGCCTCCGATGACCGATGGGGGCAATAGAATGAGAGAATGAAAGAAGCTGTCAAATAAGAAAGAAACACATGTTAGTCTCATGGTGATCGACGGCTACATAACCAAAAAAGTTTGTGTACAAAATTGAAACTTCTCATGATTCAAGTACTTGGCACAGTGAAAGAGGATTATTGTGATTACCAATTCATTTCCAAAGAAGTCAGCTGAGCATGTCAACTTTCACATTAAAGCTGGATAGAATGCAGCTTCATGGAGTTCACCTGCAAAAACAAGGAATATCTGTCTCCCACAATATGCATGAAAAAGACATGCTATGACCTTCGCCCTCCCCACCCGCCCTTAACAACACTGATACCGAACACATCTCCGCTTTAACAAACAACTCAGAAAGAAACTATCAACCAGGAAAACAAAATCAACATCACGTCAAATGAATCCGTGTGAAAAATAATTAACAGACGTCGCTGACAGAAAAATAAACCAACTCAGATGAGAGAATACACACACAAATTCACACAAATATCGTCTCTTCCCTCTCGAAGCAGAAACATTTCAACAAATCAGTTCATCTGATTAAACACTAAACGCTTGCTACCAATCAACAAACACGACACAGATGAAGATTTTAGAGCCAGACAAAATCGACAGGGAAAGCAAGGCAAACCTTCATTAATTTTAAATTAGTGTGGAAATCTGATAAATTCCTCATAAGGAAGTAAGTTTGTATACTCAACACTAATACTGACCAACTGACTGACTGACTGACTGATTTCAACATAAAACTTTGTAGATTTGTGCACCAGGTCGAGTCGCCACACTCCTTGTAGCACACAAAGCAAGAGAAAAAAGGTAAAGAGAGATTCAAAAGAGAGAGAGGTAATAAACAGAAATATGAGGTAAAAAGACTAGAAATATGGATATGACTGGTAAGTCACAAAGAGTGAATGCATCTGCGCCATCAGCAATGAGGATGTGGAGCCATATTATCAATCGTCTTCAGTCATTGGTTTTCATCATCCTGAGTACGCCAACCAGGAATGCATTCAACACCACCCTACGTGGCCAGCTTAAACTCACTGTTATGAATTTCATTGACTGATGAAGTAATGTTTTGGTTCCACCACGACCAAAACCACCACTAGCTCTTTCCCAACCTGATCCTTTGTCAGGTTGTCAGGCAACATTGACAGTCTAGAAAGACGATGGCTACGTATGCGTAATACACATCCTGAACGCCTGAATCGATATAGCTTCACAACCTCATTGATTGATTTCCCCTTCTTACCTAGCACTCGACGGAAGCCTCATCTGAATACGTCTCACCTTATTATATGACTAAACACGGGAGATAGAACGCAGGCGCCTATGATCAAAGACAGTTAGCTGGTCTTTTCATGTCTCCTTCAACACTGATATCAAGTTAGTCAGTGTTTTTATATACGTCTATATAGGTCAGACAACAGTTTACTCAAGACTGCGTTCGTTGGCTCTAAACTAAAGAACAGATGTTTAGAAAAGATGAGGAAGAAGTAATTATTATGGTAACGAATGGGTCGAGAACCAATCTCCCAACAAATATACAAAATTTCATACAACCGGTTTCCTTTATTATTTTGAATAAAGAAAGAAGGAACCTATTTGCATAATACGATAAAACGAGCTCGTTTTACTTCATAGCTTTTCTTCAACTGCCCACATCCTGAATAAAATCAACTCCAAGTTACGAAGTTTCTCACCATCCTTTTTTCAGAATGACTTCGAGTTATACATAGAAAGTATAAGCAACAAAATTCCAAAGATGATGGAAATAGGTAGACAAATTATTCAGCGTTAAAAGACTAACAATTAATAGAATAATAAGACACGTGAGTGGAGTCCAGATTTGGCTTTGAAACAAGGATGGACTAGAGACAAATTACAAGACACAACAAGAGAGTGGATTTGTGAATATTGTGATGGAGAGCTAGGGAGGGTTGGGGGTGAATTATTATTGTTATTATTGTTTCCTTTAGTTCCTAGGAGAACATAGGGCTACTCCATAGGAAGATATAGACAATCAGGAATTTAGATCAAGTATGATTGATTAGTGATACATAATCATTTGTATTTATTAATCAGGACTTGTCATGCATCAGCTAACACCACACCTTCACACGTGTTCAAGCTTTTGGGATTCATCCATATATACATATATGTAGGATTTCTTCAGTCATTCCTCCTTTCTACGAACTAAAACCTTTCTGTAGTAACCTGGTCCTATCAAGATCAATCTTGTATCTCATTTCTATCGAGTGTAGTGCAATCCCTGATTTGTTTTCCAGCTTCTTTAGGCTGGCAGAGGTCTTTGGAACCACCTCTAGATCTTGACTATACTCTCCACTCTTACATTCACCTGTCTGGAGGTTTCACCTACATACACACAAACACACCATCAAAGTCCACAAAATTTATTCAGTATACGCATTTCTGTCGACAGCCATCTGTTTTAGAGAGAAAAGACCTAGATGTGCGACTGCACAATCAACATTTATACACTACACAAGTTGTTGTTGTTGTACGACCAACCATGAAGCAGATTCAAGGTGATAATAACAATAATTTTCAACTTGATATGAAGGTGCTTGAAGGTGTGAGTGAATATCAATTACAAGGGGCTTAGAAACAAATTTATACTGGATTAAGTAAATAGTTTATTTTAACGAACAGAGGTGTGTGAATCAGAGCGTTGAGCATGGAAACAAATTGAAATAACAGTTTTCATTTTATAACTGAAATGACAGTAATGGAGGGAACGAAAAAAGAAAACGACGGAAACCGGAAACTAAACAGTCATACCGAACAAGACCCATTGCTAAAGCTAGACTTGGGACTTTTGTTGTGATTGCTACTTATAATTAGATATAAGTAGTATATAGTAAACGAGTTGAGAAAAGCAATAATATGTTTACGACTCTGGAGAATGCAATCAAAGAACAGAAATAAGCGAAGAACGTTAAAAGCACTTCGAGGAACTCAACAAGTTATCAAATGTGGTAATATTCAACCAATGTGCAAATGATGTATTGGAGATTTAGCACATAAAATTAAGGTACTTACAGTCAGTTATTCTTATTGAGCATTTCTTCGAGCCTCATCGATCTTTCTTCTATGTATTGGTTTCTTTTAAACACATAGCCTCGGATTCTAATGCATATGGAAAGGGGGTCTACAGTTTACAGAAGTCGGAAACACACTGTCTTCGATAGATTTCTGATTACTTCATAAATAACTTTGAATGATGAGTCAGGGGAGAGGTGTGGGTGAACCAGTGCCTCCCTCCTCTTTGCAGCTGTGCTGAGTAATATTCTCCAACACGTTTTGATAGGAGCAGCATGAATCCATATATTTAACTAGCTAAACAAGACAATGTGAACTTCGTGTATAAGCAAATTGGAGTTGTCATATCAAGAATTTTGTCCTTTACATTGGATATGAGCAGTTAAGGACTACAGAATATAACTCTTAGAGTTCAGTCACAAGCCGTATAATTGAAAATTTCGTTAACACCTATCATGTCATCTCAACTCACTCATCATTCAAAGTGATTTACGAAGTAATCAAAAAACTACCAGTGTTTTTCTAAAGTGTGTTTCCGACTTCTGTGAACTGTAGAAATCCTTAACATATGCTTAAAAACTGGAGCTGCGTCTAGATTTATCATGGATCTAGTTCGGTATGACTGCTTAGTTCTCGTTTTTCGTCTTTTTCTCTTTTCGTTCCCTCCATTTCTTTCATTTCTGTTATAAAATTATTATTGTTATTATTGTTCCCTTGGGTTCGTAGTAGAACATAGTGCTTCAAGTTCACATCTCCGCTTACCACTTCTGTTTTCTGGCGCTGTAATTTTCACCTGCATCCATCCATGTTAGTCCATACTCTTTCAACTCCTCTTCACACGATCTCCTCCAGGTCACTCACTCTTGCACTGACGACCCACTCGCCGCTTCCCTTTCGGCCTAGTTCCACTCGACCAATGGCCTGACGCGCGCGCGATGTCACCCAGCTGTGGCCTCCTCAGCCACTAGTGTCAAATCCATCTCCAGCTTCTCCTGCATATTTTTTGGTTTGTGATTGGTTTGTTCCCATAGTTTCTTGTTGGCGATTGTTTCCTGCCCGGCCATCTGATCTACAGTACAGATCCAGCGAAGACAGACAGTTGTTGATGAAGGTCTGGTCTGCAACAGGCTGTTGGAAATATTCTTTGTGACCCGCCTACCAAGTTTCTGATCGGTATAGTAGAACTGACTGACTTGACGTTTGTATTGAAAATCGGACTGAATTTTGTTGTTGATTCTGGCTGAGTGATAAAGATTTCCAGATTGGTTTCTGTTATAAAAAAAACTATTAATTCAATTTGTTTCCATGCTCACACACTTTTGTTTCACACAACTCTGTTAGTTAAAACTAACTATTTTTTACTTATAGGACGAAGCTACTCATTGAAGAAATTATGTTGGGAATTCAGTTATGCCTCACTCACATCTACTATCTTTAAATTCCAAGGCAAAATATATAGACAAACTTAAGGTGTAGTCATGAGATGGATCACCAATATCCCCTATCATAGCAGATATATTTATGGATAGCTGGGAAAACATGGCTCTTAATACGTTTAATACTGCTTCGAAAATATGGGGGTTGAGATATGTGGATGACACTTTCATACACAGTGTTAAAAACAGAACAAATCTCTAGCTTCTTGACACACACATAAACTCACTAGTGGAGGGAATAAAATTCACATTTGAAACGGAAAATAAACAAGGAGAATTAGCCGTGATGTTAGATTGTAAAATAAAACGAATAGAAGAAGGCAAACTACACACTAGTGGGTACAGAAAACCAACTCATTCTAATAGATACTTAAACTTTAATTCATCTCATCCATTAACTGCCTGTGAAAGCAGGCTTAGTTAAGTGTTCAACAAACCGAGCAGTCGCAATAAGTAGCACAAAAAAGACCTAAATGATGAAATAAAACTGATAGAAGAGGCGTTGGTGTTACATAACTAACTACCGTATGAAATTCATTAGGAAGATCAGAATAGGCCAAAATAAAAATAATTGTGAAACCAGCAACAATAACATAAATAAGAGAGAATATAAGTCATCTACAGTTATACCATATAAAGAAGGGACATCTGAGACCCTCTCCACGTAGGATTCTAAATAAAGCAGGAATTAGCTTGGTGGCATTTAAACCTACAAACTCACTCAGATAGGACAAGCTCTGTAGGTTGAAGGACCCTGTAGGTTGACCCAATTAGACAAAATAATATAATTTACAAAATACCATGCAATGACAGTGAGTTAAGTCAACTACGTAGGTCAAACTAGTAGGTCAGGAGTAGTTAGATTGTCAGAACATAAGAATTTAGCTAAGGTAAGAATGGTTGATCCCGAGAAGATAAGTAATTTAGAAAAAAGCTCACCACTGCATTCCACTGCATGCATTGACACACAGCCACACAATAGCTTGGTGGGAAAGGGTTGGAATTCTAAAAAGTAATCTAGGTAGGTCGAGAGAGATAGAAGTTGATCACTGAATCCTTGTTCATCGTGTCTACACCAAACACAACACAACACATGCAACAGAAATGATTCAGTGCAAATACCAGAAATATGGAAAACACTACTACCAATCAAATCAAGCGAAAATGAAGTGAAAAATAATGGAACTATATAAATGAAGTTAGGAAGTCGTGTGAGGAGTACCTTGATATGATTATGAGCAGGAATAAATTGTGCTCGAAACGTGGTCGCATCAGTAAACATTACTGTATAACAAACACACTGTGAGACTTTATCAAAACGAAAATCTACCCATAATGGAATTGCACTCTACCACCACAGTGCACAAGTTTTATTCTTATATTAACTATTCACTTAATCCAGTGTAATTTTGTTTCTAAGCCCCTTGTAAAAAATTATTATCACCTTTAAACTCCTTTTTTATTGTGTGGAATTGAATAACAACTGTATCCATCGATATAATAACAATAATGATCTACTTTTTTCCAAAACAGACAGCACTCATAATACAGAATGGAATTCTCAGCATTTGTCACAATATCTTGCATTTGATTTACTCAAAATATAAATAAAATTAAGACAAAAAAATTAACCAGAGGAATTTGTTCACATTTACGGTATAAAGTCAAAAGTATTCAAAGTACAAAAGCGAATAATTAATATAATAATGGTAATAACATTTTTTCAAACTGTATTGTCGATTCAGTTTGAGAATTTTAGCATGTTATAGATTATTGAATCTAATGTTCTGTTGATATAGCATAGTGAGGGGAAATACAAAATTAACAGTCATAACACAGTCTAAATGATGTTTACACTTTTGAGAAAATAAACAAATTAAGACAAAAAATGTCGAGGATTATAAATATAAGCGGAACAATAACAATAAAGCTCGATGTTGCAGGGGTGGATGGAGAAAATGGTTTATTTAGTAGTGCAAAGAAGGTAAGTTAGTTAGTTAGTTAGTTCATGTCTGACATTACTTCCACCACACAAAGTAAGTTCCGCAAAATATAGTGTCGTGTAGTTTGCATACTTAAACCTTCATGCAATAAGTCTTTTGAAAAGACTTCTTGTTTTACCTGAGGAGATAGATGCAAGGTGGGAGCTTCGGGTACAGTGGGGGATGCTGACAGTTTGACAAAATTCCTTTAGTAAATTTGTTGCATGAAATCAAGTGCGTATCAATGACGGTGTCAACGATATGGCCCAATTGGATACCACTCGCCCTACTGATTGACAGTCTTCAGAGTTCTACGAAGTATGACATAGTCATATTTTTTAAGCAATCCAGGAGGGATTAAGTCAGGGTGAACAGTAAAGAATAATAGGCAGGATGCACGAGTTGACATAATGTGTAACAGGAGGAGGAGGGGTTGAATTATGTCTGAGTGCCTTGACTTCTTAATGTAGAAAGTCGGACGAAATATGCTTTTAGAAATCGCTAAGTTATGGGGAGACCGGAATAGGTGAGAAGAAAGAATTAATCAAAGATACTTAACTTCACACTTGATTTCTATATCACCATCATCACTTTTGCAACAGTCATAACTTCATTTAACTTTCTTTTACATCGGAAACTGAAATTAACAGTCTAACATGTTGAAGGATTTAGTTTAAGACAGACCATTAGATGAGAACCATTAGCTGACTCCCGATAGAAAGTTGTTCGACTTAGTAGAGTCTAGCTGGGAGTTAACAGACATTGAATCTGTGTATGTAAATGGTGATTGTGCAGTTGTTTTTGAGTATGCAATTTCTGAGAAAATGTCAGTTTGTTGGACTTCTTGTTCTATTCTCTCTAATGTCTTGATGGATGTTTTCGACGTCCTTCTAATTTTGAATTAACCTTTACTGGTCATGAGCATAAGGTGCTCCTTGCACGGGAGTATACTCATATATCGTGATTTTTGATAGTCTTCAGAAGTGAATTTAGCAAAGGACAATACCTACATTCTAATAGTTTTCGTTCAAATAGCTTCAAACGTGAACTTGTCAAGACTCTGTACTATAGAGCGAGGAGAATATGCTCTATAGAGAAATTAGAGGAAGAATTTATGATTCTCGAAAATGTGCTGAAATACAATGGTTATCCTCAAAGATCCATTAACAAGTAGGGAAGATTTGAAGTCTCAAATGTCAAGCAAATCACAGTGGAAAGAAAGCCCATCTACATTCATCTTGATTATCATGAGCAGAAGACCGAGTACATCACCAGCCACAGCCTACCCTGCAGTCAGCTATGTTGGTTCCTGTCTATCGGACAATACGCTGTTCGGTGTAGTCAAAAGTCTACAAATACCCTTCTCTTGATATCTCCATCTGCATACATAAATTTACATGTATCAGCGGGGGCAGTTAAATTGGAAGGACAGAAAGAAGGGCATATCTACGATTTTCTGAACATGTACGTAAAAGCTTATGTCTAAAGGGAACAAATGTTTTAAACAGTGTCTTTGAAACAAGGATGGACTGGAGACAAATTACAAGACAGAATAAGAGAGTGAATACATACATATTGTGTTGGAGAGCTAGGGAGGGTGGTGGTGAATAATTATTGTTATTATTGTTTCCTTTAGTTCCTAGGAGAACATAGGGCATCAGTCGCACGTCTCCGTTGCGTTCGGCCCTCTGCCAACGTTTTCACCCGGCTCCATGTCTGCCCACATGCTTTCATCTCTTCTTCGTATGACCTCCTCCATGTCACTCCACTCTCCCACTGACAACCAATTCGCCGTTTCTCAGTCTGTCGGGTAATATTGATAATATCGGCTTCTGAGAACTGAAGTAACCCTGGTTTTCTTGTAGTATTGGTTATTTTGAAAGCCTGACTAATTCCCACTGCACGTCCGGTGTCTCTTTCCTAACTGTTCTACAAATATTTACCATTTGATTGGACACTGGTCAGTAACTAGTGTAATGTGTGTGTGTGTCTAGTCGTATCTTTGGTGCAGACTGAATTCTATCAGTCATGTTTGCAATGTGGTCATTATGCAGAGTGGCTCTCCATCAGGGTTCACTGAGAAGTGTAGTTATTAGATGGTTGGCAGCAGTCGGCCACAGGATTCCTTCGACCTAGGTTTCGTGCTAGTTGGCACTGATCAACAAGGCTTATCTGAGACCTCGAAGGGACTCATGTCCTCTCTGACATTCGAACGTCTCATATTGCAGCATTGGGTGACACAGGTTCGAATACACACCATCCACATTACAACAGGGGAGGTCACATCAGTGAAACAGAGTCTTGTACATAAGATAAGACGAGTTTTACACTATTGTGTTACTGTAAACTAAAAACACAGCCTTTCTCGATAGATTCTGTTTGACAAAATGATACATTATCATCATGAATGTACCAGAATAATGACGAAACAAACTCCTGACTTACCAGAAGAGTCAGTGTGTTGTTCCCGATTTCCGGATTGATCAACAGACTCCACTGAGGCATCTACTGAATTCGGTGGATTCGATATTTCCAATGCAGTTTCGGGTTCTGTTTGAGTTACTTCTGAAGCTAAAAATTCCGCTTGTACACTGGCATCTACAGGAATCATAGTCTGCATAGCCTAAACGGGTAAAGAAGTTTATGATCAGAAGGAGTTAATTCATCTGTATGACCTTGTTCAAATGGTTTTCGGCACTTAATGCAATTTACCAGTATTATGCATACCAATGATTCTGAAAAGATCGATAATTCCTGTACACGAACCGAAATCAGGCTGTGTATCTAATTTTAAAATGAGTTTGATACCAGGTTACTCGAAATACGACTTCATTTTCCCTCATTTCCTAAGGTCCAAGTAGAATATACGCCTTGAAGTTCCAGTGCTAGAAGCGTTGATTTTGTATGCAGGATGGGATAAAAATAATAAAGTGACATGGAATTCAAAGACACATATAAAAGGAAGGAAGATGAGATGCTTTATATAGGATTCTTAATGGGGTTGTAATTAGGGTGGCAATTAAATGTCAACGAACAAACCAACCAACCAACTTTCTCAGAGATTTACTCTGTCAGCCTAAAGACCTAATAGATCCGTTTATATATGTGTAGTTATTATTATTCCCTTGGGTTCCGTGTGGGACATAGGGCTTCAATAACACACCGTCACTTCGTTCAATTCACTGTTGTCTTCTTTGGCTGGCTCAAGATTACTGATAATCTCTCATCTTGGCCTCTGTGTCACCCTCGCACCGACGACCCACTTGTCGTTCCTTATTTGAGTCCCACTCAACTGGTGCGTTAAACGATCGGTTCATAGTTAGTTTATTGCCAGCCAGAGTTTCTCGTTGCGCTAATTCTTTGTAACTGCCCGACCATACAACCTTCAGTATGGAACCAGCGAATTGGGCAGCTGTTGCTAAAAGACTGAAGTGATCTGTTGGAAGTGCTTTCGTGACAAACCTGCCAAGTTTCTGACTCAAATCGAAGAACTGACCCACTTCACGTCTTTATCGGAAATCTCAATCTTGTTCTCTACGCTGAATGAGTTCAGAAGATTTTCAAACTGGTATCAACTTGCTTTCCCAATTCTGACTTCCGTTGCCATCTTCATCCGTCCCGTTTGGCTGTGTTTAAAACTGTGCTTCCCAGCTAGATGAGTTAAGGAAGTGAAGTAACCTGTGTCAAATCACTCCCGTTGATTGTGATTCGTGCTGGATGTTTGCTGTCGATGCGTGGATATCTTTATCGCCTCCATCTTCTCTATGTTCACCTAGATTCCTGTCTTCGCTGCCTGTTCAGCCAGTTTGCTGGTTTTCGCCTATCTAGAACATTAATCATAAATCATCCCTGCGCGAAATCCAGGTCATCTAGAGTCTTCTCATCTGTCGGTGCAGCGAATTCTTGTCCTATCACTCCTACGCACAGTCTGATGCATTAACCAGTCCACTACAATTAGAAATACCATCGTGGGTGATAATAGGCAGCCAGCCTTGTATTACTCCTGTATTCGCTTCAAAGCCAGGCTTCATTGAATTTTCCATTTGGAATCACCTGAAACGTGATAAGGTCATATAGCTAGCTATTGGATGAGGTTGGTAAAGACTTGGGAAGCTGTACGCTGTAATGTTGAAGTGGTTTCCAAATTACTTCTTGGTCAACGCTATTCGCTGAAGGCCTTTTCGTAGTCGATAAAATTGAGGTACAGTTTTGACTAGCGTTCTATGCTTTGTTCGATGACGCTGCGTACAGTTGCTAACCAATTGCATTTCACCGAATTCCACGCAATGACTGTGAGGTCGATTGCATAGGTCAAATTAGTAGATGGAGGTCAACTAGATTATTGGAACTTAAAAATTCTGCTAGACCTAGAATAACTGACCCTGCTAAGTTGAATAATCCAGAAAAAAGCTCATCCATTGCACTACATTCACTTGTATGTAATCACAAAATAGGGTGGGACCTGACAAAAATATTAAAAATGTGAAGAGAGGTTAATCACTGAACCCTTTGATTATCCATTCAGCACCACACATGTATAGTCGAAATGACGTAACACCTATACCGGAGATATGGGAAGTGGCAACAAATAACAAGGGGAAGAGAGAGAAATACATATGCAGGACAAACTGTGAGGCCATATGAGTAAATTGATATGATTGTGAGAAATAAGTTATGCTCAAAACATCATCCAGCTGTTAATACTGCATCCCTGTATGATATTTAAAATAAACTGATCCAATATGGAATTACATTCTACCACGGTGCTCAAGTTCCACTCTTACATTACTGGATTTGCAGCTTCAGACACATAGATTTCAATTCTTAAACGCGTGCTAAGAATACCACAGAACTATCATCATTCAACCCAAATCACTCTAAGAACCGCACAGAATAGCCCTCATTTTGTAATATCCAGACGTGCAGACAACACATTGCTTTCTACATGTTGATTCAGTCGGTAGTAACTTTCTTGTAGAATCTGAAAACCTCCACACCGTCTTATCCAGGTTCCCTCAACTCAGTACTCTTGGTTTTCAGTGTGTGATATATTGTGCTACTTTCTTAAGCATCAAAGCTATCGACCAACTTTTCCAATAAGCGACAAGAGTCACATTTTGTGAATGTTAGGTCAATCAGTCTCTGAAGAGTGTCTTCAAAATGCTACGGCTACAACTGTAATACAGGTTGATACTACTTGAAATCATATAACGCACAGAAATATCATTTCGGTTGAAGAAGTGCATTCCTTTTGACGAGTACTTATAAGTTAGGTAGGGGAAAAATAGGTGAGTAGATCGAGAACACCACTATGACATGGGTGGTGGTCATATTCAAAAGCATCAGCTTGCGAGAGACGATCATATTATCAATGAGATTGGTGTAGCGAAATTCAGTTGGTCAGGTACCTGATTTTCTTCATAATTTCTGAAAAATTCCGATGACCATTCAGCATTACTGAGCAGCCTATAACAAACAGGATTTTTCCATGATATGAATCTAAGCAACTAGTTTCTGGTAATGGGTAAACAGATAGAGCGTTGAAGGGCTTATAGACGAAACTAATATGTGTGTACACAACGTGAGCACTGTGGTAGAGCACACTGATGGCAGTGTGAAACGGTATCATTATTTACTGGACGACACAGTTTTGAACACAATTCATTATTGCTGTTCATAATCATATCAATTATAGTCAAACGACTTCGAAACTTCAGTCTTGTAGTTTTCTTTACTGTTTCCTATTCATCGTAAGGGAAGTAGAAATTTCCAGATGTCCGGTAGGGTGCACAGGTGTTGAATCATTTCTACTGCATGTAATTCTAGGTGATTCGATAACACAAGGCCTCCGTTATCAATCACTCCCTCCACCCTTTTATAATAGGTTTTACAATTGTGACTTTATCCCATCACGTATTGAATGGTTGTGTGTAATTCCACGTAGTGATGTAGTGGTATAGCTGAATCACTCTCCAGATTCTTGTGGATCCAATTAAACAAAACAATTTAGTTTATCTAATACCCTGCTGGAATGATTGTCAGGTAAAAAACACATTGGTCAGAGCAGTAGAACGGGGGCAGTCAGACAAGCGGAGCACAAAATCTTAGAAAAATCCGGATTAGCTTCTCCAATCAAGATGAAAAAAAACTAGAAAACAGCTGAGCCATAGCAATACGTGCAATTACACACAACTGTACTATACTATTTATCTATCCAAATATGAGAGAGGATATTTGCAGCTCAGGTGCATGATTTCGATGTGGTCGTGTTGTCTGAGCTGGATAGTTAATTTGACAAGCTTTCATCACCCTACTAGGCGAAATCTTCAGCGCATACACTTCAATTCGAAGTGAGCTTTTAGACTTCCCTAGGAGTTTACTAATCACCTCTGAAAGTGCATTATCGTATATTGATTTATATTTAAATATCTAGTCAATTCCACACATGTATATAAATGAAAGAAAAAAGTTGTGTGAGTAACTTGATATGATTACGATCAGCAATAATTTGTGACCGAACGTTCATCAGTTAATATTATTTATCCAGATAAGGTCTTATCCATAATGGGGTTTTACTCTAGAACAAAAGTGCTCAAGATTTATACCTATATCAATGATTCTCAGGTAGTTCTTCGGGTTAAATTTTACTTAACCACCTTTGTTCTACAGCGATTGTTCTGAAGTTGAGAAAATAATGGATCGGTGTGACTGTCTATCGGAATTGTTGATGTAATCCTGAGTTTTGATGTAGTCATGACTGTTGAATACTCCTGAAAAATTAATCGGAAGTAAATGAATTTCGGCGAATTTCGTGATTCTGCATGATTCAGAAAAAATCTGCTCAGCTATGCGGTAGAACGCGAAGCTTGGTTTTATCTCTTCTCAGTATAACACGTGAGTTTCGAACGTTACACACGACATTTTCTCGAGATCTCTAAATCCTTTAAAATATTTCATGTTCAGAAGACAACACTAGATTTACAAGGATTACCTGAAGAGATTGCAATGCAATGTATTGTTTCCAAGGTGCCTTATGCATACATAATGAGAGTGTGGTTTGTCTGTCTGCCTGCCTGCCTGTCTCTAAATTCCTTAGTGAGTGTATTTTGATTTTGACTGCATTGATTATATAACCGCGTACTTCGAAGTTTCAGGAGCGATTGGATCGATTTCCCGGGTAGGTTCGCCGACCTTACACCCAAACTTCCTTCTCTTCCCTAGCTCAGGACGAGGTAAAATCTAGAGAAGGTGTAAACTAGCGGAGGTTGGATAGTTATCCATATTACGGATTTCTGTTCACTGAGCCGAATTGACATAAAAATTATTCTAACGTTGAAGTAGGATTATTTTCACTATGTTATAGCCGTCGTCAATTCAGGTAGACAAAAGAAGCCGTGCGAAATGAAATGACGTCCTTTTATACCACAAATTTGGTTTCATGTTGCGTTGGCCGACAAACGATACATAATGTGAGGGGCTCTGACATTTTGATAGCAAGTTGAAGGCCTCAAGATACCGAAAACTACCAACTGCAGAGACCACCACAGTTCGCTTAAATAAACTGGACATTCGTGTGCAAACGAAACTGGTCCAGCCAGCCAGCCAGCCAGCAAATCTCGCCACTCTGACTTGCAGTTGAACCCACAAATTCATGAATTTTCAACTATTCTCTGGCTTAAAACTATTTGTCAGTGATCGATTGGGGGATCACCTCGATCTGGTTAGCTGGCTGGTTGTCTGGCTGGCTGGCTGGCTGGCTAGCAAGGACTCACTACTGGTTGATATAAGTGGGGTATGCACCTACTCATCCCAACTAGTCAGTAGTATATAGTGTCATGTAAAGACACGCATTTTCAAAAAATGGAAAAAAACGCATGAGAAAGAAGAAAGAATATTTTTGTTGTGCATGTAACTCACTGTATGTGATCTGTTAGGATTTTGCATTGAGTTGTTATTGTTTCGTGTATTATGATAGTCCTGGAGATCGTCAACCAGATCTTCAAGTGCATCTTCAACCTCTAAAATCTTTAATCAATTGTTATTATTATTTCTGTTATCGCCGTAACTATTCCTTTTGAATATATCAAAGCAGAAACTTATAAACTGAAATCAAGTTTAATTTATTCCCTTACCACACACACACACTCACCTATCTCATCATTCGGATCACTTGACGCCGTAGAAGAAGAATTCGATCTCATGAAATAAACCTCCATCCTAACAGGAATTTAAAGGACTGAACGAAATGATGCATTCCTTTTCAATTCATTCCTCCTCCTCCTCATCATCATCATTGGCTTTACACTAGTATATATATACATATAGATAAGAAAACCCTATTCATGCATTTGGAATTCAAAGGTGACCAAGCTTCAGATATGCTTAAAAGCCATCTCACTAAAGCAGTTGGTAAGGCGTTCTTTGCAGCAAAATCACAAATTACGTTCAACAGTCAAAGGTTGTTCTCCATCTCTGTGAGTGATAGGCTCACCGATCTTACTACCCTCTTGTTCATCTATCAGTTGGCCTGCTTTTCTGGAGCGAGGTACATTGGCCGTAGCCAGAGGACGCTTTCCACACGGATACGAAAACCTATTCCAGCATGGTTTTACAAGGGCAAGACGAAGAGTGTTCGAAGTTCTATTTGAGACCACCTGACCGCCTTCTCTCACTCCGCCGAGCGTGACCATGATTTTAGGTCTTTCAACTGAATCTATGCAAACTTTTCGCGTTTTCTTCGTTATGCACTTCTAAAGGCAGCGGAGCCCTTGGCCATTCATGAAATTAAGCCAGCTTCACCTTTGTGTACAAAAGAAGTGTGTACAATTCCTACTTCTGCCTTGGCCGGAGAGCGACAGACATTTATTTACTTATTTTGTTTATTTAGCTATTCTGTGTACCTTTTTTCCTTATTACTACGAATATTATGACTATTATTAATATTCCCACTCAGAATAGTTTCCGCATGTCCCACTTGTCATTCTGAATCCAAGATTATATAGTTCACAATATTGAATTCTATCTTATCGGACTCCACACCATGTTATGTCACATTCTATATTCATTAACCGACCAGTACTTAGTTGAAGAAATAAAGACGAACTGTTCTGTTTCGCCTCTTCCATGTGTATTCACCAGTTTAACTGCTCCTGCAGAGTTAGTTACATTGGCCATGAATTCCAGGAAGTCTATCATAGAATTTGAATGAACGCCTTTCATTTTGATTTGGCAGAGGTCTCAATAAGCGTACACGTAGCCAAATGCACGAGCTTTTAAAGTTTTCTGTTTTCGTATTTCAACCAACCTCATACTTAGTATACGAGGGCGACATTTGCATAAAAGAAGAGGTAATCGGAATTCATCTGAAAAAGTCAAATCTCCGTGTATGTGTGTGCTCAAAAGAAATTTGTCGAACGCCTTTCTTTGCCATGGTCGACTACATAATTTGTTTTAAGTTTCGTAAGAACGACTATTTCCCCCCCTTTGTAACTATATTTTGACCTTGTTATACATATTTTCACAGTCTGTATTTAACTTAATTATTTTGAGTCATCATTGCTATTTTTCTAATTTCTTGATTATGTAACAACTTGTGCCTAACTCCCCGAATTAACTCATCTGGAATTCCGTAATTTAATTTTCACCCCTCCCCACCTCAAAACTTAGATATCTTATGATTAACATGAATTAGTTAATTAACTGTTTTGATGGCTTTTAACCTGATTAACCGATTAACTAAAATGACCACTTGATTAGTAAGACATTTTGATGTAGACCAAACCATGTATTAGTGTAGGACCAGCTGATGATGAAGAACACATTGACGAGGGAATGTTCACTTCTTCACTCAATGTGTTTTGTTTGTTTCAAAATGCATACTACCCATCTATATTCATTGACAGGAAAATCAAACTAAAGTTCAGGGAAACGAAACATTATTTGTATGAAGAGCAAATGAAAGTTCACATGAACATTGATTTGAAGGGACACTTCACCTGCAATACACCTAACAGAAGAAGCCTGAAAAGACCAGACCTCACATCTAACTACTTCTATGAGCCTATATATATATATATCATCAGTTAGTCTGTTCCTGTGGAGCGAGATATATTGATCGTTCAGCGAGTATCCTCGAAGGTGATAACGATAACCAACCAGTAACGACAGTCACATAAATCCCTGACGATGAGAGAAATTCGAAAGAGATCACTAGGGTTACGCTTATCTGGGCGCCATCATTTTAAAACAGGAGGTGGCACAAATGAGGATATTAAAGACAGAGAGAGAGAGAGAGATCGGATAGGCATCCATCACAGAACTTCGTCACTGTCGGCATAAATAATTCTGATTTTGACAGCCAGTGTTAAATCAGTTAGTCTTTCTGTGTGGACCAGAAACATGACAGTCAGCTGTTTACTTTCACAGACAGTTAGTTGCCTCTTCGCTGGCTCCATAATAAAGATCAGATGGCTGATAATCGGAAAGAATTAGCAACGAGAAATTCTCTGAACAAACCAATCAAGGATCTTTTAGTGAACAAATATGCTGAACAGGAATGGTGATGGATTAGACAGTTAATGAGCAGACTGTCGGGTAATATCGCTTCCTAGGCTATCACTCGATGAAACTTGAGTGGGAAACAACGAGTTTGGTGAGTGAGTGAGTGAGTGCGTGTGCGTGTGTGTGTGTGAGAGAGAGAGAGAGTGACATGGAGGTGATCGTGTGAGTTGGAGGAGATGAGATACAATCATCACACTTGGATCTAGATAAAGGGGACTTAAGAGAACAGAGTAGGATGGGGGAAATGTGCTGTAGTAGTCCTATGTTCCACTTAGAACCCAAACGTCTTCTGTAAACATATTGTATCCAACCGCGATTGTACAGCTAAAGAGGGAAATGAATCCAGGGAAAAATGTCTCATCACTGAACTGTCTGTTTTGTGCCCTTTTTTTCAATAATGCTTAGATGTAGATTATTCATTCACGAATTTTTCAAATAACAGAAAAAACAATCAATAAAATTATTAAACTTAAGTTATATAATCTTACTTACTGATTGGGGAATTCATAAAACTCAATAAGATTCTCGATGAACTCCTCCATGTGTTGGATAGAAGAATGGAAGTAGAATGATTCAAGTGCTGAAATGTTTCGCTGAAAAAGAGACAAACTATTATATGTATATCAGACTGAATATATTCCGTAATCTATTTGTGCATGTAAGCACACACTCATACATACCAACACACACTTACACACCCTACCGCTCTATCTCTCTCCATCTCACTCACTCACTCACTCAATCACTGGCTGATTGATTGGTTGGCCAACTCACTTGCACACCTTTATAATAATAATTATACACCATTAATGCAAACAGATAGAAACACAGCACAGATGCACAGACGTAAAACACGCAATCCATCAATCAATCAGTCAATCAGTCATGAGCAGTAAATACTACCTACTATGGTAGACCAAGGTGCATCGGTGGCACAGCGGTTAGGACGCTCACCGATCATGCACATGGTCCGAGGTTCGATCCCCGGCCGACGTCCTCCTTTACCTCGCTAAGCCAGAAATAATGCTGGTAAAGAGGAAAGGTTGGGCATGAGGTTAACAACCCCATCCTGTAAAATAAACGCTGCTACAGAAACTTCAAACCACTAGCTTGAAGCTGCCTTATGTTCCACTGGGGAACGTGAAAGAAAAAAGATATGGTAGACCAAATCTACGCAAACCAAACATTACCTTACGACCAATCGCTTCGCTTCCAGGAACACCAACATATAATCTATCTAGAGAATTTTCCAGGAGGTTAAATTAAATTACCTAAGGGAATCATGCGATCATCCTCTCAATTCGTCAATTCAAGTTTAAGAGAAAATCAAAAACATTCAAGTGAATGACAGTGAAATAATAATGGTATTCTTTGATGATGTCACAGTATTACATACTCCAATTAGTCCAAAACTAGCAACAGAAACTATGCGACAATCACTCTACAGTGATTAAAAAACAAAAAAACGCACAGTTCAACTTGGAGACTACTCATAAAATTATGCCTTACAACATACTTCCAATTCAATACTCAATATATGAACAAATAAAAGGAACACTAATGGGATCATCGCCCATTTCAAGATTAATAGCTGAAGCCGTTATGCAAAGATTAGAATTAATATCTCTACCTATAATTAAACTGAAAATCTGGGTACGTTACGTTGATGATACATTTGTAATAATTAAGAGAAATGTGATTCAAAATATACCCATAAATTAATAAACAGCATATTTGAAGACACCAGAATTCACAAGAGAAGAAGAAGAATTAGATAACAATATCCCAAATTTAGACGTCTTAATCAGGAGAAACAACACAGGAAATTTAAAAACACAAGTATATAGAAAATCAACGCCCACTTAAAGATACAATACTCAACTATATTAGCAATAATTCAATTACTCACAAAAGAAACTGTATGCAGACATTGTTTAAAAGAGTTCAAACACGCTGTAGTACTACTCTCGTGTTGAAGAGAATTGAAGAAAACTACCTATTGACTGTTTTCAAACAGAATGGATATCCCCCTCACAATTTCATCAAAATGTGTTTAAAATCGAGTCACAATACCAACAAGAAACCATCATTAAAGACTACAAGAAAATTCATCCTACCATGTATGAAAAATATCTCCAAAATAACAGTTAGAATACTGAAAACCGTTTCAAATAGAAATACTACACAAGTCAGCCCGTCCATGTAAAGTAATATTCTGAAGGATATGTTCATTTCGTTGAAGAATTGCACGGCGTTTACTTAGAAGCGGCTTAAATCAGCCTGCAAGTCTATGGATTACTCATCTGATATAACTAGACGATTAAAACAACGATAAATCCAGATGAAATTAGGCATATCGGTAGGAAGAGATTTCACGTTAGCCCAGTGATTTAACCAGACCGACTTCTATTCTGGTAATCTCAGTTTCCATAACTGTAGCAGACACTAGTTGTCTCACTAACCGATTAAAGCATATACGCAATATCTTACTCAGGTAGGAATACGATTTCTCGAAGAAAGTATCTCAAAAGTCATCATAACATACGGCTCACCAACTCCAACAGACTTCCTGATGTCACACTGATTGTATCTGAATGCACAGATGTCAGTAGTCAGGCAGCGCTTCTGAAGAATTACCATCCTTTCACATATGCATGTTTAAGTCCTCCTCCTCAACCCATTTTCCACACAGAAGTCAAAAATTTAATCTGGGTGAGACTTACAACGAAGGTTATTGACAGTGTCCATTTGCAATGCTGAGATATCCGACTGGTCAGTCCAAGGTCATTCCGCTGGATTATCTATTCTTCACTCTCGCCCCTTTCTCTTCGTTAATCCGATTTTCAGTATGGAGCTACAGAAGGCAACTGTTGATAAAAGTCTCCAGCATGCTATTGGATATGCTTTCCATGACGCGTACACCACGTCTCTGAATCATTAGGAAGCATTGAAGAGGTTGAGATTAGTTCTAAGAATTCGGATCATACTGCTTCTCCTGGTAGCTTTAGATCTCCACGCTGACTTCAGAGTGATAAACGTCTATCTTGTCCCCTCTGCTGATGCTAACTGGCTCTGATATCCTTGGTTCCCAAAGGAATCTGTAGTGAAATTCCACCTCCTCGAACTGTGTAATTTGCGAATTAAGAATACGATGCACTATATTATCACTCTACAGGGAAACCTGGAAGTACTAGACAGTTGTTTAGTAGTAGTTTGAGATTATTCGTCAGTATGCACCCAAGTAGCTAGCCTGAATCCGCGTAGCTTCAAGTGATTCAGTGCTTTCTCAGGTCAGTTGGACCGTGCACACCACCAATAAGCTCAGCTCAAAACGACCGAAATAGACATAATGTGTTTGTTTTACTCCATTCTAGCTAGAAAATACCGCTAGTTGACTTCGCCGAAGCAAAACTACTCATATCAACCAAATGAGTAGTATACACCTACGGCCATAAAATTCCACTCTCCAGTGATTGCATACATAGTATACATAGTAATCGGAATTTCATTGAAACTGTCACTTCTCTACCTCCCACTGCCTTTCCAGGTGCTTATATTCTTTTTCAAGAATTTATCTCTCTCTAAAACGTGGAGTTTTCAAACTTCCCTTCAATATTTTGCACTTTAATTGTTAATCTTACAATCGTCTAAATTTTTGACGTTTTTATTTCCACTCAACCATACACACACACACACACAGAGGGAAACAAATACCCACAGACATGGTAATTAGTGAATAATTCTGCCCTGTCAATAACCTGCAGTGATCATTCCTTTATAAATAATGAAATTGTTAAGCGGAGAATAGTGATATCGATCAAAAGCTGATGTGTTAAGGCAAAGTAAATAAAATTGTTAAGCGAGAGGGCAGAGGTGAAGCAGAAAACGGTAGAATCAAAGTTAAACATACCAATAGACAGATAGGCAGTCTTTTGAGTAGCTAGTTAATTAGTTCAAAGACTCTGGATTTGTTATAATGAATAAAATTGATTGCGTACATTGGATCCACAAACTCAACCGATGGCTAGCTGATTCATTGAAGCCGATTCGACAAAAATTTTCAAATCATAGCTTGGATGACACCTTCCAATTTTCTAAAGAAGTCGATCACGTTGACATATCAGATAAACTGATGGTGTCATACGATGTGACTGCCTTACTTGCAAACGTACCAGTGATGGAAACAATAGATGTCATTTGTAAACAAAGAGATCTATTGCCATTTCCGGAGTCAGAGATGAAACGGCTACTAATTCTTTGCACAAAAGACATCCAATTTAGATTCAATAACCAATTCTACCGACAAATTGATGGAGTCGCCATGGGTTCATCCCTAGGACCCATTCTAGCAGAAATCTTCATGGGCTATCTCGAACAGACGCGACTGAGTGACGCTATCAATGGAATAACATACTACCGTCGATACGTCGATGATACTTTTGTTGTTTGTAACGACATGAGTCATGCATCCGTAATATTTGACCACCTAAATGTGGTCCACCCAAACATTAAATTCTCCATGGAATACGAACACAACGATGAGTTCGATTTCCTAGAACTGAATGTAAAAAGAAGAAACGATGGAACGGTCGGAAAGTCCATCTACAGGAAAGAATCTTGGTCCGGACAATACCTTTATTACAACAGCTTCTGCCCTATCAGCTATAAGCGGGGATTAGTAAGGACACTGTACCAAAGGGCCAGGAAGTTATGTTCACCTAACAAGGTAGAAGAAGAATTAAGCTTTGTCGAAAAATGCCTTAAAGAATACGGGTATCCTAAAGTACGGCGAAGAAAGAGATGAGATAGAGAAGTCTCCAACAGTTGAAAAGAAGAAAGTGTTCATTTGCCTCCCATACAAAGTAGAAACAGTATCGCAAAAGATTGATAAGAGGATGAAGGGAGCAATAAAGAAGAGATGCTTCCCTGCAGCCAATCTGGTGACACTATACAGTACTACGTGCTCTATAAGGCAATCGAAACTGGATAAGTACCCTGCTGATGTTACCTCCAACTGCATTTAGAAGTTTTCGTGTACCTGCGGTAGCAAGTACATTGGAAGGACAGAAAGTAGGGCTTCTATCCGGTTCTCAGAGCGTATTCCAAGAAACTTATGCCTAAAAGGAAGCAGATATTTACAAAGTGCAATTACCAGACATCTTGTGGATACTAGTCATTTTGTCGAGATTTCCTAATCCTTCAAAATACTAGAAATACAAAGGACAGCGAATCCACTACCATTTGCTGACGTAATTGCAATCAAACGTCACAGACCAAACTTATGCATACAGAAAGAGAGTGTGGTCAATCTGCCACTCCCTTGGTGATCATATCACCTTCGCTACACTGATTAGTCATACACACTAGTGAGCTCAACTCACTAAGAAAGTTTTCAAATTGATGAACTTTGACCTCCTTGAGTTGCTATGTTGACGCTGTTTATCAGAGTTTTCTGTTTTCTGTCTTCTCTCACCCCCCTCTTTTTTTCTTTCTTTTTTCATAGATTGACAGTATATAAATTGATGCTGACTTAGATTATAATACTTATATTCCAGATGCGTTTACCTTATATTGTCTTCTCTATTGCCTTTCAAACAATGAAGTATGAAATGTTATTATTTATAACTTTTGTAATTTCAGGTAGTTTGCAGCTGATGAAAACCTGTGAAATAGAATGATAACATTTTATACTGCAAATCTAGTCTTTCTTTCTCTATCAAAATGTATGAAGTTCAAGGTTAATTAGTCAGTTAGTTGGTTAATTCAAGGTTATTTATTTATTTAGTTAGTTATTTCAAGGTTAGTTACTTAGTTAGACGATTAATGTATTGACGCACAGAAATCAAAAAATTTTAGGCACGGTTTCAAAAGAACTCCAAATACCATTTCGCCAAGTAACTGTTTTAGTTCTACTTGAAAGGTTTATTTTTTGTGAAGAATTTGTTGGAATATACAGTAGTACTTGGTAGACATTATCCAACAGTGAAATCTTGATGGCATGTTTCATTCAATACGGTATTTGTCAGCTGAATGCGCTTGCATCCAACCAAGGAGGTGTTTGAATCTCTGGGTGGGTGAGTTCAAGTATCACTGAAGACACTATCACTCTTTGGGGGTGAATAAATGCCCAGATGTTGAGTGCTTAATAGAGTCTGTTCCGCATCCTGGATTCAACATTTCACCTCCCAACAATCAAGTACCGATATGTTCATCCCATGATATAGCTGAAGCATTCATAGTATGAACGAATCAACGAGAGATAGCTTCAAAATGAATCTAAGGCAGTTTGCAAAGTAGTTAGAGAACTAGATAAGATTTGTGGAGAGACGAGTACAAACTGTAATGATGCGTTGTGTACTACTGATAACATTTATGAATAGCAAATAGATACAGACATAGGTATGTATGTCATCCGGAAGAATATCGAATGGCGAAGAGACTGATTTAATGGAGAAGAAACGCAATGCAGAATGCTACAGAAACGATATGAAAAACGTGAAGGGAAGATATAGAATCACAGCATGGAATGCATGTGTATATTGGGGTTTTCATATTTACGCTAAATATACTTTACCTGTATCTGTACATCGAGTTGCCAATAGGGTATGCTAGAAAGCCTAAATCTCAAGGAAAAAATGCTTACAACACTTCCATTACCAGACATGTAGTCAATACGTGTCATGAGGTGGACATCGCGGCATCCTTTAAAATTATCAGCAGACAAAACTTTGATTTGCAAAATTGCAACAAAATCACAGTTATTGACTTAAGAAGTATAAAACCTGGGCACTGTGGTAGAGTATAACTCCATTATGGATAAGATTTTATTTTGATAAATCACACAGTGTTGTACAGCAATATTAACTGAAGACAACGTTTCGAGCACAAACTATTGCCACTCATAATCATATCAAGGTACTCACACAACTTTCTCCTTCATTTATATACTACGTGAGTGAAATCGATTAGACATTTGAATAAAAGTGATTATAAGATAAAGTACATTCAGAAATAATAATATTAGTGTTATCAATCAAATACAATCATATGGGAAATAAAACCATCAGAATGTAAATTCCTGCATATGTATGGCTTGCCAAAAATACATAAACCCAATAATCCTCTACGTCCTGTATTGCCAGTATGCAAATCCCCAACGCATAAACTTGCCTAATGGTTAGTAGAATTATCGCATCCAGTCAAAACACAATTCTGTAAGTATGCGTTAAAACATACATTTGAATTGGTTAATTTTCTTGACGATATCAACATTATGAATAAGAATATGTACTATTTTGATGTAAACTCGTTATTCAGTAATTTCCCTTTACTCAAAATAGTTGACATTTTGTGTGTGATTATATTTCCACAAACAGTTTTTTTCATCCCGTTCCCAGTATCTTGTTTAAGGGATTTATTACTTCTATGTACTAACAATGTTAGATTTACATTTGAAGGCGCTTGTTTCCGCCAAGTTGATGGTGTCGCTATGGGAAGCCCGTTAGGGCCCCTTCTAGCAGATATTCATATGTCCTACATTGAGAATTTGTCGGAGGATTTAATCAGAAATGTGCCACTTCTTAGAAGGTATGTAGATGATATTGCAATCATCAGTGATAAGTCTTGTTCTGCCACGTTAATTTTAAATCGAATGAATGAAGTTCAGAATAGCATATCACTTACATCTGTAGAAGAGGAAGATAATTGTTTATCTTTCCTAGACATATTGCTTAGTCAATGGCTGGATGGATCAGTAAAACGATCTATTTGTAAACAAACCTACCTGGACAAGACAGTATCTTAATTACCACAGTTTCTGCCCTGTTCGGTATAAAAGAGCCTTAGTAAGGTGCCTCTTTTGTAGAATCCAACGAATATGCACTGAAGACACACTTGATGGAGAAGAAAGAAAGTTAACACAAACTCTGGTTGATAACAATTATTCAGACAAGTTCATCAGGAGATATAAAGTAGTCAGAGCACCAAAACCCACCCTACAACTAGTTCCTAAGAAAGACGTATACATCAAGCTACCCTATATGGGATATCAAAGAAGCTTGATAACTAGACGAAGGCTGAACGCTGCTGTTAAAAAGACTTTTTATGCAGCTAATATCATAATAATAGAGAACGTAAAGCTAATATATGTATCTAAGCCCTTCGAACACGTGAAAAATGATGTCACATCACACTGTATTTACCGGTTTGAGTATACATGTGGACACACATACATAGGGAGGACTCATCGATCTCTACAAGTAGGGGCTGGCTTCAAAGAGTATTTCTAAACGGCTTCAGAAATAAATGGGATCTTCAGAACCCATTAATGGTGAGAACAGGAGACCTAGCTCTTCTATTGCAAAACATATTATAGAGACAGGACATAGAATTTTCGTTAACAGATTTTTTATACTTATCTGTAAAACGTGTTTGGGGAAAGACGTATCCTAAAGTTTTATTTTTATTTTATTTTTTAATTTTTTATTACAGCTTGATTCCACACTGTATTTTTGGTACAGGTATGGAATTTTCAGCATGTGATATCGGCAGCCCAAATTTTGCAGGCCGACCATAGATATTAGGTGTGCATTGAGATTTGAAGTTCTTCCAGTGTTGATGCTGTTAATATGCGATGGGGTTGCTCTAGCATCATATCCAATCTTCCCTCCTCTCTGAGTTTGCATCCATCTGGGCAAGAATTAGGAGGAGTGCGTCAGGCAAAAAGAAATCAGTCATGGACTATGTCTCTGACTATTGAAAAGAGTCTCTTCACTGAATCACGTGTTTTGAGTTTTTATATGTTACAATGGGAATTTTCCATGTGGGAACTCTAGCAATTAGAAAGCTTAAGACACCTCTTTGCGTTCAAAAACAATTCATCACCACATTAAAACATTCCTTGAAAAATTTTGTTTTGATACAATGGCAATTTTTCAAATCCAACGTGAAGTCTGTGCCATTATACGGATCAGAGTCTTGGCGCTGCTAACTAACTAACAAACTTACTAAGTAACTAACTTTGAAATATCTAAATAAGTAACTAACTAAATAGTTAACTTTTAACTAACCAAATTTCCAACCAACTAATGAACTATCTAAGTAACCTTGAACTAAATGACGAACCAGCTAGGATTGAAATAACTAACTTTGAAGTAACTAAATAAATAATTATCTAAATAAGTAACAGGCTAACTAACTTAATAACAAACTAAATAACTAACTAACTAACTACCTACCTAACTAACTAACTAACTGACAAACTTACATAATAACTAGCTAACTAACTAACTAACCGACTTACTAAATAATTAATCTACTAATTAACTAACTACCCAACTAAGTAACTAACCTTTAACTTACTAACTAACATAAGAACGAACTAGCTAACTAACTAACTAAATAACTTAAAAACAAACCTGGAATTAACTAATTAACCGACTAACTAGATAACTAACTAATTAACTAACTAACAAATTTTGAACTAACTAGCTAACCGATTAACTAACTAACTTACTAAGTAACTGACTAGCTAACTAACTAAATTTTGAATTAACTATCCACGTAACTAACTCACTCAGTAACTGACTAATAAACTTTGAACCAACTAAATGACTCACTTATTAACTAACTAAACAACTAAGTAACTAATTATATATCTGTCCATCCGTGAATCTATTTGTATGTTAAATTCTGATTCTACCGTTTTCTGCTTCACCTCTGCCCTCTCGCTTAACAATTTAATTTACTTTGCCTTAACACATCACCTCTTGATCAATATCACTATTCTCCGCTTAACAATTTCATTATTTATAAAGGAATGATCACTGCAGGTTATTGACAGGGCAGAATTATTCACTAATTACCATGTCTGTGGGTATTTGTTTCCCTCTGTCTGTGTGTGTGTGTATGGTTGAGTGGAAATAAAAACGTCGAAAATTTAGACGATTGTAAGATTAACAATTAAAGTGCAAAATATTGAAGGGAAGTTTGAAAACTCCACGTTTTAGAGAGAGATAAATGCTTAAAAAAGAATATAAGCACCTGGAAAGGCAGTGGGAGGCAGAGAAGTCACAGTTTCAATGAAATTCCGATTACTATGTATACTATGTATACAATCACTGGAGAGCGGAATTTTACGCCCGTAGGTGTATACTACTCATTTGGTTTCAATTGAGTAGTTTTGCTTCGGCGAAGTCAACTAGCGGTATTTTCTAGCTAGAATGGAGTAATACAAACACATTATGGCTATTTCGGTCGTTTTGAGCTGAGCTTATTGGTGGTGTGCACGGTCCAACTGACCTGAGAAAGCACTGAATCACTTGAAGCTACGCGGATTCAGGCTAGCTACTTGGGTGCATACTGACGAATAATCTCAAACTACTACTAAACAACTGTCTAGTACTTCCAGGTTTCCCTGTAGAGTGATAATACAGTGCATCGTATTCTTAATTCGCAAATTACACAGTTCGAGGAGGTGGAATTTCACTACAGATTCCTTTGGGAACCAAGGATATCAGAGCCAGTTAGCATCAGCAGAGGGGACAAGATAGACGTTTATCACTCTGAAGTCAGCGTGGAGATCTAAAGCTACCAGGAGAAGCAGTATGATCCGAATTCTTAGAACTAATCTCAACCTCTTCAGTGCTTCTTAATGATTCAGAGACGTGGTGTACACGTCATGGAAAGCATATCCAATAGCATGCTGGAGACTTTTATCAACAGCTGCCTTCTGTAGCTCCATACTGAAAATCGGATTAACGAAGAGAAAGGGGCGAGAGTGAAGAATAGATAATCCATCGGAATGACCTTGGACTGACCAGTCGGATATCCCATCATTGCAAATGGACACTGTCAATAACCTTCGTTGTAAGTCTCAACCAGATTAAATTTTTGACTTCTGTGTGGAAATTGGGTTGAGGAGGAGGACTTAAACATGCATATGTGAAAGGATGATAATTCTTCAGAAGCGCTGCCTGACTACTGACATCTGTGCATTCAGATACAATCACTGTGACATCAGGAAGTCTATTAGAGTTGGTAATCCGTATGCTATGGTGATTTCTGAGATACTTTCTTCGAGAAATCGAAATCGTACCTGAGTAAGATATTGCGTATATGCTTTAATTGGTTAGTGAGACAACTAGTGTCTGCTACAGTTATGGAAACTGAGATTACCAGAATAGAAGTCGGTCTGGTTAAATCACTGGGCTAACGTGAAATCTCTTCCTACCGAAATGCTTAATTTCATCTGGATTTATCGTTGTTTTAATCGTCTAGTTATATCAGATGAGTAATCCATGGACTTGCAGGCTGATTTAACCCGCTTCTAAGTAAACGCCGTGCAATTTTTCAACGAAATGAACATATCCTTCAGAATATTACTTTACATGGACGGGCTGACTTGTGTAGTATTCTATTTGAAACGGTTTTCAGTATTCTAACTGTTATTTTGGAGATATTTTTCATACATGGTAGGATGAATTTTCTTGTAGTCTTTAATGATGGTTTCTTGTTGGTATTGTGACTCGATTTTAAACACATTTTGATGAAATTGTAAGGGGATATCCATTCTGTTTGAAAACAGTCAATAGGTATTTTTCTTCAATCCTCTTCAACACGAGAGTAGTGCTACAGCGTGTTTGAACTCTTTTAAACAATGTCTGCACACAGTTTCTTTTGTGAGTAATTGAATTATTGCTAATATAGTTGAGTATTGGATCTGTAGGTGTGCATTGATTTTCTACATATTTGTGTTTTTAAATTTCCTGTGTTGTTTCTCCTGATTAAGACGTCTAAAATTGGGATATTGTTATCTAATTCTTCTTCTTCTCTTGTGAATTCTGGTGTCTTCAAATATGCTGTTTATTAATTTATGGGTATATTTTAAATCACATTTCTCTTAATTATTACAAATGTATCATCAACGTAACGTACCCAGATTTTCAGTTTAATTATAGGTAGAGATATTAATTCTAATCTTTGCATAACGGCTTCAGCTATTAATCTTGAAATGGGCGATGATCCCATTGGTGTTCCTTTTATTTGTTCATATATTTGAGTATTGAATTGGAAGTATGTTGTAAGGCATAATTTTATGAGTAGTCTCCAAGTTGAACTGTGCGTTTTTTTGTTTTTTAATCACTGTAGAGTGATTGTCGCATAGTTTCTGTTGCTAGTTTTGGACTAATTGGAGTGTATAATGCTGTAACATCATCAAAGGATACCATTATTATTTCACTGTCATCCACTTGAATGTTTTTGATTTTCTCTTAAACTTGAATTGACGAATTGACAGAATGATCGCATGATTCCCTTAGGTAATTTAATTTAACCTCCTGGAAATTTCTCTAGATAGATTATATGTTGGTGTTCGTGGAAGCGAAACGATTGGTCGTAAGGTAATGTTTGGTTTGCGTAGATTTGGTCTACCATTTTTTTTCTTTCACGTTCCCCAGTGGAACATAAGGCAGCTTCAAGCTAGTGGTTTGAAGTTTCTGTAGCAGCGTTTATTTTACAGGATGGGGTTGCTAACCTCATGCCCAACCTTTCCTCTTTACCAGCATTATTTCTGGCTTAGCGAGGTAAAGGGGGACGTCGGCCGGGGATCGAACCTCGGACCATGTGCATGATCGGTGAGCGTCCTAACCGCTGTGCCACCGACGCACCTTGGTCTACCATAGTAGGTAGTATTTACTGCTCATGACTGATTGATTGATTGATCGATTGCGTGTTGTACGTCTGTGCATCTGTGCTGTGTTTCTATCTGTTTGCATTAATGGTGTATAATTATTATTATAAAGGTGTGCAAGTGAGTTGGCCAGCCAATCAATCAGCCAGTGAGTGAGTGAGTGAGTGAGATGGAGAGAGATAGAGCGGTAGGGTGTGTAAGTGTGTGTTGGTATGTATGAGTGTGTGCTTACATGCACAAATAGATTACGGAATATATTCAGTCTGATATACATATAATAGTTTGTATTTTTTCAGAGAAACATTTCAGCACTTGAATCATTCTACTTCCATTCTTCTATCCAACACATGGAGGAGTTCATCGAGAATCTTATTCACATTCATGAATTCACCCAATCAGTAAGTAAGATTATATAACTTAAGTTTAATAATTTTATTGATTGTTTTTTCTGTTATTTGAAAAATTCGTGAATGAATAAGCATTACTGAAAAAAGGGCACAAAACAGACAGTTCAGTGATGAGACATTTTTCCCTGGATTCATTTCCCTCTTTAGCTGTACAATCGCGGTTGGATACAATATGTTTACAGAAGACGTTTGGGTTCTAAGTGGAACATAGCACTACTACAGCACATTTCCCCCATCCTACTCTGTTCTCTTAAGTCCCCTTTATCTAGATCCAAGTGTGATGATTGTATCTCATCTCCTCCAACTCACACGATCACCTCCATGTCACTCTCTCTCTCACACACACACACGCACACTCACTCACTCACCAAACTCGTTGTTTCCCACTCAAGTTTCATCGAGTGATAGCCTAGGAAGCGATATTACCCGACAGTCTGCTCATTAACTGTCTAATCCATCACCATTCCTGTTCAGCATATTTGTTCACTAAAAGATCCTTGATTGGTTTGTTCAGAGAATTTCTCGTTGCTAATTCTTTCCGATTATCAGCCATCTGATCCTTATTATGGAGCCAGCGAAGAGGCAACTAACTGTCTGTGAAAGTAAACAGCTGACTGCCATGTTTCTGGTCCACACAGAAAGACTAACTGATTTAACACTGGCTGTCAAAATCAGAATTATTTATGCCGACAGTGACGAAGCTCTGTGATGGATGCCTATCCGATCCTCTCTCTCTCTCTGTCTTTAATATCCTCATTTGTGCCACCTCCTGTTTTAAAATGATGGCGCCCAGATAAGCGTAACCCTAGTGATCTCTTTCGAATTTCTCTCATCGTCAGGGATTTATGTGACTATCGTTACTGGTTGGTTATCGTTATCACCTTCGAGGATACTTACTGAACGATCAATATATCTCGCTTCACAGGAACAGACTAACTGATGATATATATATAGGCTCATAGAAGTAGTTAGATGTGAGGTCTGGTCTTTTCAGGCTTCTTCTGTTAGGTGTATTGCAGGTTAAGTGTCCCTTCAAATCAATGTTCATGTGAACTTTCATTTGCTCTTCATACAAATAATGTTTCGTTTCCCTGAACTTTTAGTTTGATTTTCCTGTCAATGAATATAGATGGGTAGTATGCATTTTGAAACAAACAAAACACATTGAGTGAAGAAGTGAACATTCCCTCGTCAATGTCTTCTTCATCATCAGCTGGTCCTACACTAATACATGGTTTGGTCTACATCAAAATGTCTTACTAATCAAGTGGTTATTTTAGTTAATCGGTTAATCAGGTTAAAAGCCATCAAAACAGTTAATTAACTAATTCATGTTAATCATAAGATGTCTAAGTTTTGAGGTGGGGAGGGGTGAAAATTATTTACGGAATTCCAGATGAGTTAATTCGGAGGAGTTAGGCACAAGTTGTTACATAATCAAGAAATTAGAAAAATAGCAATGATGACTCAAAATAATTAAGTTAAATACAGACTGTGAAAAATGTATAACAAAGTCAAAATATAGTTACAAAGGGAGGGAAATAGTCGTTCTTACGAAACTTAACACAAATTATGTAGTCGACCATGGCAAAGAAAGGCGCTGCACAAATTTCTTTTGAACACACACACACACACGGAGATTTGACTTTTTCAGATGAATTCCGATTACCTCTTCTTTTATGCAAATGTCGCCCTCGTATACTAAGTATAAGGTTGGTTGAAATACGAAAACAGAAAACTTTAAAAGCTCGTGTATTTGGCTACGTGTACGCTTATTGAGACCTCTGCCAAATCAAAATGAAAGGCGTTCATTCAAATTCGATGATAGACTTCCTGGAATTCATGGCCAATGTAACTAACTCTGCAGGAGCAGTTAAACTGGTGAATACACATGAAAGAGGCGAAACAGAACAGTTCGTCTTTATTTCTTCAACTAAGTACTGGTCGGTTAATGAATATAGAATGTGACATAACATGGCGTGGAATCCGATAAGATAGAATTCAATATTGTGAACTATATAATCTTGGATTCAGAATGACAAGTGGGACATGCGGAAACTATTCTGAGTGGGAATATTAATAATAATCATAATATTCGTAGTAATAAGGAAAAAAGGTACACAGAATAGCTAAATAAACAAAATAAGTAAATAAATGTCTGTCGCTCTCCGGCCAAGGCAGAAGTAGGATTGTACACACTTCTTTTGTACACAAAGGTGAAGCTGGCTTAATTTCATGAATGGCCAAGGGCTCCGCTGCCTTTAGAAGTGCATAACGAAGAAAACGCGAAAAGTTTGCATAGATTCAGTTGAAAGACCTAAAATCATGGTCACGCTCGGCGGAGTGAGAGAAGACGGTCAGGTGGTCTCAAATAGAACTTCGAACACTCTTCGTCTTGCCCTTGTAAAACCATGCTGGAATAGGTTTTCGTATCCGTGTGGAAAGCGTCCTCTGGCTACGGCCAATGTACCTTGCTCCACAAAAGCAGGTCAACTGATAGATGAACAAGAGGGAGTAAGATCGGTGAGCCTATCACTCACAGAGACGGAGAACAACCTTTGACTGTTGAACGTAATTTGTGATTTTGCTGCAAAGAAGGCCTTACCGACTGCTTTAGTGAGATGGCTTTTAAGCATATCTGAGGCTTGGTCACCTTTGAATTCCAAATGCATGAATAGGGTTTTCTTATCTATATGTATATATATACTAGTGTAAAGCCAATGATGATGATGATGATGATGAGAGGAATGAATTGAAAAGGAATGCATCATTTCGTTCAGTCCTTTAAATTCCTGTTAGGATGGAGGTTTATTTCATGAGGTCGAATTCTTCTTCTACGGCGTCAAGTGATCCGAATGGTGAGATAGGTGAGTGTGTGTGTGTGTGTGGTAAGGGAATAAATTAAACTTGATTTCAGTTTATAGGTTTCTGCTTTGATATGTTCAAAAGGAATAGTTACGGCGATAACAGAAATGATAATAATAACAATTGATTAAAGATTTTACAGGTTGAAGCTGCGCTTGAACATCTGGTTGACGATCTCCAGGACTATCTTAATACACGAAACAATAACAACTCAATGCAAAATCCTAACGGATCACATACAGTGAGTTACATGCACAACAAAAATATTCTTTCTTCTGTATCATGCCTTTTTTTTCCATTTTTTGAAAATGCGTGTCTTCACATGGCACTATATACTACTGACTAGTTGGGATGAGTAGTTGCATACCCCACATATATCAACCAGTAGTGAATCCTTGCTATCCAGCCAGCCAGACAGCCAGCCAGCCAGACAACCAGCCAGCTAACCAGATCGAGGTGATCCCCCAATCAATCACTAGCAAATAGTTTTAAGCCAGAGATTAGTTGAAAATTCATGAATTTGTGGGTTCGACTGCAAGTCAGAGTGGCGAGATTAGCTGACTGGCTGGACCACTTTCGTTTGCACACGAATGTCCAGTTTATTTAAGCGAACTGTGGTGGTCTCTGCAGTTGGTAGTTTTCGGTATCTTGAGGCCTTCAACTTGCTATCAAAATGTCAAAGCCCCTCACATTATGTAACGTTTGTCGGCCAACGCAACATGAAACCAAATTTGTGGTATAAAAGGACGTCATTTGATTTCGCACGGCTTCTTTTGTCTACCTGAATTGACGACGGCTATAACATAGTGAAAATAACCCTACTTCAACGTTAGAATAATTTTTATGAGCTGTGAGAATAATATGTAATCATGACTACATTTTTAGTTCGAGTCTACACCAGCATAGTAACCAAGGAGTAGGAGATGACAGGAGACAGAAAACAGAACAGTAAACACTGCTAGCATTACAAACGTTACATTACAACTCAAGAAAACTATGTGGCTTATAAGAGTCAATTCGGCTCAGTGAACAGAAATCCGTAATATGGGTAACTATCCAACCTCCGCTAGTTTACACGTTCTCTAGATTTTACCTCGTCCTGAGCTAGGGAAGAGAAGGAAGGTTGGGTGTAAGGTCGGCGATCCTACCCGGGAAATCGATCCAATCGCTCCTGAAACTTCGAAGTATGCGGTTATATAATCAATGCAGTCAAAATCAAAATACACTCACTAAGGAATTTAGAGACAGGCAGGCAGGCAGGCAGACAGACAAACCACACTCTCATTATGTATGCATAAGGCACCTTGGAAACAATACATTGCATTGCAATCTCTTCAGTTAATCATTGTAAATCTAGTGTTGTCTTCTGGACATGAAATATTTTAAAGGATTTAGAGATCTCGAGAAAATGTCATGTGTAACGTTCGAAACTCACGTGTTATACTGAGAAGAGATAAAACCAAGCTTCGCGTTCTACCGCATAGCTGAGCAGATCTTTTCTGAATCATGCAGAATCACGAAATTCGCCGAAATTCATTTACTTCCGATTAATTTTTCAGGAGTATTCAACAGTCATGACTACATCAAAACTCAGGATTACATCAACAATTCCGATAGACAGTCACACCGATCCATTAGTTTCTCAACTTCAGAACAATCGCTGTAGAACAAAGGTGGTTGAGTAAAATTTAACCCGAAGAACTACCTGAGAATCAGTGATATAGGCATAAATCTTGAGCACTTTTGTGCTAGAGTAAAACTCCATTATGGATAAGATCTTATCTGAATAAATAATATTAACTGATGAACTTTCGGTCACAAATTATTGTTGATCGTAATCACATCAAGTTACTCACACAACTTTTTTCTTTCATTTATATACATGTGTGGAATTGACTTGATATTTAAATATAAATCAATATACGATAATGCACTTTCAGAGGTGATTAGTAAACTCCTAGGGAAATCTAAAAGCTCACTTCAAATTGAAGTGTATGCGCTGAAGATTTCGCCTAGTAGGGTGACGAAAGCTTGTCAAATTAACTATCCAGCTCAGACAACACGACTACATCGAAATCATGCACCTGAGCTGCAAATATTCTCTCTCATATTTGGATAGATATATAGTATAGTACAGTTGTGTGTAATTGCACGTATTGCTATGGCTCAGCTGTTTTCTAGTTTTTTTTTCATCTTGATTGGAGAAGCTTATCCGGATTTTTCTAAGATTTTGTGCTCCGCTTGTCTGACTGCCCCGTTCTACTTCTCTGACCAATGTGTTTTTTACCTGACAATCATTCCAGCAGGGTATTAGATAAACTAAATTGTTTTGTTTAATTGGATCCACAAGAATCTGGAGAGTAATTCAGCTATACCACTACATCACTATGTGGAATTACACACAAACATTCAATACGTGATGGGATAAAGTCACAATTGTAAAACCTATTATAAAAGGGTGGAGGGAGAGATTGATAACGGAGGCCTTGTGTTATCGAATCACCTGGAATTACATGCAGTAGAAATGATTCAGCACCTGTGCACCCTACCGGACATCTGGAAATTTCTACTTCCCTGCGATGAATAGGAAACAGTAAAGAAAACTACAAGACTGAAGTTTCGAAGTCGTTTCACTATAATTGATATGATTATGAACAGCATTAATGAATTGTGTTCGAAACTGTGTCGTCCAGTAAATATTGAATCCGTTTCACACTGCCATCAGTGTGCTCTACCACAGTGCTCAAGTTGTGTACACACATATTAGTTTCGTCTATAAGCTCTTCAACGCTGTATCTGTTTTCCCATTACCAGAAACTAGTTGCTTAGATTCATATCATGGAAAAATCCTGTTTGTTATAGGCTGCTCAGTAATCCTGAATGATCAGAAATTATGAAGAAAATCAGGTACCTGACCAAGTGAGTTCCGCTACACCAATCGCATTGATAATATGATCGTCTCTCGCAAGCTGATGCTTTTGGATATGGCCACCACCCATGTCATAGTGGTGTTCTCGATCTACTCACCCGTTGTTCCCCTACCTAACTTATAAGTACTCGTCAAAAGAATGCACTTCTTCAACCGAAATGATATTTCTGTGCGTTATATGATTTCAAGTGGTATCAACCTGTATTACAGTTGTAGCCGTAGCATTTTGAAGACACTCTTCAGAGACTGATTGACCTAACATTAACAAAATGTGACTCTTGTCGCTTATTGGAAAAGTTGGTCGATAGCTTTGATGCTTAGGAAAGTAGCACAATATATCACACACTGAAAACCAAGAGTACTGAGTTGAGGGAACCTGGATAAGACGGTGTGGAGGTTTTCAGATTCCACAAGAAAGTTACTACCGACTGAATCAACATGTAGAAAGCAATGTGTTGTCTGCACGTCTGGATATAACAAAATGAGGGCTATTCTGTGCGGTTCTTAGAGTGATTTGGGTTGAATGATGATAGTTCTGTGGTATTCTTAGCACGCGTTTAAGAATTGAAATCTATGTGTCTGAAGTTGCAAATCCAGTAATGTAAGAGTGGAACTTGAGCACCGTGGTAGAATGTAATTCCATATTGGATCAGTTTATTTTAAATATCATACAGGGATGCAGTATTAACAGCGGATGATGTTTTGAGCATAACTTATTTCTCACAATCATATCAATTTACTCATATGGCCTCACAGTTTGTCCTGCATTTGTATTTCTCTCTCTTCCCCTTGTTATTTGTTGCCACTTCCCATATCTCCGGTATAGGTGTTACGTCATTTCGACTACACATGTGTGGTGCTGAGTGGATAATCAAAGGGTTCAGTGATTAACCTCTCTTCACATTTTTAATATTTTTGTCAGGTCCCACCCTATTTTGTGATACATGCAAGTGAATGTAGTGCAATGGATGAGCTTTTTTCTGCATTATTCAACTTAGCAGGGTCAGTTATTCTAGGTCTAGCTAAATTTTTAATTTCCAATAATCTAGTTGACCTCCATCTACTAATTTGACCTATGCAATCGACCTCACAGTCATTGCGTGGTATTCGGTGAAATGCAATTTATTAGCAACTGTACGCAGCGTCATCGAACAAAGCATAGAGTGGTAGTCAAAACTGTACCCAATTTTATCGACTACGAAAGGGCCTTCAGCGAATAGCGTTGACCAAGAAGTAATTTGGAAACCACTTCAACATTACAGCGTACAGCTTCCCAAGTCTTTATCAACCTCATCCAACAGCTAGCTATGTGACATTATCACGTATCAGGTGATCCCAAATGGAAAATTCAATGAAACCTGGCTTTGAAGCGAATACAGGAGTAATACAAGGCTGGCTGCCTATTATCACCCACGATGGTATTTCTAATTGTAGTGGACTGGTTAATGCATCAGACTGTGAGTAGGAGTGATAGGACAAGAATACGCTGCACCAACAGATGAGAAGACTCTAGATGACCTGGATTTCGCGCAGGGGTGATTTATGTTTGATGTTCTAGATAGGCGAAAACCAGCAAATTGGCTGAACAGGCAGCGAAGACAGGAATCTAGGTGAACATAGAGAAGATGAAGGTGATAAAGATATCCACGCATCGACAGCAAACATCCAGCACGAATCACAATCAACGGGAGTGATTTAACAGAGGTTACTTCACTTCCTTAACTCATCTAGCTGGGAAGCACAGTTTCAGACACAGCCAAACAGGACGGATGAAGATGTCAACGGAAGTCAGAATTGGCAATGCAAGATATCCTTTCAAACAACTTGATACAAGTTTGGAAATCTTCTGAACTAGTTCAGCGTAGAGAACAAGACTGAGATTTCCGACAAAGACGTGAAGTGGGTCAGTTCTTCTATTTGAGTCAGAAACTTGGCAGGTTTGTCACGAAAAGCACTTCCAACAGATCACTTAAGACTTTTACCAACAGCTGCCCACGTCGCTGGCTCCATACTGAAGGTTGTATGGTCGGGCAGTTACAAAGAATTAGCGCAACGAGAAACTCTGGTTGGCAATAAACTATCCAGGAACATATCGTTTAACGCACACGCTGACGACATCGTGGAATCACATCACTCATCAAGCCACCAGTTGAGTGGGACTCAAATAAGGAACGACGAGTGGGTCGTCGGTGCGAGGGTGACACAGGGGCCAAGATGAGAGATTATCAGTAATCTTGAGCCAGCCAAAGAGGACAACAGTGAATTGAACGAAGTGACGGTGTGTTATTGAAGCCCTATGTCCCACACGGAACCCAAGGGAATAATAATAATTACACATATATAATCGGATCTATTAGGTCTTTAAGCTGACAGAGTAAATCTCTGAGAAAGTTGGTTGGTTGGTTTGTTCGTTGGAATTTAATTGCCACCCTAATTCCAACCTCATTAGGAATCCTATATTGAGCATCTGATCTTCCTTCCTTTTATATGTGTCTTTGAATTCCATATCACTTGTATTATTTCCATCCCATCCTGCATACAAAATCAACGCTTCTGGCACTGGAACTTCAAGGCGTATATTCTACTTGGACCTCAGGAAACGAGGGAAAATGAAGTCGTGCTTCGAATAACTTGGTTTCAAATTGTTTTAAAATTATATAGATGGCCTGATTTCGGTTCGTGTACAGGAATTATCGATCTTTTCAGAATTATTGGTATGCATAATACTGGTAAATTGCATTAAGTGCCGAAAACCATTTGAACAAGGTCATACAGATCAATTAACTCTTTCTTATCATAAACTTCTTTACCCGTTTAGGCTATGCAGACTATGATTCCTGCAGATGCCAGTGTACAAGCGGAATTTCCACATTCAGAAGTAACTCAAACAGAACCCGAAACTGCATTGGAAATATCGAATCCACCGAATTCAGTAGATGCCTCAGTGGAGTCTGTTGATCAGTCTGGAAATCGTGAACAACACACTGACTCTTCTAGTAAGTCAGGAGTTTGTTTCATCATTAATTTGGTACTTTCATTATGAAAATCCATCATTTTGTTAAACAGAATCTGTCTATACAGGCTCTGTTTTCAGTTTACAGTAACACAATAGTGTAAAACTAGTCTTATCTTATGCACCAGACTCTGTTTCACTGACGTAACCTCCCCTGTTGTAATGTGGATGGTGCGTATTCGAACCCGTGTCGCCCAATCCTGCAGTCTGAGGCGTTCGAATGTCAGAGGGACATGAGTCCCTTCGAGGTCTCAGATAAGCCTTGTTGATCAATGCCAACTAGCACGAAACCTAGGTCGAAGGAATCCTGTGGCCGACTTCCGCCAACCATCTAATAACTACACTTCTCAGTGAACCCTGATGGAGAGCCACTCTGCATAATGACCACATTGCAAACATGACTGATAGAATTCAGTCTGCACCAAAGATACGACTAGACACACACACATTACACTAGTTACTGACCAGTGTCCAATCAAATGGTAACTATTAGTAGAACAGTTAGACAAGAGACACCGGACGTGCAGTGGGAATTAGTCAGGCTTTCCAAATAACCAATACTACAAGAAAACCAGGGTTACTTCAGTTCTCAGAAGCCAATATTATCAATATTACCCGACAGACTGGGAAACGGCGAATTGGTCGTCAGTGGGAGAGTGGGGTGACATGGAGGAGGTCATATGAAGAGAGATGTAAGCATGTGGGCAGACATGGAGCCGGGTGAAAACGTTGGAAGAGGGCCGAACGCATTGGAGACGTGCGACTGATGCCCTATGTTCTCCTAGGAAATAAAGGAAACAATAATAACAATAATTATTCACCACCACCCTCCCTAGCTCTCCAACACAATATGTATGTATTCACTCTCTTATTCTGTCTTGTAATTTGTCTCCAGTCCATCCTTGTTTCAAAGCCACTGTTTAAAACATTTGTTCCCTTTAGACATAAGCTTTTACGTACATGTTCAAAAATTCGTAGATATGCCCTTCTTTCTGTCCTTCCAATGTAACTAACTGCCCCCGAAGATACATGTAAATTTATGTATGCAGATGGAGATATCAAGAGAAGGGTATTTGTCGACTTTTGACTACACCGAACAGCGTATTGTCCGATAGACGGGGACCAACATAGCTGACTGCAGGGTAGGCTCTGGCTGGTGATGTACTCAGTCTTCTGCTCACGATAATCAAGATGAATGTAGATGGGCTTTCTTTCCACTGTGATTTGCTTGACATTTGAGACTTCAAATCTTCCCTACTTGTTAATGAATCTTTGAGGATAACCATTGTATTTCAGCACATTTTCGAGAATCATAAATCCTTCCTCTAATTTCTTTATAGAGCATATTCTCCTCGCTCTATAGTACAGAGTCTTGACAAGTTCACGTTTGAAGCTATTTGAACGAAAACTATTAGAATGTAGGTATTGTCCTTTTTGTCCTTTGCTAAATTCACTTCTGAAGACTATCAAAAATCACGATATATGAGTATACTCCCGTGCAAGGAGCACCTTATGATCATGACCAGTAAAGGTTAATTCAAAATTAGAAGGACGCCGAAAACATCCATCAAGACATTAGAGAGAATAGAACAAGAAGTCCAACAAACTGACATTTTCTCAGAAATTGCATACTCAAAAACAACTGCACAATCACCATTTACATACACAGATTCAATGTCTGTTAACTCCCAGCTAGACTGTACTACGATGAACAACTTTCTATCGGGAGTCAGCTAATGGTCCTCATCTAATGGTCTGTCTTAAACTAAATCCTTCAACATGTTAGACTGTTAATTTCAGTTTCCGATGTAAAAGAAAGTTAAATGAAGTTATGACTGTTGCAAAAGTGATGATGGTGATATAGAAATCAAGTGTGAAGTTAAGTATCTTGGATTAATTCTTTCTTCTCACCTATTCCGGTCTCCCCATAACTTAGCGATTTCTAAAAGCATATTTCGTCCGACTTTCTACATTAAGAAGTCAAGGCACTCAGACATAATTCAACCTCTCCTCCTCCGTTACACTTTGTCAACTCGTGCATCCTACCTATTATTCTTTACTGTTCACCCGACTTAATCCCTCCTGGATTGCTTAAAAAATATGACTATGTCATACTTCGTAGAACTCTGAAGACTGTCAGTCAGTAGGGCGAGTGGTATCCAATTGGGCCATATCGTTGACACCGTCATTGATAGGCACTGGATTTCATGCAACAAATTCGCTAAAGGAATTTCGTGAGGCTGTGAGCATCCCCCACTGTACCCGAAGCTCCCACCTTGTATCAATCTCCTCAGGTAAAACAAGAAGTCTTTTCAAAAGACTTATTGCATGAAGGTTAAGTATGCAAATTACACGACACTATATTTTGCGGAACGTACTTTATGTGATGAAAGTAGTGTCAGACATGAACTAACCAACTAACTAACCTTCTTTGCACTACTAAATAAACCATTTTCTCCATCCACCCTTACAGCATCAAGCTGTATTTTTATTGTTCCTCTTGTATTAATAATTCCCGCAATTTTTTGTCTTAATTTGTTTATTTTCTCAAAAGTGTAAACATCAATAAGGCTGTGTTGTGACTGTTAATTTTGCCTCTCCCCTCACCAGGCTCTATCAAAAGAACGTTAGACTCAATACTCTATAACATGCTAAAATTCTCAAACTGAATCGACAATACAGTTTGAAAAAATGTTATTACCATTATTATATTAATTATTCACTTTTGTACTTTGAATACTTTTGACTTTATACCGTAAATGTGAACGAATTCCTCTGGTTAATTTTTTTGTCTTAATTTTATTTATATTTTGAGTAAATCAAATGCACTATTGTGACAAATGCTGAGAAGTACATTCTGTATTATGAGTGCTGTCTGTTTTGGAAAAAGTAGATCATTATTGTTATTATATCGATGGATACAGTTATTATTCAATTCCACACAATAAAAAAGGAGTTTAAAGGTGATAATCATTTTTTACAAGGGGCTTAGAAACAAAATTACACTGGATTAAGTGAATAGTTAATATAAGAATAAAACTTGTGCACTGTGGCGGTAGAGTGCAATTCCATTATGGGTAGATTTTCGTTTCGATAAAGTCTCAAAGTGTGTTTGTTATACAGTAATGTTTACTGATGCGACCACGATTCGAGCACAATTTATTCCTGCTCATAATCATATCAAGGTACTCCTCACACGACTTCCTAACTTCATTTATATGGTTCCATTATTTTTCACTTCATTTTCGCTTGATTAGATTGGCAGTAGTGTTTTCCATATTTCTGGTATTTGCATTGAATCATTTCTGTTGCATGTGTTGTGTTGTGTTTGGTGTAGACTCGATGAACAAGGATTCAGTGATCAACTTCTATCTCTCTCCACCTACCTAGATTACTTTTTAAAATTCTAACCCTCTCCCACCAAGCTATTGTGTAGCTCTGTGTCAATGCATGCAGTGGAATGCAGTGGTGAGCTTTTTTCTAAATTACTTATCTTCTCGGGATCAAGCATTCTTACCTTAGCTAAATTCTTATGTTCTGACAATCTGACTACCCATGACCTACTAGTTTGACCTATGTAGTTGACTTAACTCACTGTTATTGCAGGGTATTTTGTAAATTATATTACTTGTTTAATTGGGTCAACCTACAGGATCCTTCAACCTACTGAGTTTGTCCTATCTGATTGAGTTTGTAGGTTTAAATGCCACCAAGCTAATTCTTGCTTTATTTACAATCCTACGTAGAGAGGGTCTCAGATGTCCCTTTTTATATGGTATAACAGTGGATGACTTATATTCTCTCTTATTTATGTTATTGTTACTAGTTTCACAATTATTTTTCTTTTCTTTGGCCTATTCTGATCTTCCTAATGAATTTTATACGGTAGTTAGTTATGTAACACCAACGCCTCTTCTATCAGTTTTATTTCATCATTTAGGTCTTTTTTGTGCTACTTTGTAGTGCCGTTGTTCGGTTTGTTGAACACTTAACTAAGCCTGCTTTCACAGGCAGTTAATGGATGAGATGAATTAAAGTTTAAGTATCTATTAGAATGCGATGGTTTTCTGTAACACTAGTGTGTAGTTTGTCTTCTTCTATTCGTTTCATTTTACAATCTAACATGCAGACTAATTCTCCTTGTTTATTTTCCGTTTCAAATGTGAATTTTATTCCCTCCACTAGTGAGTTTATGTGTGTCAAGAAGCTAGAGAGAGATATGTTCTGTTTTTAACACTGTGTGAAAGCGTTAATTATCCACATATCTCAACCACCATATTTTCGGAGTAGGAGTAAAGGTATTAAGAGCATTACTTTCCCAGCTATCCATAAATATATCTGCTATGATAGGGGATATTGGTGATCCATCTCATGACTACACCTTAAGTTTGTCTATATATTTTGCCTTGGAATTTAAAGATAGTAGATGTGAGGCATACTTGAATCCCTAAAATAATTTCTTCAATGAGTAGCTTCGTCCTATAATTAAAAAACAGTTAGTTTTAAGGGAAAAGAGCTGTGTGAATCAGTGGATTTAGCATGGAAACAAACTGAAATAATAGTTTTTTTTATCACTGAAATGAGAGAAATATTAGGGAACGAAAAGAGAAAGAGACGAAAAATGAGAACTAAACAGTCATATCGAACTAGATCCATGGTAAATCTAGACTCGGTATCAGTTTCTTTTGGACACATAGCTCCGGTTTTCAATGCATAAGGAAAGGGCTTCTACAGTTCACAGAAGTCGTAAACACACTTTGAATAATGAGTCAGTTGAGATGACATGATAGGTGTTAACGAAATTTTCAATTATACGGCTTGTGACTGAACTCTAAGAGTGATATTCTGTAGTCCTCAACTGCTCATATCCAATGTAAAGGACAAAAATCCACATATGACCATTCCAATTTGCTTATATACGAAGTTCACATAATCTTGCTTAGCTAGGTAAATTGATTGTTCTATGCGGTTCCCATCAAAACGTGTTAGAGGACATTACTCAGCACAGCTGCAAAGAGGAGGGAGGCACTGGTTCACCCACACCTCTCCACTGACTCATCATTCAAAGTTATTTATGAAGTAATCAGAAATCTATCGAAGGCAGTGTGTTTCCAACTTCTGTGAACTGTAGAAGCCTTTTTTTCATATGCATTGAAAACCGGAGCTATGCATTCAAAAGAAACTAAAATATAGAAGAAAGACCGATTAGGCTGGAGGGAATGCCCAGTAGGAATAACTAACCGTAAGTTAATTATGATAGAAAAAAATTGTAGCTCAGGTGGATGGTTTTGATGTGGTTGTGTTCTCTGAGCTTGCTGGATGGTGCATTCGCGAAGCTTCCATCACCCTACTGGGTGACATCTTCAGCGCATACTTCAATATGAAGTGAGCTTTCATATTTCTCCACGAGTTTATTGATCATCTCTCCTGGTAACCTAGGACGTCATTGGTTGTTTTTGTGTGTTTTCACACCTTCTGGGCAGCTACTTGTATTGGAGCTGATTGTTTCTTTGACTTGAACTTTGACAAAAAAGGGTCAGGAAGGCTAGGAACACATCCATCAACCTGAAACCAATCTGGAAATCTTTGTCGCTCAGCCACCATCAACAACAAAATCCAGTCCGATTTTCAATACATACGTCAGTCAGTTCTTGTATATGGATCAGAAACTTGACGGGCAGGTCACAAAGAATATTTCCAACAGCCTGTTGCAGACGTCACCTTTATCAACAACTGTCTTCGCTCGATCTATACTGAAGATCAGATGGCCGGACCGGAAACAATCACCAACAAGAAACTATGGGAACAAACAAAGCAAGAGCAAACCAACTGCCAACCAACAAATATGCAGGATAAAGTGGAGATGGATTGGACACTCGCGGCTGAGGAGGCCGCCACTGGGTGACATCACGCGCTCGTCAGGCCATTGGTCGAGTGGAAACAGGCCGAAAGGGAAGCGGTGAGTGGGACGTCAGTGCAAGGGTGACCTGGAGGAGATCGTGTGAAGAGGAGTTGAAACAGTATGGAATAACATGGATGCAGTTGAAAAAAAGTGCAGCAGTAGACAGAAGCAAATGGAGACGTGCAGTTGTAGCCCTATGTTCCACTAGGAACCCAAGGGAACAATATTTATAACACAATAGGGTGGGAGAGGGTTGAGATTCTAAGAAGTAATCTAGGTAGGTGGACAGTGAGAGAGAGGTTGATTACTGAATCCTGCCTGGTTCATTGAGTCTACACCCAACACAACACATGCAACAGAAATGACTCAATGCAAATACCAGACATATGGAAGATATTATTACCGCCAGTCAGTCAAATCAGAGGAGGATAATAAATAATCTCAAAATTATAATTCAATTCAAGTACATCACAATATTCTAACAAGTTACTTATTGTGACTATAAAAGCAGTCGTCTTATTTCCCATCTGATTGTAACTGATCAATAACACTCATATTATTATTTCTGAATGAACATTAACACATATTGATTTTTATTCAAATATCTAGTCAGTTCCACACATGTATATAAATGAAAGAAAAAAGTGGTGTGAGTAAATTGATATGATTATGAGTGACAATAATTTGTGCTCGAAACGTGGTCATCAGTTAATATTACTGTACAACACACTGTGTGATTTATCAAAATAAAATATTATGCATAATGGAGTTATACTCTACCATCATAATGCCCAAGTTGTATACTTATATGTGATATTAGCCAATGCATAGCAAATCCTGATTAATAAATACAAATGATTATGTATCACTAATCACTCATACTTGGTATAAATTCCCGATTATCGATATCTTCTTATGGCGGGGCTAGCAAATATTTTACAACTGTTTACCCATACACACACTTGCACACACACACACACACATCGTTGTATACCGCATATACACATATATTTTCATTTTCAATTATCTACGACCATGAACTTCTAGACGAACGTATTCTGATGAAAACTACAGATGCCTCACAAATAGAGCAAGATGTATCTGTACAGGTGACTCCCTACAAAACGAGCTAGGATACATCCAAAAAACGTTGGTCCAAATGGGTTATCCAAGTAGATTTGTAAGGAGACACATGAATATCCGGTACAATAAAGAAAAACTGACAACAGCTAAAAAGAAACAACTCTTCATCAAATTGCAATTTAATGGGGACGTGGCTAGTGAAACCTTACATCAGGGATTATCGAGAGCGATAAAACGGACTTATACTGTCGCCACCCTCTGTTTGTCATTTTCCAGCCGACCAATTTCTATTGCTCAAGTGAAAGATAAGCTACCTAGTTGTGCCCCTTCCATGTGTATCTATAAATTTAGTTGCTCCTGTGGAGAAAGCTATATAGGCCGAATAACTAGACAGTTTAACAAACACATTAATGAGCATCTTCCTTCATGGTTCAGAAAAGGTCAAATAAAATCCATACGAAGTTCTATTTTGGCTCATTTGATTGATAGTGGTGAGCAAGTGGACAAAAATAGTGCCTTCAAAGTTATCAATCGCATTCCATCGAGCCTTTCGAATGGAGTCAGAACCCGTCTTTTACACTTAGCCAAAGCTACGGGAATTCGAGAGAACAATCCTAGTCTTTGTATACAAAAGAAGTTTGTTCTACCTTTGTCTCTCCCACCCTTGGGCTAGATGAATTCTATTCAAAACCCTCCCACCCCTTCTTATCTCCCATCTCCTTAGTACTTTTATGATATTTATTTGAACTCTGATTATCGTTCCATTTCACCTTCTCAGATTTGACCTAATTTATTTATTTATTGAATTGTCTACATATACACATATATACATATACTATCTTTGTTATTCTTATCGCCACCTGCATAAACCTTATTATCAATATTTTGTTATCATTATAATCATCGTTATTAATTTCGTTCAAAACTTTTACCACACTGTTATTATTATTATTATTATTTGATCCACGAAATCACCGTCATTGGTTAAAATTTTTTATATATAAGTCTATGTAAATTAGAGTAAAACCTGAAGAAGATCTAATTGAAAACTACACTGTTTAAAATGTTTAACAAAATTAGACTACTGTTTGAAAGTCTGAGGTCAAATTTTGATCACAACTCACGCAATTTTGTTTGTTTATTAAACACGCTGATGCCTGTTTCATGATTCATATGATTGGATAAAGTTTCTAAAAACAAGAGATGTCCTTTCGATATATATATACATATATCTTCATCAAGCATCTGAAACCTGATTTATAAGTTCAGAAAGAAGCGGTTATTAGTCTTTCCATGTCCTGGTAACTGAATATTTTCACCAGTCCTTCAATAATATATATATATAATTACTGTATGCATATATTGATTTATCTTCGTTAAAAAATGAACTCTGTGCAAGAATTTTAAAACTGTTTTTGTAGATATATTGAATAATGACTTTGGCCTGTAAGCAGCTGATGAGAAGCCAACGAAATAAGTAATGATGGTACCATTTTATTCTGCAGAAGCTGCTGTTCTTGCTGTATTCAAATTAAACTAAATATTTAGATTTTCTAATCAATTTTGTATGGTCACAGACAGTAGGTAGTCGAAGTCAACAACTATTATTCTCATGTTCCCTTAAAACAGATCAGTCTCTTAAAAATGGATTGTTGCAATCAGCATGGCTTACAGGCAACATCCATGAGAATTTATTTCGTTTTTGTTTCTGAACTACTTTATTTCGAATAAGTAGGCAAAATTGATGTAAAAGTAGGAATTGGGCATAATATTATATACCATTATAAGTAGACCTTCATCTCTCTACATTCAGGTGAGAAATCTTCTGCACTCAACATTAAGAACTAGATCATGATTTTCCACACTAATGTTAAGTCCTTCAGTCCTGCTATGTGGGTCAGAAACTTGGCACACGTGTCGTGGGAAGCACTTCCAACACGCTGCTGCAGGGTTTCATCAAAAGCTGTCTTCTCTGATTACATACTGAAGATTAGGAATAATTAGCAACAAGAAAATCTGGTTGACAAAAAACCAATCAAGAACCTATTACCCAACAAATATGGAGAAGAAAATGTAGATGAATTGAAAAAAACACTGACGAAGTCTTTCACGTATTGATTTTTCGTAGGAATTTTGTTTGAGTGCATGGAGGACTTCATCATGAGCTGACATCAGTTAGACAACCACTGGAAAACAAGCTGGGAGTACTGGACATCTGTGTCATCCTGTCTTGGAACTCTTCAGCAGCGCGCACCCACCCAGTCAAACAAAATCCTTACAAAACCAATACTTGAAAATTAATCTGATGCTCACTAGCGACTTGCCCTATTCAGGCATTGACCTGGGGTTCCAGTGAGAAGCTGTGACCAGTAGGGTACAGCAGGTTTAAGATGAGACAGTAACTCATCGAAGAAGACATCGTGAAATGGTCGTGCTATGTTGTCAACTGGCAGAAGTTAGAATTCATGGGCTGGCTATTGGATCGGGTCTGATCCCAGTGGCTTGATGGTCTAAGAGCTCGCTACCCTTGTAACCCGAAGGTACTGGGTTCGAACCTCCTGTGTTGGGTGCTCATGATGAATACCCCATCCAGTGATGAAGTCGTTGAACAACATCGCGCACCAGGCCATCGCTCGACTGGAGTTTGAATGGGAAATAATGGGTCGGGAGTTGTGCCGAAGGTAGCACTGATGAGGAGATCAAAGATTTCAGACAATCAAGTGGCCAGCTAAAGAGAACTACAGAGTTTAGAAGAAAGTGAAGATGTTCTGCCGAACGCCTGTATTCCATTTGGTGACAAAGATGAAAATAACAATAAATAACAGTCTCACCTTTTATCATACTGTAACGACAGAAGACAGGGACCAGGCAACAGATCGTTTATTGAGAAAATCAACAGATATTTATGGATTTTTATACACATTATTATTCGTTATTGTTAGCAGAGAAGCAACGTCTTCTGATTGGTTGTTTCCTGGCTGAAGATTATACTGTCGTCTCTTTGTGGCCGTTTCTTAGAGAGTCCGGTGATATATTTGCTAATCGTATCCGCCCACATTAAGTCTGCTGTGATTGGTTGTTGAGTTCCTCAAGGTTAAACTTTTTTATTGTTTTTACTCACGACGCTGATTCATGATGTAAACATTTACGTGAATTGTTGCCTACAGTTTAAGGTGGTGAACAGCTCTCACCACATTAGTACTGTGTGATTTTAAACCAGTGAATACATGGCAACTACCAAATATTTCTAGACTATTTACCTTATTAGGATCAGTCATTCTAGCTGTAGCTAAAATTCAATGTTCCAAATTAGCTGCAGGATATCTTCAACACGTACCATCTTCGCTCAGTGTTTAATACCAGTTGGCTGGCCAGTCGTTAAGTCTGAAGATTTATATAATGAAAACAAATACATAAGAAGAACATTACTAGTGAATCAATTCCCATTGAAATTTATTGAAAAATGTATTGGAACCAGCGAGCAAAATAAGCGTAGGTCTGATAACCCTACACATCTTGTCTCTATAATTACTTTTTTATTTCCTTCACGTTCCCGGTGGAACATAGGGCTTCAAGCTGGAGGCTCGAAGTTTCTGTAGCAGTGTTTACTTTTACAGGATGGGGTTGCTAGCCTCATGCCCAACCTTTCCGCTTTACCTGTCTTATTACTGGATAAGTGGGGGGAAGTGCGTCGGTGGCCGAGGATCGAACGGCGAACCATGTGCATGGTCGGCGAGCGTCCTAGTCGCTATGCCACCGACGCACAAGAAGCCGCCGCCCGACGAGGGGCTCGAATCACCGACCCTCAGATTAAAAGTCTAGTGCTCTACCGACTGAGCTAACCGGGCCAAAATCCGTTAGCAGAGCGTGGTTTCTGTCCACGGACCCCTGGGTTATGGACTCAGCACGCTTCCACTGCGCCACTCTACTCCAATAAATATGGAACGCTTCACGATTTTGCGTGTCATTCTTCCGCAGGGGCCATGCTAATCTTCTCTGTATCGTTCAAATTTTAGTATATGTACCGCCGAAGCGAGTACAAAATCCACACAGTGATACACCCATTGACTGGGTATTGGCTTTCAGGAGAACCAAAGACGCCCACCCCTGCCTCTTGCGAGATGAGACCGGTATGCAGGATCATCCTCTGGCGCAACCACTCGAGAGCCCTCTCCCTCGGTGGACCAATATAATATGCTTCACAATAGAGGAGCTAGGTCTCCTGTCTTTCACCACTAAAGGGGTTCTGGGCATTCTATTTACTTCTGGAGCCATTTAAGAATACGCTATGAAACCAGCCCTTGCTTGTAGAGATCGCTGAGTCCTCCCTATGTATGTGTCCAGTCCACATGTACATTCAAATGAGGAAAAATATCTTGTTATGATTGTCAAGCCACTAGGATAGATCAAAGTAGTAGATGGGAGTCATTTAGATTATCGGAACCCACGGAATTAAGCCACAGGTAGAATGACCGATTCTGGTAACTTAAGTTATCTTGGAAAAGTTTAGCCCTCATGCAATATATTCTCTTGTACGTAATCATTCGACATACTGGAATGGGGCGAATATACATACAGTAATAAAGTTAGGCGGAGAAACAAGTTCGTCGCATCAACCAGCAGGGAGTAGTAGACAGCTGTTTCGTCCTAGTTTAAGACCCTTCGTCAGTGCGCACACACTACCAGAGTTCCAACCCTGGGGCTTTTCGGTTACGAAGCAGTGACGTATGTAGACCACTCAGCCACTGGGGTCGAACCCAGCAGTGCATGAATTCCAGCTTCTATCAGCGCAACCTATAGCCAGCGTCACAGGCGAGTGACTGTGTGGTGAGAGCTGGCTGCTAGTCAAAGTTGATAGACATTAATTTACGTCAATGTTTATGTTCCAAATATTGGTCGTGAGAAAATATGAACAAAGACTGATTCAACAACCAAGCAGAGCACATTTTGCGTAGGCGAATACAGTTAACATATAGATGGTCTGACATTCAAGAAACAGCCACAAAGAGATGCAAGGTTAACTTTCAGCGAGAAAAAACCACCAATCAGAAAACTGTGTTTGTCTGCTATCAATAATCTATAATAATGTACATGAAAATCTATAAATATGTGTTGATTTCCTTGATAAACGATATGTTTGGCTGGCTGGCTTGCCCTTGTCTTCTGTTGTTACAACTGTCCTCCATTATGGATAAAATTTTATTTTGATAGAATCACACAATGGTGTTACACAGTAATATTTACTGATGACCACATTTCGAGCACAATTTATTGCCACTCATAATCAATCATATCAAGGCGATACTCACACAAATTTCTGGCTTCATTTATAGACATGAGTAAAAGCTGATGATTAGACATTTGAATAAAATCAATATAAGATAGAGTACATTCGGAAATAATAATATTAGTGTTATTCATCAAATACAGTCAGATGGGAAATAAGATGTTTTTATAGTAAAACAAATAAATAAATAACTTGTTAGTGTTATAAAGTGAGTTGTCCTAAAAATTTTGGCATTATTTGTTATCCCCTGATTTGACTGGTAATAATGTAACAACAGAAGACAAGGGCCAGCCAAACAGATCGTTTATTAAGGAAATCGACACATATTTATAGATTTTCATGCACAGTCTTCTGATTGGTTATTATTCACTGAAAGTTAACCTTGCATCTCTCTGTGGCTGTTTCTTGAATATCAGATTATCTATTTGCTAACTGTATCCGCCTACGCCAATTGTGCTCTGCTTGGTTGTTGAATCAATCTTTGTTCATATTTTCTCACGACCAATATTTGGAACATAAACATTGACGTGAATTACTGTCTATCAACTTTGACTAGCAGCCAGCTCTCACTACAATAATATCTTCCATACATATCTCTGGTATTTGCACTAAGTCACTTCTATTGCGTGTATTGGGAGTAGACTCGATGAACCAGGCAGGATTCAGCAATCAATCTTTATCTCTCTCCATCTGCCTATATTACTTTTTGGAATTTCGACTCTGCTTCACCCACACCATTGTGGGGTTGTGTGTTAATGCATGCAGTGGACCCAGTTAAACAAAATAATATATTTTACAAAATACCTTACAATGACTGTGAGAGAGGTTAACTACATAGGTCAAACCAGTAGATCAGGAGTAGTGATATTGCCTGTCAGAACATAAGAATTTAGCTAGGGTAAGAATGGTCGACCCCACCACAGAAGATAAGTAATTTAGAGAAAAAATTCAGCTATAGCACCTCATGCATTAACACACAACCACACAATAGACTGGATGCGACAGAGTCAAAATTCTAAGAGGTAATATAGGAAATCGGAGATAGATAGAAATTGATTACTGTATCCTTGTTCATCGAGCCGATATGTCGTCACATGATGTCTGCCTTGTTTTGACAGTCTGATATATTTTTGCTATGTGTATATTGATCGATATTCCATTATAACTTGAAATATGCTTTGTCTGTCCACTAACTAAATAAACAATGTATGACCTTTTTGTCACATGACATTGCAACCAATCATAATCCAGTGGCGTTAAATCACACTTTCGTACTCTACGTACTTTTCCACTTACACTCTTATGTGACAGTTAACTTTCCTTGTTGGAAAATACGTACGTATCTTCGTGAACGTGGGTGTCTTCTGATTTTCCTCTTCGCGTCAGGACAAATTAACTACTCAACAATACCAGTCTGTACGTTATCGTACGTTAGATCTCATTAGCGCGTATTTACACTCAGTCACTCCATAACTTATTGGCGACGACAGCATAATACGAGTCTAAACCCAACACATGCAATAAAAGCGACTCGATGCAAATACCAGAGATATGCATGGAAGAGGCAAAGTTAAACTTCAAGCAACACTAACTGCCAATTAGTGAATGACCTCAAACGCACCAATCACCTGAAGGATGCATTTTTATGTATGGAATACATGTATTTGTGAAAAAAAAACAGACATAACAACTGTATAAAATTGTTACAGAGGATACCATCCTCTCACATGTGATAAAAGTAGCTCTCAGTTTTAGGTTGGAGTATCAACAGAGTATAATTCTATTGTGAGTAAAATTTGTTTCGATTAAGTTTCAAAGTGTTATACAGTGGTATTTACTGAGCAATAAATTGTGCTGGAAACATGATCATCAGTTAATATTACTGTATAACACTGTGAGAATTTGTCAAAATAAATTTTACCCACAATTGAATTATACTCTACCACAGTGCACAAGTTTTATTCTTATATCAATATATATATATATATATATATATATATATATATATATATATATATATATATATACGTGCAGACATACTGAAAGCTGTCATGACTTTAGACAAACTGTCTCATGACATTCACATAACTAGTTAGAATAAGTTGTATAATATATATTTGTCAAGTGAAATGAACCAATCAGATGTTAGCATCAGCTTGAATGTATGTATGTAGGTGTACATAATATGTCAGCGTAAAAATCAATAACATATTATGCACACACACACAAACACACATTAACGCGTATATTGAATAATGCTGCTTACAGCTGTTCTGTACTCCTATTATCATTTTATTATTTGCACTAGTATTAATCCTGTAAACCTGTTATTATTGTCGGATTATTTTTGCGCAAATTCATACTGGAGATTTAAATATGGGTGAGTGGTAATTTGATTTTTTTTGAGGATTACAGTAATTTCTTATGAATAAAAGTTATTTATCCTCAGTGTTAACGCCTAGGATTGAGCAAAATAAAATACAAGACATTGAGTGTTTAAACGATTGTCTGCCTGCTGATTGGCTGGCTGACAGACTGACCGAATAATTGATTGATTGACTGACTGATAAGGAAAACGTATATAAAAACTAGACCCATAATGGAAGAAGAATTATTCTGTCATAGTGTATTACAATAGAGAAGAATGTAGGATAAAACTAATATTTAATTGAATTTTTGACTTTCCCATCGATTGATTGGACCGAATTGCTTGGTCTCAGGTTGACATGTCTAATTCAATTAAATTTTAATATGACCCGTTGCACAAGAGGTGGTTCTCGTGGCCCAAGTGGTCTAATGGATAACGCTTTGGCGATTGAATCTATGGGCACTGGGTTCAAGCCTTGGTGCGGACATCATCACTCACTGAGAAATGAAGGTACATCCAGCTGGCGAACGAATCCCAAATAGGACGAAATGCGCATCTTGGATTTCACTGCTAGTCACCATCCAACAGTTAAATAAAACTAATACTTCTAGAGAAAAAACCAAGATTTTTAGGCAGAATGAAATTTAGACTGAGGTAAAAAGTTAAATCATAGCTATCCAAAGGGTATCAAACTCAAAACTGACCCTTAAGTGATCAATCCAGAATAACCAGTATATTTTACACAAAAATGGCGTCTCCATAATAGAAAAATATAGAGATAACAATGATGATCGTTACCTTTACCTACCTGGGAAGCATTGTTTCAAATACAGGCGGACAGAACTGATGACAATATCAAGGCAAGGATCAGGAAAGCAAGACAAGCTTTCATTACTCTCTCAAGTCTGTATGGAGGTCAACAGCACCCAGCATGAAAATGAGAATAAGATCCGGATTTTCAACTCCAATGTGGAGTCAGTGCTACTCATTATACGAGTCAGAGACTTGGCGCCGCGTCATAATGAGCAACTCAAACAAACTACAGACATTCATTAACAGTTGCCTTCCCTCAATACTACTCAAGATCAGATGGCCGGCCAGAAAAGATCAGCAACAGATCTCTGGGAACGAACCAACCAGGAACCGATTGTGAAACAAATAAGCAGGAAGAAATGGAGGTCGATCGGCCATACTCTGAGAAAACAAACCATCAAGTGACATCACTAGACAAGCCATTGCTCGAGTGGAACACGACAGAGTGGGAAGCGGCGAGTTGGTCATCAGTGCAAGGGTGACTTGGAGGAGGTCATGTGAAGAGGAGATGAAAGCATGTGAGGAGACTTGGAACCAGCTGAAAACTTTAGCAGAGAACCGAACGCAATGGAGACGTGTGGCTGAAGCCCTATGTTCCTCTAGGAATTAAAGGAAATAATAATATAATAATAAATTATGATCCTTAAAAAATTTGCTAGGAAAATATAGATAATAAAAATTATGATTGTTGTTTTCTTGAGTTCCGAGTGGAACATAGTGATCCAAGAGCACGTCTCCACTTTCTGCGTATTCTCTGTGATCCTCTTTAGCTGGGCCCACGATTGCGCATAGTTTCTTATCGCCACCTCCTACGATCTCCCCCATGTCACTGCTGGGATCCCCATTCGTCGTTTCCAGTTCGGGTCCCACCCGAGGGATGGGTTGATGTGTGATGTCATTCTACAATCTTCTCAGCCTAATCCATCTCCAGTTTATTCACTATATTTCTTGACCAACAAGTTCTTGATTGGATCGTTCCCACAGTATCTGGTTGCTGATTCTTCCTGGCCGGTTATCTGATATTCATTATGGATTGGATTGATCTGTTGATAAAAGTCTGTAACCTGCAGTTGGAAGTACTTTTCTTAACGCGCGTGTCAAGTTTCTAACCTATACAGAAGAAGCGCTGACTGATTTAACATTCATGTTGAAAATCCTAGAGAAATTTGTTGTTTATGCTGAGTGAATGCAGAAGATTTCAACATATATTTCAGAGTGATGAAATTCTGTCTTGCCTTCTCAATTCTTGCTTTGTCGTCTTCATCCGTTCCGATAGTGGTTAAAACGATGTTGTCTAGGTAACGTTTTATTATTTTTTTTATTTTTTGATTACAGTTTGATTCCACACCGTATTTTTTGGTACAGGTATGGAATTTTCAGCTTGTGATATAGGTAGCCCAAATTTTGCAGGCCGAACATAGATATCAAGTGTGCGTTGGCAGGGAATAAAACCCCGAACCATGCGCATGGTCGGTGAGAGTCCTAACCACTGTGCCACCGACGCACAGTGTGGGAAATGACCTATTTCAAATTTCTCCTGTTGATAGTTATTGGTTGCTTACTTTCACACAACCGTTTTCTCTATGTTTACTTGAAATCCCGTCTTTGACGCCTGTCTCTTCTGCCGGTATGTTGGTTCACACCTTTAAGTCCTCCAGTTCGTGTGAGATGAGGCATAATTCATTGGATCTTCTAGAGACTTCTTATGGGTCCAACGTATTCCTGTCTTCACTCCTCACCCACCGTGTGCCAAATAATCCAGTCAGTCACAAGTGGGAATATCACTTGTGATATTTAGCAGACAGCCTTATTTTACTCCATTTTGTCTGCACTTCAAAGGCTTTGCTGAGTTTTCCGTTGGGGATCACCTGACACATGGTATTGTCACACAGCTATTGAATGAAGCTGATAAACATTTGGGGCATCTCAAAGTGTCGAAGCAGTTTCCAAATTACTTCTTGGTCAGCTCCGTTGAAGGCCTTTTCAAAGTTGATTAAACTGAGTCAGAGATTTGACTGCCATCCTATGATTTGTTCAATGATGACGCGTAGAACTGCAATTTGATCAGCACATGATTTGCCATACCTGAGTTCAGCCTGTTCTGATAGGCGGAGGTCTGCGTCCAGTACACCCTTTATTCTCTCCTGGATGATGCGACTTAATATTTTACTCGGAGTAGACATGAGTATTATTCCACACCAATATTTGCAGAAGCCTAAGTCGCCCTTCTTTGGTAACTTGACAAAGTAGCCTTTCTTCCAATCAGCAGGTACCTTTCCTTCCTTCCAAATTTTTTGCAATAGTGGCATGAGCGCACCTGCCGCAATCTGTGGGTCCTTTTTCATTGTTTCAGGGGGAATTCCATCACAGGGTTCAAATGTCCTTCCACGAAGGTTTCTTCAGTGGTACCACGTGGTGTCTCCTTCTTCTCTGTTACATCTGCAGTGAAGGTATCTCTCAGTTTCTGAGTGCTGACCTTGAATTGTAGTTTATCTCCAGTTGTTCTGAAGGCTTTCAGCTTAATCTTGAAGGTTGATTGGACTGGATAACGGCCTGAGCCCACATCTGTTCCCCTTTTCTACTTTGTGACCAGAAGCCTAGCTGCGTCTTCGCTTCCTTTAGCAGCACTGAGATGAAATCTACCTGCTTTTTGTTGTGTCCATCAGGCGAAATTCATGTTCCTTTGTGAATATCCTTGTGCTTATACACGTTGCCTTCAATCGCAGAAGTCTTCGAAAAGTTCTCCGTTCTCATGCATTTCGCCGAGCAAAAGCCTCTAGACCCATGATGAGTTCTCTTTCTGTATTGTCTGCTCGAAGTTCAGCATTCGTGTCACCCATTAGGATTTTGCTGTTACCATTTGGGGTGTTGTCTATAACTGTTTGCAGTTGTCTATAGACATCTTCCTTCTCTTGTTATACGTCATTTATAGGTTTGTGACATCCGATGATTGTAACCTATTACAAATAAAAATCCAAATATAAACCAGTCACAGCGTTTTGTCAATAGGTTCTTAAGATTTTATTCCAGAGACTTTCCAGGAGTATACGAAGAATGGTTTACTCAGAAAACCCATGTTTCTCATTCTCTAGCCGACGAACGACTGGGACGCAAACGAATGATAGATAGCTAGATAGTTTTGCCACATATATGTGTATTTATCAGTTCAACTGCACCTGTGGTGATAGTTACGTTGGGCGTACTACTAGACAGATTAGCCAACGTGTTAGTAAATATTTACCATCGTGGTTTAACGAAGGACAGACAAAAACAATCCGTAGCTCAATTCTGTCACATTTAATTGATAGTGGTCATGTAGTCCAGAAAACGAAAGCCTTCAAAGTAATTCATTGTATCCCACCGAATCTTTCCAACAGACTTCGAATTCGTCTACTGCACACACACACAGCTGTGGCGATAGGCATTCGAACTATTAAGCCTAAACTATGCATTCAAAAGAAGTTCGTACAGCCATTATCCCTCCCGTGGCCTAATAAGACATAACCAACTAAAGACTTCTACACCACCCCTTGTTTATATTCTCAACTCCTTTCTTATCATCCCTTAATTTTATCACATCTTCATTAAAAACGTGTCTCATATACTTCCCTTACAATCTAGCATTATTAATTCGGTCCATTCGTATTTCTTAGCCTTTATTGACTACTTCCACGTGAACATTTGTTTGTTCTCATTATTCATGTTATCACAGAGCGCCTCACCTTTCATCTTTATTATCGATAGAACCATTATTATTACTAATTGCATAATATATATGCACAATCTTATCTTATGGACAAAACACCGTGATTGGTTTATATATTTGAATATTTATTTGTAAAGTTATATCTTCATATTAGATTCAAGCCTGATGAGATCTAATCGAAAGCACAATATTGTTCAATCAAGTGTTTTGTTCTAAAATAAGTCCTTCAAAGTTATATACAAGATCCGATCAAATCTCTCAAAGGGAGTGAGATCAGGGTATCCGTGCATCAGCATAGCTAAGGCACTAGCGATCAAAAAGTTCACGCCAACGTTATGTATTCAAAAGTAATACGTCCAACCTTTGTCTTTACCCTAGCTACTTTAAACATTCAGTTCTCTGATTAGTGATTGGACTATCTTTTTAATATTATTAATCCCTAGTTGCAATTTCGCTAATTCGACCGTCTACTGAAAATAGCTGTGGGACTTCCTTTCCTCACCCACTTACTGCCTACTTCGATATCGCCAAGTTAAACTTTAGGCACCAGTGGAGAGCAATCGCATCAATGAATTACCTTGGAACCCTCATTGAGCGAGGTGCTGAAACCTGGTAAATAATTTTGTATTCATGAATAAAATATGCCATAACAGGCAAGTTTCAGGTTGGGTTGGGAAAAGATGAAGTTAAGCTTTAAACTAAGGATAGATTAGGGTTAGGTTAACCTAATGAGGGTGACATTAGAGTTGGTTAGAGTTCAATTAGGGTTAGTTTAGGGATATTTTCACAACAGGGTTAGATTATAGGAGGAGGAAAGGTTACCTCGTGAAACTACCAAAGAAGGGAAGGCCTCACTCTGCAAGAACTGGCGAGGAATCATACTCCTGTCGACGCCAAGTAAAATCCTGAGTCGCATAATCCTGGAGAGATTAAAGGATGCACTGGAGACAACTCCGACCAGAACAAGCTGGATTCAGGAAAGGCAAATCATGTACTGACCATATGGCGACTCTACGCATCATCATCACAGAACAAAGCATGGAATGGCAATCAAACCTCTACCTCAACTTTATAGACTTTGAGAAAGCCTTCGACAGACACAGTTGACCGCAAAGTAATTTGGAAACTACTCAAGTACTACAGAATACCCCAAATATTCATCAACCCTACTCAACAGCTGTACGACAACGGCACCTGCCAAGTGATCCACAACGGAAAACTCAGCGAGGCGTTTGAAATAAACACAGGAGTCAGACAAGGGTACATATTATCACCAATTATATTCCTAATTGCGGTGGACTGACTAGATTATGCGTGAGGCAGTGGGAAACGAGAAGAAAGGGGTATCCTGTCTGGACCGATGTGAAGAACCTAGAAGACCTGGATTTCGTGTTATGATGATTTATGTTTGATGTCACACAAAATCGAGGACCTACAAGCGAAAACCGACCGACAAACTGGTCGAAGAAGCAGCCGGTGACAACAGGACTCAAGGTGAACACAGACAAGACGGAGGTGATGAAAAGAACCAACCAACCGACAACAACTACAGCAGCAATATCCAGCGCCAGTCACCATCATCAACGGGAGGGATTTGAAAGAGGTTACTTCACTCACTCACTTATCTGGGGAGCATTGTCTCAACTACAGGAAGTCGGAACGGACGAGGATGTCAAATCGAGCGAAAATCGGAAAGGCGAGAAACACATTCATCAACCAACTGAAACCAACCTGGAAATCTCCATCACTCAGCCAGAATCAACAACAAAATTCAGTCCAATTTTCAATACAAACGTCATGTCAGTCAGTTCTTCTATACGGATCAGAAACTTAGCGACAGCCTGTTGCAGACCTGATCTTCATCAACAACTGTCTTCGCTGGATCTATACTGAAGATCAGATGGCCGGGCCGGGCCGGGAACAATCACCAACAAGAAACTATGGGAAGAAACAAACAAAACAAGAACAAGCCAATCGCCAACCAACAAATATGCAGAAGAATGTGGAGATGGATTGGACACTCACTCACTGACGGGACCGCTGGGTGACATCGCGCCTCAAGCCCTCGAGTGGAACCAGGATGAAAGGGGAACGGCGAGTGGGACGTCAGTGCAAGAGTGACATGGAGGAGATCGTGTGAAGAGGAGTATGGACTAGCATGGATGGAGGTGAAAAGTACAGCTGGAGGAAGACAGAAGCAAGTGGAGACGTGCAGTTGAAGCCCTATGTTCCACTAGGAACCCAAGGGAACAATAATAAATAATAATAATAAGAGAAAGGTATCCTGTGTAACAGTTGCATGCCTTTTAATTCATCACTTTGATGAATAAATTTATTTTATACGGAAAAATCACCTTTATCATTTGGTTGGTGCATTCAAGGTCATTTGTTCGTTGGTACTTACTAGTGCTTAAATCTTAGGAGTTTGGCTTGTAATGATCACGGATTGATATTAGTTACAGAACCATTGAAAACCAGCACTGCAGTACTCGACAACTGTTTCATCAGTGGAGTTTGGGAATCATTTGCAGTAGACACGCCCCCCCACAGGAGGTTCGAACTCAGGACCTTCTGGTTACAAGCAAGAAAGCTTGTACACCTTTCAGCCACTTGGACCCGATTCAGTGACTAGCCAAGGAATTCTAACTTCTACCGATTGGTGATTTAACGCGACTGGCACTAACCAATGTCATCGGTGGGAACTCTCTTCTCACACTTGACTGGATAGACCTCACTGGTCACGACTTCTCAACAGAACTCCAGGACACTTTGTCCTGTAGCAAGTCAGTCATCAGCGAGTATCAGATTAATTTTCGTTTGTAAGCTTAAATGTTAACTTCGCCATATATGCACAAATGCATAGCCTAGTCGACGACTTCGTCGATAAGAAAATTTTCTTCGCTGAAACCGTCGTTTATTATTATTATTCTCTTAAATACCTTTTCCTATGATCTCATGTGTCTACTCCATTTTTATATTTCATATTCTTTGCGAAAAAAACACATACAACAACAATACTTAGATACCGGTTCAAATTCAGTATGGGATATTCTGCCTACCAGTGTCCTACTATCTGTATCCGATATAAACACCTTGGACAAGTGTTCATTTTGTATGGAAAAGTACTCAATCGGTGATGAGGTTATTTGGTTACCTTGCTTTCATGCATTCCATTATTATTGTTTTCTAGATTGGATTTTAGAGGTAATTATTGATTTTTTTTCAATTTAATTATGATTACTATTAATGTTATTATTATTGCTTGTACTAGTAGTGTAACAACAGAAGACAAGGGTCAGTCAACAGATCGTTTATTAAGCAAATCAACATATATTTATATATATTTCATGTACATTATTATAGCTTATTCAAGTAGACAAACACAGTCTTCTGATTGGTTGTTTTTTGCTTGTGACTGGTTTCTCAGAAAGTTAAGCCATATATATATATATATATATATATATATATATATATATATCTGCGAATCGTATTTGCCCACGTCAAGTCTGCTGTGATTGGTTGTTGAATCAGTCTTGTTCATATTTTCTCACAGCCAATATTAGTGACCTAGACATTGATGTAGATTAATGTCTACCAACTTTGGCTAGCAGCTAGCCTGCTCTCACCACAGTACTAGTACCATTTCCAATGCAGATTTCGTTATAAACAGTTTAGAATATTATATAGCATAGCTCATTGTTGCTTTATAGTTTGAGGCTCTTAAGAAGTAATATAAAGACATCGAAACTGGGATCGAATTCCATAAATGAATCACAGGTTACATGCCCTAGCGTTGGAATTGAAAAGGGTTTGTGAATTCTAACTCCTGTAAATTGGCGATATAATACTACTGACATTCAACAATATTGAAGAATATCTACTTCACTTTGATTTAGTATACACTCCAGAGGCCAAACCGTTTCATTGGAACTTCAGGAAATCCAACCTATAACCATTCATAAGTTGGAGATTGTGTTTCATGACAGGAGAACACATATTATGATACAGTGTCCATGTAATAGAGAAGATTTGTAGCTCAGATGGATGTTATTGAATTAGGTGTGTTCTTTGAATAGCTGGTTGATTTAATTGCAAAGCTATCGGCGTCCACATTCTAGACAACATCCCCCCCCTTTAGTATAAAATGAACTTATTTAAATTCTCCATGAATGGTGTAATTGTATCTGAAGTCGTTATGCAAAGAATAAAATTAATAGTCCTACATATAATGAAATGAAAAACTTGGAGGATCTGGATTTCGTCGATGGTATATGTGTCTGATTTCCCACAAACTCGAAGATATCCAAATGAAAAGCAACAAGTTGGTGATAGAACAAGCATCAAAGATAGGACTTCAGGTGAACATCGAGAAAACAGATGTGGTGATGAAGGTTCCTGGCCAACACCAACAGCAACAACAACAACAGACAACAATCAGCCAGCATAAATGGGAGGAACCTGAAAGAAACAACCTCCTTTACCTACCTGGGAAGCATCGTTTCAAATACAGGCGGACAGAACTGATGACAATATCAAGGCAAGGATCAGGAAAGCAAGACAAGCTTTCATTACTCTCTCAAGTCTGTATGGAGGTCAACATCACTCAGCATGAAAATGAAAATAAGATCCGGATTTTCAACTCCAATGTGAAGTCAGTGCCACTTACTATACGGATCAGAGACTTGGTGCCGCGTCATAAAGAGCACCTCAAACAAACTACAGACCTTCATCAACAGCTGTCTTTGCTCAATACGAGATCAGATGGTCGGTCAGAAAGGATCAGCAACAGGGATCTCCAGTAATGAGCGAACCAACCCAGCAAGACCTGATTGTGCAACAAATAGGCAGGAAGAAATGGAAATGGATTGGCCATACTCTGAGGAAACAAACCATCAAGTGACATCCCTAGACAAGCCATTGCTCGGGTGGAACTCGACAGAGTGGTAAGCGGCGAGTTGGTCGTCAGTGCGAGGGAAGAGATCATACGAAGAGGAGATGAAGGCATGCGGGCAGACTTGGAGCGGGTTGAAAAAGTTAGCAGAAAACAGAAGGCAATAGAGACGTGCAGCTGAAGCCCTATGTTCCTCTAGGAATTAAAGGAAATAATAATACATATAATTAAACCAAAAATCTGGGTACATTACATTGTTGATACATTTGTAATAATTAAAAGAAATGATTTGAAATATACCCATAAATTAAGAAACAACATATTTGAAGACATTAAATTCGCAAAAGAATAAGAATTAGGCAGCCAAATTTCATTCTTAGATACCTTAATGAGAAGAACTAACACAGGAAATTTAGAAACACAGGTATGTAGAAAATCAGCGCACACAGACCAATTACTCAAGTATAACAGTAATAATCCGATAACCCACAAAAGAAACTCTGTGCAGAGACATTGTTCAAAAGATCATCAATAAAATCTTCAAAATCAATGTTTTTCTATGTGTGGTTAAGAGACTTGTCATGTCAACCGCGAAGAATTTCCAACAGCTTTCAGTAAACTTTTATCAATAGCTACCTCCTTCGCCGGTTTTATATTCAAGATTGGATGGTTGGCCAGAGAAGGCTATCAGGAAGGAACTCCGACAACAAGGGCGTCAGTAACGGCCTGTCATTCAACAAATATGCAAAAGCAAACTGAGATGAAGAAAGAATGACTAAATTTGCAATACGAAATGATGTCATTCTACAGCATAGATTCTCATCAGCTACTGCGAACTACCTGAAATTACAATGGTTATAAAAAAATTGGCAATAACATGACTCAAGGTTTTTGAATGGTATTAGAGAAGACGTTATAAAATTACCACATCGGAAATATAAGCATTGCAGCTGGCTTTGGTGTAAGTTACCATTAATTTATATGTCTTTCAAAATAGAAAATGAAGTGGGAGACGGAGATAGAAAACGGAAAAATCTAATTAACAGGGTTAGCTTGCAAGTTCACATAGCAACTCAAGAAGGTTATAATTCAGCGGAGAAAATTCTTTTCATCGACGAAATCATCTTCAGAGGCTGTACAGTCGTATTTATACTTACAAAAATATATAGTGGTCTCTTATTGAGTAATAAGAGGTGATATAATTAATATCTCATGTGGAGCTAGTTATATTGTCTGTACAAAGCGCACACTTTCCAAACACATCTCTGAACATTATCCGGCATGGTTAGCTAAGGAACAATGCAAGACAATTACTAGCCGAATTCTCGAGGATTTGGTGAACTTAGGCCACGCAGCCCCACCACAGTCGTCTTTCAAGGTCATCTCCAAAGTGAAGCTAAATGATACAAAGGGCTTTTGCGTATGGTGGAGGCGCTGGCGATTCATCAGTACAACCCTGAACTATGTATACAGAAAAAGTATGCCCAGTTTCTTATTCTACTTTGGTCTTAACCTCTTCACTAGTCGTCCTCTGTAAAAAATTTTGATTTTTTTCTTTTCTTTTTTTAATTTTTAATTTTACTTTTAGTTTACTTTTGCTTCAATGATTAATTCACTATTATCTCTCTCATATGCTCCTTTTGTATATTTTCACACTTGTTAAATTGACACTCAAATACCACCTTTATTCTCACACAATAGCAATTTTAACCTTATCATATTTCTATCTTTGTGCCATTGAGTACCACGTAATTTACAACTTTTAATTTTCACATCTAAAGCCACTTTTGAGTAATTATATAAATTATGTCACCTCCTATTACTCAATAATAGACCACTATACATTTTTTATAAGTATAAATACGACTGTACAGCCTCTGAAGATGATTTCGTCGATAAAGAAAATTTTCTTCGCTGAATTTCTCTTTTATTTTCTTCAGGGTTATAGTTCATAAGATTTAAAACTTTCTCAGTGATCTGAAATCACTAATATGGATGACTAATCAATAACAAATTGAATAACTCTGTTTCTGAATGCATAAATTTGGTTTGAAATGTTTGATTGCAATTGCTTCATGAAATCCCAGTAAATTTGCTGTCCTTTGTATGTTTAATATTTTGAAGGATTTTAGAAACCTCTACGAAATGGCTGGTATCCACAAGGTGTCTGGTATAATTGCACTTTGCAAATATCTCCTTCCTTTTAGGCATAAGTTCCTTAGGATATACTCAGAAAAACGGGGAGAAGCCCTTCTTTTTGTCCTTCCAGGGTAATTGCTCCTTCAAGTGCACGTAAATTTATAAGTATCAGTTGGAGGTGACATCAAGATTGAACTATAAGGTCTGGCTTTATGAAAACTTATTGGTCTGCAGAGATTTGGCCGACTTCCATTTAAATAATGAATTCATATCAGGTGGATAACCATTGAAAACTATCAAGGAGTACTAGTCAGGTGTTTCGTCCAAATTTAGGACTCTTCAGCACTAGGGAGCTAACTCAGAACCTTCATGTTACAAGGCTAGCCCAATGATCAAGCAGTCATTGAGAAGAGATCCAATCGCCGTCCCATGAATTCTTTTCTTCTACTTCTTTACGTTTCTAGTAGAACCTAGAGCTTTGAAGTTTCGGTAGCAGTGGCATTTATTTTTATGGTATGGGGCTGCTATCCTCATGCCCAACCTTCCCTCTTCATCAATCTTATTAATGGCTTAATGAGGTGAAGGAGCGCATCAGTGGCCGGGGATCAAACCCCAAACCATCTGCATGGGTGGTGAGCATTCTTTCATTGTACCACCGACACACACTCGTGAGCTCTAACTCCTGCCAATTTGCAAAATATATATAGCAAGAACCACGTCAGCCAATGCCATCAGCGAGTATTACTGATACTCATCCAGACGAACTAGGATGAAATAGCTTTCCAGTACTCTCTATCGGTTTCCAATGATTCACTAATCGATATCAGTTCATGATCTAACTTGACATATATGTGATTCGTATTAAAGATAAATTTTTGTGAGATTGAAAATGAAATCTATAAAGGTTTATTTTTACCGGTTTTTTGCTAATTTATCAATCAATAAATATAATATAGTGTGACGAATGTCCTATATGTCGATGGCCAATGCTCACTTTTGAATGATAATCTAACACAGCGTGGTGGGTGAAATGGGTTGCGGGGAGGTGGGGGGGGGCGGGCAGTGAAAGAACACAGAAAGGCATCTATCTCTTCAATGATTTTCAAAGATCAAATGTATTTGCATTAACATTCTGTTCACCCTCTCTTTATCTATCTATCCATCTCTTGTCTTTCAATTGGGGTCTACTGAACAGCTATGCACCTCATTTTTCTCCCATATAAGTGTAAATATCTCTCGATTACTTCTTAAAAATTTATTGATTTTGATTATGACAATGAAGAAAATTTTGATCTACGCTTTATCGATTTTTTATTCTGTTCTATCAGTGTTCTCACAAGAAATCTTTGCTAGTTTTTAATTCATTGAAAATTCCTATTGAAACATCTGAAAAATCAGAACAAGGGATTAAGAGAGGCGACTGTTTTCAGAGGATTTCTCATCAAGCTGTACAACCGTGCATATATATGTTTTTAAGAAATTATATCCGGTGGGGAAATTAGGTCAAAGTTGTGAATACATGAAATAATAATAATAATAGTAGTAGTAGTATGAAATGCAATTAAAATATTTGTGCTTATAATCATAGTTAAATGTCAAGTGGCAAAGCAAATTAATGTCATATATAGAATAATACATAAAGTGTATAGATTTTGGAAAGGTATACATAATTATAAGATTAGTAGACGAATATAAAATGTTACATAACATGGTGTGGAATTCGATAAGATAGAATTCAATATTGTAAAAATAAAAAAGTAAAAATTTAATAATTTTGCTTTTAGAATGACAAGTGGGTCAAGTGGAAAAGATTCAGAGCGGGAGTAGTAATAATAATAATAATAATAATAGTAATAAAAACAATCGAAGTAATAAAGGAAAGGTACATAGAACAACTAAATAAACAAAATAAATAAATGTCTATCCCTCTACACACAAAGATCTCGCTTAAAGTCATAAATTGCCAAAGCCTCAGCTGTCTTTAGAAGTTTGTAACGAAGAAAACGCGGCCAGTAAGTTAGTATGGATTCCGTATATATGATCTTGAAATCATGGACAGAGTTGACCGAGTGACAGGAGTCGATCAGGTGTTCCACATTAGAGCTTCGCAAACACTTCCTTTCTTCCTTGTAAAACCATGCTGTTGGAATATGTTCTCGTATCCATATGGAAAGCGTTCTCTGACTACGGTCAATTCATAAGATGTATAGAACTTGGAAGTGCATCGGTGGCACAGCGGTTAGGATGCTTGCCGACCATGCACATGGTGCGGGGTTTGATCTCCGGCCGGCGAACTCCTTTACTTCGCTAAGTCAGTAGTGAGACTGGTAAAGAGGAAAGGTTGTGCATGGCGGTAGCAACCCCATCCTGTAAAAATTAACGCTACTACCGAAAATTCAAGCCTCTAGCCTGGAGCCCTATGTTCCACTGGGAACGCGAAGGAAAAAAATAGAACTTGGAAGGGGTGTGAAATTATAGGATTATGTTATGTACTCGTCGAGTAGTTAATAGTTCTGACGCGGAAAGAGGGAAATCAGAAGACGGCCACCAGGTTTACGATGATACTTGTATTTTCCAGACAAGGAAAATTAAATGTCACACAAGAGTGTGAGTGAAATGATACGTAGTGTACGAAACGTGGGAACAAGAAGTCAGTACAAAAGTTTATATGAAAATGACTAATACACATGAACCAATAAATAGCCAGTCTTAACATGATTGGTTGTAATGTCATGTGACAACAAGGTCATACATGTTTATTTAGTTAGTGGACAGACAAAAGCATACTGTCAGTTATAATCAAAATATTGATCCATTTACACACAGCAACATATAATAGACTGTCAAAAACAAAACACACATCATGTGAATACATATCAGATTAGTAGACAAATCGGAAAAATATGAAAGCCTTACGCAACATTTTGTGAAATTTGATAACATAGAATTTGATGTTACAAAGCAAAAGTGATTTAGAATGAAAAAATGGAGAGAGTGAAATAATACCGGGGACAGTTCAAAGTGAGAGCAGTAATAGTAACAATTGACGTGATAAGTGAAAGGCATACAAATTGAATAGAAAAAATGAAAAAAAATTAGTAGAGACAAAATATGATTAGGGATTACCATATTTTAGCATGGATGGAGGAATTAAGACCATGAAAGTTGGAGGGGTTGAACGAACTTTTTCTGTGCACAGAGATCTGGCTTTTCTATTTCGATGGTCAAATATGGCTTCAGTGATACAGATTAGGCGGATACGTAGTGATTTGGTCAAATAACTTTTCGTCTTGTAGACTAATGTAAAGTCGGAGGTTCTACAGCCCAGTCAGTTTCGACCAGATGTGATCAGTGATCACGCTTCTGAATGCTTCACTCCCACGTCTTCGTAACCATGCAGGATAGGGTTCTTACACCGTCTTGGACAAAACTAGAGTCGAACGATCGACATCACCAGCTCGACACGAGCAGGTGGATTAATGAACACACATAGAGTTGGTCACCTGTGAGATCTTGTCCTTCAGTTTGTTGAACAGTAATTGTCGACTAGAAAATGCAGTTCTCAACTATGCTGCAGCAAAGTTCCTTTTCAAAGACTCTGAGAGCCTTATTTTAAGGATGTCGGCAGCTAAGTCATCTTCGAATTCAAGTTCATGTATAACGTTTTCTTGGAAACGGATGTTAAGTCAAATTTCAAAGATCCTGACTGTATGTTACTGTTTATAAAATGTGGCGGCAATCCATTTCCAGCAAGGATTTCTCTTCCTCCACGGCAACAGGACTACATATGCTCCAAATCTCAGTGACAATTGATGAGATCAAGTTCCGTTTTCGATCAATGGACACCCAGCTGTAAAACATTATCTGTTTATTCCACTTGACATTTAACTATGGTTATAATCACACACATTTAATTCTATTTCTTACTACTATTATTATTATTTTATGTATTCGCAACTTTGTTTCGATCTCCTCACGATGGAGTTCCTGCTGTTATCCTTAAGAAGTGTGCTGACATCTTATGTTCCCCGTTAACTGACATTTTCAACGAATCGTTTTCCAAAAGTATTATACCTGACTCATGGTAAAATTTCAAGATTGTTCCAGTGCCTAAATCAACAAGTGGACCTACTATTAAGTTTAGGCCCATTGCTATTACCTCACCTTTTTTGAAAGTTACGGAAAGACTTATTTTACTTAATCTTGAACCCTTTTTAAAACCTTTCAATAACCCCAACCAGTTTGCTTATAAACATAGTGGGTATACCTTAGATGCCGCTGTTGTCCTACATCATAGTATAGTCTGTAGTTTAGATAAAAGAGCTAAATACGTCCGCTGTGCCTTCCTTGATTACACATCTGTATTTGACTCTGTACCTAGGTCTTTCTTGCTAAGTAAGCTTGCCGCAACACAGGCTGAGAGCTGGACAAATAAGTGGTTGCATTCCTATTTTTCTGATAGGAAGCAGTACACCGTCTGCAATGGTAAGTCCTCCACTACCTCACTTTTTCTTTTAGCTGGTGTTCCTCAAGGTGTTGTTCTTTCTCCTTTCTGTTTTTTTTTTCTTACATGACTTGCCTCATTCTGATGTAGCCACTTTTGTTAAGTATGCTGATGACCTCTCTGTTTCTATGCCTGTCAACTCTCAGTCAGATTGTTCCAAATTAATTAACTTTCTATCGGAAATTAGTTAGTGGTCCTCTTCAAATAGTCTTAAGCTGAATCCGTCTAAATGTCAAGTAGTCAATTTCACTTTCAGACGTAAACGTGATCTACAACAACTAGCTAGCTCATATGGCCCCACTATCATTGACGCCATAGAGGTTGGAATTACACCTGATGTCAAGTACCTTGGACTGAGTATTTCCTCATATCTTCCCTCGTCCTCCCACATCTTGCTAGTTACTAGAAAGATGTTTCGCTTAACGTTCTACATTAGGAAATTTAGGCAGTCTGGCATAAAGCAGTCTTTGCTTTCTCAGTTTGTCAATGATTGTATTCTACCCATCCTCCTTTACTGCTCCCCATTAATCTTTCCTGGACTACTTAAGAAAGACTTTGCTTTGCTGAGAAGGGCAGGCACTAAAAGCCGTCAGTCAGTAGGGCAAGTGGGATATCGTTAAACCAACTGGTTAACACTATTGTGGATAGACATATAATGTCATGTAAGAAACTAGCGAATACAATATTGTCAGACCCTGAGCATCCTCTCTATACGCATCTGTCTCCTTGCATTTCATCTGGTAGAACTAGAAGCAGCTATAGGAGGTTATATGCTAGGACTACCAAGTACAAAAACTCCACAATACCTTATCTGGCACGGCTGTTATTTGTTGAGAAATGCGTTAGGTACGACACAACCAACTTACTGTGGCACTCTAACAAATAATCCCATTAGTTTTTGTTTGCCTTTCTTTGTTACTATTATATTGTTGTTCTCATCTTCTATTACACACCATTTTTATATTTCATATCCTGTGGTGCATTGTTTAAAATGTAAACGAAAACGCTGTTTTTTATTTTTTTTTATTTATCTTTTTTTTGGTTGTTGCTTTTTGATTTTAAAATCATATAAAATTTATGAGGTAATTAGATGCAATATATTGTAATGCACGCTGAAAATTCTATACCTGTACCACAAATACTGTTTGAAATAAAGCTGTTAATATTATTATTATTATTATTTATTAAACTATTTCTCAAAAACCCCATATATATACGATTGTACAGCTTTATAATAAATTCATTGATAATAGTCTCTTCTCCGAAACGTTTGCTTTAATTTTCATATGAAGTTTCACGACCTTTGTGAACGAAATGTAAGATCTTGTAATTTCAGTAGTCCACAGTTTGTTGAAGTCTTATCCATATAAGGATACAAATTGGGCACTGTGGAGGTCGGGTATAATTCCATTATGGATTAAATTTTGTGTCGAGAATATCACACGCCTGTGGTGTTATACAGGAATATTTCCTGATGACCACCTTTTGAAGCACAAATTATTGCTGCTCATAATCATATCAAAGCACTACTCACTCACACACAGCCTTCTTGCTTCATTTATATAAATGAGTAAAAATTGACAGTTTAACATTTGAATAAAATCACTATAAGACATGAGAATTCAGCTAAGATTAGAAAGATTAACCCCACGAAGATAAGTAATTTAGAAAAAAAAACAACTCAGCAATCTCACTGCATGCATTCACACACACGCACACACACACAACCACACAATAAGGTGGGTGAGACAAAGTCAAAATTTATAAAATGTAATATAGGTAGGTGGAGAGAGATAGATTGATTGATTACTGAATTCTGTCTGGTTCATTATCGAGTCTACACCAAATACAACACATGCAACAGAAATGACTCAATGCAAATACCAGAAATATGGGAGATATTATTACCGCCAGTCAGCGAAATCAGAAGAGGATAATAAATAATGTTAAAATGTATTCAATTCACATTACATAACATTATAATAAGTTATTTATTTATTTGTTTTACTATAAAAACATCTTATTTCCCATCTGATTGTATTTTATTGATAGCACTAATATTATTATTTCCGAATGTACTCTATCTTATATTGATTTTATTCAAATGTCTAATCATCAGCTTTTACTCATGTCTATAAATGAAGCCAGAAATTTGTGTGAGTATCGCCTTGTTGTGATTGATTATGAGTGGCAATAAATTGTGCTCGAAATGTGGCTATCAGTAAATATTACTGTGTAACACCACTGTGTGATTCTATCAAAATAAAATTTTATCCATAATGGAGGACAGTTGTAACAACAGAAGACAAGGGCCAGCCAGGCAACAGATAGTTTATTAAGGAAATCAACACATATTTATAGATTTTCATGTACATTATTATAGATTATTGATAGCAGACAAACACAGTTTTCTGATTGGTGGTTGTTTCTCACTGAACGCTAATCTTTCATCTCTTTGTGGCTGTTTCTTGAATGTCAGACCATCTATATGTTAACTGTATTCGCCGACGCAAAGTGACATGTGGTTGGTTGTTGAATCAGTCTTTGTTCATATTTTCTCACGACCAATATTTGGAACATAAACACTGACGTAAATTAATGTCTACCAACTTTGACTAGCAGCCAGCTCTCACCACACAGTCACTCGCCTGTGACGCTGGCTATAGGTTGCGCTGATAGAAGCTGGAATTCATGCACCGCTGGGTTCGACTCCAGTGGCTGAGTGGTCTACATACGTCACTGCTTCGTAACCGAAAAGCCCCACTGTCGGAACTCTGGTAGTGTGTGCGCACTGACGAAGGGTCTTAAACTAGGACGACACAGCTGTCTACTACTCCCTGCTGGTTGATGCGACGAACTTCTCTCCGCCTAACTATATTACTGTATGTATATTCGCCCCATCCCAGTATGTCGAATGATTACGTACAAGAGAATATATTGCACGAGGGCTAAACTTTTCCAAGATAACTTAAGTTACCAGAGTCGGTTATTCTACCTGTGGCTTAATTCCGTGGGTTCCGATAATCTAAATGACTCCCATCTACTACTTTGAACTATCCTAGTGAATTGACAGTCATAACAAGATATTTTTCCTCATTTGAATGTACATGTGGACTGGACACATACATGGGGAGGACTCAGCGATCTCCACAAGCAAGGGCTGGTTTCATAGCGTATTCTTAAATGGCTCCAGAAGTAAATAGAATGCCCAGAACCCCTTCAGTGGTGAAAGACAGGAGACCTAGCTCCTCTATTGTGAAACATATTATATTGGTCCACCGAGGGAGAGGGCTCTCGAGTGGTCGCGCCAGAGGATGATCCTGCATACCGGTCTCATCTCGCAAGAGGCAGGGGTGGGCGTCTTTGGTTCTCCTGAAAGCCAATACCCAGTCAATGGGTGTATCACTGTGTGGATTTTGTACTCGCTTCGGCGGTACATATACTAAAATAGGAACGATACAGAGAAGATTAGCATGGCCCCTGCGGAAGGATGACACGCAAAATCGTGAAGCGTTCCATATTTATTGGAGCAGAGTGGCGCAGTGGAAGCGTGCTGAGTCCATAACCCAGGTGTCCGTGGACAGAAACCACGCTCTGCTAACGGATTTTGGCCCGGTTAGCTCAGTCGGTAGAGCACTAGACTTTTAATCTGAGGGTCGGGGATTCGAGCCCCTCGTCGGGCGGCGGCTTCTTGTGCGTCGGTGGCATAGCGACTAGGACGCTCGTCGATCATGCACATGGTCCGCCGTTCGATCCCCGGACCGATCATCATCAGTAGATATTTGTGTATAGCACCACTGTGTACTTTAATGAAAATAAAATTTCATCCATAATGGATTTGTTGAAGTTTATTTTATATTTCTCGTTTGAGTGACTGATTGGCGCCTAAAGCAAACACTTAAGTGATGCCTCAACGTTCATATAATGTTATTTATACTAATTAATGATGGTTTTAGACTAGAGAAAGCAGGACGAATGTTTTATCCTCTTCGAGAATTGTTAATCGAGTGTGAGTGAATCTCCAGTGATCCATGTATGCCAAACACCCTTGCACTCAACCCCTCACTGGGATTAGAACTCACTCCCCTAAATGATGATGCTCTGACATTTGAAATGATGAATGAAAACTCAAAATACATCTAAAACAATCAGTTCCTTTCGTGAATTTAGACAAAGTAGTCAAGAAGACATAATTTGTCTGAATCGTGTAGTGCGTATTTGCGCAACACGTTTCGAAGAATCTGAACACACGTGAACTTGTCAAAGGAATATATATATATATATATATAGGGCGTATCTTAAAGTCTGTGGAAGCCCTGGCTGGCATTTAAGAAGCTCAAACCACCTCTAAGCGTTTAAAGCAACAATTCGCCATCAAACTCTTAACCTTCCTTGGTACACTTTGTTACTTTGATACCAGCCAGGGTAGATATGTGGTGACAGCTGTCTGCTAGCCAAAACTGGTCATGATAAAAAAGGAAGGACAAAGCCTAGCCTTGAGGAACTCAAAAACCAGTCACAGCAGACTTAGTGTGGGCGGATAAGATTAGCAGATACATCGCCGGACTGTCTAAGAAACAGCAACAAACAGATGATAGAATATCCTTCAGCCAGGAAACAACCAATCAGAAGACATTGTTGTTTCTCTCCTAACAATAACGCTAATGCTAATCTACATAGAAATCTATAAATATCTATTGATTTTCTCAATAAACGATCTGTTGCTTGGCCCTTGTCTTCTGTCGTTACAAATGTACTATTACCTATCTTATCTTGTTTAGTGATCTTCACTGTTAGTTTGATCTTCAGTATGTCCTTTTAACTTGACCTAGGTCTTTTTCCTCACCTCTTAAGTCTGTATGAATTTCATATATATATATATATATTCCTGATATGTATCCACATATATATATTTATGTGTGTGTATGGTGATCTCTCTTTCTGTTGCTCGCTTAGTCTGTGACCATTTCACCTTGATGAACCTGTCTCCTTTAACAATGTATATTCCCCTTATATTATATATAATATAATATGAGTGTTTGTTGACAATCCGTTGCTTGGTGACATATATCCATATATGGTGGTTATTGACATGTCTGCTATATTTTGCTGTGTATATTTGGATCGACACTCCATTATAATTAGCCATTCATGTTAAGACTGTCTATTGATTTGTTCACACACTTGTCTGGACGGTCATATATATTTCTCTCTCACAATTTGTGTGACACTACTAACTTTGGTGTGATACCACTGATTGCATTCGCCTTGTGTTTGGAAAATAGAAGTATCATCGCAAACCTAGTGGTCTTCTGATTTCTGCCTTCTTGCGTCAGGACTATTAAATTCTTGACCAGTACATAGCAATAATTTGGCGACGAGTACATAACAATTTGGCGACGGGGAAAACTACTATTAACCACTCAGCAGCAGCAATATAACAATTCCTGTGACAAGTTCATGTGTAATTAGATTCTTCGAAATGTGTTGCGCAAATACATAAATTACACCATTCAAAGCTAGCTAATTTATCTCACACCTCAGAATCATTAACAAAATAACTCCGTCAGTCCATTCAGAATTGAGGCTACGACCAAATGGGCAATCTAAAAGTGATCACTCACCTTACCACTCAGCCACTAGAAAATGAATCTAAGGAGTGCGATAATTGAACACCTTGTCAACACTGACCATTCCATTTCAACAAACGCCTCCTTCAAAGTAATCTACAGAGTCAAGAATAACCTATTAAAGGCAATACGGTTTCGTCTTCTTTGTATCGCTGAAGCTCTGGCCATTCACATAGAAAAACCTGAGCTGTACATACAAAAGAGGATTACTCAACCACTTTTACTCTCACGGTAACAACTTTTTTTGATTTTGATGACTAAATTTTGTTTGTTTGCCTATTTTCTTAATTGCTTATAATTCTTGTATTCATTTAGGACTCTTACGAAATTTCGTATTCTCTTCTTTCTTCCTACGTGTATCCTGAGGTGAAACTCAATCATCAAACTATTCATATTATTGCATAACTTCTTTTTTAACAACTGTTTGTGACAACTCATCACCTTTGTTACTAACCTAATTTAATTAGCATCTAATTTTCTTGACTGATTTTGTACTAAGTAACTCCAATTACCAATCTTCACCTGTTTAGTTAAAATAACCATAACCAATTGTCTATTTTTGTTTGACATATTTAATGTACACATACATACGAAATAACCCACATATATATATATATATATATATATTTGCGCTTGTACAGTTAAGAAAATGAATTCACCGCCGAAAAGAGACTCTTTGCTGAACTGTGTGTTTTGTTTTCATCAGTCTATTGTAGTCAGAAACTTCTCTTGGTTCGTCGATATATAGTGCGGAATTTTTCTGTTAAGAGACTTAGATTTCGTGTGTGTGTGTGTGTGTGTGTGTGTACTTTAGTTGTATCGTGAAGCAGGGAATACTTTCAAATTCGGCCACAAAGAGAGAGAGACAATCATTGAAAACCATGGAGTATTGAGCATCTATTACGTCCGAGACTCTTCAAGGTGTGCACCCACCGCCAAAGTTTAAACCCAAGGCTTTTCAGCTATAGAGCAAACCAGATGTCCATTTAGCCAATTGGACTCGATTCAATAGCTATCCCATGAACCCCAACGTATACCAACCATTTCATGATTTTAGCGCAGCCGCCAGCCAATAACATCGGATGGTATTGAGTGTTAGGCAGAAAAGTAACTTCTTAACTAGATCCCAGTGGATAGTCGTATTTGTACGGTCTGTCTGAACAGAAGGACGAATAACGGCACTACCCGTTGTTTTCTTTTCATAGTCATCGCTAACGCCACAATAGGCTGCAGTTCGGATGATATAAAGTATGATTTCTACCAGGAACTGTCTTGCTTGCTGCAAAAAGCAAAACTTTCAGATATATTTGTTGTAGCAGGCAACTTCAATGCCCAAGTAGGAAAGTTTTGCCAGACTGAGAAGCATATTGCTGGTACGTACGGAGTTCCCTACCGATGGACAGGAAACGGTGGTCGTCTTCTATAGTTCTGTTCAGACAAACATCTGTTCCTAGTTAGCACTAACTTTAGGCACAAAAAGAGACATTGCCTAACCTGGCGACCTTCACTAATAAATCAACGTTGGACTCAAACAGACCACATACCAATAGGGTATCATTGGAGAGGGTTAGTAGTAGAGTGCCGCTCCTTCTTCAACACTTGTTTAGACTGCGATCATGCCCTGGCTCGCGCACGTCTATGTTTACGACTAAATGGATATAAAAAGACTATTGGCAGCGAAGCAGTTACGTCACCAACTCGATCAAGACACTGAGCCCTTATTTAAGGAAGAAATAGAGAAACGAGTATCTGAGGTCAGCAGCAAGATCCCTCCTGAGGAAGCCTCGTACAGCATATAATCAGCTGTCGACACACCTGTAAAGGCTGTTAATACAGTAAAACCAAACGTTACTAAGAGTCATTGGATATCTACCGCCTCATCCGAACTTATTGACGCAAGAAGACTGATTCCGGCGAGCTCCGATTATGATGAGGAGAGAAAGCTACTCAGACGGATACTAACAAAAAGCCTTCGTAACGACAGTAAACAGTGATGATGGGCGACAAAAGCGAAATAGATGGAAAAGGCATCGGCGATTGGTAACACCAGACAACTAGTTAGGCTTATCAGGGAAACAGGTGGTAAAAGGCAAATGATAAGTGAAACAATCTCTGAGAAGAATGGCACCATAATTAGCTCCCAGGAGAGGCGACTGGAACGCTGGAAAGAACACTGTGAGGAACAGTTTAATTGGCCTACAACCATGCTCAACCTGTCGAACATCCGAAACCTCTCTGAATGGGATATAAACACCGACCCTCAATCACTAACTGAGGTTGCAAAAGCTGTCACTAGTCTCAAAACAAAAAAAGCTGCAGGACCCTACGAAATGACTCCAAAGGTGTTTAAGGATGGCAAAGTGATAGGATCCCACATATTTTGGTATTGACTGTTTAATCTTGCATATATGGTATGTTATCATTCTCACACATTTTGGTATTGACTGCTAATTTTGTATATTATCATTCACACGCATTTTGGTAGTGACTGCTAATCTTGTATATATGGTATATTATCATTCCCACACATTTTGTTACTGACTGTCAATGTCGCACATATGGCATATTATGATTTCTCACACACTTTGTTATTGGCTATTAAGGTCAATTATTTCAAATGCTGTTAGCTGTCCATATTGTTGTAAAATGTATAAATACCATGGCTTTCTTTATCGTTGTTGCACCTCAATACACAGTCACAGTCCAGCCTTTGTCTTTTGATATTTGCGTGCTTTACCAAGTCGGAAGGTACGACGAGCAGATAGACAGATTAAGTTCAGGCGCAGACAGAATAAGGTGAAAACATCTCTCATTCAATTCCCCACGGTTATAACAATTGGCGACGGGGTTTTACTTTTATTCAGTGCAGTTATAACACAAAGACAGTTTGCTATCTGCTCTAACTGAGGTATTAGGCAGAGTCTAGGAATCAGGCGAAGTCCCGTCGGGTTGGTGTAAGTCACTGATTATCCCCATATACAAGAAGAGAGACAAGTCTCCCTATGATAATCACAGGGGGATTAGCTTGACCAATATGGTACCTAAAGTTCTAGGCTCAACAATCATGCGTAGACTAAGTAGTGCTCAAGAGAACCAGGTATACTTTAGACCAGGAAGAGAGTGTACTGATTATATCTCCACCCTTCGACAGATTTTTGAACATGGGCATACTAACCATCGGTATCCAACAGTCCTCATATTTCTTAGCCGGAAAGCGGGATTCAATTCCGTGGGCCGAGAGGTACTATGATGATGTTTGGGTGTGAAACGAATGCCAAGAAAACACACTGTGCTAATCAGGGCACTCTACTTGAAGTCATGCAGTCAGCCAGGTGAGGGACTACACACAACTGTTATCTAAAGCAGTGACAACTAGTGGAATCCACTATCCCCATTTCTACTCACTTTCATCATGGATGTACTAATGGAATTAACCCTAACTCACCTCAGAGACTCATGGATTGACTTGTTACCAGGGAATAATCTCGTTGACTAAGAATATGCAGATGATATAGTCCTTCTAGGTGAAGATGCTGACAGAATACAGCAGAGTCTTCTGAACAACTTGAGCTACAATCTTGGAATGTTTAGAATGCGATTCTCTTCCTTGGTCAAATGTAAGATGATGATATAGGACTGGACTACATCGACTACTCCTAGCTTAGAGATAGGGACAGTTCAGTCTTTTTATTCATCGTTGTAGAAAGTCCTTTTGTTCAGTGACTAAAATACAAGATCCTTGGCTTCCTTCACTTTTTTATCTGGGTATTTCTCGTGTTTCAATTTATTCATGTAGTTATATACACTTCAAATGTAACGAGAGAAGATAAGACAATTGGAAAGCACATCATATTTTATACATTTTCAGCTACAATACAATTGGCTAGTTCAAGGGAGAATAAATTGTTCTGATTGGTTGACGATTGACCCAAGGTTAAACGAGCTGACCAATCAGGTTACCTTATTTTCACAACGTGAATTATATCCAGATTTGAAGAATAAACGCTTCTACCTTTGCAACCATTGACTTGAAACGTTGATTGCAGTTTTGGCCGCTTCTTATCAATCTGAATCTATATACTACTGATAAATCTTGTCGGTAGCATACGTTCCGAGAGGAACGCACAATCTCAAACTAGTGCTTTGAGTTTCAGTAGCTGTGGTGGATTTTCTAGCCTCATGACTAACCTCCCTTCTTCATCAAACTTACCACTGATTGAGCGAAGTTCAGGAGTGCGCGGGCAGAGGATCGAATTCCGGATCACGTGTGGTGTGGTTAGCGAGTATTCCCCCTACCGCCGAACCATGGAGTCACACAAACCCACAATGGCAGAAACAACTGAGGAGGGAATATTAATCCCTCATTTTATTTAGGGAAATGGCGACTAGTTATCGTAAGGATCCAAGATGTGCATTCCGTCCTATGGGAAACTCATCAGCTTGATGTACCTGCAATTCGCAATGAGCGATGACAATGCTCCCACTAAGATTCGAACCAAACACTCGCAGATTGACCAGTATCCATTGTTACTGTGCAAAAGTTAAAATACACCGTGTTAGCAATGTGAACGTTCCAATAACCTAGAGGTGACCCGGTGTTTTTCACTTAAAAATGACGTTTAATTTATTAGAAGAATATAGACAAGAATTGTGGACACCCTAAACCTATTTACTACAAAAATGCAGATAAAAAGCACCCAAACCCTAATATCGAACCTAATCCTAACCCTGACCTCAATCCTAACAATAGCCCTAATGTGTAATCAACACATTATCAATTTTGTTAATACGACACTGAGTTGAATATTCCCGTCACCAATTCCTTATGTACTTTTAGTTAATTAATATGATTTAGGTCGTCAGTTGAAATAATCGCGTCGATAACTGATATGACCAAGTGAACTTATCTGTGGGTATAATAATACTGACGCGACGAATAATCCAACTGGTATACTAAGCCAAGTTAAACTTTAAGCACCACTAACTACCAATCAGCGAACTAGCCCGAATAGTCCAATGAGATTCATGCATGTGAGTTCAAGGTTGTATTGCGATTGATTCGTTTCAAATGCGTGCTCTAACGAAGTTAACTAAAGTTTAACTTTGCCGTATACTAGATACACCTGACACATAACATCATTATAGTACTGGCTAGGCCCTTTTTCCTGTGAACTGTTTTACTTTTGCTGGTGTTGTTCTCATTGTTTTGTCCGTTATTTTCTGATTTTGAGGGGAGCAACCCAAAAAGTTGCTTCTCTCTAAACTTTATCTTAATGTAATCATTCTTTTCTCAGGCGTGAGGCTAGCAACCCCACCCTGTAAACAAAATTGCTACAGAAACTTCAGCAGAATGAACCTCTTTGCACCAAAAGAAAAAGTCTGTGTGGGAACATGGAACGTCCGAACTATGTACGAGACTGGAAAGCTGCCCAGATCGCCAACGAGATGAAAAGATACGGAATACAAGTGCTGGGAATATGTGAGAGCAGATGGAATGGGAGTGGACTCACCAAATTGTCAACAGGTGAGTCAGTGATCTACTCCGGTCACCCAGAAGATAACCACACGCACACCGAGGGCGTGGCTATCATGATGTCACCAACGGCAACGAAAGCCCTGATACAATGGGAGGCGATTTCGTCCAGGATAATGACCGCCAGGTTCAACTCCAAAGGAAGGAAAGTGTCAATCATACAATGTTATGCACCCACAAACAACGCAGACCTCGAAAAGAAAGAAGAATTCTACAGGCAACTACAGGCAACAATGGACAATACTCCAGCTGGCGACATGAAAATACTAATGGGAGACATGAACGCCAAACTGGGACCAGACAATACGGGAAGGGAACTCATCATGGGTAGAGAAGCTCTAGGAGAAATGAATGAAAACGGAGAACTCTTCGCCGACTTCTGCGCCTTCAACGAACTGGTGATTGGTGGCAGTGTATACAAGCACAAAGATATCCACAAGGCTACATGGGTGTCACCAGACGGGCAAACCAAAAACCAAATCGACTTCATCTCAATCTCAAGGAAGTGGAGGCGCAGCCTACTGGACACAAAAGCAAGAAGAGGAGCAGACGTTGGCTCAGACCACTATCTCGTACAAGGGACAATCCAAATCAAATTAAAAGCTTTCAGGGAATCAGGAGCTGCAGATAGACCACAAGCCAAGTTCAACACTCAAAAGCTGAAGGACCAGGCTACAAAGGACATCTTCATTGCAAGCATAAAGGACAAAGCCGAGACACAAATCAACACTAGCGAAGAGGTCGGCGTTGAAAAGCACTGGAACAACTTGAAAACGGTGTGGAGCCAAACCTGCATAGAAATTCTAGGCAGAAAAAAGAGACAGGACAAACAGTGGCTCACTACGGACACTTGGAAACTAATAGAAGAGAGAAGGACAGTGAAGCAAAAGATTATCCAGTGCACTGACGAGCAACAAAAACAGGAGCTGAATGCAAGCTACAATACACTGAACAAAAGAGTGAAGAAAAGTGCCAGGGAAGACAAAAGAAAATATTATGAAACCATGGCAAACGAAGCAGAACAAGCTGCAGGCAAAGGAGACCTCGCCACACTCTACCAAACAACTAGGAACCTTTCGGGCAAACGTTCGACACAGATTAAGCCAATAAAGGACGACAATGGAAAGTCAATCACCAAAGAGGTGGAACAGAGAAAGCACTGGGTTGAACACTTCAAAAGACTTCTAAATCGTCCGCCACCTACAACACGTCCAGCAATACCAACAACGGAAGCAGAACTACCAGTGAACACTGACCCCCCGACGAAATCAGAAGTCCTGAATGCAATCAAGATGCTTAAAGCTGGGAAAACACCGGGACCAGATGGAATCCCAGCAGAGGCTTTGAAAATAGACCCAGAGACAACAGCGGACTTGATGACACCACTGCTGGAGAAGGTGTGGAAAGAGGGCAAAGTACCCGAGGATTGGAAGAACGGATACTTATTCAAACTTCCAAAGAAAGGAGACTTAAGTCAATGTAAAAACTGGCGTGGAATTATGCTTCTGTCCATTCCAAGCAAGATACTAAGTCGCATCATCCTGGAGAGAATCAAACAAGCCCTAGATGAAAAACTTCGTCCGGAACAGGCTGGATTCAGGAGAAACAAATCATGTATTGATCAAATCGCCACTCTACGGATCATCATTGAACAAAGCTTGGAATGGCAGTCACCTCTCTATCTCAACTTCATCGACTTTGAAAAGGCCTTCGACAGCGTCGATCGAGAGGTCATTTGGAAACTACTTCGCTACTACGGGGTCCCATCGACAATTATACACCTCATCCAACAGTTATACGACAATGCTGCATGCCAAGTAATCCACAACGGGAAACTTACGGAAGCCTTCGAAGTGAGGACGGGAGTGAGGCAAGGCTGTCTACTATCACCAATGATCTTCCTGATTGCAATTGATTGGATAATGCGACAGACAACGGCAACCAACGAGGGAACAGGCATAAAATGGACTGACACAAAAGACTTGGAGGATCTGGATTTCGCCGATGATATATGTCTGATTTCCCATAAACTGGAAGATATGCAAGTGAAAAGTAACAAGTTGGCAGAAGAAGCATCAAAGATAGGACTTCACGTGAACATAGATAAAACAGAGATGATGAAGATTCCTAGCCAACATCAACAGAACAACAACAACAGACACAATAAGCATAAATGGGAAGAACCTGAAAGAAACAACCTCCTTCACCTACCTGGGAAGCATCGTCTCAACTACAGGCGGAACTGACGAGGACATCAAAGCCAGAATCGGAAAAGCAAGACAAGCTTTCATTACTCTCAAATCTGTGTGGAGGTCAACAGCACTCAGCATCAAAAATAAGATCCGGATTTTCAACTCCAATGTGAAGTCAGTGCTACTATACGGATCAGAGACTTGGCGAGTCATAAAGAGCATCTCAAACAAACTTCAAACCTTCATTAACAACTGTCTCCGCTCAATACTCAAGATCAGATGGCCAGAAAAGATCAGCAACAGGGATCTCTGGGAGCGAACCAATCAGGAACCGATTGTGAAACAAATAGGCAGAAAGAAATGGAGATGGATTGGCCATACGCTGAGGAAACCATCAAGTGACATCACTAGACAAGCCCTCGAGTGGAACCCGAAAGGGAGGCGGCGAGTTGGTCGTCCAAGGGTGACTTGGAGGAGGTCATGCGAGGAGGAGATGAAAGCATGTGGACAGACCTGGAGCAGGGTGAAAAAGTTGTCAGAAAACCGAAGTCAATGGAGGTGCGCAGCTGAAGCCCTATGTTCCTCTAGGAACTAAAGGATACAATAATAATAATAAGATACACCTACGTATTTGTCCATGGTACCTTCCACTTCACTCAGCCACGCAAATATCAAAAGACAAAGACTGGCATGCGACAGTGAGGATATAATTTTACTAGAGAAAAGCTTTCCATATTTATATATTTTTTAGCCATATTAAAATCGGCCCAGGGCAGTGAAAATAGACTGTTCTCATTGGCAGGCAATTTGCCTAGGTCAGCAAAAAATACATATTCTGATTGGTCGGAGATCTAACCATGATTAGGGCAAGAAAATAATGATGAGATTTTTACAGTCATCTGATTACACGATAAATCACAAGATGATGATTATTTTAAGCTGATTCCTATCACGTTAGTTAGTACCTAAAATAAATCCATGCACAGTTCCCTAAGGTCATCGGTGCCTTCGTACTCTTGGGATAGTAGAGTTTAACTTCGCCGTTATTGTACAACAAAGGTAATGATAACAAGCACTAGTCATTAGTTTGGTGGTACAGCGGTTAGGACGCTCGCCGACCATGCACATGATCCGGGGTTCGATCCCCGGTCACCGACGCACTCCTTTAGCTCACTAAGCCAGAAATAATGCTGGTAAAGAGGAAAGGTTAGGCATTGGGCTAGCAACCCCATCCTGTCGAAATAAAACACGGCTACAGAAACTTCAAGCCACTAGCTTGAAGCTCCATATTCCACTAGGAACGTGAAGGAAAAAAAAAGAAAATAGTCGTTAGTTTGGAGTTTTAATTGAACAATAAGCAGCTGACTGGTTGGTATCTCGCCATTTTCAGTGTATGTATTGGTTAGGATGGCTAAGACAAGGCAACAACTATCATCTCTCTCTCCCTCCCTCGCCAACGATGAGAATCGAAAAATAGACGTCTTCAAAATGGAAATAAATTCTCGCACAAAAACATACTGCATACTTCCCAGAACTCCGAGTGTGAAGTGGTGTGTGGTGAATTGTTATAATAAGGTGAGCAATATTGAGGTTAGGCTTCAGTTGAGTTCTAGGTAAGGAGAGGAAATCAATCAACGAGGCTGTGGAATGACATCGACTGAGATGGTAAGGACATTTGTTACGTATGCCTAGTCATCGCCTTTCTCGACTACGGACAGTGTTAGCTAACATAGGGTCAGACTGCAAAAAAGAGCGGGCGGCGGTCAAACCAAAACACGGCACCACTCAATGAAATCCACAACAGTTAGTTTAAGCTGGCCAGGTAGGAAGGTGTAGACTTCTGGGTTGGGGTCCTCGGGATGGTAAAAACCAACGGTTGGAAACAATTGGTGATATGGCTCAAAGTGATCGTTCCAATGAAACTATATCGTTCTTCGTTATTACTATTCCTTTATCTCACACCTCTGTTTACTGTCTCTATTGTGCATTTCTTCTACTTTCTTCTGTTGCTTTGTATGCTACATGGAGGGAGTTTGGCGACTCGAACTGTTGCACATCAGTGTAAAGTTCTATGTCAAAAACAGACAGACAGACAGACAGATACTACATACACAATGTATCAATCTGAAATGAAGACGGCAGCAACGACAGGAAAGAATCAGTTGTATTATTATTAATATTGTTTTTATTAATATTAATATTAATCGCAGTAATATTAGTAGTTGGTTTGATAATAATAATATTAATAACAATAATAAGAGTAGTATTATTAATAATAATGATTTTAATTATAGTAACAAACGAATAATCAATGTAGTTTAGTGCGACAAACGGGGAGCAAAAAATAGTGACAGTTAGTTAATTCGGGAGCAGGGGGGAGTGGGGGAAGGTATGGAGGAAGGAGAGAGCAAAAAGGTTTTACAACCATTAATAATAAAAATTATCAAGGATATTGACAGTAGTATTAAAGAAAGCAATTTTTGTAGTATTAGTGGTCATCGTATTTCTAATCGTCACAGTATTTTTAGAGCAGCCTTCGTAGAGCATCGACTGACATCGTCATCAAAGGAACAGCAGCAAAAATAGCAACGTACCAATGGTTGTAATAATAATGGTAATAATAAGACGATTAGTGATCGATAATATAATTCAAAAACACCTCTACCATATTCATTTATTGATAACACATATAGGGCTGACTGTATTATAGTCTGTCTGCCTATCTATCCATCTGAGACTCTTACCTAGCCAATCATCTTACAATCATGTGTGAATGCAGACGATAGAAGTGTATGAATGCAGCTGCTTGCATTTCAAAGTGATACAGACATACACACCTGTAGTAGATGGATAGACAAACAGGTGCATATTTGTAAAAATTATAAGAAGGCAAAAAAAATTATTCAATCACAATCTATGTGCTCTACCTGGCAATTCTTCATTCATAAAACCGCCAAAATGTGTGCATATATATAAAACAAAAGTACTTCAGGTAAGTCAGAGCTATTGTAAACTGAACAAAATATGTTGGGAAAAAATTGAAAATTTGAGCAAGCTAGTAAACTATCGAATTATAGACACACAGATACACGCTAGTAGGAAAGCAATTAATAATATAAATAGGGAGATATTATGGAGGCATGGTCAAAAAAATAAAAAAAAATAGCCAAAACATTTATTTATATTATATTATATTGTATGAAGGCTAAAAGAAATCAAAATTACTCTAATACACAGGCATGTATGTGTATGTGTGTACATTACTAACTACTTAAAAAGGGGAATTAGTAGTAGTAGTAGTAGCAGATAGTGTCAACAAAAATATTATTCACAAAATAAGGTAGAATGAAAAACGATTATACAAAGTACGTATTCAGAGAGGAGGACAGAGAGAGATAGAGAGAGGCTGAAGAGATCGTTGTGTGGGGGATTAGGAGATGTTGTTCTCTGCGTCTGTCCACAATTTTTGATTTCATTACCTCTTATTTTATATATGTGTATAGAATTACCTACGGAAATAAGGCGAACTATTTGAGTTGTAAACGTAGGGGGAACAACGGAACAGGAGTGGAGTCTAGATTTTAAAGCACAAACACACGTATAGACACGACTGGCCGACTACATCTGTGCAAGTATATGTATGTATACATATATATATGCTGTGCACACACAAATATGTATGGTAGTTAGTAGTTAAAAGTAATACGTTATACTGGCAAAATTACACAGCGCTAAAATATATCGATCAATCAACAGTGGGTGTGATGTGATCTCAAAGGAGCAAGTAGAAGCGTGAAAACAAAAGACAAAGAAAATTGAAGAAGGAATTCAGTTATTTCTTTCAAAAGAACCCCCCCCCCATCTCACAAATGCACACACACACGTACAAGAACACAAGTCATTACCAAAATTGAACAACAAACAGTACAACACTTTCATTATTTTGAAATCAAGTTCGAAGGAATACATGATCATCAAAACCACATTGTTTGTGTGTGTATGTGTGTGACAGAGAGAAAGCGCGTGAGGAAACAGCGGATAAACAAACACACAAACTTTCTAATCGATGAAAAAAGGAACAAAATAACAATAGTTGATTAATTGTATTTTTTGAAAATACCCATAAACACGCGCGTTGGTAAAAGATAAAGTAAAAATCAGCAGTAGCAGGAGGGATGGTAATAGTATTAGTAGTAACATCGTAGAGACACTCCTCATCAGCCGCATAATAAGCTAGACAACAAGAATTCAGGCACACACGCACACACACTGTACACGTACGTATATGTGAGTGTAAAAGAAAGTGTAAAACCACAACTACACACACACACACACAGAGCACCACCCCACCCAAACACTTCATAGTAACATATAAGAGGAAAACGAGAATACAAACATTATTATTATGGTTATTGTTACTAATATCTGTGGGGTATGCTTCTTTAAAAAAGGATTCAAATGTTTGAATATCTTTCTCAATGAGCAATTGATCGATTTATTGATTATCAATTATTATCATTATTATAATGAATATTATTACAAAGGCAATAGGCTAAATGGTAAGTTATTAATTATGTGTAATAAGTGAGTTAGTGAGTGAGTAAGTAAGCAGTCAAGCAAGCATTTCTGAATACAGGCCAGTGTGTTCAAAATATATCTCTGCGTGTGTTGTTCCAATTGGATGTGATGGAGATGGGAGATGACGCGTTTGATGGAGGCAGTGGATTGCTGTGGGAGGAGAGGCGGGATAGACAAAGAGGAACAGAGCTGGCTCGACGCTGGGGAAGGGTCAAGGTCGTATAGATTGCAGAATAAAGCACTTGATAAACACTTATATATATATATATAGTAAAACGTTGTAAATGATGAGCAATTGTAAATCAATAAAATAGTGAATACAAAGAATACAACACAACAAGACAGAGTAGAATAGTTAGTGTTACCTGGATAAGATAAGTGGTAAATTGTGATACGACTACTGTCAGTGCTAAAAGTAAAAGTAGGCTATATACCATAATCATCATTCATTGCTTGAAATATTAAAATTATCTTCTGTTCAGGACAATAGAGAGGTGACGTCGTACATCAAGGTGAGTAGTAGTAGTAGTAGGTCCAAAGGGGTGGGGGGTAAAAGTAGAGAGTTTGTGTCACAAAAAAAAACAGAAGAGCAAGGAAGAGCCAAAGAGATCGGCAATGACACAGTGGGTTTGGGTGGCGAGGGGCAGGAGGGGACGGAGTATTAAAGTCACTGTGAAGCCGGGATGTGTGAATGCAATATATCTATTACAGATATTGATTACAGGTGTGTGTGTATATATGTATGGAAAAAGATACAATAGAGGAGGAACAAAGGCTATTTTCATCATAGAGCAACTGACATAAAACAATACGATACAATTTTTACTAATTACACACGTTTTTTTTTGAGAGGTTGTAAGATCACTGCCAACTCCCACCCCCACTCTACTCGTCTCAAACACTTCAAGCCCTAATCCATACGCAGCATGCGTGCGTGCGTAGGTCCGACTTTGTGCATGTAGGCATAGTTGATACAGTTTTGTAAGTATGATTACGTAATTATGTTTAGGTCTACGTATGTATATGTTTTCTAGGAGTATATGTTACAGCTTATCGCTAAGGTAATACATAACCACACACACATACACATGCACAAGCAAACACACTGAGTACAGATTATTATTATGATTATTATTACTATTATACACACCTTGTTTATACAAACCTACATACATACATACATACACACACACACTAATGCACATTCATACATAGAAACACACAGACACACACATACACATGTAAACATTTACATAAGACATTATTAATTGACATAAGTTAATAATCATCTGGTGCATCAGCATCCACATATTCAATTGTTGAATTTTGACGTTGTCTAAACGCCAGTGTACCACCGCTTCGCCGATGCTCCAAATCAATACGTGGTCCAAGTCCCATACGGAATGCATCAACTACTTTCATCTAGAGAAGTTATTGAAAAAAGAAAAGAATAATTAACAATTAATTAATCAATCAATCAATTAATGACTTAATTATATATATATATATATATATATATATATATTAACTTAGGGGAAGTGAATTTTCAACCTTCCTACTACCATCCCCCCAGTCCTTGTTTACCTACTCAATCATACTATGAGATCGTCTCAATATGATGCTTCACAACCTGGTTATAATTATTTTTTTTTATTTATTTTTGATTACAGCTTGATTCCACACTGTATTTTTGATACCAGTATGGAATTTTCAGCATGGATATCGGTAGCCCAAATTTTGCAGGCCGACCATAGATATCAGGTGTGCGTCGGCGAGGGCTCGAACCCCGGACCATGTGCATGGTCGGTGAGAGTCCTAACCACTGTGCCACCGACGCATTAGTCTATCTTACTTCACACACACGCATACACACACAGCTATAGACTGCAATCTTTCGTTGAACATATTGTCTAGGTGGACAATGAAACGTTGGTAGTTAGGCTGTTCAGTTCAGAGAAGAGAACGCTGCACTACGGAATGGAGAATAATAATGATAATAATAATAATGGGGATAGGGAGTGGGCTGATTTGAGTTCGTGTGTGTGTGTGTGTGTTCTGAATATTTAGGGTGGAGTGAAGGTGGCGTTCGGGGGAGGTGAACTACCCAGTAATCTGGAAATAACACATTACACTTTAAATTATCATAATGTGTTTTGTTGTTTTCGCCTTTTATCTCCTTGTCCCCTTCTCTGTCTCTCTCTCTCTCACACATACACACACTTTTTTTCAAATATGAGCTTGGAATAATATTAGAAGTGAACAGAATCAAAGGTAGACGGTAAAATAAAAAGAAGGAAGTGATGAAGATGCTAACATGCAGTGCAAAACTGATTTAAAGTTACTTTCATCATCAAAGGGAATCTTGTCGCAAAACAACATCAATCAGTCAGAGAATCATTGAAAGGCAAACAGCACTGTACATTTGCTGGTGTTTCTTCCTAGTTCAGACTCTCACCCCAATTCCGCTGGTTATTCATTCAGGCATCACCTTGTGGGTCTAATTAAACTTTAAGCACCACTAACTACCAATCAGTGAACGACGTTGAATTATCCAATGAGATTCATAAACGTTAGTTCAATGTTGATTCATTTCAAATGTGTACCGTACCAAGGTTACGGTTGCAATTCGAGGAGGACAGTATCTTCCAGTATTGCTTGGATTTAAGGTTGCTCCGGAAGGAGCGAACTTGTTCGTGTGGTGGTATCATGACTTTAAAAAGCTATAGCAGATCAGCTAATGGATTCGTCCATCGTTGAGCAATATGCTTGAAGCAAGTGAGCATTAGAGAGGGTAAGCTGATAATTTTAATATTTCGTAGGAACAATTTTTGCAAAGTCACACCTCTCCTTGAAGCAAATTTTGTATATCTGCAACTACTGGGTCTTGAAACAGCCTGTGAGAGCCGCAGCTGCTCAGATGGAGAATAGCCTCGTTTCAGCAGTTCGATGGTATCAGCATTGCAGAGATATTGCTTCTTGGAAAATGGAGAAAATCACTTCCTTGTTGGGTGGAGAAGACGTTGTTGTGCACGTTGATGAAACTGTGTTTGTGAAAAAGAAATACAACCGTGGTTGCCCGCGAGCAAACAATATTTGGGTAATAGGTTCGTATGACACCTTCCTGAGAAAGGGATTCATCGAAAGGATAGCAGACAGTAAAGCAACCACTTTAATACCTATTATTACCAGACTTGTAAAACGGGGATCAATAATACACACGGACGAATGGAAAGGTTAGAATCCCAGTCATCTCCGGGATATATTCATCATAGAGTCAACCTTTCAAGTGATTTTGTCGATCCGGTTACGAGGACACATACCAATTCTATTGAAGAATTTGGGGGGCAGCTTGAAAAACAGGATAAGGGCTATGAATGGATCTCAAAAGGATCTCATTTATAGTCACTTAGATGAATATATGTACAGAATGTGGTGTGACTTTTCTATTGATAATCCGATGCTTAACTGGGAGATGTTTCTCTCACATGCTAGGGAAAGATACCCCCTGTAACGGTTTTATGCTTTTTTTAAATGCTATTTTCTATTAATATACGTTTCAATTTATCATAAATGCCTCTTTAATGTGATTGGTTCGCTCAAGGTCGTTTGCTGGTTGGTTGTTAGTGGTGTCGAAAGTTTAACTTTGCCACCTTGGGTTTGTTTGCGTTGGAATTCACTGACCCGTGAATTCTAATCTCTCTACCATCATCGTAAGTATAAGGTTGAAAAAGTTAGTAGCTGTCCAGTACGTCTTAGCATTCAGTTACTCTCTGACTTTTTATATATGCTGGTTTGTGACAAACACTTAAAAATGTGAGTACTGGAGTTTTTCTGCAATTTACGATAACCAATGATATGTACTTACTTTGAATTTATTTATTTTCAATAATATGTAAATAGACAATATATACACTTCTATGTAAGCTTATTTAATCACTGATGTCGCCCACGTGTTAATCGATAGACAATTTTTATACACCAATCAGAAAAAAGGAATGCAATAGGTTCTATGCTGTCTTAGGGTTATGTATGGTATGCTGATGAGATGATGATTGGTGAATACAAAATGATGATGACAAATGTCACAGTGATATACGCACGCCCACACACACATAACAGACAGACAGGCAGAAACAGAAACTAACCAAAAGCTGATTCATCATTATCTCAGAAGCATAATTGGATGAATGTGGTTAGGCGAAGTGGGGAGAAGTGAAATATGTGTCTATACATAGATATATATCCATATATTTTCAGTTAAAATCGATGACAGAATAATTAGAGTTAGTTGTATAGATAGGTAAGTCACCAAATATAGTTGTCACCTAATTTATTAACTGTTATAATTAATTAGTGTATAAGTAAAAGTAGTATATACAGTCAAGATCTAATCTCGTATCAAAAGTAGTTCAGTAGTCACCATGTTATTGTTATTTTATTTATTTATACACACACAAACACACACTCACACATATAAACAGAAAAGATGTTGAAAACAATGTAGGTATGTAAAGAACTCAGGAAGATGAACAAACAGAAATACTGCTAAAATATTACAAAGAAATCAGGAGAGAGAGAGAGAGAATAGCTCATTGGATCAAAAAACACTTGACCCGCGGCGGCGGCGGGGGTGTGAGTTCAAGTCCCATTTAAGCCTCCTTCAATTAAAGTAACAAACAGGAAGGTATCATGAACTCTTACATACAATAACTGTATAGCTGGTGGTCACTAACAAATTTTGATCCTAAGTCAATAATTATGAGTTCAAAAACACCTCTAAATGATCAGAAAACACATTTCTCGTAGGACAATTGCAAATAGAATAAAAATTCAGACGCCTCAATATAATTTATCTGTTTAGCTATTTAATAGGCATAGATTATCGAGTATAGTTAAGCTGACAATATTTTTCAGTGGATTACATAGTCATTTTGAAGATAAAGGGAATATATTGGTTTTGTAGGGATTTTGTTTGATTGCATGTAGGATTTCATCATGAGCTGACATCAGTCAGAGAAGCACTGGGAAACCTGGGTTCAAACCAGGGTGGGTGCGTTCTGTGAAGAGCCCTAAACTAGGACGAAACAGCTGTCCAGTACTCCCATCCTCCATGCAATCAAATGGAGTATATATATATATATATTGCTGGTTAGATCCTATTTCGGATTTCCAAAACTAAATGGACACCCGTATCCTAACTACCCTCGGCTAATGAGAATGATGTATGTTCCCAACTGGAGCTAATCATCCAGGTACTGCAGTAATTTATCTATTTTGTAAGCTTGTCGACTAACTTATTTTGAAATAAACATCGGTTTTGCAATGTGGCCACCATATGTTAGGTAACTCTCCATCACAATGCCCAGTGATATGATGATATTAGATGATTGTGATGGCGAGCTACCCAGCATATGTTGGCCACATTGCAAAACCTGACTGATAGAATTCAGTCAGTCTAATGAAAGTCTCTAATACACTCCTCTTCAGGAGGTCAATCGCGAGTCAGCCCGAATAGTTCAGTGGTGGTAACGTCTCTGACTGACTACAGCACTGAATGACGCGGGTTCGAACCTCACAACAAGGGACATGAATTGTTCCTTCAATGTGGTTGCAGATACGCCTTGCTGAATGACTGACTGACTGGCAAGTGGTAACTAGCACAAAGCCTAGGTCAGTCAAGCAAGGCCTCCCTGTGTCCAATTGCCTCTAACCATCTAATCGTATTATACAACAATTTTGCACAGAAGTGCGGTAGTTCAACTTGCCATACTCCTCCATGTAGAACACAAAAAGAAGACAAAAGAGAAGGGAGAATAAAAAAATAGTAGCATGAAAAAGCAATAGGGTTTTAATGAATATATATGGGAGATCACAGAAATGGTGAATGCATCTCCACCAGTAGTCAGTTTGCAGGCATTGCCATTGGCACTTAGCATCCTATGAAGATGCCAACCAAACAGGTAATCTCCACACTCCTACTTACAGATTGCCTAGATCAAACTAACTGTCAACCGATTTCATGAAGTGATGTCAAGTTTTGGTTTCACCACGACTATACTGGCTCTTTTACAACCACCTTAGCTAACATTTAATTGAATTTTAGATTCCCCCGTCGATTGACTGATTGGATAGAAGTGCTCCTCGGTCTCAGGTTGACGTGTCTGTTGTCTTCTTGTGCAGATGCTTCGACAATATCTAGGCATTTGATTAGAATTTAATTTATGGATGGTGACTAGCAGTGGAATCCAGCTTTATGCGAACTTCGTCCTATTTGGGACGCGTCAACTGAACTTACCTGCATTTCCAAGTGAGTGATGATGTCCCACCGAGGAAATGCAGGTACATCCAGCTGACGAGTCCCGGACAGGACGAAATGAGCGTTATCCTGGATTCTATTTAGCTAACATTACATATCGAGGAAGGTGATCGATGGCTAGACATGTGTAACGCATCTCTTAGCCACCTCTCAATCGATGTAACTCTTCACAACTTCATTGATTGACATTCTCTACTCCTTACCTAACACTCGACGCCTAACCTGAATATTACTCACACTATGCAGATGAAAATATACTGAGATGAATGAACACTACACAAATTAATGAAAATACAACAATCCTTGAGAAACATAATTACATCATTCATCAAAGGAAAACAGACTTCAAAATATATCATGAGAAAGCGATTAGACTATTTAAGAAACAGTTAAATCGATAATCATTATTCATTTATTCTAAATATGTATGTATGTGTGTGTTTGTGTTATAACACAAACCAACTGGTTATTATCTCCGAAATGACATTTGATGAAAACGAATCTAAGCAAAAATCTACAGAAGAATAGTTAGACTGTGAATGGTGGTCAAAATTAGAAGAAGAGAAAGCTGAATATTGGTAACACGCATATTGAGTTGGAGAGATCACTGGGAACCCAAGGGGTACTAGATAACTGTTTCATCCTAGTTTGGAACTCTCCAGTGATGTGCGCGCGCACACACATGCGCACAACTCTACAGCCAGAGATCGAACTTGGGACTTTCAGGTTACGAGACCAAGAGTTCAATAACTACTGCTCAGCCATTTGGGTTGGATTATGGAATCCAATTATGACTACTCATGAATTCTAATTTCTGTTAGTTCATGATGATGGTGAACCCACTCCACTGGTCATGAATTCACTAATCCTCTCTAGCAGCCATCAATCCGATGAGCTGATATCTAGATGATGTGGATTAGATCACACGCTTCATTTATCTCAGCATCAAAAATAAGATCCGGATTTTCAACTCCAATGTGAAGTCAGTGCCACTTAGTATACGGATCAGAGACTTGGTGCCGCGTCATAATGAGCAACTCAAACAAACTACAGACCTTCATTAAGAGCTGTCTTCACTCAATTATGCTCAAGATCAGATGGTGGGACAGAAAAGATCAGCAACAGGGATCTATGGCAATGAGCGAACGAACCAACCAGGAACCGATTGTGAAACAAATAGGCAGGAAGAAATGGAGGTGGATCGGCCATACTCTGAGAAAACAAACCATCAAGTGACATCACTATACAAGCCATTGCTCGAGTGGAGCCCGACAGAGTGGGAAGCGGCGAGTTGGTCATCAGTGCAAGGGTGACTTGGAGGAGGTCATGTGAAGAGGAGATGAAAGCATCTGGACAGACTTTGAGCCAGGTGAAAACTCTAGCAGAGAACCGAATGCAGTGGAGACGTGAAGCTGAAGCCCTATGTTCCTCTAGGAATTAAAGGAGATAATAATCATCATTTATCTCAGAAAGTCTGTGAATTACTTGAATCGCTCCAAACAATAATAATAATTACATAAATACAAGGCAAAAGCATTCAACATCTACTCAAAGACTTCAGAATCCTCGAGGGAAATGAAATTCTTCAAATGAAAAGAAAGATCACAACACATGAGACTATTTGTTTTTCAAAATAAGATCTTTTGCCTACACATTTATTTTGAAGAGGAAGTCAGTAGTTTTCATGACAAACAGCATGGAGTAATGAACACTCAGTGGCTTCCTCCTAGTTTGGTACCTTTCAGAAGTACACCCTCCTTCGAAGAGTTAGAATCCACGACCTTCTGGGTACAAGGCCAGAAGCAGTCAGTGAGACTCAATTCGACAGCATATGAATCCCAACATCTATCAATTTGTGATTTTAGAGCAGCCGCCGCCAGCCAGTGTCATAGGCGATTAACTGATGATCTCGATTACCTGACTTAATCACTTTGTAATCGGAAGGTCTTAAGGTTTGAACCCCAGCGAGTGCATAATGTAGAAGAGTCCCAAGCTAGGATAAAACAGATGTGTCAGTACTTTCTGCTAGCTTTTCAATGGTTCTCTAACTTATGTCAACTAAGGGATACTAACTAAATTACTAACTACCTAACTGGATACCTGCCCATCGTTACCTAGTTTACATGAGAGCTGTTGAAGAGAACACAAGCTTGGACGAAACATCTCTTGAATTGCTTACCAATTATCAACCGTTTTCTACATGGATGCTGTAATCGATCAAATCTACTACTCAGGATTGGATGAAGTGCTCCTCAAAATAGTGAATTGACAAGTGAGGGTTGGATGGTCTACCTGGGTAGGAGAGCGGGAAAACCTTGATTCTAAGTCTATGGTAGTCTGTACATGACCAGTACAGTCCGAAAGGATCAAATGAAGTATGAAGTTGTCTTTATCTCTCTGCGAATCATTGGAAGTTATCTTCCTTACGGTAATCTACTGCCTTGTGGAATAGACCTTACATCAAAAGTTCAACAGGGTGGCCCTTAAGACAACCAGAAAGAATTTCGAAAGGTTCTAGTGTCAGAAGTTCATGAACTGAAAGAGGCATTCTATCGATGATACGGAATGACACATCAGCATTATAAATATATATGTATCATAAAATTACAGAAATAACAATCCATAGTTCAGTAGTGATAAAAGCTCAACTAATAAACTGGACATTTTGTGCTCGGTAACTAATAGGGGGTTAAAACAGCACGCTGACGAAGAATCCCAAAAATAGGGTGAAACCATTATCATCATTAGAAGGGATAACAGTTCATCCATCATATGAAATCTATTTTGGTAGTCAATCAAATTTGCAGAAAATCAGAACGGATAGTAGTCGAACTACTGACACCAGTACTAATATAGAACTGTAGCAGGTTTACGCAATTGCCCCCATATTCATGCTTACAAAACATCCCGACAGTTATACTTGATTCATATATTTCTCTGTCAATATACATATATATGTGATGGTGATATAGACGCACACAGATGCATATGTGTGTCTGTATTCTCTTTTCTTATAGTTGAAAATATCTGTAATGTTATTATTAATATTAATTGACTTACATGCACAGTACATAAAAGTTAATCAAGCACAACTTTTATTATTATTATTTACTATTGATCAATATGCACGCAAACACACGCACGCACGCACACATTCATCCTATAAAAAAATAAATTTCATGAAAATAAATACAGAAACAGAAAAGAAAGAAAGAAACTAAAAATAACCAATACCAATTGATGAACGTATACTTATATCCTTAATTAAGTAGTATAAAATTGTAAACGAAAAAAACAAACGTAGAGTCATTATTAGTTACCAATTCATACAAGGTCATGCATGTAAAATAAAGTGTGATAATAATAATAGTAAATGGTAATTTATTCAACAGAAAAGGGTAAATAAGTACTATTTTCCTGGGCAAAAAAAGAGAAAAACAAACATTGAGACTATTATGCAATAGACAAAAGAAAACAAAACAACAACTCTATGTGTGCGTGTATGCAGCAGTCAGTTGTTTATCAACACAAAGTAACATGCCTGATTCCATCTACAATCGTATTGCATATATATATATATATATATACTTGTGTATACATATACATTACGTAACCAAATAAATTACACAGGGAAATTAAACACGAAAACCGTAGAAAATAAGAAAAGTTTCCATGCGGCCCATTATGCACTGTTTTTCCAAGTGTGTGCATGTTTATGTGCATATATCGAATAGTTTAAATCAAAGACTGCACAAACAGCTAAAAGCCAATATTGAGATAGATGAAGGGCAGGTAGACTAGTGGACTTAAATCACAAGCACATATATATATATATACATGTGTGTGCAATATAAATTTTGTGCAATAACATAAGAGTACAAGATGAAACGGATTAGAACTTTTTTGTTCCTTCACAAGACAGCGTAGAAGAAAAGGATGAAGAAAGAAGTAGGAGAGAGAGAGAGAGGGAGAATAGGAAGAGCGAAAAAGGGTAGTAAAACAAACACAGAGGACGAACAAAGTGTATAATCGGAGGATACACACTTTTTTATCCTTCACGTTCCCAGTGGAACACAGGGCTTCAAGTTAGTGTCTTGAAGTTTCTGTAGCAGTGGTGTTTATTTATTTTTACAGGATAGGGTTGCTAGCCTCATGCCCAACTTTTCCTGCTTACCAGCATTATTTCTGGTTTAGTGAGGTAAAGGTGTGGCGTCGGCCGGGGATAGAAACCTGGACCATATGCATGGTCGACGAGCGTCCTAACCGCTGTGCCACCGACGCACCGTACACATACAAATGCAATCTGAGAAGTGAGATTTAAATATACGGAATCTTATTACCTGGATATATATATATATATACCGATGAAGAGTGAAGCTAGTTCTCTTCCCTGTCGATTAGTACTCATGACAATTATCTAGTCACATGACATTGAAGTGCTCACCAAAATGAACATCTGAGCAGAAGCAAATGAAGATAGATAGATAACGCATGTTGCTGAGGAGACCAACACGTACGAACTACGCAGGCCATTCAATGTGTCCAAGTGCAACATACACAAGATTCACTGAGGAGGAAGTGAAAGCTCCAAGGAGTAATCGTGCAGTCGCCAGCTATAGTGAAGACTGCAGGGAACAACTTAAGTGGTGATGTTGGTTGGTTGGTTACAGGCGGTCTATGTTCCGCCCAATACTTAAGGGCATAATACCAATATATATATATATATACCACTGTGTGAAAATGAAAAATGACCAAAACGATGAAAGGTGATTGAACATTGTACACAAATTATATAGATATACACGAAAATGAAATACTTCAACACTGAGCATGTTATCCCTCTCTGGTGTACAATGAACATGAAGGAAGAAAGCCTTGGAAATTATAAACCAACCACCATTCAATAACTCAGAGAAAACACGCACAAACACACACACACACAACGAAACCACCAAGCCAAATAAAATGCATTTATCACCATGATTCCTAGGCCAAAGACCAAAATGAGGAGGATGATGACAGATAGTGTTTATGCAAACACTGATATAAGAAAAAAACTTGCGCACTGTGGCGGTAGAGTGTAATTCCATTATGGGTAAATTTTCGTTTTGATAAAGTCTCACAGTGTGTTTGTTATACAGTAATGTTTACTGATGCGACCACAATTCGAGCACAATTTATTCCTGCTCATAATCATATCAAGGTACTCCTCACACGACTTCCTAACTTCATTTATATAGTTCCATTATTTTTCACTTCATTTTCGCTTGATTTGATTGGCAGTAGTGTTTTCCATATTTCTGGTATTTGCACTGAATCACTTCTGTTGCATGTGTTGTGTTGTGTTTGGTGTAGACTCGATGAACAAGGATTCAGTGATCAACCTCTATCTCTCTCGACCTACCTAGATTACTTTTTAGAAGCTTAACCCTCTACCACCAAGCTATTGTGTGGCTGTGTGTCAATGCATGCAGTGGAATGCAGTGCTGAGCTTTTTTCTAAATTACTTATCTTCTCGGGGTCAACCATTCTTACCTTAGCTAAATTCTTATGTTCTGACAATCTGACTACCCATGACCTGCTAGTTTGACCTACGTAGTTGACTTAACTCACTGTCATTGCATGGTATTTTGTAAATTATATTAATTTATCTAATTGGGTCAACCTACAAAGCTTGTCCTACCTGAGTGAGTTTGTAGGTTTAAATGCACCAAGCTAATTCTTGCTTTATTTACAATCCTACATAGAGACGGTCTCAGATGTCCCCTCTTTATATGGTATAACTGTGGATGACTTATATTCTCTCTTATTTATGTTATTGTTACTAGTTTCACAAGTATTTTTCTATTTTTTTTTGGGCCTTTTTCGATCTTCCTAATGAATTTTATACGATAGTTGGTTATTTAACACCAACGCCTCTTCTGTCTGTTTTATTTCATCATTTAGGTCTTTTTTGTGCTACTTAGTGCCACTGCTCGGTTTGTTGAACACTTAACTAAGCCTGCTTTCACAGGCAGTTAATGGATGAGATGAATTAAAGTTTAAGTATCTATTAGAATGTGATGGTTTTCTGTAAACACTAGTGTGTAGTTTGCCTTCTTCTATTCGTTTCATTTTACAATCTAACATGCTGGCTAATTCTCCTTGTACATTTACCCATTCAAATGTGAATTTTATTCCCTCTACCAGTGGTTATATATGTGTCAAGAAGCTAGAGATTTGTTCTGTTTTTAACACTGCGTATGAAAGTGTCATCCACATATCTCAACCCCCATATTTTCGAAGCAGTATTAAACGTATTAAGAGCCATGTTTTCCCAGCTATCCATAAATATATCTGCTACGATAGGGGATATTGGTGATTCATTTCATTGCTACACCTTGAGTTTGTTGTCTACATATTTTGCCTTGGAATTTAAAGATAGTAGATGTGAGTGAGGCATAACTGAATTCCCAACATAATTTCTTCAATGGGTAGCTTCGTCATCAGTAAACATTACTGTATACCACACTGTGAGACTTTACCAAAACAAAATTTACCCATAATGGATTTATGCAAACATGTTTATTTGATGATCGACCCCCCCCCTCCCCTCCCCGCAAATGGTAAAATAAGGATCCATATATGGTTGTATATCTACCCGCTGATTGACTAATATGAGTAAGCAGGAAGCTCTTTATCTCTGTGGATGTGCCTCTATCCCTTCCACAATTTTTTTATTTATTTATTATTTATTTTTTTGATTACAGCTTGATTACACACCGTATTTTTGGTACAAGTATGGAATTCTCAGCATGGATATCGAAAGCCCAAATTTTGCAGGCCGACCATAGATATCAGGTGAGCATCGGTGGTGGATCGAACCTCGGACCATGTGCATGGTCGGCGAGAGTCCTAACCACTGTGCCACCGACTTACAGACATACACACACACGGATACATCAACCAGACTGAAATAATAACAATAAGAGACAGACAAGCGCATAAGAAATGGATAAGTGCTTCAACCTTGGTTCACTCTCTTTTTCTTTCAGTGGAGTATGCGTGCGCCTATGATGAATGAAGTGCAGAAATACCAACAAAAAAACAACAAAAAAAGCAGACAGACAAACTGAAAATAATAATTGAGTGAAAGACAAGAATAGGATACTTCTAACCAACTTTTCTTCCTCTCAAAGACATTTATTTACTTAAAAATATACACAAGTTTGAATACAACTCATATAAATATCGTGAAATAAGCGAAGATAGTCAAGTTAAAGAATAACGATCCAAACGAAGAAACTAAAGAAGGAACTCATTAATTGATGAATGACCTTTGTAAGGCGAAATCATACCAAGGTAGTGAAACCCACTATATATTTGCAAAGAGAACAAAAATGGCGAGGATATAAAACAGACTATCATTGTGTATTACTTGTGATGACCTCTCCCACTTTTTTCCTCGCCTAAATTGGCCTACATTGATCCAGTTGGTCATTTAAAGGTTGTTGGTGCGTTCATTCTCACTGGATCGATATTCTTTAACTTTTCCAGAATATAGAGGAATAAGCAAAGGTATCAAATGTGTGTGCGTGTGTGTGTATGTGAAAGAGAGAGGGGAAGACAGAACAGCTTATTGATTAAACACTATTATTATATAACCAGGTATTTAACTGGATACACTTAAAAAAGGAAGGTGAATGAAGCAACAATACGCACACACACACACACACACCGACCCAAAACAATCACTCACGAACTGAAATTTTAGGTGACAGTACACATATAAGGCAATATAAATTATGTGCACACTCACGCATACATGAAAATATATAGGAATATTTCACAAGAAATACACACGAAGTTTTTTAGGTTACTGTTGTATGGTATAGATGAGGATTAGTTACACAATTCTACCTATAATTGACTACCATGAAGTGTTATGACAAGTATAAGATAGCAGTTAGTTTCACCCAATGTACTACAATTCATCAAATCTTAGAAGTTCATCTATGCATTCCCAGAGCGTAGACATAACTGATTGGCTTAGTCTATCACCTTCCAGCTAATCAGTCTTAGGTTTGAAATTTATTCTACTTACATTAGTCCGGGCAAAAATAAATATGATAGATCTACTTTCTACTATGGAAATATTCCTCCTTCTAGTGATGCTGTTTGATACAAAGCTTTCAAAAGAAGAATGACTATAATGTCAATTCCCAGCTGAAACATCTTAATAAGGATCAGTTACTAAAATTACAAATTATTTATAGCATGCGTATTTTTCATACTACAGGTAGGAACCCGACCGTGGTTAATTAGAGATAATAATGGATAGATATGCCACTCTTTAATATTCTTAGAATAGACAGAATAAAACGCCTATCTAGTATTTCCACAAATGAAGCGATTTCTTTCCTCCGTATGACATAAGACTATCTATTTCATTCGATTCAAAATTATATATATATGGGTACATATACATACAGACATATCGATCAATGATAATTTTAACCAATCACAGATGTCGGGCGTATCTCTCATTGGTCGGTTATACATATATAGCCAATGAAACGACGTGAAGGTCATTTCCATTAAATTATAAATACACATGATTCGATACGATACACCCACGCACACACACCCACACGCTACTCGTAGTCAACTGGATATATATTGGTTCGCAAGTGCTCCTCCATCAGACTGTTTCTTTTCCTCACCACATTTATAAATAATAAATTTATCCTGTTTTCGAAGTAAATGACTTCGGTGAAAAAGAAAAAAAGTAAGAATAAAGCACCGAGGAAAGAGAATAGCACTATTGTATATATGATAAAAGCACAAAAAACCCCGCTGACGACAATCACGCAGAGAAAGAGCAGACAACAGCAGCGCCCAAAACAACCGCAAGGAGGCAAAAAGGTGATGATGAGCCAAAGATATACAACAAGAAGAAGAGATATTTATCCAGAGAGGAACACTGTGAGAGAGCCATGAAGAAGCATAGAGTTGTGGCAGGTAAGTACCACGAGTAAAATAATGCTAATAATAATGACACTTGAAAAAGATGGGAGGAAAATGCGACAAGAAATATTTTCACTTCTTTGCTCTATAAAAAATAATAATAAAAATTATACGCATACATAAATATAGATATACTCATATAAAGCAAACACAACACAACAACAGAAATGGGGTATAAATAACAACACTGAGGACAACACTTGAAATCACAGACAGTTTAGTTTGTTTTTTGGTTACATTCGTGCAATGCCACTTACAGCTTGCATCTAGAAAAAATATGTATGTATACATACAAATAATAATAATAATAATGACAATAGTAATAGTGATAATAATAATCATAATCATAATAATAATAGTAGTGATAATGACGATGATTATAATATTCTTTTACAAACAATGCATCAGAGATTGAGATGTTTCATTACTGCTTATTGTAAAGGAGACAAATGAGAGAATAGAAAAAAAAGCGTGATTGAAATGAGTAACAGTCAACATACACACACACGGACAGACATCAGTTGTCCATCAGCTACAACACTACATCTCACAAACACACACACATACATATACATATCTCATAGAGACATTGTGATAGGAACAATTTTTCGGAGAAGAACTATATTCTTTTATTTTCTAATTGAGAATAGAAGGGGGGAGATAGAAAAAACAAGCAGACTGAACAGTCTTCATCTTCGTTTTGGACTACAGAAGGAGTGTATGCAAAAGAAAGATATGTCGACTTTGGCAAATAAATTTATCAGGAGATACGGTCGATGGACGTGACCCTGATCGACTTTAGGGACTTACGATCAATGTGAGTTTAGAGTATACAGATAATAGGATCCTTCTAAACGAAGTTGATGGCAGAAAGTAAAGTGTTCTGAACATCTTGGGCAGAAATCGTAGTGTAATTAGCATGAGATTTAAATGTAAAGTGATCCTGCAAGACTGATCTACACTGATTTGTAGTTAGGGAGTGAAGTCGTTAGACCTGTTGATTGAATTTCACTTGTTTGGGAAGTTGCATCAATTCTAACTAACTGATTTCTGCAGGAATCCCAGCACGTTAGAATTTACGAACCTACGTCATCTCTGGAACAGACATGATAGCCGACCATCAGTGGCAAAAGGTGTGTATTGGGCAGCAGTTGGCTTAATTCACTTCTTTACGGCTGTGATGATATGGCCGTTGAAAGTGGAAGATATGAAAAGACTAGTTGCCCTTGACCACAGATGTTTGGTAATATTATTGTTATTATTCATCCCTTCAGTTGTAAGTGGAACAGAGGATCTCAGAAACACATATCCATTCTACCTTGTTATTGCAGTCTTCTTCAGCTGACTCCAAGAGTGCGCAAAAACTGTTATTTCCTCATCAGATGATCTCGATGTCTCCCTTGGATGACGAACTCCTTGCTTACCATTTGAGTTCTACTCAAGTGTCTGGCATGTGAATGTCTCCACAATGTATACTGAACCCATCTCCACTTCTTTCGACATATTTGTTGGGCAACAGGTTCATGGTTGGATTGCTGAACTTCCACCAGAGTTCCTTGTTGTTCATCCATTTTTAGTTATCCATCTGATCTTTATTATCTAACACGAGAAGTCAGCTGTTGATGAAAGCCTGCAGCAGCCTGTTGGAAATGGTTCCATGACGTGCGCGCCAAGTTTTTGAACCATATAAAGGCGCTGACTAACATTAGCCTTGAACAGGATTCTGATGTTGTTCCTTGTGCTAAATGCTACTGATCTCAAAATTAATTTTCAGATTAATAAACGCCTGTCTTGCCTTTCTGATTACAGCTCTAAAGTCTTCATCTGTGTCGTCTGTATTTGAAACTATGCTGCCAAGTTATGCAGAAGAGACGACTCCCTTCAGGTTTCTCCCGTTGATGGTAGTAATTTTGCTTGTTGTTGTTGATTGGACACAACCACTTGTGTCTTCTCTAAGCTCACGTGAAGTCCCGTCTTGACTACCACTTCTTTCAACGTGCTGGTCTTCGAGTTTATGCGACACCAGGCATAAATCATATCTCTTTTTAGGTGGTACATTACAGTCCGTAATAATGAGTGGTTTGGTGTAGAGTGTCAGGTAAGGATTGTGACGCTACATTGATTCAGATGGTTAGAGCACGTGTTACATATTAGCAAGCAGTACGATTAAGTTGGAAAAAGAGTTAACAATGGTCAAGCCAAAACAATGGCCTCAATCCATAAAATCATTGACTGGTGGTTTGCTTAACATAGGAAAGTAGATGTAGACTGTCTGGCTGGGGTTCTAGAATCAATAGCTAAAAGGCTCAGATGCGTTCACTCTTTGTAATCAACTACATCGGTTAAATTCTTATTATTCTATAAGTAATTAATCTCTCCCTGCATACTTCCGTTTATTACAATTTCTATGCATTTCATATTATGAACAAGAAACTCGATTGTGCAATAAGGATGCGATAGCTACTTGTTCTCCCCAGCCCACACTACTTAAGCAAGAACACACAATGACGATGTTAGCCGCAAAATATATTTTACGCAATCATGCATGATTGGCGTAAAATATCACCAAGGATATTTCAATTAATTTGTAATCATGACCAATAAAATAGTAGGCGTTATTTTACGTAGGCCGATTCTGATTGGTCAGTTTCCAGACTGGATATCGACCATTTACATGGGCGAATCCCAATTGGTTGGTTTCTAGACTGGATATCGATCATCATATAAATTTCTTGTTATACTTTCTTTTTTTTAAAAATAAAATGAGTGCTTGATAACGTCTGGAACAGCCTGACTGATAGAAAATTAATTTACTTACTATTAAAAACGAAGACTAGACAGGAAGATGTCAGTAAGGTAAGATACGAAGAGAAAAGCTTTGAAATTGGTTGTGTTAACATCCGAAAGTATACAAACTACAATTAATACTACAAAGACACCTTGGCAGTTATATCATAAATGAGCATTGACTTTTCCTGTTCATCCCTGCCTCGCTTCCTCTCTCTCTTTCTCTACATGATGGATGACAAGCGTAGACGACTGATTATGACCTTTATATTCACACAAAGTTTGTATCAGCTCCAGAAAAGAAGACGTATAGACCGAAGAAGGGGTAGAAGAAGAAAAAGATAATTCAAACGTAGATAAAGACGAATAAATTTGATAACTCCTCCTCATTATCACTGTCATTCTCACCAACATCCTGAATTATCAATAGTGTGAATAATTCTCACAGTCACAGACGTTCACAATGATAAACGTCAGTATATGACAAAGGATGATAAATAAATACTATTGAGTGTATTAATACTACTATAATAAGCACACAACTAGATTTATCAGAATCGGAATAAAATGATCTACATGCGCGCATAGCACATATTATAATCGTCATCATCACCACCACAGATGGATTTATAAATGCAGATGTGAAATCTATTTCTACTACTACAACAACTACTAATACTACGACTATTATACTTCTTCTAATACTAAATCTAGTAAAATCATTTTTTCAAATGCATATCTTTATTATTTTTAAAAAGAAAATACAAACAAAATATACCATTGGATATCATCAAACACACTTACATTCATTCATTCAAACAAACAAAGTTTTAATTGAATTTTTGATTTTCCCGTCATTTGATTCGACCGAAGTGCTCGGTCTCAGGTTGACATGTTTGTTGGCTTCTTGTGCAGATGCTTCAACGATGTCTGGGCATTTGGTTAATATTTAATTGATGGGTGGTGACTAGCAGTAGAATCCAGGACAACGCACATTTCGTCCTATTTGGGACTCGTCAGCCATTGGATGTACCTGCGTTTCTCAGTGAGTGATGATGTTCCCACTGAGAAACGCAGGTACATCCAATGGCTGACGAGTCCCAAATAGGACGAAATGTGCGTTATCCTGGATTCCACTGCTAGTCACCATCCATCAATTAAACAAACAAAGTGTTTACAGAGTGCGAAAATTAGCTTCAACAGCTACCCCCCCCCTCCACAAACACACATACACGCAATGGAGAATGTTGAATCACACTAGACAGGACTTTAATCGTGTGCTCTTGTTCCCAAGAGTTCTGAAGAATCATTGTACAGAAACAACAGCAGGCCGGGGCTGGGGTGGGGAGTAAGTATAAAAATATATCCTATAGATCGAACTAAGACTGACGTTAATTTACGCATCTGATAGGAAGAAAACAATGGTGGCATGTTGATGGTCAACTGATCGATGATGAAAAGTAAGCTAAGTAGAAACGAAACTGTTGGATAGTGGTAATATGCATTATAGTTGAAATATTAGATATTAGAAAACTTATTCTGAGCAAAGATCTCATGCTTGTTGCTATTGTTAGTGGTCGTCACTAAGATGCATGTGAATTCTTGAATGAATGGATGAATTCATATTCTCTGTAAAAGTTTCGAATATATGCAGTACTACTACTCCATCATGTCGTCATATGACAGGATTGGACACCATGGTGTACCACTGACAACCATGGAGGCATTGTACCCTAAAGTTGTTCTTTTGTCTTGTGTATTGTATTAGACTTCAAGTCAAAAACTCCAAAAGGCGGCTTCTTAGGACAATCACCTGCTTAAAATGTAGGCATCTGCCATCAGGCTACTCAACACAACAATATTGTGTGCAGTTGACTGCTAAATAGGTTCAGAGACGTGGAACGCATTTCCAACAGCCTGCTGCAGATATAAGTATAAAACTTGGGCACTGTGGTAGAGTATAACTCCATTATGGATAAGATTTTATTTTGATAAATCATACACAGTGTTGTACAGTTATATTAACTGATGACGTTTCGAGCACAAACTATTGCTCATAATCATATCAAGTTGATATGAAACGTGGTCATCAGTTAATATAACTGTACAACACTGTGTGTGATTTATCAAAATAAAATATTATCCATAATGGAGCCTGCTGCAGATTTTCGTCAATAGTTTTCCCACTTTCGCTGGCTCTATACTGAAGATTAGATGACTGGCTAGAAAGGAGGAAAAACAAGAACTTCTGGGTAGAAAGAAATAAGTATGGATCATACACACTCTGAGAAGATGGCTGAGTGACATTACACACCAGGCTATTCCTCGAGTGGAACCTACGTCAATCAAAATATTCCGATATCACATTTCAGCATACAGCAAAAGAAGCATAAGATCACCGTCTCCATTCAAAACAGAATGACGAAAGGTTTAAAGACAAAGGATTTAAACGATATATTTGTTATTATTATTATTACTAATATACATACCTGTGTTTGTATACGATTGACACCACGAATCCAAAGGATACGTCCACCAAGTGGCATATCATCACCACTAAGAGATAATGGTGATATTTCATCCTCTTCATCATAAGCTTCACCGACTTCATCAATTGTATCTTTAATGTATTCATCGGCTGCATTCTCATTGGCACCAGCGTGTTTACGACCTTTACGTTTACGGCATTTACACTTGGGTATAATAGCATTTGGTACAGTATTGACAATCTATGCAGACAAGCACATAAACACAGATAGAGAGGCAAAAAGAAGATCAATAAATAGTAATAGTAATAGTAATAACAGTAAATAAATTAATACTATCACACATTCAATAACAAACAAATAGTATTACATTTTGACTAGACACGGAATTCTATCGGTCAGGTGTGTAATGCGGCCACCATTCCAGGTAGCTCGCCATCACAGTGCACACTGATTTGATGATATTAGACGGTTGATGAAAGCGATCGGCTGACGAGTGCCAACTAGCACGAGACCTAGGTCTAAGGCTTCCTGTGGCCGATTGCCTCCAACCGTCTAAACAGTATTATAGTTGTGCAAAAACACATCTATGTCATATGGGTAGAGTAAAACTTGCCTATATATATATAGATCCTGTTTAGATATATATTCCAACCTTGGAGTTAGGTTGACAAAAATAAAAACGAATTGTGTTATTCTCTATAACTACCTGAAGATTTATGCAGCTTTTTCTTCTAATTGGTTGGCAATTCGCCTAAGGTTAAATAAGTTGTCTAATGAGGGGTTATTTCATGTCTAAAATGTAAACTCAATTCAAACATGAGGAAATAAACACTATTGTCTTTGAAGCTATTGACTGAAAATGTTGATTCCAGTTTGTTTTTTGCTCACCATTTCTTATTAATCCTCCTTGACGTTAACACACTTCGACTTAGTTAACTAGCCGGTCATTAGTCCAGACAGAGACAAGGAAGTTTACTCTTGAGACCTTGTAGAACGAAAAGCACTCCCACGTCGCAAAGGAAATTTCAAAGTACAGAAGGAAAATAAACTTGCTTTTCCCTGAAATCGAGAAGACTGCACAATCTGAGGACGGATGATGCCCACTGAGTGGAAGCCTGTTATTGAGGAAGCTAGCTAGTCAGCCGATGTATCCTCTTTTGATGAAAACAAAAATAAGCACAGGAACAGCAGACAATGTGAGGACAATTTATGTCTAATGTCTTACAAACTCAAAGAATTACAAATGAAGACCAACACATTGATGGAAGAAGCAGGCGGCAAAAGCAGGACGCCAAGTGAACATAGAGAAGACGCAGGTGTGAAAGTAAGCAAGCAACCAACCAACAAACCAACAACAACAAGCACTAATCAATATCAACGGAAGAAACTTGAAAAAGGCCACTTCATTCACTCATCCAGGAAGTATCCCCTCCCAACGATAGGCAGAACGGATAAGGATGTCAGTACCAGGCAAGAGATGCCTTCATCAATCTGAAACCGGTTTGGAAATGTTCTACAGTCAGTCAGCATAAAGAAGAAAATTCGGATTTTCAGTAAAAATGTTAAGTATGGGTCAGAAACGTGGATCACGTGTCACCAAAAGCATGACGTGAGGCGTTGCTTCAACTCGTTGAAGGCATCTTGACACTCACTAGTCCATAAAAATTTTCGACCCTGTTCCGTTAAGCGATGTAGGGGTGATGCTAGGGTGGCAAACGCGGGGACGAAGCGACGATAGTATGACGCGAAACCCAAGAAGCTGCGAACGTCTTTACTACACTTAGGTACAGCCCAGTCGGAGATGAGGCGAGTTTTCGCTGGATCTGTCTGGATGCCATCTGGAAAAATGCGGTGACCCAAGAAAATAACTTCTCGCTGAAGAAAGGTACACTTAGACGGTTTCAACCTTAAGCCCGCCGTGCGTAAGCGTTTAAAGACTGTACGTAGGTTATCTATGTGTTCTTATGGGGATTTTCCATGGACAACGATGTCATCAAGATATATTAAACATTGTTGTGGAACTAACCTATCCAGGACAACTTGCATCAGCCGTTGAAAAGTGGCGGGGGCATTACACAAACCAAAGGGCATGGTGCGAAATTCATACAACCCAGTCGGAAGGATGAAGGCAGTCTTTGGGCAGTCGTCAGGGTGTACCTCAACTTGCCAGTACCCAGATGCTAAATCTAACGTGGAGAACCATTTCGAGCCACTCAGTGCGTCGAGAGTAGAGTCAATGCGAGGGATCGGGAAGGAATCACGTCTCGTCACGGTGTTCAACCTGCGGTAGTCGATACACATACGGAGGGATCCATCTTTCTTCTTAACTAACACAATAGGTGACGCCCATGGGGACGAGGAAGGTACGATGATCTTTTTATCCAACATGTCCTGTAGCAAACGTTCTAGTTGGGGCTGATAATGCACCGGGATGCGTCTGGATGGCTGGCGCACCGGCGGATGGCTGCCGGTATCGATACGGTGCTTGACCGCTCCAGTTCGTCCTGGATTAGCCCCATCATCAAACACATCCGCGTATACACCAATTAATTCTAGCATTCGCTCTCGGAGAGGCGCAGGAGCGGATGGGTAAACCGAAATTTGATTTAAGGTGGTAGATATTGGTACCCTTAACGCCAACTGCAGATTTATGTTGTGGTGAGAGCTGGCTGTTAGCCAAAATTGGTGGACAGTAATTTGCGTCAATGTTTATGTCCCCAATAGTGGTCGTGAGAAAAATGAGAACAAAGACTTTGCGTAGGCAGATACAGTTAGCATATAGATGATCTGACATTCAAGAAACAGTCACAAAAGATACAAGGTTAACTTTCACTGAGAAACAACCAATCAGAAGACTGTGTTTTTCTGCTAACAATAATCTATAATATGTACATGAAAATGTATAAATATGTGTTGATTTTCTTAATAAACGATCTGTTTCCTGGCCCTTGTCTTCTGTTGTTACAATATAAACAGCTGCCCCTTCGCTGGCTCCACACTGAAAATCAGATGGTCAGTTAGAAAGAATTAACAAGAAACTCTAGACACGAACCGATCAAGAACCTAGTGTTCAACAAATATTACGAATAAAAATGCAGGTGGATCGAACACAAGCTGATGAGACCATTGAGTGACACCCTTCACTATGACATAAGCTCGAGTGGAAACCCAATGGGAAACAACAAGTCGGGTGTGTGGTTGATGGTGAGACGAGAGAGATTGTAACGCAAAACAATAATAATAACAATAATAAATCTCATGATGAAGTCCTGTGACCAATCAATGAAATCCCTGCAAACCAATACTTGAATATCAATGAGATGCTCACTAGCGACTGGCAATATTCAGGTAGGTAGTTACTTGGGGTTATAGTGCGAAGTCATAACCAGAAGAGTGCAGCAGGTCGGGTGTGAGAACAAATACTCGCAAGCAACGACATTGGCGATATGTCGTTAACTGGCAGAAGTTGGGATTTATGGGTTGGCCACAGGATCGGGGATCCCAGTGGCTCAATGGTCTACGAGCTAGCTCGCTCGCCTTGTAACCAGAAGGTCCTAGGTTCGAGCCCTGGCGGTGGGTGTGTACTGCCGAAGAGTTCCAAACTAGACCGACGAAACAGCTGTCCAATATTTCAGTGCAGGTTTTCCAAGAGTTCTCTAACTGATGTCAGCAGCTTATGATGAAGTCCTGTAACCAATCAATCAAATCCCTAAAAATCAATACTTGAATAATAATAATAATAATAGTAATAATAATAATAATAACAATAAATCCCATGCAACAACAACATCAATTAGAACTATTTTTCAAAACATAAAAAGCTTACTTGACCCCATACAAGTTCACCAACACCAAAGAATAAACACCAACCCCATTGATCTAATTCTAATGGTTTTGTACTGAAGGCATATGAACCGAATTGTATTATTAAAGCTTGTAATAAAAAGGTGACAAACCAAATAATAACAAATAATGGATTTCTATGTAGTCCACTGAATACATTTCGTTGCCCGTGTATTTTTCTAGCATTGAATTCATTGAATAGTGTCATTAAAACTAAGGTATTAAATATCAGTGTATAGTGTTGTGTTGGTTCATGAACAGTTATCCCAGTCACATTATCAACTTCCATGATTAAATCAGCTGTAATTTTAAAGAAAGAAAGAAAGAAAATAAAGCAATAAAAGTTAGATCAAAGGATTAGCTTCAGTTAGAGAAACTAATTAAAAAAAACCAGTGTTTCGTCCTAATTTGGGACTCTTCATCAATAAGCTCTCAGAGCTACATGAAAGATCGGTCGAATCCAGGCCATTCAGGTTACGAGGCTTGTTTATTATATTATGTATATATAGCCCAAAACAGCACGGTATCCTGGATGATTACGAAGTTTCAGATACAAATTATTGTTAGTTTTTTTACAAATAATCACACATCACATCACGTCAATTAGAAATACACAACTTCAAAACTTCCCTTTTACAGTCCTCTTTATTCCGTCCTACTCGTTGTCAGCGTGATGGTCAGATTTTCCAGATGTCCAGGAGGGGGTGGAAGCTGTGTTGAATCGCTTTCATTGTAAGTACTAACAGTTGATTCGATAATGAATAAAGCTTCTGCTATCAATCTTTCCCTCCACTCTGTTATATTAGATTTTACAACTGTCATCTTGTCGCACTCTGTTCCATTGTGTATGGTTGTGTGTGTGGTGAATTACATGTGGTGGTGAAGTGCTATAGCTGGACTATTAGCCAAATTTCTTATCTTACAAGACTAGCGAGCTCGTAGACCATTGACCCACCGGGACCCGATCCAATAGTTCTTGAATTCTAACTTCTGCCAATTCACGCATGAAGTATCGCGACCATTTCAAAATGTCTTCTTGTTCGATGAGTTACTGCCTCATCTTCAACCTGTTGTACCCTACTGGTCACGGCTTCCCAACAGAACCCAGGTTAACTGCCTACCTGAATAGGGCCAGTCTCTGGTGAGCATCAGATTAATTTTCAAGTATTGGAATTGTAGGGATTTTGTTTGACTGCATGCAGGATTTCATCATGAGCTGAATTCCTCCATCCTTGAGTTGATGTATTCTTAAAATCTGTTTACATCCTGTGTGTTTTAATTGGTACGGTGAGTGTGTGTGTGTGTGTGTGTATGTGTCATCTACATACCTTCATCATACTTTGAAAGTGGAGCGTGAAAGTTTTAATAGTTAACGTTTCCCACCTATCCAGGATTATTGGTCATGCCACGACAACTCCTTCAATCCGTTTATATAGCAGCAATTCTAAGTTGTTGGTCAGAAATGAGTTTGTTAGTTGACGATGATAAGGTAAGAAATTTGGCGAATAGTTCAACTATAGTCCTCCACCACCACATGTAATTCACCACACACACACACACACACACACACAACACAACCATACAAAATGTAACAGAGTGGACGGAGAAATTGATAATGGAAGCTTTATTCATTATCGAATCAACTGAAAGTACCTACAATGGAAGCGATCCAACACACTTTTCCACCCTCCTGGACACCTAGAAAATCTGATCAGCCCCGACGACCGATTGGATGGAATAAAGAGGACTGTAAAAGGGAAGTTTTAAAGTGGTAAAGTTCTAATTGATGTGATGTGATATGATGTGTGATTGTGTGTAGAGCAAAATAATAAATTGTTTTCGAAACTTTGTAATCAACTTGGGAATAATACTGTTTCCCAATGACGTCTAATATACCTAATAATAAACAGATGAATAGGGAATTTAATTATTAAATTAATTACCACAGTATCGCATGACTTACCAAAAAATAATAAGAAAAAGATAACAGCCAACTGGTATAAAGAATGACCAAGTATATTTTTAGCCATCTGTCTACTGATTAACGGTTGAGTACGTCCGTAGGGTGCACGGTCGAGTAGTTCAGGAGATGGTTGTTCTGTAGCTAATGCTAAACTAGCCAATGTATCCATAATCAGGTTAACCCATAACATTTGTATAGCTTTCAATGGACTATCCTATAAATGGAAGAGAAAGGAGGGTGAGGAAAGGAGTAAAGAGAGGAGAGATTAAAAAATGAGGACAGAAGAGAAGTGTACAGCTAGCTTGATGATAAATTCGTTGAAAAGAGTCTCTTCGCTGAATCACTTGTTTTGATTTTCAATATATGTTACACAATGAGAGTTTTCCATGAGTTAAAAAATGTTGAGTAATCTAAATAAATTTAGAAATAGATTTATTTAGAAATGATCTTAAATTATATAATAAGCACTGATTTAGCCGAATTATTACCATTATTATTATTATTCCCTTAGGTTCCCAGTGGAACCTGAAGTTATGTTATCTGTAGTCCTCTCGATAGCTAACTCCACGTCTGCCCATAAGCTTTCAACTACTCCCCCAGACGATCTTCTTCACATCACTCTCGACCCCACAACCAACTCATTGCTAACTATTTACCTTTCACAATTAAGGGGGATCTCGCTGGTGCGTGACTTTATTCAACGGTCTTCTAAGTGTATGTTCAACAGCATCCTCATTCTCCTTGGCACATTTGTTAAGCAGTAAGTAGATCAATGATTGAATCGCTGGATTACCAGAGACCCACAGGTTGCTAATATTCCTTCTCGTTAACCATCTGATCTTCAGTCGGGAGCCAGTGAGGGCAACTGTCGATACAAAATCTGTAGCTGGTAGCTGTTGGAAACGATTCTGGTGATGTGCATGCCAAGTTTCTGACGCATATGAAAAAAAAAAACTATAAACATGCGTGTGTTGAAAATCTTAATTTTATTGTTTATACTCAATGCAATAGATTTCCCAGCTGATTTCAGAACGATGTCTGTCTGTCTGTCTGTCTGTCTGTCTTGCCTTGAAATCGTCCTTCCTAGCCAGATAAGTAGTGAAGGAAGTAAACTCTGTCTTCCTTGTGTTCATCCAGAGTTCGGTCTTCACTGCCGGCCTCTCATGCCAGTTTGTTGGTTTTCACCTGCAACATAAACCACCCACGCGTGAAATCCAGATATTCAAGAGTCTTCTTAGCAATGCAGCGTATTCCTGTCTTCTCTCTCCCAAGTACAGTCTGATGCATAATCAAGTCCACCACAATTAAGAACATCATCGGTGATAATAGGTAGGTAGCCATGTCTTACTCGTGTATTCACTTCTAATGCCTCGCCAGTAGAACTAGACAGGCAAGGTTTAAGGAGTGAGGTGAACATTCTATCATCACCATTCAACGACCGGTGCTTCATTATATTGACGAACTGTGTGTGTGTGTGTGTGTGTGTGTGTGTGTGTGTGTGTGCAGATTTCTGGTGTTACAGAGATAGTGATTATTACAATTGAGCAAATAAAAACAATTCACCAGAAAAAGTGAAATGTTTAATTTACTAGCTACTTATAAATAATTAGTAGTAAACTTTAAATGATTAAAAAATGGTAGTAGAAGGGAGACAGAGTTCGATTCCCAACTGATACACTCCTAAACCTGTATATACTGCCAGTTAGAAGCCTGAAATGGAGGTAAAGTTGTACACCAGTGAGGCTAACAACACCATCCTCTCCCCCACTACTGGAATTACAAAGTCCCAAGCTTGAAGCCCACCTGGAATACAAAGGAATAAAAAAAACAAACAGCAATAACAACTTAGTATAAAAACAATTTGTACTCACATCTAAAAAGCATGCTCCAGCGAATGCTACAATAATAGCGACACAATTCACGGTTAACTGAAATTGTAGAAATTTTGTAATTGAATCGTAGACATTACGACCCCACATAACAGCTTTAACAATACTTGAGAAGTTGTCGTCTGTCAGTATAATATCTGAGGCTTCTTTAGCCACATCTGTACCAGCTATTCCCATAGCGAAACCAACATCAGCACGTTTCAACGCTGGACCATCATTTGTTCCATCACCAGTGACAGCAACAACTTGACGTGATGGTGCTGCACGACTGTTGATAATACCACCGACTAAGGTGTATTTATCCTTTAAAAAGACAAGTAGAAGAAGACACAAAATGTTACTTGGGAGATTTCAATATAGCGAAAAAAAATTCGTCCAGACATTTAGAAGACAAAAGAATATTTGAGCAAACCTAGAGAATGCGCCTTTTGGAAGATGCAATTAATGTGGACTAGAATTCTACTGTCGGTACATGGAGGATACATTTTTAATTATCAAAATTGAGGACAAATTTAACGACGTTCACATACTGCAATAAATTTTACTGCTGAGAAAGAAAGAGACTCAAGTATTTTATTCCTAGACGACATCCTTATGACTAGAAAAGAGGGTGGTACAATAAGAAGAAGAACTGCATATAGGAAACCTACATCAACTGCCTGTCAGTATACTCATTTTTTTCAGCTTCATACCTTTAAAATACAAATGCAATCTAATAAAGTGCTTGATCCACCACAGAGAAAGAGCAATCTGCTCTGATAAAGGGTTGTTGAGTGAGAATGGTTATTCAAAAAAAATAATAAATCGATAAAAATATGAATCAAAAGCCAGGGGGCAAGTCAAAATAACAACAGTTCCCTAAAAAAGGCCTGAGGAATGCGGTGAAAAGAGCACTCAATGCCTCTGAGCTATGCTGCCTCTGCAAAATCACCCCTATTCTATAACTGGGAGTTAAAAGTCAACTACCTAATTAAGGCTCTTTCTATCTATGTGTATCTATCAATTTGACTGCTTCTGTGGAACTAGTCACATAGGCTGTACAATTCGACGTGTTTCTTTTCGAATTTCAGAGAACACCATCCTGCGTGGATAAGTAAGGGAAAAATAAAGTCCATTCATATTTTCATATCTCCGGTGTAGAGTGAATTCTGTCAGTCAAGTTTGCGATGTGGCCACCATGCCATTAGGTGGCTCGTCATCACGATGCACTCTGAATTGTTCATAATATATTGGTTTGAGGCAATCGGTCCCAATAAGCCTTTGACCTAGGTTTCGTGCTAGTTGGTTCTCATCAGCAAGGTCTATCTGCAACTTTTAAGGAAATCATGTCTCACATTGTCAATTTGACTGTCTGTACTAAACAAAGGGCTAGACAAATACATTATACTAGTTACTGATGAGGTGTCCAGTCAAAAATATCCTATACACTCCTACAGGACATCAATCGCCAGTCAGTCCGAATAGCTCAATGGTAACATCTCTGACTGACTGCAGGTAGCATTGGGTGAAGCGGATTAAAATCTCAGAGGAGGGACATGGGTTCCTTCAAGGTGATTGCAGATACGCCTTCTGGACATAGTGGTGGTGGTGAGTGTCAACTAGAAGGAAATCTAGTTCGATAGCTTCCTGTGGCCGATTGCCTCCAACCATCTACTAACACACAGAATACTGTACATAAATTCAACATCTTACGCATCACTACCACTGTCGTAGATGTGTGTGTGTGTGTCTACGAAAATAATGAAAGCTGAGAAACCCATGAATAAGACTATGAAAATAAATGTAAACAAGTTGAACTACTTATGAGTAGACAAAGAGCATTTCCATAAATAAAAAAAGCCAACAGGATAAAACAATGCGATTTATTTATTTATTTGTTTCCAAATTACAGGAATAGTGCGGATTTTGGATTAATTTTAGTTATTAGATTCTCATCATGAACCAACCCATCTGTTAAAAAGATTATTGGTAACCAGATGGAATTCGACAGCTGTTTCATCGTAGTTTGGTACTCCGAAATAGTGTACACCTACGACCGCTCTGGAAATCACTGATGGCTACTGGGTGAATTTCCTGAAGCTGTGCAGTGAGAAGTCACGACCACTAGAGTTCAACATGTCAAGGTGTGAAGTGGATTCGCAATGTGAATGGATTAGTGAAGACGATGCAACACCAAGAGTTGACAAAATAGGAATTCACTAGTCACTGTATTCGACCACTTGAGCTAGTGGCCGAATACTATTCAACGAGTTTAGTCTCCTAAACTGCAGACTGTGAGTCCATTCCCTAGTTGTTGGGTCATAACTGCACACTACCGAAGAATCCTAAAATGGAGCGAAACAGCTGCCCAGTGATCCCAGCTAGTTTACAATGATTTCCCCCTAAGTGACGGGTTGGTTGATATAAGAATAAAACTTGTGCACTGTGGTAGAGTATAATTCCATTATGGGTAAAATTTGTTTTTGATAAAGTCTCACAGTGTTTTATACATTAATGTTCACTGATGACGTTTCAAGCAGTAGCACTAAGTAGTACATAAAAGACCTGAATGAGGAAATAAAACAGATAGAAGAGGCGTTGGTGTTAAGTAACCAACTATCGTATAAAATTCATTAGGAAGATCATTAAAGGCCAAAAGAAAAATAAAAATAATTGTGAAACTAGTAACAATAACATAAATAAGAGAGAATATAAGTCATCTACAGTTATACCATATAAAGAAGGGACATCTGAGACGCTACGTAGGATTCTGAATAAAGCAGGAATTAGAGTGGCTTTCAAACTCGCCAACAAACTCACTTAGGTAGGACAAGCTCTGTAGGTTAAAGGACCCTGTAGGTTGACCCAATTAGACAAAATACTATAATTTTTAAAATACCCTCCAATGACTGTGAGTTAGGTCAACTACATAAGTCAAACTAGTAGGTCAGGGGTAGTCAGATTGTCGGAACATAAGAATTTAACTAAGGTAAGATTGGTTGACCCTAAGAAGATAATTTATTTAGAAAAATGCTCAGCAATTGCACTTCAAGCATTAACAAACAACCACACAATAGTGTGAGTGGGAGAGGGTTAAAATTCTAGGTGGAAAGAGAGGTTGATTACTGAATCTTTGTTCATCCAGTCTAAACCCAACACATGCAATAGAAATGTTTCATCACTCATACCCGAAATATGGAAAATGCTACTACCAATCAAATCAAGTGAAAAATAATGAAGTTAGGAAGTCGTGTGAGGAGTACCTTGATATGATTATGAGCAGCAATTTATTGTGCTTGAAACGTGGTCATCAGTAAACATTACTGTATAACAAACACACTGTAAGACTTTATCAAAAAGAAATTTTACCCATAATGATGGGTTGGTTCGTGAAGAAAACATAACAGTTGAAATCACTTAAAATCACCGGAAATACCCATTGAGTCATGTAGAAAATAAAAGAGAATTCATCAGAGCAGGAAATTTTCTTTATCAACGAAATCATCTTCCTTCAGAGACTGTGTACACTCGTATTTATATTTACCAAAAACACGTACAGTAGTCCATTTTTAAGTAATAGAGGGGGGGGGGTTGGCGGGTGACATAATCGTTATAATTACTCAGAAGTAGTTTCAAAAGTAAAAACAGAAGTTATAAGTTACGCAATACTCAATGGCACAAAGGAACAAAGAGTTAGAAATTTGATAAATTAAATCTGTTAGTGAGTGAGTAAAAAAAGGTACTTGAGTGTCCATTTAACAAGTGTGACGTGAATGAGAAAATGTACAAAAAGAACATGTGAGGGTGATAATTGTGAATTAATCATTAAAGTAAAAGCAAACTATCAGTAAAATTGAGAATTAAAACTTTTTTTTACAGGAAACGACTAGTGATGAAGAGGTTAGGACCATGATAGAATAAGAGACTGGACAGATATTTTCTGTACACAGAGTTCGCGGTTGTTGTGTATTGAAGAATTCCCAACACATCCGTCGTCATACATAACATAAATGCTGAAACCTGACGCCCTTTGTACCAATATGACTAGCTCCACAGAAACAAGTGAATTTATAAACGCACATTGAAGTGGCTCGTCCTGTCTGTCTGTCTGCCTGTTTTCGACATAGAACTTTGCACTGATGTGCAGCAGTTCAAATCGCCACACTCCATGAAGCGCACAAAGTAAGAGAAGTAAGTAGAAGAAATGCATGAAAGAGACAGTAAACAGAGGTGTGAGACAAAGGAATAGTAATAACGAAGAACAATATAGTTTCATTGGAAATCATAAGTCACAAGGAGTGGCTGTATCTACCCCAGCCAGCCATTGACAACGATCACTTTGAGCCATATCACCAATTGTCTCCAGACTTCATTGGTGATTACCGTCCCAAGGACCCCAACCAGGAAGTCTACACCTTCCTACTTGGCTGGCTTAAACTAACTGTTCTGAATTTCACTGATTGATGGAGCCATCTTTTGGCTTGATCACCACTGGCTGTCTCTTTTCCAGTCTGACCCTATGTCAGCTAAAATTGACCGTCGAGGAAGGCGATGGCTAGGCGCACGTGACACATGTCCTAACCATCTCAATCGGTGTAACTTCACAGTCTTGTTGATTGATTTTCTCTCCTTACCTAGCACTCGACCGAAGCCTAACCTCAATATCGCTCACCCTATTATTATACCATTTCACACGGAAGATAGAACACAAACATCTATGATCAAAGACAACTAGCCAGCCTTTTCATATCTTCCACTCTGAATGGCCAGGTCTTAGAACTAGCCATAAAGTAGGAGGACAGAGAGAACCACTGAGCAATACACAAGCCCTTTGGTCAACAGCCAGCTGGACATCACGTCTACGCTAGAGACGGTGTAAACCGACATATGCGAAACTAGCTCTCTGTATCCGTACTGAAATTTCGTTAGTGATCAACCCACTGGCGTTGGCTGATGCAACTTCCCGAATAAGTGAAGTGGTCAACACACTCCACCAACCACTTCACTCCATATTTCTAAACTAGGAGTCAGTGTAGTCCAGTCCTGTAACATCATCTTACATTTGACAGAGGGAGAGAATCGCGTGGCAAACATTCGAAGATTGCAGCTGATGGTGTTCCGAAGACTCTGCTCCGTTTGTCAGCGTCTTCACATAGAAGGACCATATAATCTGCATCTTATTTCCTGCCAATCCCTGAGTCGCTGAAGTGAGGCGGTTTATCCTGCACACATCCATTTACCATTTGTCAGCTGTAGAAATTTATCTGTGGCTCGGCCGCAAAGAAGGCTTTCCTCAGTGTTCTGGATAGTCAGTTCGTCAGAATTTCACTTGCGGCATCACCTTCAAATTTAACGTTCATGAGTAGCAATTTCTTCGGCACCATCTGGATCCTTTCAGAGTTTTGCATTACTTTCATGATTTTCTCGATCAATTTCTGTGACAACTCTCCGCAGTTCACCATCGACTGTATCTCTTTCTTCTCAAAGGGACCCAATTATCAAAATTCAAGCAATGACCATTCTATGTTGGTTTTCTGTAGACTGTTCTTTGTAAAGAAACGTCAGATCTACTTTTTTAGGAAAACAGCCAAAAGAAAATTGGAATTCCGAGTTCACCTCTGATTTTCAACAGGAACTGGATAGCAGTTGTTGAACTCCTCAGTTATCACTAGACTTGCCAAGAAGCAGTCTGCAAGTAAGAGACCCACTGCCATTAAGTATGACGTAATTTATAACTTTTAGTCTTTACTTTCAAAGTCACTTCTAAGTTATTATGTCAATTACATCCACCCCAGATGTATTACTCAATAATGCACCATTCTATACGTGTTTTTTGGTAAATATAAACACGAACTGTACACAACCTCTGAAGGCAGATGAGTTTTTATCGATAAAGAGAAAATTTTCTGCACTGATGAAATGTCTTTTATTTTCTTCAAGAAATGATTATTTAATTTTGTCTTTCTTTAATGTTTATCCTTTTTTGAAATATCACATTTTCTATCTGTCTTCGAATTAGACGATTGCACCAAAAAAATAGGGTATTTACTGATATCTCAGCTGCAACTGTTATTATTATTATTATTGCATTTGACATAAGGGAGTGGAAAACACACATGTGTGTGCTTCCAAACCCCACCCCACCCTAACACCTCCGTCTCTCTCTCTCTCCCTCTATATTATCAACCAACATCAAATTGGATCCTATATATATAGATAGATAACGAGTATATAATAATACTAATTTATAAAATTACCATTAACCACCAGGCCATACATGTTACAAATTTCCTGGAAGGGAAGAATTTGACTTGCAATTCAGACTGATTTTTACGAGTTGATCACGGATTGATGATATCAGTTAGAGAACCATTGAAAATCAGCACTGGTGCACTCTACTGGACAGCTGTTTCCTCTGTTCTAGTTTGGGAATCATCGACAGTACGCACCCAATCCAGACTTGGGTTCGAACCCAGGACCTTCCAGTTGCAAGGCCAGCAAGCTCGTATACCATTCAGCCAGTCACTGAAACCCGATTCAATGACCAGCCCATGAAGTCTAACTTCTACCAATTCGTGATTTAGCGCGACCCCAACCATTGTCGTTGGTGGGACATCCATCCACAGGATGGAGTTTCTTGGAGTTCTGGTGAGAAATCGTCACCAGTGAGGTCCAATTAGATGTTATGTGCGTGGATGGACGGACCTTCTGGTTACAAGGCTAGCGAGCTCGTATACCATTAAGCCACTGGGACCCAACCAATCCAATGGTCAGCCCATGAATTCTAACTTCTGCCAATTGACGCATAACATAGTGCAAACGCTAGTCAGTGTCATCGGTGGCGGATATTTGTCCTCACATCAGACCTGTTGCACCCTACTGGTCACAACTTCCCACTAGAACCCCTAAATTCCAACAGATCCCTACAAACCAATACTTGAAAATGCAGATAATAATAATAGTAATAAGATAACTCCATTATGGATCAGATTTTATTTTGATAAATCACACAGTGTACTGTTATACAGTAATATTAACTGATGATCACGTTTCGAGCACAAACTATTGCCGCTCATAATCATATCAAGTTACTCACACAACTCACTTAGGTAGGACAAGCTCTGTAGGTTAAAGGACCCTGTAGGTTGACCCAATTAGACAAAATAATATAATTTACAAAATACCCTCCAATGACTGTGAGTTAGGTCAACTACATGGATCAAACTAGTAGGTCAGGAGTAGTTAGATTGTCAGAACATAAGAATTTAGCTAAGGTAAGAATGGTTGACCCCGAGAAGATAAGTAATTTAGAAAAAAGCTCAGCACTGCATTGCGATGCATACATTAACACACAACCACACAATAGCTTGGTGGGAGAGGGTTAAAATTCCAAAAAGTAATCTAGGTAGGTGGAGATAAATGGAGGTTTATTACTGAATCTTTGTTCATCGAGTCTACACCCAACGCATGTCATAGAAATGACTCAATGCAAAGACCAGAAATATGGAAGATATTATTCCCGCCAGTCAGTCAAATCAGAGGAGGATAATAAATAATCTTAAAATTCTATTTCAATTCAAACCCACATCACAACATTCTAACAAGTTACTTATTATTATGACTATAAAAACACTCGTCTTATTTCCCATGTAACTGTAATTGATCAATAACACTCGTACAAGGGACAATCCAAATCAAATTAAAAGCTTTCAGGGAATCAGGAGCTGCAGATAGACCACAAGCCAAGTTCAACACTCAAAAGCTGAAGGACCAGGCTACAAAGGACATCTTCATTGCAAGCATAAGGGACAAAGCTGAGACACAAATCAACACTAGCGAAGAGGTCGGCTTCGAAAAGCACTGGAACAACTTGAAAACGGTGTGGAGCCAAACCTGCATAGATGTTCTAGGCAGAAAGAAGAGACAGGACAAACAGTGGCTCACTATGGACACTTGGAAACTAATAGAAGAGAGAAGGACAGTGAAACAAAAGATTATCCAGTGCACTGACGAGCAACAAAAACAGGAGCTGAATGCAAGCTACAATACACTGAACAAAAGAGTGAAGAGGAGTGCCAGGGAAGACAAAAGAAAATATTATGAAACCATGGCAAACGAAGCAGAACAAGCTGCAGGCAAAGGAGACCTCGCCACACTCTACCAAACAACTAGGAACCTTTCGGGCAAACGTTCGACACAGATTAAGCCAATAAAGGACGACAATGGAAAGTCAATCACCAAAGAGGTGGAACAGAGAAAGCACTGGGTTGAACACTTCAAAAGACTTCTAAATCGTCCGCCACCTACAACACGCCCAACAATACCAACAACGGAAGCAGAACTACCAGTGAACACTGACCCCCCGACGAAATCAGAAGTCCTGAATGCAATCAAGATGCTTAAAGCTGGGAAAACACCGGGACCAGATGGAATCCCAGCAGAGGCTTTGAAAATAGACCCAGAGACAACAGCGGACTTGATGACACCACTGCTGGAGAAGGTGTGGAAAGAGGGCAAAGTACCCGAGGATTGGAAGAACGGATACTTATTCAAACTTCCAAAGAAAGGAGACTTAAGTCAATGTAAAAACTGGCGTGGAATTATGCTTCTGTCCATTCCAAGCAAGATACTAAGTCGCATCATCCTGGAGAGAATCAAACAAGCCCTAGATGAAAAACTTCGTCCGGAACAGGCTGGATTCAGGAGAAACAAATCATGTATTGATCAAATCGCCACTCTACGGATCATCATTGAACAAAGCTTGGAATGGCAGTCACCTCTCTATCTCAACTTCATCGACTTTGAAAAGGCCTTCGACAGCGTCGATCGAGAGGTCATTTGGAAACTACTTCGCTACTACGGGGTCCCATCGACAATTATACACCTCATCCAACAGTTATACGACAATGCTGCATGCCAAGTAATCCACAACGGGAAACTTACGGAAGCCTTCGAAGTGAGGACGGGAGTGAGGCAAGGCTGTCTACTATCACCAATGATCTTCCTGATTGCAATTGATTGGATAATGCGACAGACAACGGCAACCAACGAGGGAACAGGCATAAAATGGACTGACACAAAAGACTTGGAGGATCTGGATTTCGCCGATGATATATGTCTGATTTCCCATAAACTGGAAGATATGCAAGTGAAAAGTAACAAGTTGGCAGAAGAAGCATCAAAGATAGGACTTCACGTGAACATAGATAAAACAGAGATAATGAAGATTCCTAGCCAACATCAACACCAACAGACCACCTACCTGGGAAGCATCGTCTCAACTACAGGCCAGCGGAACTGACGAGGATATCAAAGCCAGAATCGGAAAAGCAAGACAAGCTTTCATTACTCTCAAATCTGTGTGGAGGTCAACAGCACTCAGCATCAAAAGTAAGATCCGGATTTTCAACTCCAATGTGAAGTCAGTGCTACTATACGGATCAGAGACTTGGCGAGTCATAAAGAGCATCTCAAACAAACTTCAAACCTTCATTAACAACTGTCTCCGCTCAATACTCAAGATCAGATGGCCAGCCAGAAAATATCAGCAACAGGGATCTCTGGGAGCGAACCAATCAGGAACCGATTGTGAAACAAATAGGCAGAAAGAAATGGAGATGGATTGGCCATACGCTGAGGAAACCATCAAGTGACATCACTAGACAAGCCCTCGAGTGGAACCCGAAAGGGAGGCGGCGAGTTGGTCGTCAGTGCAAGGGTGACTTGGAGGAGGTCATGCGAGGAGGAGATGAAAGCATGTGGACAGACCTGGAGCAGGGTGAAAAAGTTGTCAGAAAACCGAAGTCAATGGAGGTGCGCAGCTGAAGCCCTATGTTCCTCTAGGAACTAAAGGATACAATAATAATAATATTATTTCTGAATGGACATTATCTCACATTGATTTTTATTCCAATATCTAATCGATTCCACACATGTATATAAATGAAAGAAAAAAGTTTTGTGAGTAACTTGATATGACTATGAGCAATAGTTTGTGCTCGAAACGTGATCATTAGTTAATATTACTGTGTAACACTGTGTGATTTATCAAGATAAAATCTTATCCATAATGCAGTTATACTCTACCACAGTGTCCAAGTTTTATACTTATATCAGTAATAAAATACCCCAACCACTAATACTGATCCTCACACTAACATGCTATCAACGTACTGTCCAAACAGACCAGGATAAAAAAAACGTCTACGTTCAATTCATGCAGAGTTTAATGCATACTTGCACAATAATAATAATAACGGTAGATTCTATAATCCAACGACTAAAGGTATACACGTTCAAGGTGTGTGCAGCATTGATGCGTTCTCACACTCCATGGTCGTTATTCTCTAGGTTAATCTTACTTATAAACCTCATCAGTAGTAGGACACGCTACGCACACACATACACACACAGGGCATTTAGGTGAGGTATGCTGCAAAAAGTGCGTCGTTCTGTGGTATAGCGGTTAGGACGTTCGCCAACCATGCACATGGTTCGGAGTTCGATCCCCGGCCACTGACTCACTCCTTTACCTCTCTGGTAAGGAGGAAAGGTTGGGCATGAGGCTAGCAACCCCATCCTGTAAAAATAATCACCACTGCTACAGGAACTTCAAGCCACTAGCTTGAAGCTGTCCCATGTTCCATTGGGGAACGTGAAGGAAAAAAAATACTGCAAAATTAAGCCACAAACTAACGCCTAAACGAAATGAAACTAATCTAAACTCAAAAGTGGTACAACACTCATAGATAAAATAACAACGGCTATAACAAGCATAACAACAAAGACAACACAAAACAAGAGAGAGAGAGAGAGACAGAAAGGATACGCGAAGTAAAAAAGAACTGTGATATATATAATTAAGCATAGGGGTGAAAAAAATTAACAATTTTGTTTTTTATGCATAATCCTCTGGAGCGAGAGAGAGAGAGAGAGACATGGAGGAGACAGGGGGAGAGGGAGAGGCAGAGAAAGAGGAGGGGAGGCAGAGCAAGAGAATGTGTACGGTAACGGTTGACTGAGCTCTGAGTTATATTTATGTATATATGCTAGCCAGCCAGCCAGCCAGCTAGGCATGCAGTGCTTCCGTGTACAATTTTAGCCTCAACATTGTCCGTGGATTAGGTAACAGACCAGAAATGAAATCAACACAACCATAATTTTGTTAAGTTATATGATGCAGAAAAATTTGTCACAAGAACTGTAAAACCTATTAGAAAGCTGTCTAATATATATATATGTATATATATGGGTGTTTGCAGACCTACTTAAATCAATCTAGCTAATTGAAAACGACATATATACATCTATGTATATATATACATATATAACCCTAATGAATGGAAAGTATTGAAAATGATTCGATCAATAAGAGGCGTTGAGTGGATGGTATTAGAAGACAACAACAACAACAACAGCAAAAAAAACTCAGTATCATCTAAAGGATTAAATTGTAACAACTGTGAACATCCACTCGATGTCTTCATATCCATGAATAGAGATCAATCAACTACTACTACTACTAACGACATCGATTCACGACTATTAGATTTTCATCATAGTTAGGCAGAAATTATTGAAAACTAGTCAAGAGTACTGAACAGCTCTTTTGTCGTATTCTTTTTTTTTGGGGGGACTCCTCAGCCATGCAAGGCAAGGATCTTCTCTCACCTCCGAGGATTGAACCTGAGAGACCTTCAGGTTATGAAATCAAAGTAGTTGACTATTCAACCAATCATCAGGCTGATAGGAATTCAGTGGTCGATGTATTTTGTAACTTTGTCAACTCGTTAAATAGCCCCCCCCACCCCACCCGTCTGCCCGCCACCAATTTCTTCAAAAAGCATAACACTTCACCTTAATATTGGTGCCCCCCCCCCGCATTGGTCACTTCATATTAAAAATGAAACTTTCGCAGTTAAACAAGACTATATATCAATATTATGAACCCTCTCGGCAACAGGGATGGTCGTTAGTATAATGAGCTGATTGGCTGATCGTAGGAAACCTTCTACCTAGGTTACGTGTTTCCAGGCATTCATCAGTCAGGTAGGCGTATCTACAGTCATGACTTGGAACTCATGTCTCTCTTGAGACCCAGACCAGTCAGGGCTTTAGTCAAAGTACCCAATATACTCTTACGGGAGGTCAATCACAAACCCGAACAGATAAGTGATGGTAACGTCTCTCACTGACTGTGGGGAACTGGGTGACGCGAGTTCAAATCTCAGAATGAATATGAGACCTTTCAAGACTGTAGATTAGCATTAACCTCTCTCTCTCTCTGTCTCCGCCTACCTATATTACTTTTAAATACTCTAATCCGGTTCCACCCAACCTATTTTGTGATTATAAACAAGTGAATGCAGTGCAATAGCTGACCTCTGTTTTTTCTAGGTTATTTAACTTACTTAGTAGGGTCAATGATTCCAGATCCAGCTAAATTTTTATGTTCCATTAATCTAGTTGACCCCAATCTACAAATTTAACCTGTGTGTAATTGTCTCAAGTATTGGTTTTGTAGGGATTTAGTTTGATTGGATGGAGGACTTCATCATGAGCTGAAATCAGTTAGAGTACCACTGGAAAACCTGCAGAGAATACTGGGCAGTACTGTTTCGCCGGTCTAGTTTGGGACTCTTCATCAGTACGCACCCACCACAGGAGGTTCCAACCCAGGACCTCCATCAAATCAAACTAAATCCCTACAAAACCAATTACTTGAAAATTGATCTGATGCTCACTAGCGTCCGGCCCCCATTCAGGTAGTTAACCTGGGCTGGTTCTAGTGGGAAGCCATGACCAGTAGGGTACAGTAGGTTGAAATTGAGGCAGTAACTCACTCATCGAAGAAGACATTTCGAAATGGTCGCACTATGTCATGCGTGAATTGGAGGGAGTTAGAATTCAAGGGTCATTGGATCGGGTCCCAGTGGTTCAATGGTCTGAGAGCTCGCTGACCTTCTGACCAGCAGGTCCTTGGTTCGAACTTCCTATGGTGTGTGCGTACTGATGAAGAGTCCCAAACTAGGACAGGGGAAACAGCCGTCCAATACTCCCAGGTTTTTCAGTGGTTCTCTCACTGATGTCAGCAGCTCATGATGAAATCTTCCATCCTATGTGTAATTGGTAAATTATTAAATGATTTTTCCCTAAGTGTATCTATTTAGTCCTTAAGTTGACAAAATTGATCTCTGAGAGAGTTAGTTGGTTAGCGTTTTAAATCCCCACCTTGACTAATATTTCAACCTCACTGAAAATCCTACGTAAGATCTCTAATGTTCCGTTCCTTTTTTTTATAGGGCAGCAATCTACAAAGGCTATCCATCGTTTGAATTAATAATCTTAGAATTTTCTGTTCGTTATTTTTTTTTAATTATAGCTTGATTCCACACCGTATTTTTTGGGTACAAGTATGAAATTTTCAGCATGGGATATCGGTAGCCCTAATTTCGCAGGCCGACCATGGATATCAAGTGTGAGTCAGCAGGGGATCGAACTCCTGACCATGTGTGCATGGTCGACGAGAGTCCTAACCACTATGCCACCGGCGCACAATAAAGGAAGGACCGTGAGGCATTTATTAATAAATTCTGGTCTGGTGGGCATTTAGTTATTCGCTAGTACTAATTTCTTTATTTGTTTGATTTCATATTATTGAAAATCCTCCGGTTTACTACTGGAGGACACTTCTGATTCGATTATATTGTATTGACCTTCAGCTGAAACCTATCTTCCTTTACCAATTGTAGATGGGATAGAAACCGAAACCATAAAATTATTAAAATGCAATTGGACATTGAAACAAAAACACAGCTTTCTTGAAGAGCCTTTTGGAGAGCCTCTTCATTGAACTAACTGGCTGTTTTATTTTTCAAGTGATGTTTCATTTTTATCATTAGTAACCGGAAGGTCCTGGGGTTCGAACCCCCCTGTGGGGTGGTGGGTGCGTACTGCTGATGATTCCCAAACTAGAACGGAGGAAAACAACTGTCCAATAGTAGTAGTACGCATCAGTGCTGATTTTCAATGGTTCTCTAGCTGATATCATCAATCCGTGATCAACTTGTGAAATAGCGAAATGAACAGTGGCGAGTGATACTCGTGGGAAAAACAATAATAATAGTAGTGGTTGTAATGGTAATAATAGTAATGATACTGATAAGACATGTCTCATTTACTTCTAAAAATGATAATGCAAGGAATGATGTTGTGTAATTTTGTTCTTGCTGACAATATATATATATATATGCTATACCTGTATAAGGTGGACTACAGTGTAAACATTTGTGTATGACTGAAGCCCTTATCAGACATGAATTTTTACAAAAGGTGAGATTCAAGTGGATATTGGTTGTCAAAACTGTACAGAGATTGTTCTTTCGATCTGAGTTAAACACGTCCTGTTTTACGCAGAAAAAAACACAACAACAACTGATAAATCGTGTGGCTTCAGTCATTTATTCGCAGTACTGTTAAATATGTTTGAACAAGGCATTAAGAAGACAAATTTCGCCGCGAGATGATTATATCGTCATTTCGTAGTTTCTTTACAACCGCTTTACACAACTAACATGGTTAACAATGACAAAATAAAGTTCATGAAAATTACTCAGATAAATAAAAAAACAAAAGTACATACTAATGACCAATCATCACATTTAGATAGGTCATGTAGTCCAGGGTAGGCGAAGATTGAAGTCTATTGATTTTTGTACACACAGTTTAGGCTGTATGTCATTAATCCTCGAAGAGTGCTTCCATCACCTTCAATAACCTTGAATTGTGAAACAGTCATTAATATTGATTTTGTGACCTGACATTAATAAGTGTTTTGCAATGGATGATAATGCTGGATTTCTATTCAGATTAATCGCGTTGGGATTTTCGATATGATTTAGTAGCCATTTTGGAACATGTTCTTTTCTACCTCGACATTGGAACATTCTGTTGGTTCTACCTAGATAGGTGTCACCGCAGCTACAGGTGAACTTGTAAATACAGACTTCGGTCAGCCATCAAACGTACATTCTACGCCGCATCTCTTTTTCTCAGATTTCGAATATTTTCGATCCCTCTACCTACCTACGATTAAAGGATGAAATTCTGTGGACTCTACTTCAAACTGTATCTACAAGTTCACACATGCAGCTGCGGTGACACTTATATAGGTAGAACCAACAGAATGTTCCAATGTCGAGGTAGAAAAGAACATGTTCCAAAATGGCTACTAAATCATATCGAAAATCCCAACGTGATTAATCTGAATAGAAATCCAGCATTATCATCCATTGCAAAACACTTATTAATGTCAGGTCACAAAATCAATATTAATGACTGTTTCACAATTATTTCACATAACTCTAATTCAAGGTCGGTGAGTGAAGGTGATGGAAGCACTCTACGGGGATTAATGACATACAGCCTAAACTGTGTGTACAAAAATCAATAGACTTCAATCTTCGCCTACCCTGGACTACATGACCTATCTAAATATGATTGGTCATTAGTATGTACTTTTGTTTTTTTATTTAACTGAGTAATTTTCATGAACTTTATTTTATTATTGTTAACCATGTTAGTTGCAAAGCGGTTGTAAAGAAACTACGAAATGAAATGAAAAAGGGACTAATTGTTTTAAGTACTATATGTATTTCGAAAAAAATCGACAACACGAAATTGAGCGGATAATCTAAAAAATTTTGATTACTAAAGATTCATAAGATTTTTGTTGTTGAAATGGTTGTGTTTTCTGACCAGATGGGTGGGTTAATTTGCGAAGCTTTAATTGCCCAATCCCAACCTCTACTACTAGGCAACATCTTCAGTACATACATTTCAATTTGAATTGAAGTGAAGTGTTTTAGATTTTTCCACGAGTTTATTAATCATCTCTACCCTCATGGTGACCTTGGACGGCGCTATTGCTTGTTCTTGTATGTTGTGTTTTCACACCTTCTAGGTTACTTGTTAACTTGGTAGTGATTTTTTCCTTGACTTAAACTTTGACCCTCTATGTGTGAGATTTCCTTCTTATCGGTTAGTAAATTTTGTCCATTTGTGTGTGTGTGTGTCTATTGATTGACGATTCACACTGGAATACTAGGCAGCCTTCTAAAAATTCTCTAGCATTCTTAGTGTTACCTCTGTCTAATATTTGAACGTTGGATATCTCAGTCGAAATGATGTCCATGGTTGTCGTCTGTATGCAGCGATATGAGGGTGAGGGAGTGAATGACATGTCTTTTGACGGATAGCTTATGATTATGGATACGAAGACGAAGGGGACGTAGTCCACTTTGGCCAATATAGTGTTTTTCACCGTCGTCATAACTTACTTTGTAAATGATGTGTTGTTAAGTTTTTTGGTTGACAATCCACCATTATGTTGAATTCTCTCATCAGTACATCATTCTCCGCGTCGATGGCATAGCGGTTAGGACGCCCACCGACCACCATGCATATGGTCCATGGTTTGATCCCCGGCTACCAACGCACTCCTTTTACCTCGCTAGGCCAGAAATAATGCTGGTAAAGAGGAAAGATTGGGCATGAGGTTAGAAACCCCATCCTGTAAAAGATAAACACCACTGCTACAGAAACTTCAAGCCACTCAGCTTGAGGCCCTGTGTTCCCCACTGGGGGAACGTGAAGGAAGTAAAACAAAAATTCATCATTCTCCCATACACATAAATTGGAAAAAATGGTTAGTTGACATTTTAACCTCAGTAGACGATAAAATTATGTAAGTTCACTTTGAAAGATACATTCAATTGTAATTGTAGACATGAAAAATAATAATAATAAAACATGTGGAAATGTACTCTTCTGATATTAATTCCTTGTTTACTAATGTACCATTGATTATGAGACTGTTGATATTCAAGTGTTGATTTCTAGGGATTTGATTGGTTGGGGGATTTCATCATGGATTGACATTGGTTAGAGAATGATTGAAAAACCTACAGGAAGTAACTTTACAGCTGTTTCATCGGTCTAGTTTGAGATTCTTTATCGGTACACACCCACCACAGTGTTGATATTCTTTGTGACTGTTATATCTTCTAGTTGACTTTCATTCCCACTTCATTTAACTTACTTGAAAGATTTATTACTATTATGTACTAATTAACAATGTCCAGTTTACATTTGAAGCTGAGTCGTTTCAACAAGTAAATGATGTTACTTAAGGGGTGGGGGAGGAGGTGTATTAGATCCTTTGTTGACGGATGTTTATACGTTTTATGTTGATAACTTGTTCTTTGAGTTAACTGCTAAAGTGACTTTCTACAGGAGATATGTAGGCGACCTTATGCGATGATAAACGATGATCATGAAGATGCGAGTCATCTACCGGATAGACTAAGCTCCGTACAGAATCATACAAGTCTTACATGTAAAGAAAAGAAAGTCGCAACCAACATAAATTTTTGGACTTATATCTGAGTAAATGGCTCAATAAAGCAATCAATTTGTAGAAAGTCTACTTGAACAAAAGAATGTTTAAATCATCACAATTTCTGTCCAATACATTGTAATAGAGAGGCTTGGTGAGGTGTTTATTCAAGAGAACTCAACGTATTTGTACTGTGGTGAGAGCAGGCTGATAGCCAAATTGGTAGACAATTATTTACGTCAATGTTTGTGTCGCAAATATTGGTCGCGAGAAAATATGAACAAGACTGATTCAACAACCAATCACAGCAGACTTTGCGTAGGCAGATACACTTAACACATAGATGACCTGACATTCAAGAAACAATCACAAGGAGATGCTAGGTTAACTTTCTGTGAGAAACAACCAATCAGAAGAGTGTGTTTGTTTGCTTGAATAAGCTACAATTATGTATATGAAAATATATAAATATATGTTGATTTCCTTAATAAACGATCTATTCCCTGGCCCTTGTCTTCTGTTGTTACAGTACAACTGATGGTGTTATAGAGGATGAAAACAAAATACTGATGGATACTCTTGTTGAAAACGAATATCCTTTAATATTTTTAAGCCACTACAGAAGCCAGTTATTCTTTTAAAAAACTAAAATCTATTCTGTCCCTAACAAGGATGTTTTTTTCTTTTACGAGTTTTACGACTGATCGATATCAGTTAGAGAACCATTGAAAACCAGCACTGGAGTACTACTGGACAGCTGTTTCCTCTGTCCTAGTTTGGGACTCTTCATCAGTACTAACCCACCACACCGTGGTTCGAACCCAGGACCTTCTGGTTATAATGCTAGCGAAATCATAGACCATTAAGCCACTGAGACCCACTAATACACGATGGCCAGTCGATGAATTTTCCAACTTCTGCCAACTCACGCACAACATAGCGCAACCGCTAGCCAATGTCGTCGCTTGCGAGTATTTATCCTCACATCAGGCCTGCTGCACTTTACTGGTCACGAATTCCCACTAAAACCCCAGGTAACTACTAACCACCTGAATAGTATATGTTAGTAACAAGATAAACTAAGTTTTAAAGGAGACAGGGGTAAAAATTATTACAGAATTCAAGATCAGCTAATTCGCAGGGGTTGGTAATAAATTATTATTTTGAAGTATTGGATTTGTAGGAATTTTGTTTGAGTGCATGGAGGACTTCATCATGAGCTGACATCAGTTAGACAACCACTGGAAAACAAGCTGGGAGTACGAGATAGCTGTTTCGCTGGTCTAGTTTGGGACTCTTCATCAGTACGCACCCACCAGGGTTTGGAACCCCTGGACCTTCTGGTTACAAGGCCAGCGAGCTCGTAGACCATTAAGCCACTGGAACCCGCCAATACTGATGAAGAGTCCCAAACTAGACCGACGAAACAGCTGCCCAGTACTCCCAGGTTTTCCAGTGATTCTCTAACTGATGTCAGCTCATGATGAAATCCTCCGTGCAGTAAATTACTACTGAATCATGAAATTTGAAAATTAGAGATGATGATGACTAAGAGGAACAGAATGACTAAGTAGAATTACATAGGAATACCAAGAATACAAACAAGTGAGTACAATCAATTGGAACTGTACTCATAATAAAAGTAAAAAAAAAATAGTAACAAGAGGGGAGGGGAATACTTAATGCATATTATGTAATTGACTAAGGGTAAACAACACAAAACAGATATGGCTTGTTCAGATGAATTCCGATCGTCTCTACTGTATGTAAAAGTTGTACACGTGTAGATCACGCGAAAGATTGCGTGAAATACGATAGATAACATTTTTAGAGTTTTGTTAGAGTGATGAGTCGACTTGATGTCCAGTATCAACGAGATATAAGCTAGTGCTGAGATGTGTACAGGCTCAGTTCGAATCTCAGTCAAATCAAAAATGAGAGGTGTTTTCAGAAATTCGACAATGAACTCGCCTCATTGCATGCCTAATGTAACTAGCGCCATAGGAGTAGTTCAACTGGTAATTACACACAGAGAAGAGGCGACACACAAGGCAGTTTATCTTTATTTCTTGAACCGGGTACTACTAGTTGAATAGTGAATAAACTTAGCTGCATAAAAATCTCTTTTGAAGGCTCTATTGAAATACGTTTGTGATGAAATCTAATTACTAACCTCTCCAGTGAATTGCAATCTTAAAGAAAAATTAATTTTTTCAGAGCTGTGAGCACCCTGAGCTAATTCTTTTTGATTGAGTACTAGTTAGTAGTAACTAGTGTGTAGTGTGTTTAGTTCTTTCCTTGTTGCACACTGTATTCGATCAGTCAGGTTTCACAATGTGGCTAGCATCAAGCTGCTAGATAGCTCGCCATAATGGTGCACTTTGAACTGTCGATATTAGATGGTTGAAGACAGCCCTACAGGAAGTCAATCGCGAGTCGAAATAACTCAGTGGTAATGTCTTTTAACTGACTGCAATATTGCGTGTAGTGAAGTGGGTTCAAATCTCAGAAGGGATATGAGTTGCCTTCAAGGTTGCAGATACACCTTGCTGACTGAGTGCTGACAAGCACGAAGCCTAGGTGAAGCAAGGCTTCCTGTGACCGATTGTCTCCAGCCATCTCACACACTTTCTAATTCCAGTATTACTTTGTAAGGATTTGATTGATTACTTACAGGATTTCATCATGAGCTGATATTGGCTAGAGAACCATTGGAAAACCCAGCCAGGAAGTAGTGGACAGCTGTTTCGTTCCAGTTTGGGACTCTTCAACAGTACACAACCAACGGGGATCGAACCCAGTGTATCCCGGTGGCTTAATGGTCTACCAGCTAGCTCGCGTTGTAACCTGAAGGTCCTGAGTTTGAGTCCTAGTGGGTGCGTACTGATGAAGAGTACCAAACTGGGATGAAACAGTTGTCCAATACTCCCAGCTGGTTTTCCAATGGTTCTCTAACCAATGTCAGCTCATGATGAAATCCTGTAACTTTTTAATTCTGTCCGTTTGTTCAAAATTCTTATATATATATATATATATATATATATATATATATATATATATATATATATATATATTAGAACACTTAATAGAAAACTCACCTGAGGTGAAGATCTCGCCAACACTCGTAAATTAATCCATACTTGATCGAATAAATCTTGTCTCACTTTACCAGTCACTTTGTCACGAATACGTCGATTGAATTCTTTCCCTTCTAAAACGAGAAAATTTTCACCAGGTTGTAGAATACCACATTTCATAGCTATTGATCGTGCAGTATTCACATTATCCCCCGTGACCATACGTACAGTGATACCAGCTTTTTGACATTGACGTATAGCAGCAGGTACTTCTGGTCGAACTGGATCTTCAATACCAATTATGCCTAATAGTGTAAGACCTTCTAACAATTGATCTTCATCATCCCAATTAGGCTCTTTTTGAATAACTAAGTCGTTTGGACTTTTTGAATTGGAAGCTGTATTCATAAAATACGGCAAACACAAAGAAGAGAAGAGATAATTTAAAAAAAATAATAATAACTGATGAAGTTGGATTGCTTTGGGTCACATATACAAGGCGACACATATCCTCAACCATAAATAATAGGCATGTAGTCCAGTAGGTTTTCTCTAGAGGCATATAGTCGGTAAACGCAGATTATAACAGGTTGCCTTCATCTGAACATCAACGAGAGAGATTTAACAGAGGTTACCTCCTTCATTTATCTCGCTAAGAAGCACACTTTCAATCACATACAGTCAGTCGGAACGGATGAAGGTGTCAAAGACACCCACTGAGGATCAGAAAGGCAAGATACTCCTTCATCAACCTGAAACCAGTTTGGAAATCTTCTTCACTCGGCATAAGGAACAAGATTCGTTCGGATTCTGTTCAACATAAATGTGAAATCAGTCAGTCAGTTCTTCTATACGGGTGAGAAACTTGCACTGCACGTGCATCACGAAACGGATTTCCAACAGGCCACTTCAAACTTTGATTAACAGTTTCCAACTTGGCTAGTTCCAAATGACCAGATCAAATAATCAATTGGCCAGAAAGAATTAGTAACAAGGAACTCTGGCTGGGAAAAAACCAATCCCGAGCCGATTGTTCGAACAAACATGTAGGAGAAAATTCAGATGCATTGATCGGGCATACACATTGAGGAAACTATTGAATGACATCACGCTCAATGCAGGCCATCGCTCGAGTGGAATCCGGATTGGAAGTGACGAGTGGTTCGTCGATGCGAGAGTGACATGGAGGAGGTCGTGTATCGAGGAGGAAGAGATGAGAGATTATGGGCAATCGTGAAGATGTCTTGTTGAAGCTCCATGTTCCACCTGGAACTCAAAGGAATAATAATGATGATAACTTCATCTCAACCTTAAGAAAATGGAGACACAGCTTACTGAACACTAGGGGGCGGGGCGGGAAGGGGGGAAGAGAAACAGCATATATGTAGGCTCAGAGAAGGTACCTTCACGGTTAGATTGAAAGCCTGCAAAGAAACTGGAAACAGAACACAGTTCATTCAAGTTCAACATCCAGAAGAAAAAAAAAGGACACCCTATTGCAGCATAGCAGAGGTCGTGTGAGGGAGAAAAGTCCAACAATTTCAATACAGAAGAGAAAAGAATGAAATGCTAATGTGCTACTCAAGTCCTATGTTCCAATCGGAACCCGAGGCAATAATAATGACAATATCCGGTTACATGTTTTCAAGTTAAACCACACTTTTTATAGGGACGCTATGTAGGAACAACCTTTTCACTGAGAAATATTTTGTTATTATATTCAGATAGTTCAACTTTCGTATTCTTTCAAGTTGTTCAGTACTTACCACAAAAGTTGCTCGGTTTATAATAATAATAATAATAATAATAATAGTCAAGTATTGGTTTTATAGGGATTTTGTGTTTGATTGGATGAAGGATTTCATCATGAGCTGATATCAGTTAGAGAACCACTGGAAAATCACCAGGGAGTACTGGACAGCTGTTTCGTCTTAGTTTGGGACTCTTCATGAGCACACACTCATCATGCTGAAGAGTCCCAAACTAGGACGAAACAGCTGTCCAGCACTCCCTGGTGGTTTTCCAATGGTTCTTTAACTGATTTCGGCTCATGATGGAATCCTCTACCCAATAATAATAGTCATTATTATTATTAAGCAGTTGCATAATCATTTGAAAACGAGGCAACAACTAAACCGCATGGGCAGCCTCCACCTTCACCCGCCCCCTTCCACAGCCACCACCACGCACACACACACACACATGTCCATACAGACGCAAAGCAATGCAACATAAAAGCACTTACCAATTGTAATTCTCCTATAAGCGATACCAATTGTTCGAAGACCTTCACTAGCCATTGGTTCAATAACTGACTCTGTTAAACGTTCTTGATCTTGAACGCTAAATGGTCTTGGTTGGCCTTGTTCATCCATCATCCATGAACAACTGTATCGTAATGACGGTTATTCATATATTGATTAATTTTTTGGTTTGAAATGAAAGATATAAGAGAAATCGATGGAGTAAGTGAGTGAGTGAGTGAATCAGTTGAAAAGTTGAACATGAATAAAAACAAAACTAAAAATGTTGGCCGTAAGTAGCGCTTGCTTTCCAAACGAACACTTACCAACATGGTTTCATCTTAGAACATCTGATAGAATCCGGACATTAAGCTACACCCCAAACAAACTTCAAAATCGTCTACAGAATACGCAGCAGTCTTCCTAAAAGTGTACGAGTAAAACTTCTTCAAACTGCAAAAGAAATAGCGATTCACTAGCTAAACCCTGAACTCTGTTTGCATACAGAAGAAGTTCGTTCGACCAATACACTTGCGAAGGACGTAATCTGTCTTAATACGCAACAGGTAAATTCTATTTCTTTCCATCTCTTCATTAGTATTATTTTGTCTTCTTAATTGTAATATTTTACATTTTCAACTCTCTTGTTCCCTACCCCCACCTAACTTAGTTTCTACACCTCACTACCACCGTTAGCGTGAGGACGAAAAATCAAGTTCCCAGAGTAACGGTCAATAAGACTCGCTCCACCACAAATGCAGTTGAATTGGTAGATACAATTAGAAGTGGTTAGTCTAGTCTAGGTACTTCATCTTCTAGTCGAGGAATCACCATCGGTCGTGTAGAGAATAATGTGTGTACTTCACCAGCATTAAAAGGTCTTCGACCTGATTTTCTTAATTTCCTCGTAATTATCTCACTTGGTGTATCGCCTTTGAATTGTAATCGTATATAAAGAGGGTTCTTGTTTACAGGTAGTGAGTAGTCCTTTTCCGCCGCCTTCTTTGTCATGTGTTTCTTGATAAATTTTTCGCGATAGCTATTTTCGATCAAAGTATCATATACAATGCTTAGTTCATATTCAATTACTTCTTCTGAGCATATAGCTCTAACTCTGTGGCCTAGTGAGGATCTTCACTGAATTTCTTTTGTACTTGATAGGAACGAAGCTGTGGAAATGTGTATATTGATTGTCCTGTCCAAGTAATTTTTCTATGCAAATTTCTTTCTATGCTACCATCTGGTTTCCTTATAAAGTAGGACATCGAGGAAGGCAATTAATTCTGTCTTGGGATTACTCTTCGCATGTCAATTTCATAGCCGAAAGTACTTCATTGAATCCAGTAATTATTGTACTTCTATCAGAACCATTATCATCCATATATCGGCAATAAAATGAGAGCTTACTGATAAGGTTGTTCAAAGGTCAATTTTCCAGCTTACTTAGAACGAAATCAGCCAGAATGGGACCCAATGGGGAGTCCATTGCCACCCTGTCCAATTGAGACATTTTAGTCAATTATATTACGTCATCTAACTTACTAACTCAATCTTACTTTAGTTTCTGTCTAATTAAACTTGTTTCTTTCTATATTAGATCATTCTTGTATTACCTAATTAATTATCTAAACTTGACAAACCTCATGTACAAAAATAGCTATATATAAATACGATTGTACAGCTAGCTATGTGAATGAATTCACCGTCGAAAAGAGTCTCTTCGCTGAACGTCTTCTCTTTTTCATATGACTCCATAATGGGAATTTTCAAGCTACTCAAACTAAAAATTGAATGTGATGCAATATACTACTGATTGACCAATATGAGTAGATAGATACAAACACCTCATATCAACTAGGAATGGTGAAGTTTTCATCACCTGGAATTCTGATAGTTATAAATCACAAATATTATTCAACCAACATATTACTACCAGTTCACTGAAGTAACAACTCGAGATACGGATCTCTAAGTTGAGTCAAACTAAGCGCAGTAACACTGCTGATGAACTCGGCGTCGAACGAGTCATCATTCAGTGCTTAGATTACTGCGACCCGACTGGTTGGTTGGCTGGCTAGTCAGCAGGCATTATTGGTTGATGTGAGTGTGCTATCCACCAACTAGTGACAGAGTGTGTTTCTGATTTCTAAGGGAAATTTAGGTACTGTGCAAAGAACACATCACGAATTATTTTTTTTACAAATTTAGAATTTGGTTTAAAACCTTAAAAAATCATGTCTCAAAAAAAAAATTCTCTTGCATTATGGATGGGAACATAGGCGAAAAATTAAAAAAAAAATAGCGACCAGAGGGGGCGAGCACATCAGAGAGTTTGAACGCTCTCCGCTTCACTGAATTACAGAACCTGTCGTCCATTATACATAAAAATGCCGTTTATTTACTAGAAACGTTTCGGTAGTAGTGGTGTTGATTATTTTTACGGGATGAGTTTGCTAGCCTCATGTCCAACCTTTCCTCTTTACCAGTCTTATTACTGCCTTGACGAGGTAAAGGAGTGTGTCGGTGGCCGGGGATCAAGCCGAAAACAACATGGGGCGTGGTTAGCGAGCATTCCACTGCCGTGGCACCGACTAGAAAAAGCAACATGATAATAATAATAGTGAAACACATTAAAGACGACATTTTACCCTGATATAACTGGAAAATACTTTCCAATCATAATGAAGGGTATTACTTTTCCGATTTCATGGGTTTTTATCTGTATGAACAAGGGAACACTCTCCTCCCATTAATCCTAATACTTACCTTAACCCTAGTCTTTACCCTAACCCTGACACTCACCTTAAGCCTTACCTTAATACTATTCCCAGCCACAACTCCTAGAAGGTTTATCATAGCAGCTTCAGGTTACAATGCCAGACCTGTGAATATTTGCTTCGGCTGAAGCCCTATGCCCCAGTCGGAACCTAAGGGAACAGTACTAGTGGTAGACGTCGGACTGGCGAACACGTAAGGTTGGTTGTGAGTAGAAGACTAGCAACACCAACTCCAATGAAACTTCAAAATCTCTAAGGTTGGTTGATGTGAAATTCAAAGATGGCAGTAATTTGCTATGCGCATTTCACATATTACACAACACGATGTGAATTACAGTGACTAGAAGTGCTACAGAAAAGCAAAGAAATTAGACGACACAAAAAATAGGCAGGAAGATTTATTTGATGGAGGATAATGGATTAGATTGATATAAAAGTGCAACTGGAAAAAAAATTAAAGCAAGACTCTGTGTATTATCAAGTAATGCACTTTCGTAAACACACACACACACGCACACGCACAAACAGGTTGAAATGTGTGTGTGAGAGTGTGTATGTTTTGAATAAGAATAATTCTAATATTAATCAATGGTGACTACCTGTCTCTGTCTTGATTTTCATCTGAAAGTAATTATTATCACTAAAAATGGATAGATATTCAACTGTATATACATATATAAACGACAAAAGTGTGTTTTTTCATCAAATTTCACTCGGTAGGAAGTAGTCGTCGTTACGCCTAAGCCATGGTATCTGTGTATGTATGTGTGTGTGTGTGTTAGTTGACGTACTTTCCAGTTTGTCTGTTTTCAACATAGAACTTTGCATCGATGTGCAGCAGTTCAAGTCACCACACTCCCTCCTTGTAGCACACAAAGCCAGAAAAGAAGAAGTAAGCAAAAAGAAACACAAAATAGAGACAGTAAAGAGCGAGATATGAGGCAAAAAGGATAGTAATATGGAAGAAGAACAATATACTTTTATTGGACATTAGAAGTCACAAAGAGTGGATGCATCGGCGCCAGCCATTCACAACGATGACTGTGAGACATCTTTCTCTGTCTGTCTGGATTAAACATAGAACCTGCCACCGAAGTGCAGCAGTTCGAGTTGCCACGTTCCAAATACCACACAAAGGTAGACAAGAAGATGAGTGAAGAGAATCAATAGAGTTTGACAAGTATAAAAGCGAAACAGAATGGGTAATGGTAGAAAGAAATATGAAAGATTAAAGAGACTGAAAACATCTGCGCTGGCCATTGACAACGATCATTTTGAGCCATGTCAACTATTGTCTCCAGCCATTGATTCCTAGAGTCAGTCCCGAGGGCCCCAACCCGAAAGTCTGCAGCTCCCTCCCTATCTGACTCAGTTTAACTGTCAAGGATTTCATGGATTTTTTTTTTTTTTTTTTTGAGATTTGGCCAATTTGCCGCGGGACCCGCATGTGCATGGTCGGCGAGAGTCCTAACCACTGCGCCACCGACGATGAGGCCATGTTTTTGTTTGGCCACCACTTACTCTTTTCCAACCTGCACCTATATCAGCTAGCTAGTAATGCCCGTCGTCGGGGGAGGCGGTGGTTAGGCATGCGCATCACGTCACCTAGCCATCTCAATCTATGTAACTTTATAGCCTATTCGATTGATTTGCCCTCTTTGCCCAACACTCTACGCCTAACGTCAACATTACTTACCTTGTGAAACCACCTAACGTGAGAAAGAGATCACAGACATCTATGATCGAAAGCAGTCAACCTTTTCATGTCTTCAACTCGTATTGGCCATGTTTCAGAGCCATAGAGAAGGACGGAGTGAACTGATGAGCAGTACACACGTTCTTTGCTTGGTTGATAGCCGGATGTCATGCCTACGCCAGAGATGGTGTAAGTCAGCGAAAGCAGTTCGAGCTTTTTGGATCCATGCTGATATTTCGTCGCCAATAAATTTGTTCATACTGTGAGACATATCACCAACTGTCTCCAGCCTTCATTGGTGTTTACCGTCCCAAGGACCCCGACCAGTCAGGCAGTCTACACCTTCCTATGTGGCTTAAACTAACTGTTGTGGATTTCATTGACTGATGAAGCTATGTTTTGGAATAACCACCACTAGCTATCTCTTTGCCAACCTGACCAATCCTATGTCAATTAACATTGACCATCGAGGAAGGTGATGGCTAAGGATGCATGCAAAACACACGTCCTAAACATCTCAGTCTATGTAGCTTCACAACCTCGTCTATTGTCTTCCTCTCTTTACCTACCACTCGACCGAAACCTAACCTCAATATCGCTCACCCTATTATTATACCATTACACACGGAAGATAGAACACAAACGTGTATAATCAAAGACAAGTAGCTGGCCTTTTCATATCTTCCACTTTCAATGGCCAGGTCTCACAGGCATAAAGGAGGAGGACAGACAGAACCGCTGAGCAGTACACAAGCCCTTAGGTCAACAGCCAGCTGGATATCACGAAAATTACTGTCTACAATTTTGACTTGCAGCCAGCTCTCACTACGCTAGGAGCTAAAGTATCAACAGACATTGAGCATTACAGTCCAATAGAAATCAACTGCATAATGCAAATGTTGAGTAGCTAAAGTCTTCCCTCCTGATTGATTAGTCAATCTGGCATTTTATGAGTGAGTGTACTTATCATTCAGATTGTAAACCATTGGCTGCTAGACTGAATGCTTTCACTGCAGGCATTTTAAAGACTGAGTTGAATTCCTCGTAGATGTTTGAAGGCAACTAGTAAGAAGCCCTGCACTTGGGTTTTGTGCTTGTTGGTACCTGTCAACTAGGCCACCGGTATATGAGCTCGCCCTGTAACCAGTAGGTCCTGGGTTCGAACCCCGCTGGGTGCGTACTGCTAAAGAGTCCCAAACTAGGGGGACGAAACAGCTGTCCAGAAATCCCGGGTCTTCCAATGGTTCTCAAATCAAAGTCAGCTCATGGTGAAATCCTGTAACGAACTTATATCATTCAGTTGTTGCATTCAGGATTGTTAGCACCGAGTTATATGGGGCGCATGATTTACCTTCCGCAGAACTGTAATAGAAAAATTGACTGAACACTAGGCAGGGGATAGTATCAAACACATAGCGTTATTGGTTATTCCCTAATGACCAATGAATGGAAATATCAGTCACACCTCCCAGATTAGGTCAATCATGAGGCTAAATAGCACAGCGGTGATAATGTCTTTGATTGCACCACCGAGTGATGTAGCTTAGAGTCATCAAGGCGTTTATGCATTCAGGACATTCTGATGATGGCCCTCAACAGTCGAATAGCAATATAAAGTGCTTAGTGATATAGTGAGTCAGCATGCTTGGTCACCGAATTGCAAAGTTCACAGTTGCGTTGGGCTACCTGCTCATGACCACTGAATAAAAGTAAGTTGAATTCCATACATTTAATCTCTATGCCTATCTTATAAAGTCTGGCCCACTTTCAAACTGGTGTATCTTCAAAACTGAATGCAGATTTCATTCTATTTAGTGAATAAGAGAAAAATCGATAAACTCTTAATTGTTTTTGACTTTTTGAAATAGGTACTTGAATTAATTTGAATTTCTATTGTCTTATTTAATAGCTTATTCAATAGATACACAAATGCAAACGTGTTTTAAGTGGTGTTTAACCATTATCTCAATGACAGGTTCTAAAATACTCGATAACCATCGTGTTATAGAATGGTGGATTAATCTAAACATATCCAGGATTATAAGCATGAAGGAACTCCTTTTGAAGAACTATAAAGAAATGAAATAGTCGTTACAGGAATAATCGATATACAACTATAGAACCTGATGACAGAATTATCAAAAAGATTATTCTTTGTATGCCTGACATTCTTCTGAAATTGATAACGGACACCATCAATCAGTTTGAATTTTCTCAATATTCTCCTTACTGGTGTCGGAATCCGGCTTGATTTTGAAAAATGTATCTTCTTTAACTGTTCTACTATTCGTACAGGATTGCCTTTCTCTCCAACGTGTTTTTTGAACTGCTAGTGATTACCAGGAATTTTTGAGTATTACCTGAGTATTACCTGATCCCCCTAACAGGAGAGCTATGGTGGACGTCTTAATCAGTAGAACTAACACATAGGGATTTAGAAACACACGAGTATATAGAAAATCAACTCACACAGATCAAATACTCATATAAAGTAGCAATAACCCAGTTACCTATAGAAGAAACTGTATGCAGATATCCTTTAAAAGAGTTCAAACACAACAGTGTAGCACTCCAGTGTTAAAGAGAATGGAAGAAAAGCACCTATTAACTGTCTTCTAAAAGAGGAATGGATATCCTCCTCACAATTTCATCAATATGTGTTTAAAATCGAGTCACAATACACACTAGAAACCATCTTCAAAGACTACAAGAAAATTCATCCTACCATTAATATGAAGAATATCTCTGATATAACAGCTAGAGTATTGAAAGCGTTTGAAACAGTTAGATAGCACATAAGTCAGGCAGACAACCATCCAGCACAATCACTTCATTCGACATTGCGCAAACCGAAAGTTCCACACAACAGAAAACGAAGCAGGATAAAATTAATACTGTTTACAAAATAAATTGCCCGTATGAGCTGTTACAGACATCACATTGGTCAAAGTCGACGTCTCACTCGAATCAGAATCCAAGAACACAAATTAGCCATGAAATGACATGATATATAATTTTGTGTTTCATATCAGTCCATGTAGATAAGTATGGACATCAATTTGATGGGGGTAATGTGGAAATTTTAGACAGAGGAAACACCAAAAGTGTCAGGGAATCCCCCAGAAGCCTGATACTCAAGAGAATCAGTCAGCGATGAGCAAACACATTATTATAGACCAGCTCTTCAAACAAAAAAAGTAATTCCATATTAGTTTGATTATTAAAGGAATCACACAGTGAAACAGTATTGTATACTGGATGACGTTTCGAACACAATTTATTGTTCATAATCATATCAATTTTTGTCACACGACTTCGAGATTTGATTTTTATAGTTTTCTCTGTCTTCTCCTATTTGTTGTATGGGCAGTAGAATTTTCCATATATCTGGGACAGGTGTTGAATCATTCCTATTACATGTATTTGCAGTTGATTCGATAAACAAAGCTTCTGTTATCAATCTCTCCCTATACCCTGTGACATTAGATTTTAAAACTGTCATCCTATCCCATCCTATTGTATGGTTGTGTGTAACTGCATGTAGTGCTATAGCTGAACTACTCTCTAGATTTCTTATCTTATTCGGGTCAACCAATCTAGATTTAACTAGGTTTTTATGTTCGGCTAGTCTGACTGCCCCTGTTAAACTCTTAATTGTTTTTGACTTTTTGAAGTAGGTACTTGAATTAATTTTGAATTTCTTTTGCCTTATTTAATTTAATTTGCAATGCTTTCGGTAAATTCTGAAGGTTATTCACTTGATTTTGTTATCTGTTTTTCAAAAAAATACTTGGTTAGATCTAAAGCTCTATGAATGCGAAGTGTGCTACTGATATGATTATTATAAGCAGTATATAAATACAGATATGAAAAATATGTATATCATCCGAAAGAACATCGAATATTGAAGAGATGAATTTTGAATGATAAAGAGAAGAAATGGACTATGCTTTTGAAACACAACACAGAAAACATCAAAGGAAGATAAAGTTAGCACCATATGTAAGATATGTGCAAATTGTAATTGTTGCATAAATATTAGATGAATATTAGAGTGAGGATAAAGGCTACTGAAAGGTATTTTCGTGCAAGATATAGATAAAGAAAGTCACAATATATATTCTATTTGTGTAAGACAGATGATTGAACACCACTAAAACAGCTAAACGTAATATCTGTTCGTCTGTGTTTGTAGTATACGATCAACTGGTTTTCTGTAGGGATTATTGTTTCACCGGTTAGAGGATTTTATTATCAGCTGACATCAGTTAGAAGGCCATTGGAAAACCAGCATGGAATACTGCACAGCTGTTTTGTCCCAGTTTATGTCTCTTCATCGGCACACACCCTCCAACTAACCAATTTTTGTTGAGCTATCGACTCTTCGTTAGTTTCTTCCCAGCCAGAGTTTCGTGTTACTTATTCTTTCTGAACAGCTGGCTATTTGATGTTCAGTATGGAGTCAGCCAGAGAAGGAGAGAGAGCTGTCGATAAAAGTTTGAAGTGGCCTGTTGGAAATCCGTTTCGTGATGCACGCGCAGTGCAAGTTTCTCACCCGTATAGAAGAACTTACTGACTGACCGACTGATTTCACATTTGTGTTGAACAAAATCCGAACAAATCTTGCTCTATATGCTGAGTGACTGAGTGCAGAAGATTTCCAAACTAGTTTCAGGTTCATGAAGGTGTATCTTGCCTTTCTGATCCTCACTGGATTTCTCTGACATCTTCATCCGCTTCGACTGAGTGTATGTGGTTGAAAGTACTTCCTAGCTAGATAAATGAAGGAGGTAACCTCTGTTAAATCTCTCCCATTGGTGGTGTGACTGGTGCTGATTGTTGTTGTTGTTGCTGCGGTTCATTGGTTATCTTCAACACCTCCGTCTTCTCGATGTTCACCTGGAGTGCTGTCTTTACTGTCAGTTTTCTTTTAGCCAGTTTAATTGGTTTTCACTTGCCTAAAAAGTCTACGAGTTTGTGTGACATTAAATATATAATCATTCAAAGTCAATTTGAACGAAGAATATTCTTTTCAATAATTTCTCCTCTTCAGGTTCTTACAATTATAAAATATGCAATATTTGTGGTCGTTACTTACAATAAAGGCCAGTGATGCGGTAGATACATTTTTAACGTAGAATAACAGATTAGTAGTTATGGCGTGTCAAAATAATTAGTCGTATTTGTGTGACAAACGCCGTGCTAGTTGGCTGAAATCGATTACAAAATATTGTAAAACGGGAGACAGTGGTGGTGATAGGTCATAATAGAATTGTAGAGTGTGGGGTAGGAAAATTGACAAATCAGTTCAAGGTTATAGAAGGTGTCAGGTAAGTGAGTCGCTAGTACAAAGTGGTCTGTGGTAAACAGGAGATACTAAGACTGCAATGAGAGGTTCATAATGAGATGACGAATATGTTAAATGAAACAGGTGGAGGCATATGTTGAGAAAACAGATAATATCACTAATAATAAGTCCGGATAGTATAAATGAAAAATTCGATAGTATTGAGGGAATGTTTGCATCAAGGGCACAAATTACGACGAATAATAATAATAACTCTAATAATAATATTTATAATAATAAGCAAATTAAAAAAAACCAAGGGGGTTAAGGGGAAGCAGCACTCTTGGTGAGAAGAAAGATCATCAATCCAAGTTTGGCCAGAGTAGGAAGAGCGTCTGGACGTATTCTTTTTGGACACAAAGTTCCGATCTTATTGTAAAGAATATTGAAAAGAATATTCTTCGTTCAGATTGACTTTTAATTCATACTATGGGAATATTTCACACTATCAAATCATATAATAATTCACACGCGAAATTTAGATCTTCTAGACTATATACATGTACTATATATATATATATATATATATATATATATATATATATGTATTACGCTGCAAAAATTATCCTTCAATAATCAAAAAGTAAATAAATAGGGGAATCCCCATTGGATCCCATTCTGGCTAGAAAATGGACCTCTGAACAATCTTATCGGTAAGCTCTAATTTTATTGCCGATATATGGATGATACCTGCATTCTTTACGATAACGGTTATGATAGAAGTACAATAATTACTGAATTCAATGAAGTACATTCGGCTATGAAATTCACATGTGAAGAGGAATTCCAAGACAGAATAATTGCCTTCCTGGATGTCCTACTTACAAGGAAAACAGATCGTGCCTATTCCAGTCGGTGCCACAGCAGTGGAATGCTCGCTAACCACGCCCCATGTGGTTTTCGGCTTGATCCCCGGCCACCGACACATTCCTTTACCTCGTCAAGGCAGTAATAAGACTGGTAAAGAGGAAAGGTTGGACATGAGGCTAACAACCCCATCCCGTAAAAATAATCAACACCACTACTACCGAAACGTTTCTAGTAAATAAACGGCATTTTTATGTATAATGGACGACAGGTTCTGTAATTCAGTGAAGCGGAGAGCGTTCAAACTCTCTGATGTGCTGGTCCCTTCTGGTCGCTATTTTTTTTAATTTTTCGCCTATGTTCCCATCCATAATGCAAGAGAATTTTTCTTTTTGAGACATGATTTTTTAAAGTTTTAAACCATATTTTTCTCAACCCCTAACTCTTTGTTATATATATGCTGAGATTTGTAAATTCCGATTTAATAATACTTTGAGAAAGCTATTAGCATTAAATAGCGAAACGTCAGTAAAAACAATCTCGTTTTGTTTTTCATTCATTGGGAAATACAAAATCCTCTATTATAACAAATTCTGAATTTGTAAAACAAAAATAATTCGTGATGTGTTCTTTGCACAGTACCTAAATTTCCCTTAGAAATCAGAAACACACTCTGTCACTAGTTGGTGGATAGCACACTCACATCAACCAATAATGCCTGCTGGCTAGCCAGCCAACCAACCAGTCGGGTCGCAGTAATCTAAGCACTGAATGATGACTCGTTCGACGCCGACTTCATCAGCAGTGTTACTGCGCTTAGTTTGACTCAACTTAGAGATCCATATCTCGAGTTGTTACTTCAGTGAACTGATAGTAATATGTTGGTTGAATAATATTTGTGATTTATAACTATCAGAATTCCAGGTGATGAAAACTTCACCATTCCTAGTTGATATGAGGTGTTTGTATCTATCTACTCATATTGGTCAATCAGTAGTATATTGCATCACATTCCATTTTTAGTTTGAGTAGCTTGAAAATTCCCATTATGGAGTCATATGAAAAAGAGAAGACGTTCAGCGAGGAGACTCTTTTCGACGGCTAAATTCATTCACATAGCTAGCTGTACAATCGTATTTATATATAGCTATTTTTGTACATGAGGTTTGTCAAGTTTAGATAATTAATTAGGTAATACAAGAATGATCTAATATAGAAAGAAACAAGATTAATTAGACAGCAACTAAAGTAAGATTGAGTTAGTAAGTTAGATGACGTAATATAATTGACTAAAATGTCTCAATTGGACGGGTGGCAATGGACTCCCCATTGGGTCCCATTCTGGCTGACAGAATAATTGCCTTCCTGGATGTCCTAGTTTATAAGGAAACCAGATGGTAGCATAGAAAGAAATTTACATAGAAAAAGTACTTGGACAGGACAATCAATATACACATTTCCACAGCTTCGTTCCTATCAGGTACAAAAGAAATTCAGTGAAGATCCTCACTAGGCCACAGAGTTAGAGCTATATGCTCAGAAGAAGTAATTGAATATGAATTAAGCATTGTATATGATACTTTGATCGAAAATATCTGGCTATCCCGACAAATTTATCAAGAAACACATGACAAAGAAGGCGGCAGAAAAGGACTACTCACTACCTGTAAACAAGAACCCTCTTTATATACGATTACAATTCAAAGGCGATACACCAAGTGAGATAATTACGAGGAAATTAAGAAAATCAGGTCGAAGAACTTTTAATGCTGGCGAACTACACGTCTTATTCTCTACACGACCGATGGTGATTCCTCGACTAGAAGATGAAGTACGTAGACTAGCTAGCCACTTCTAATTGTATCTTCCAATTCAACTGCACATGTGGGGCAAATTTTATTGGCCATTGCTCTAGGAACTTGATTTTTCGTGCCCACTGGAGAACATCTCCCATTATGGCTAAGTAAAGGTGTAGTGAAAAGTATTAGCAGCTCCACATTGGACCATCTGGTGCAAACTGGCCACAAAGGCAGCTTGGAAGAATCTTTTGTATATTATACCGGATGCCTGATAAATTGCCAAAAACATCGAAGCACCGCATGCTCCAAACTGCAGAGGCTATTGCAATTCACCTCAAACAACCAGTGCTCTGTGTTCAAAAGAAGCAAGTCCAGCCACCACTACTGCCCTGGCCAGCCTTGAGTAGAGATTATAAATTCACGAACTTGCAATATTATCTTTCCTCATTTTTCTGACATTCAGCTAGCCTTATGTTGATGCTATTTAGCTGTAATCTACCAATATTACTTACTGATTCGATGTTATTTAAACAACGATATTATGTTGTTCATAACACTAATTCATTCATTAGCCATTATGAATGTATATATAACTGTAGAACCTGATGATGAAGAGGTTATTGAAAAGAGTACTCTTTGCTCAGTATCCATTCTTTTGAAAAAGATGGCGAAGTTAAACTTTCGACACCACTAACTACCAATCAGCGAATTATCCAATGAGATTCACGAACGATATCGAATTATCGAATGAGGTTCACGAACGCAGTTCAATGTTTTATAGAGCTTGATTCATTTCTAATGCGTGACCTTACAAAGCTATTGTTGCAATTCGAGGAGGTTAGCGTTTTCCAGTATTTCCTGGATTTGAGTTGCGCCGGAAATAGCGAATTTGTTTGTGTGGTGGTATCACAACTTTAAAAAGCTATACCAAATCAACTGATGGGTTTGTTCATCGTTGTGCTATATGTTTGAAGTCTACTAACGCTAGAGAGATTAAGCTGATAATTTTAATATTTCGTAGGAACTTTTTTCGCTAGGTCGCTTCTCTCCTTAAGGATAGCAGATAGAAAAGCAACTACTCTTATACCTATTATTACCAGACTTGTTAAGCGGGGGTCAATTATACACACCGACGAGTGGAAAGGCTACAATTCACTGTCATCTCTGGGATATATTCATCACAGAGTCAACCATTCAAGTGATTTTGTGGATCCCGTTACGAGGACACATACAAATTCTATTGAAGGATTTTGGGGCAGGTTGAAAAATAGGACAAGGGCTATAAAGGGATCTCATTTATGGTCATTTGGATGAATATATGTACAGGATATGGTGTAACTTCTCCATTGACTGTCCCATGCTGAACTGGGAGATGTTTCTCTCACATGTTCGAGAAAGATAACCCATGTAACTTTTTTATTCTCTATTTTATGCTTTTTTCTACAAATATACATTTCCATTCATCATATATGCCTCTTTAATGTGACTGGTCCGTTCAAGGTCGTTTGCTGATTGGTTGTAAGTGGTGTCGAAAGTTTAACTTTGCCAAAAAGATTTTAATGGACATTTTTAATCAGTTAAAAATTAAATAGATAGTGGTGGTGGGGGAGGGGGAATAAAATCAATAACTTACCATTTTACAACCATTTCAGAAGCACCTTTATTGAATAATACAAATGTTAAAGGATTATCAGATTCTTTAATCACAGTACTCATTGATTTTCGTGCAGAATTGAATGTATACACTTTGTATAAGCGTTCTTCACTCCATTGTGCTCTAATGTCTTCATAACTACGTCCAATTGATTTAACAAAGCCTAATAAAGAACACTCTGTTTTATTGCCAACTTGTTTTGGTAAACCACCTGCAGTGTCTGGAGGCTAAATACAAAGAATACACGAAAGAACAATCGAATTATATAATAATATACATACATGACAAATCATCGAATATCCTATTCACTAATTTAAGATACTTAGCAGACGTAATGACGCACCTCTCAAAAGATCTATCCACCGGACACGTACATGGAACAGACAACTAACTAATTTTTACAGTTGGGTGCCTATTTCCAGGGAAAGGAACTTAATTCATTCACTTTGCTTTAGGATAAGGAAAATGTGTAGTTCTGATTGCATTGACTCTGAACTTGAATAGTTAAAAAGCCACATTCGCAGAAAATGGTTACCCTAACTGATTTATTGACAGCAAGATGAAAGATAAGCAGTCTAAACTGGTCACCGTCTAAGTTCCAAAGAAAACCTTATTCACGAACTTGGAATTCAAAGGTGATCAAGCTTCAGATATGCTCAAAACCCATCTCTCTAAAGCAGTCAGTAAGACGTTCCCTGCAGCAAAATTACATATGACGTCCATGAGCTGCAAATTGTTCTCTAACTCTGTAAAAGATAAGCTCCCCCGTCTGGCCATCTCCATGTGCATCCATCAGTTCACCTGCTCTTGTGGAGCAGGGCACATTGGCCGTTAATCAGAGGACGCTTTCCACACGGATACGAGAACATATTCCAGCACGGTTTTATAAGGGAGAAAGGAAGTGTGTGCGAAGCTCTATTCTGGAACACCTGATCGATTTCTGTCACTCGGTCAACCCTGACGATGATTCCAAGATCACATATAGAATGCATGCTAACTTGCCGGCCGCGTTTTCTTCGTTACAGACTTCTAAAGACAGCTGAGACCTTGGCAATTCATGACTTTAAGCCAGGCCTTTGTGTACAAAAGAAGTATGTACAATCCCTACTTCTGCCTAGGCCGTAGAGGGATAGACATTTATTTATTCTATATACGACATTAATTTGCTTTGCCACTTGACATTAAACCATGATTATAATCACAAATATTTTAATAAATAATATTATTTCAGGCATCCACACCTTTGACCTAATTCCCTTACCGGATATAATTTCTTAAAAACCATATTTACACGATTGTAAAGCTTAATAATAAATTCGTTGAACATTGTGGTCTTAACTTAAGATAAAACAATAATTCTGTGATAAACATCACTAACAAGGCATAAAAAGGTGAGCTGGTAGACCATTAGGTCACAGGTCTAGGAGCTTGCCTTGTAACAATAAAGTACTAGGTTCGAACCTCCTGTGTTAAGTGCGTACTGATGAAGAGTCCCAAACTAGGCGGATGAAACAGCTGTCTGGCAGTACTCCAGTGCTGGTTTTCCACTGGTACTCTGACTGATTTCACAGCTCATAACTGAAATCCTCCAACTAATCAAACAAAATTGCCTACAAAACTCCTACTTCTATCATGCAAATCTCTTACCAAAATGTGGAAACTTTTCAACGAAATTACTGGCAATAGAAAGCGATGCCATATTTTTTCCCTCTTATTATGATGTTTACGCTCTTAATCAGTCTAATATACGTTCTCCTTCTACTGTAATAACTTCTAGTGTTACAAATCACGCAGTTGATAACTTTCATGACTTTAATACTCTTGATGTTCTAAAATGTCTTAAAACGCTTAAGCCCTCACGTAGCCTTGGCCCTGATGGTGTACCTAGTTATGTTCTATACGAGTGTGCAAATGCTTTATGTTCTTCACTTACTAACATCCTAAACGTTTCTTTTTCCAAAAACGTTGTACCTGTCCCATGTAAAGACATGAAAACAGTCCCTGTCCCTAGACCAGGAAACAGCAAGAATGTTAAATTCAGACCCATTGCCATTACTTCCCCGTTTCTAAAGCTTATGGAAAAACTAGTACTTCTTAAACTTGAACCCTCCCTTAAAATTTTTGAAGACCCCAAACAATTTGCTTATAGACAGGGCAGGGGCACTTTAGACGCTGCAGTCGTCTTACACGACAGTATCGTCTCATCATTAGATAGAGGTGCCAAGTACGTTCGTTGCACGTTTCTCGACTACATTTCTGCTTTTGACTCTGTACCTAGATGTCTATTGCTAAATAAGCTCTCCATGACACAAACTGAGTCCTGGGTCACCAACTGGTCGCATTCCTACTTTTCAAACAGAATGCAATATACCGTCTACAAAGGCAAATCCTCCTCTGCTGTGCCCCCTGAAGCTGGTGTCCCTCAAGGTGCTGCACTCTCCCTACCTCTCTTTTCTTTCTTTCTACATGACTTACCATCATCAAATGACATTAATTTTGTTAAACATGCTGAAGACCTGACTGTATCTTTGCCTGTCAAGTGTCAAAGTGACACCTCGAAACTAAATGGCTTTTTATCAAAAATCAGCCAGTGGTCCAAAGAAAACGGTCTTACCTTAAATCCCACTGAATGTTAAACAGTCAATTTCACCTTTAGGAACAAATCTGACTAACCTAAACAAACTGGTTAGCACTCACGAGGTGTGCAACATAGAAAGCGCTGAAATAGAGACCAAGTCGGAAATTAAATATCTTGGCATCATTCTATCTGCCGATCTTTCCTGGTCGTCTCATATCTTGATGATTTCTAAGAAAATATTCCGTCTTACGTTCTACATCAAGAAGTTAAGACATTCTACAATAACCCTACCCTTACTCTTACGATTCGTTAACTCTTGCATCCTGCCTATTATTCTCTATTGTTCCCCCTTGGTTTTCCCAGGGTTACTGAAGAAGGACTATATCTTATTACGTAGGGTGTTAAAGGTTGTCAGCAGGGTAAGCAATGTTCCACTTAACCAGCTTGTTAATATTCTGGTTGATAGTCACTTGGACTCATGTGAAAAATGGGCAATATCCATTTTATCTAACTCACACCACCCTCCTCATTCACAACTCTCCCCTTGTATCTCATCAGGAAGAGCCAAAACGCTCGCATTAGCAAATACAAAAACTCAACCATACCCTACTTGGATCGTGTTCTGTGCGACAAAGGAAGTATTAGGCGTGAAACTTATCACTTATTAAATAGTCAGTATAACAATTGGATCTCGTCTTACCAACTCATATCATTTATAGGTGCAGCGTTTTCTTTCTCTCTTTTCCTTTTCTCGTTTTTGTTATGTGCTGTTTTGTTTCTCTCTTCCTTACAAACTCTACTTAAAACATCCTTCTTCATTCTTTCACACTCTGTACATCTTGACCTTTTGGTTGCCGCTTACGCCAGTAAATATGCTAGCATCTACTTTTCTAAACACCTTCAAACACTCTGTTTAATTTGGGTTTTGCTATCGACATGCCAATATGTTGTTGTCAAAACGAACTAAGATTACCCTTAACTTATGTAGAATTTTATTTATTGTTAGTGTACAAACTGGATGCAATACTGTATATAGTGAAATGCTGAGAATTCCATTCTGTATGATAAGTACTGTTTTGGAATAAAGCAAATTATTATTAATATTATTATTAAAATTCATCTAAGAGAATAAGTGGTCAACACTCGATTTGAACGCTAGTTACTCTTATCAACAAGAATGTTATTCCCCTTAATGAATTTAAACAAAGCAAGAACTACAGTTTTAGCAGAGAAGAATAAAGTGGTACCATCTTTTATTTCGTTGCCTTCTCATCAGCTGCTTACAGGCCACAGTCATTATTAAGTATATCTACAAAAACAGTTTTAACACACTTGCACAGAGATCATTTTAAACAAAAATCAATCGATTAATATATGCATACAGTAATAATATATATATGTAATATTAAACACTATTCCGAACAACAATAATAATCACACACACTGGAAACTTTTCAGCATTACGCATTCAGATGAAAGAGAGATGAAAATATCCAGTTGCCAGGTAGAGCAAAAAAAGACTGATAACCGCTTCTTTCTGGACGCATAAATCAGGTTTCAGGCGCTTGATGGAAATGGCTTCAGCAAATTTGAAGAGAAATGAGCTCTTATGCCTATTGATAATTTTGAACGACTTTATAACGGCCACCTCATGACCCGTGTCAAGGAGATGTCTGGCAATGAATGGCACTTTTCAAAGCATTTGCTCCCTTTAGACATAGTCATAACCTATCCAGCAGCTAAGCTCGTCCCCGTCTATCGAACAACTTCTTCTTTGGTGCAATCACAAATAGATAGACATCCTTCTCATGTTAACTCCAACTGTATATAGAAATTTACATGTATCTGCGGGAGCAGTTACATAGGAACTATAGAAAGAATGGCATATCTACGATTTTCTCAATATGTACCGAAAAGCTTATGTCTAAAGGGAGCAAATGCTTTGAAAAGTGCCATTCATTGCCAGACATCTCCTTGACACGGGTCATGCATGAGGTGGCCGTCGTAAAGTCGTTCAAAATTATCAATAGGCATAAGAGCTCAATTCTCTTCAAATTTGCTGAAGCCATTTCCATCAAGCGCCTGAAACCTGATTTATGCGTCCAGAAAGAAGCGGTTATCAGTCTTTTTTTGCTCTACCTGGCAACTGGATATTTTCATCTCTCTTTCATCTGAATGCGTAATGCTGAAAAGTTTCCAGTGTGTGTGATTATTATTGTTGTTCGGAATAGTGTTTAATATTACATATATATATTATTACTGTATGCATATATTAATCGATTGATTTTTGTTTAAAATGATCTCTGTGCAAGTGTGTTAAAACTGTTTTTGTAGATATACTTAATAATGACTGTGGCCTGTAAGCAGCTGATGAGAAGGCAACGAAATAAAAGATGGTACCACTTTATTCTTCTCTGCTAAAACTGTAGTTCTTGTTTTGTTTAAATTCATTAAGGGGAATAAATGTATGAAAATAACAATGTTGGCAACATCTAATTCTGAGCAAACAAAGAAGAACATACTGTTTTTCTTGCTTTAGACAAATGTTTTTGGTCATTATTAAAATTGGTACTAGAAGGTTTACACAGAATTTTAACAAACACACATACACATACATGCACACACAGAAAATATTGTTCAACTTACTAAAATTTTCGATGTATACCCACTATTAATTGATATATTCATTACAATAGTATTGATAACTCCTTCAGGTAGTTCTGAAGCTGTCGGTATCCGCTTATAGTGTTTATTGCCAATAAAGCATTGTACTGCTGTCATCCGATTTGTTGTCAGTGTGCCAGTTTTATCAGAACAAATGGCTGTTGCATTACCCATTGTTTCACAAGCATCTAAATGCCGGACTAAATTATTATCCTAAAATAGATTTTTAGAAAAATTACAAACAAGAAAAATTAAAGCGATGACATTAGAGGTATTCTTCGCTTGAGAGGTACAAGAAACACATCCAACGCGAGAAAAAGTATACAAATTGCAATGGGGAGCTCCTTGTTAGTGGAGGTATTTATATCAAAATCGGAGAAACAAAAGCAAGGTATGCTAGGAAACTTTACGCTGTATAGACGCTAACTAGATGATATGCTGACTATTGGCGACAATAGTGAATCGACTGAAAACTGTATTACTCTTGATACTAGATGGTTGGAGGAAATCGACCACATTAGGGCTTCGACCTAGATTTTGTGCTTGTTGGTAGTTCCTAATCATTCACCAAAGACTATCTGAAACCTTGAAGAAACTTATGTCCCTTCTTAGATTAGAACCAGTAACAATCAGTTCTGCAGTCTGTGACGCTACCACTGAGTTGTTCGGGCTCACGACTGACTACATTGGATACTTTGATTGGACACTAGATGCTAACTAGGGTCCAATCAAAGCATCAAGTACAGTTTTATAGAAGGTCAATCGTAAACCTGAATAGCTCACTGGTAACCTATATGACTGCAACACTGTGTGACACCGGTTCGAATCTCAGAAGAGATATAAGTTCCTTCTACATTGCAGAGACGCCTTGCTGACTGACTGGTGAGTGCAAACAAGCATGAAACCTAGGGCACGCAAGTCTTCCTGAGGCCGACTCGGTCCAATCATATAATTACAACAGTTCAGAATGCACTGTGATGGTAAGCCGCCTGGCATGGTGGCCACATTGCAAACTTGGCTTGATGGAAATCAATCTGCGCCAAAGAAACGACTGGACACATTACACTAGTCACTTACTAACCGGATTTTCTAGATAATTCAATGCATAGAAGGGATAATGGAACAATTAAGTGACCCATGTATACATATATATATCGCAAGCGAACATGGAGTGGACAATATCTTCATTTCAGTAATTTTGTTCCTATCCAGTATAAACGTTCCCTAGTGAAACGTTAGCCTTAAAGAACTCTTAAAACTTGGACGAGTAGCACATTAAAGGATAAACTAGAACGCATATATTCAGTTTTATCGGCTAATGTGTATCTTGATAACTTTATCTTAATGAGGGACTACCTTTTGAAAAGACACGTACCCCCATATCGAAGGTGGGGGAGGGGGGCATCAAATGATACAATTGACAGCTCAAAGGCTTCGGTTAGCTATCAAAAGTGCACATTCTACACCACATCTCTTTTCCTTACATTTCAGAAATTTCGGATTCCTGTACCTATGATTAATAGACAAAATCCTATGGACGCTACTTCATACAAGTATCTACAAGTTCACCTACAATATAATGTTCTAAAGTCGTCGAAAATAACATGTTCTATAGTGATTATTAAGTCACACAGAAACACTAAATGTATCTAATCTGAACAAAAAATGCATCATCATGCATTATTGTCATTATTTTTCCTTTGGGTTCCGAATGGAACATACGGCTTCAACCACACACCTTCACTTTCTTCTATTTTCTGCTGTCCTCTTCAACTGGACATACGATTTTTCATAATCCCTCATTTCCTCCTCACCTTAGAACCGACGAACCACTCGGCGTTCTTTGTGCATACTGATGAAGAGTCCTAAACTAGGGGGGCGAATCAGCTGTCCTGTATTTCCAGGTTTCCCAATGGTTCTCTAAACAATGTCAGCTCATGATGAAATCCTGTAACCAATGTATTATTCAAAATATCACCAAGGTTGTATCCATTAACGAGTTTGACTACGGATTAATATCAGTTGAAGAACAATTGAACATCAGTGGGGAACACTGAACAGCTGTTTCGTCCTAGTTTGGAAATCATCGGCAGTATCCACCCATCACAGGGGGTTAGAACCCAAGAACTTCTGTTTACAAAGCTCATAACAAGGTCAGCGAGCTCGTAGACCATTGAGTCACTGGGACTCGCCTATCCAGTGGCCAGCCTATGAATTCTAACTTCTGCCAACTCCCGTATAACATAGCGCTACAACTTCACAATGTCTTCTTCGATGAGAGTTACTGCCTCACCTTCAGCCTGCTGCACCCTACCAATCACGGCTTTCTACTAGAACCCCAGGCAAGTGCATTAATATAGGGTCAGTCGCTAGGGAGCATCAGATCAATATTTAAGTATTGGTTCTGTAGGGACGAAACATCTGTCCAGTACTCTCAGCTGGTTATCAAATGGTTCTCTAACTGATGTCAGCTCATAATGAAATCCTCCAACATCATGATGAGTCAATCATATTTACCAGCTAACAAAGAATAACCTCTATGATAAGAAAAAGTCAAATTTCAAGTCAATCAGAACGACCAGTATAGATCCAAATCACTAACCAATCATGAAAAACGTTGTTAGGAGATCATATTATGGTTCTGAAACGAGATTGTCTAGAAGAAGATAATGAAAGCTTTGCTATTAAGCCGTCTTCCCTGTCTCCAGCTCGGAGAAAGTGAGCAAAACTATATATATATATATATATATATATATATATATATATATATATATATATATATATATATAGGGACAAATGGCTGAAAAAAGGCATATCTTTGAATGAACAGTAGGCGACTGAGTGGAACAAAAAGGCAGACAGATGGTAGGTTTGATAGGATCCCACATATTTTGGTATTGACTGTTTAATCTTGCACATATGGTATGTTATCATTCTCACACATTTTGGTATTTACTGTTAATCTTGTATATATGGTACATTATCATTCTCACACATTTTGGTAGTGACTGCTAATTTTGTATATATGGTATATTATCATTCCCACACATTTTGTTATTGACTGTCAAATCTCGCACATATGGTATATTATCATCTCTCACGCACTTTGTTATTGGCTATTAAGATAAATTATTTCAAATGCTGTTAGCTGTCCATATTGTTGTAAAATGTATAAATACCATGGCTTTCCTTGTCGTTGTTGCACTTCAATACGCAGTCACAGTCCAGCCTTTGTCTTTTGATATTTGCGTGCTTTACTAAATCGGAAGGTACGACAAGCAGATAGGCAGATTAGTTCAGGCGCAGACAGAGCAAGGTGAAAACGTCTTCCTTTAATTCCCTACAGTTATAACAAATTGGCGACGGGGTTTTACCTTAATTCAGTGGAGTTATAACAAGGTTCAGCCTACCATTTGACTGTCTAGCTGAAGTTCGAGACGACCTCCAATATGGCTAAGAATCACAATCAATGGCGAACATGCTGTAATTTCCTCTTTTCTTTCCTTTCTAAAGCTAACATGAAATGCTGGATGTTGAATGAACTTAACCAGAACATTCTTTCTCTATTTTTGAATGACCCTCCATCAATGATTCTATCTTCAAATCTCTTTATATATATATTATTCCTATTGTCCCCTAGGGTTTCGAGTGGAACACAAGGGCTTCAACAGCACATCTACACTTCTGCCTAATCTTTTTTAATGCTCTTTAGTTGGCCCTTCATCTCTTATTCCTCAAACGATCTCCTGCATATCAGCCTCAGGGATGCCCCAAGCCAAATTCCTTGTTTCTCAAGTATTGATTTTGTAAGGATTTTGTTTCATTAGTTGGAGGATTTCATTATGAGCTGATATCAGTTAGAGAATAATTGCAACACCAGCTAGTGGTACTGGACAGCTGTTTCCTCACCCTAATTTGGTAATCTTCAGCAGCACGCACCCACCGGAGTTCGAACCCAGAACCTTCTGGTTACAAGAGGAGTTCGTAGACCACTGCGATGCTCACTAGCGACTAGCCCTATTCAGGCAGTTAACCTACGGTATGAGTGGGAAGCCGTGACCATTAGGGAGCAGGTGGTTGAAAGTGAAGCAGTAACTCATCGAAGATGAAATCGCGAAATGGCCGCGTTATGTCATGTGTGAATTGGAAGAAGTTAGAATTCATGGACTGGCCATTGGATCGGGTCCCAGTAGCTTAATGGTCTACGAGCTCGTTAGCCTTGTAACCAGAAGTTCCTGGATTCGAACCTCCTGTGGTGTGTGCGCACTGCTGAAGAGTCTCGAACCATGGGGACGAAACATCTGTCTAGCAGGCTCTATTGGTTTTTCAATGGTTTTCTAACTGACGTCAGCTAATGATGAAATCCTCCATGTATGTAATTCGTTGTTTCTCAACTGGAGTTCCACACTCAAGCGATAGCTAGCCTGGCATGCAATGTCATCCAACGATCTCCTCAACATGTGTTTAATCCATCCATCTCCAATTTTCTTTGATACATTTGTTGAGCAATAGACAGGTTGTTTATTTATTGCTTCGTTCCAACAGTTTCTCGTCACATTTATTGTTGGTGCATATAACGTGCCAAGATTATTTTTGTAAGTGTATAATGAATGCTGTATCCTGCTACTTCACAAGAAAAATCACACAAATATTATGTGTTTGTGTTTGAGTGTGGGTGGGTCTGCGTACATACTTGAAGCACATACAAGCACACCTATGCACACACACACACACACACTCGTGAGCGTAAGTGTACAATAACACACACACAATATTACTCGATTGTATAATCAATAAATTTTAAGTAATGATTAAAATAACAATACAGCCAGCTACTACTTACATAGTCTTATGGGTAATGATAGAGTAAGTGAATGCTCAATTCACGCACGTACGCACGCACGCATGCAGGCACGCACACACACTTACACGATAACACAAACACATTTGAGCACACGAGTATACAAATATACTCAATCCACTTAGCTATCTATCAATCAATCAAACTAAATGAATACAAAGTCAGAAGAATTAATAAAGAACCCAAATGATCATATTATGAATAAAAGGGGACAGAGAGTGAGTGTGTGGGTGGTGGTGGGAATCATCAAACAGGACTAAACGACATGGATATTTAAAGAAAACATATGATCAAGTCCCTAAAGCGCTAGAGAACAGAAGAATATATACATACATACACACACATACACACACACACACAGGAACACCGAAAGATGAGCACACACAAGCTTCGACTCATTATCTTCTCAAGAGCAATAATAATAATAATTAGCTGAGGCGCGCATATATATATGTATCCAACTAGATGATCGCATTCATATATCGATATGTCTGTCATTATCAATGCTTCATAATGCTTCATATAATGAAATTTAGAATATTTTCAAGAATTATTGTTATGCTTGTTTGTGTTATTTTTGAAGAAAATCCAGAAAAAATGAGATAAATTCTCATTATAAACATATAAAAAAAATGGAATGACAGATTATTTATTGTATTCTATTGTATTGCTTTGTATATATTTTGGGTATGTGCAACCTTATTTTGATAAAATGCACAAAAGTAGAAATATAGAAGAAGAAGAGGATGAATTGTTGATGTATTCTCATTTTGTTTGTTTAATGAACTGTTTACTAGACAACTCGTGTGTGTAGGTGTTCAGATGTGCGTGGCGTATCCTACTCACAAATTTGTAAGTAGTGTATTTGACGACGCATCAATGCTTCAGCGGTAGAACATCTGAACAGTCATACGCAGATGGGAGGTTTGAATTCGATTCCCGGATAGCCGACACACTCCTACCTGAGTCACAACCTTGCCTAATCTGATAGTAAGTCAGGGAAAGAGGGCACATAGGGAAGTGAAGGAGTGGGGGAGTGAGTACGGCTAGTAACTCCACCACGAAAACAATACCACCAGGAAGATGAGTGAACTTTCAAGACTCAAGCCTGAAGCTCTATGTTCCAATTTGTAATACAAAGGATACATGTAACATCTTCTCTAAGCATCCCTCAATCTAAATATGAATTATCACCCATTGAAATTTTGACACTGACTAATTACTGTTAACAAACATATCAGTGCCATTTGATTGGTAAACTGTTGTGTCGTACTGTAATAAAAATGCTATGGATATATATATTAGAGTAGAGCCAGAGATGAGGATCTAATTGAAAAGTAAATATTTCATCGCTCAATCTTTCTGTTTTTTAAATGTCCAAATGGGGATTTTTTCTATATACCTCAATCTGTCTGTCTGTTTGTTTTCGACTTTGCACCGATGTGCACCAGTTCAAGTCGCCACACTCCCTCCTTGTATCACACAAACCAACAGAAGAAAGTACAAGAAATGCATATGAGAGACAGTAAACAGAGGTGTGAGACAAAGGAATAGTAATAACGAAGAACGATATAGTTTCATCGGAAATCATAAGTCACAAGGAGTGGATGCATCTGCGCCACTGAGAACGATTTTCAGCCATGTCACCAATGGTTTCCAACCATTGGTTTTTACCGTCCCGAGGACCCCAACCAGTCAGGAAGTCTACACCTTCCTATGTGGTTGGCTTAAACTAACTGTTGTGGATTTCACTGACTGATGAACCCATGTTTTGGTTCGACAGCCGCTAGCTCTTTTCCAGTCTGACCATATGTCAGCTAACATTGACCGTCGAGGAAGGCAATGACTAGGGATGCATGCGTAACACATGTCCTAACCATCTCAGTCGATGTAATTTCACAGCCTCGTCGATTGATTTCCCCTCCCGCTTACCCAGCACTCGACCGAAGCCTAACCTCAATATTTCTCACCTTACTATACCACTTCACACGAGAGATAGAGCGCAGGCACCTATGATCAAAGACAGCTACTCCTTTCATGTCTTCTACTCTCAATGGCCAGGTCTCACAGCCAGCCATAAAGGAGGACGGAGCGGACTGATGAGCAGTACACTCGCCCTTTGGTCGACAGTCGGATATCACGTCTACGCATCCCTCAATGAGAATGGGCAGGAGAGATTGAGGAAGTTGTAAAGAGGAGAAATGCAGAGAAGGTTGGAAAGCGATGTATACAAAAAGAATGAAACGAAGACAGAATCGGAAAAAGTCGAACACGAATACTTTGTACAAATTATTGTATTTCAATTTATGTAGTCAAGCTAAGATCTACTAATAGTTATTTTGTAATACTACGCGTTGTTGAAATGTAATTTTGACAGATTAAATAATTCTGCACTTGCGAACCTATGTCTAACACAAAGCTACCTATAGTCAGACAGCTGTTAGTACTGAGCTATCCAGGTTGATGACTGACCGACCTCCTGTATGACTGACTGTAATGGTAACAGATTCGCCTCGTAACTTAAAAGTTCTCAGTTCGATCTCTGATGGGTGTAGGGAGTGGAGGGTGTGTACTGATGGAGAGTCCCAAATATATAGAACCAACAGCTGTCCAATACTAGCCGACTTCCAATGGTTGATTAAGTGATATCAATTGATGTGATGTAATTTAAAACTTGTTTCCACACTATACCAGAGACATTTTTTTCAATATATATATATATATATATATATATATATATATATATATATATATTGGTATATACGCAATTTAAAGTACTAACCGGAAACACATACTAAAGACACTAGGCCTCAGAAAAGCGAAAGAGAGAGAGAGAGACAAGGGGGGAGAAGGAGAAGTGCGCCAGTTCAGGTGTTATCCCACTCAAAGTAAATAAAACAGAGAAAAAATTTGCATAATAAGCCGAAATCTGCAGGAGAAGATAGAATGGTAACGTGAAAAAAAGCATAAGCGTTTAAGGTGTATGGATCTGAGTCATACGGGAACGATTTACAGTCATAACGCCAACAGTCCTCCACCACTGATTCTTAAAATACTTAGGACTCCCTAAGCAAGTAACCTACAGCCACCTCCCTACGTGACTGGCGTTGAAAACCAACTGTTAAAGAATTCATGGAGTGTTGCTAGGTTTTCGTCATCGTGGAAGGTGGTGGTGCGGTGGGCATATCCAACTCGTGTCCTGGTCGCCTAGATCAATGTAGCTTCACAGCCTCATCGGTTGACTTTTTTCTTTCTTTCCTAGTAGCTATCTACTCTAAACATATTATACGACTTAACGACTACGGAAGATAGAACGCAGACATCTGTGATCAAAGATACCTAGTTTTTCTTTTCATATCTCCCACTTTCTACCATCAAAACTAATAGATATACTGTGATTCGAAGTAGTCTGGTGGATGGCAACTGGCAGTGCAATCCGCCAGTATGTGTATTTCATCCTACTTGAGACTCGTTATCTAGACGCTCCTGTCAGTTAATGCCCCCCCCCAGCCAGTGATGGTGTTCCCACCGAAGCTAGAACCCAGCGTGAAAGCATCAACACATATGGATGCTACACAGTTATTCGCTTAAATTCAAAATTTTCAAGTATGGGTTTTGCAGGGATTTTGTTTGATTGCATGGAGGATTTCATTATGAGCTGACATCAGTTAGAGAATAGTTGGAATACCAGCTGGGAGTACTGGACAGTTGTTTCGCCATCCTAGTTTGGGAGTCTTCATCAGTACGCAACCACCACCGAAGGTTCGACCCCTGGAACTTCTGGTTACAAGGCTGGCAAGCTCGTAGACCATTGAGCCAATGCGACCCGCCAATCCCAAGGGCCAGCGCATGAATTCCAACTTCTGCCAATTCATACATGACTTAGCGCAACCATTTCGCAATGTCTTCTTCATTTCAAATTCAAAAATTAAAAATCTCTTAGAGGCATGCATATCAAACAGTCTATTATCCACAGGATATCATATAGTAGTCAGGAATAAGAAGACGATAGGCAGTAGTAGTAATAGTCGAATAACTTAATTTCAAGACAGCAAAGTCACCTAGATCTGAAGGCAAACAGAAAAAGAAAAGGAAAGAAAACAAAACAAAACAGGAAGTTTGATCCTTACACTTATCGTTTCCTTCACAGTTTAAAGTATACATGTAACTCTCTGTGTGTATATGTAACGCATTGAACACATTGAACTACTACACACACATGTAGTAAGCTGTCTGAGAAATTGTTGTTGTTGTTGATGTTTTTTCTTAATTCTTGATTTCGTGTAATAATTATACACAAGATGATGATGATGATGGTGGTGGTGATAAGTTTAAAAAAGAAAAAGTGCAAAATGAAATCAATCCTTACGCAGTTTATCTGTTTGTGCCTAACAAACACAGTGTGTTTATAGTTATGTGTGAGTGCATGCATGCGTGTGTGTGTGTGAAGGGGTGCGTGCAACGTTTCTACCTCCTTTTTTTCAACAGAAAAGACACCAGAAAACTGTTACAGTAAGAAAGCAGGCATAAATCATCTCTAATCAGGCTTGGTTTCTTTTCGACAAACAGCGAAAAATCGAACGAACACACGTGCGCGCCTGCACGCACACATACACACACACGCACGCACTAAACGGATGTCTTCTTAGAAAATTAGAAATTTGCATTACTTTTTCTTGAGTTATCGTGAAGTTGTTTCCTCCCTCCCCCCACCTATCACTCCTACCATCTGTTCCTCTCCTTCGTCCTCTGGTTATGCAGGTGATCAAATCAAAAAAAAGTTATACATAAACAAGATGGAGAGAGAGCGGGACGATGTTTCATTTTAATTTTGTGCTTTCCTGTTTGAACGGATCGCATCAAATTGTTCAGCTTTAATGTTGGCATGTCAGCTGCTAGTTTGGACGTTTCGATAATGCCTGAGGATTATTATTATTTTTTTTAGTTCCTAGAAGAACATCGGGCTTCAGCCGCCCAAGTCTCCATTGCGTTCGGTTCTCTGCCAACGTTTTCACCTGGCTCCAAGTCTGCTCACATGCTTTCATTTCCTCTTCACATGACCTCCTCATCCAAGTCACCCTTGCACTGACGACCAACTCGCCGTTTCCCTTTCGGGTTCCACTCGAGCGATGGCTTGTCGTGTGATGTCACTTGATGGTTTCCTCAAAGTATGGCGGATCCACCTCCATTTCTTCCTGCTTGTTTGTTCGGTTTCCTCCCAGAGATCCCTGTTGGCCTGGAAATTAACTTGAAGTGATTTGGTGGATAGTGGAACAAGTGGTGACATCCGCCAAGATGTGCATTTCGTCCTGTTTAGGACTTCCTCATCTGCATTTCACACACAGTCAGTAATAATGTACCCATTGAGGCTCAAACCTGGCACTCATCATCGTTTCAAAACGCGCCGAAGTGTTACCCCAGTAGACCAACTTTGGCCATGATAGCCACACCTCTTATACACCGGATGTTAGCCATTTATTTTTTTCAACACACCACTGCTAGTCACTAGTATTCATCAGATTACAACCTAGAGAGAGAGCCAAATGTCTAAAAGGACAAATCGATTCTGAAAGTGTCGCTAAACTTAGTTATGCCTATTAATATATTTGTAAAACTTGGGCACTGTGGTAGTAAGTAATTCCATATTAGTTTGTTTATTAGATGTATCACACTGTGAGTGAAACAGTATTATTATTTACTGGATGACACAGTTTCGAACAAAATTTATTGTTCATAATCATATCAATTGTGGTCACACGACTTTGAAACTTGAGTTTTATAGTTTTCTTTGTACTCTCCTATTTTTCGTCGCTCGGGTAGTAGAATTTTCTAGATATCTGGGTGGACAGGTGTTGAATCATTCTTGTTACATGTATTTTCATTCAGTTGATTCGATAAACAAGCTTCCGTTGTCAATCTCTCCCTCCAACCTGTTATATTCGATTTTAAAACTGTGATCCTATCCCATCCTATTTTATGGTTGCGTGTACCTGCATGTAGTGCTATAGCTGAACTAATATATATGGGCACTGTGGTAGTAAGTAATTCCATATTAGTTTGTTTATTAAATGTATCACACAGTGAAACAATATTATTTATTGGATGACGTTATCAGAAGGAACCTCGGAAACCAGCTTACACAGAATTCTTAACAAAGCAGGAATAAAGTTGGCTGGCATTCAAACCACTCACAAACTCAATTACAAACAAGCTTTGGTGGTTAAAGGATCCCGCCAGTGGAGCCTTTAAAACAAAACAATTTAGTCTATCTAATACTCTGGCTACAAAGATTGTCAGGTCAAATACATACGTCAAACTAGTAGAACAGGGCTCAGTCAGTCAGACTAGCGGAGCGTAAAAACCTAGCAAAATCTAGAATGGTTGACCCGAATAGGATAGAAAATCTAGAGAACAGGATAGTTCAGCTAAAGCACTCACTACATGCAATTACACACAACCATACAATAGGATGGATGGGATAGGATGACAGTTTCAAAATCTAATGTCACAGGGTGGAGGGAGAGATTGACAACGGAAGCTTTATTCATTATCGAATCAACTGCGAATCAACACGTGTAATAGGAATGAAACAACACTTGTGCACCCAGACATCTGGAAAATTCTACTACCCCAATGAATACGACAAATAGGAGAAGACAGAGAGAAAACTATAAAACTCAAGTTTCAAAGTCGTGTGACCACAATTGATATGATTACGAACAGTAATTGTGTTCAAAACCTTGTCATCCAGTAAATAATACTGTTTCACTCACAGTGTGATACATCTAATAAACAAACTAATACGGAATTAATGATGCTTACATAATAATCACGACCAGGATGTTATGTCGTGTTATGCTATAACTCATTATGCGGAACAGATTTCTTGTGTTGTATCAGGGTAGGCGTCATGAGGCGTAGTTGACGTATTGAAATACAGATTCGACCACCAGCAGACATCGTTTAGGGAGAACCCTTGGAAACCACTAGGTAATACTGGACATCTTTTCCACCCTAGTTCAGGACTTTTCAGCAGTAGGTACCCACCCACCACCGGGATTCGGACTCAACACCTTCCAGTTACACAATGCGAGCTTGCATGCAGACTATTCGGCCCTTGAGGTCTGACCCAATGGCCCAGTTACTTTAACCTCTGCCAATTAGCGATATATATATATATATATATATATATATATCGAAACCACCGGTCAACATCAACTGTGACAGTCTTTCCTTTGACCTGACTTAGAGGACATAACTGGTCATTACATCTCACTAGAACTTCAGCTAATCTTCTGTATATAGCCAGACATGCTAGAGATCATCAAAATTAAATGGAATAGGATTCGAATTATGAACTCATTGAGTGAAATGTCAGAAATGTGTTATTTTAATTTTATTTTTGACTACAGCTTGATTCCACATTGTATTTTTGGTACAAGTATGAAATTTTCAGCATGTGATATCGGTAGTCCAAATTATGCAGGCCGACCATAGATATCAGGTGTGCGTAGGCAGGGTATCAAACCTCGGACCATGTGCATGATCGGCGAGAGTCCTAACCACTGTGCCACTGGCGCACAATAAAGGAAGGACCGTGAGGCCTCCCCACTGACAAAAACTACACGTCCGAGCACACTCGATTAAGGTCCGTCGCGAGTTTCAACCCACTGAGGTGCAACGGTGAGTCTCCACCCGGGGTCAGAGCATTCTTGATCATGTTGAACCCGGCGTCAGGTGAATTGTGTTGCGCTAATATACATAACACTTTTCAGATAAACTACGTCTTCCTATTGTGTTTGCGAAATTCATAAAAGAAACTAGCTGCTTTAAATTCCAAATGTAGAACTTTGAACATACATGAAAAAAATTCAAGATGCCACACTCCCTTCGCGATACTTTTGAGTTCATTGAATGCATAAAAGATTTGAATGTTAATGACAAACGAATTTTATCACTAGACGTCGAACCTCTCTTTACCAACATGCCACTAACAGAGACAATTTGCTTCCTGTGCAATTATATAGAGAACTCCAATACAAGCGTCGGAATACCAATATCATATCTAAAGGAATTGTTACTAAGATGTACGCTGAATGTACAATTCACCTTCAGCAGCGACATCTACAGACAGAAAGACGGAATCGCAAAAGGATCTGCCCTTGGCCCGCTTTAAGCAGACTGCTTTATGACCAGTTTGGAGAGTGGAGTTTTAAAATCAACAATAAACAAATTACTACTATACAAAAGATACGTTGACGATACTTTTATAGTCTGCTACGATAACTCGGACTTCAATTGCATCTTACAAGAATTTAATAATTCCCATCCTTCAATTAACTTCACAATGGAATTAGAAACCTATTTAAAGATTCCATCATTTCTGGACGTGGAATTAACAAGAAGAGATGATGGAACCCTGAAGAGGTCCATCCACTAAAAGTAAGATTCTCTAGCCGTCCAATACTTCGAAACAACGCAAAGAACAAACTCTCGCATATGACCAATCCAATGTGCATACACCAGTCCACCTGCTCGTGTGGAGCTAGGCACATAGGTCGTTGTATGCGTGTCCTTTCAAAACGTGTTAGAGAACATTACCCAGAATGACTGCAAAGAGGAGGCACCGGTTCAATCAGAAGTGCCATTATTGAACATCTGATCAACACCTCCCCCACACAAAATCTCAACTGATTGTTTCAAAGTAATTTACAAAGTCAACAAAAACCTACCAAAAGCAGTATGTTTCCGACTTTTCTCTCTGTACTACAGAAGCCCTCGCAATATGCATCGAGAAGCCAGAGTTGTGTGTTCAAAAGAAATTAGTCCAACCATGGACCTAGTTCGGTATGTTCCCTATGCTTCCAGTTTTTTTATCTTTTTTCGTTCGCTGTAAGTGTGATTCTTACTCCCTATGTCTTCATTCGATTCACCCCATTTTTTCAGTTACAAAAACAGTTATTTTAAATTTGTTTCCATGCTTTTCCTGCTCATATTTATAATTCGTTTAAAATAACTATTTTACAATTATATCTTAATCCTGTGCAATTTTTGGTGTTTCTAAGGCTCTTGTAATCTATATTCACACCTCCTAACTTCCATCTCAAGTTGAAAATTATTATTTCAATTTTGTTTCCATGCTGGCTCATTTATACACACACTTGTTAACCGTTCTAATCCTGTGTTAATTTTGTTTCTAAGCCTCTCAGAAACCAGATCTAGTTGAAAACAATTGTCACCTTCTATTCGCCTTCGTAACTATCTATCCATGTAAAACTATTTATTTAAATGCAATTGTACAGGTACTTTTGAAAATGAAATCGCCAAAAAGACAGTTGTCTTTGCTGGATTTCGTGTTCTCTTCTTTCTAATGTCCTTATGGGTGTTTTTTTCCACGATTCGTAATTGTCACCTTTGTGTCCAACTTCGCATCCCTATTTCATTCAATCTCAATATAATTGAGAAATATAAAAGTGCTGACACCACAACACATATTTTGGCGACGGTACTGTTGAATTTATCAACGTTGGACAAATCTCTCTCAGAAAATCAGTTCAGTGTAGTCTGAACAGATGGAGAGGAGACAGCAGAAAATAGAACAAAGTGGAGATGTGTTGTTGAAGCCCTATTTTTCACTCAATGGAACCCAAAGGAATAATAACTATGATAATAGTTATAATAAAGGTGAATAATTACATCGCGGGTTGAAATCTGTTAGATAAACCACTGGAAAAACCTGAAATGAAGCACTGGACAGTTGTTTCTTCCTGGTGCTTGACGGACTCATCGGCAGTACTCATCCACCACCAGGATTCGAACCCTGGACTTTCAAGGAAGCGAGCTCGTAGAATATTCAGCCACTAGGACCCGCCTATCCAATCGCCAACCCATGAATCCTAACATACACCAATCTACTACTTCATAGTTTTACCGCCAGTGTCATCGCTGGCAAGCATTTGTCCTCACTCCACAGCACTTGGTGGACCCCACCGGTCTCGGCTTCTCACTAGAACTCCACGCAACTTCCTTCTATAGTCAGTCACTAGTGAGAACCATCTAGTATGAAAAGAATATCACTATTATTCCTAAATGTCGATGGGCTTGCCTCGTAACTTAAGAGTTCACGAGGTCAATTCGTCGACCGGTGGGTCATAAGTGGACATTGATGAAGAGTCTCAAACTAGTAATCCCCGGTGGTTTACAATGGTATTCTAACTGGTATCAATTCGTGGTCAAACTCGAAATATCACTATTATTATTATTGGTAGTGGTAGTATTAAGGTTAAGAAAAAGGAGTAACTAACCTTCATCATACGTTTAACTGAATAGGCCAATGATAATGTAACAGCCAATGGTAAACCTTCCGGTACAGCAACAACCAAAACTGTAACACCAGTAATAATATAATTGACTATTTGTTTTAAATGTTTTCCAGTTTGCCATGGTTCTTTATTCTGTGCAAATGTATGCACACAAAATTTGATAACTAATATCAATACAGTAGCTATAGCAACACATGTACCTAAAAGGAATAAATATACACAAATAGAAATGAAAAAACAGATGAAAAATATATACACAAATTTGGTGAAAGTAGTGTTTAAATAAATGGTTGATAAAGGTACCAGTAATTACTTAACTTATCCGGCTGACGAGTCCCAAATGGGACGAAATATGCATCCTAAAGGACTGCACTGCTAGTCACACTATCCAATCAATTTACTTCATTTGAAGTAATCAGATATCGTCGAAGCATCTGGACAACAAGAGGACGGCATGTTAACCAGGGACCCAGAACTTCGGTTCGCAATCAGTCACAACGAGAAAGTCAAAATTAAGTTGAACAATTTCGTAGTTATTGTCTTTCTTCCCCTGACCTGTGCAGAACATCATTCTAACATTGACTGATCTCCTTTCGACTTATTCCATATGATGACTTGTCTTTGTTTTTTGGTTGATTCCTGTATTTAATGCTTCATTTTGTTGTTGTGTGATGGTCGACTGACAGTGAGGCCAGCAATTACGCCTTCGAATCTTTGTCTAAGGATAGTAACGCAAGCCACAGAAGACTAGTTAGAATAACCACCAAAACCAGTAGATTCCCATCTACATCAAGTCATAGGTTCCTATATTTCTGCGACGTCTCTTGTCTATCTGTATGCCAGGCCGTCAAACTCTGAGGTCCGCCTCTAGACGACTTACCACTGTGACGCGTACTACATAGATGCAGACGGACAGGAAGCGGCCAAAATTGAAATAAATATTTTAAGTCAATGACTGCAGAGGTAGAAGTTCGTATGGCCCAAATCCGGATTAAGTTTACGTTGTGGTCATAAAGTGATCTTATTGGACAACTCTTTTTGTACAGTTATCTAGCCTTGAGCCAACTGACAACCAATTAGAAGAATTTATTGTCCGCTGACCCTGCTGACTTTTAATGCGGACAAAAATTCATAAATAGGATACAATTTTACTAGATAAAAAAGTGTTCGTTGCCGATTCTCTCATCTCCTGCCGTCACACCAAGGCGGTTCAGTAAAAATTGTATTGTGCAGCAATTTTTAGCCAATTTATCAACAAACCCCAGGTATGTAGGAAGAGCAAATGGATGAGGTTGTGAAGTTGTTACGATTAAGGATAGCTAGAACATGTGTTATGCATGCGAAGTCATAAATTTTCTCTATAGACAGTGTTAACCCATCTAAGATACGGTTCAGGAAGAGGTAGTGCGCCAGTCAAACGAAAAACACGGAATCAGTCCATGAAATCTTCGAGCCTTACTTTCAGCTAGTGCCATGTATGAATGTGTAGACTAACTGGTTAGGGTAGTGAGGATGGGAAGAAGAAGCAATCGATGGAGACAACTGATGACATAGCTCAAAATCCTTGTTGCTAATGGCGAAGATGCATTCAATATTTGTGATCAGTCACATCTATGAAGTAACCCTATTTTTTTCCCCAATGGTACTATTCTTTCTCCTTCTGAAAATTCCTCCTTCTTACAGGGTTCATTGGGGGAGTCTCTTTCCTTTCTATTCTACCCTCATTTGTGTGCTACACAGAGTTCTATGTTAAAATCAATAAGCCAGTCATTTTGTAAGTGGAGGTGCTTAAGAGCCAGTAATCAGTCACATTTTGATTGGACACTAGTAATTAGTGTGACGTGTCTAGTCCTTTCTTAGGTGCAGACTGAATTGTATCAATCAGGTTTTGCAATGTAGCCACCAGACTAGGCAGCTTGCCATCACACTGCACTCTGAATTGTTCATATTATAAGATTGTTGGAGGCAATCACCCACAGGAAGCCTTCGACCTAGGTTTCGTGCTAGTTGGCACTCTCACCAATCAGCAAGGCGTATCTGCAACCCTGAAGGAACTCATGATGGCAAGCTACCTAGAATGGTGGCCACATTCAATCTGCACCAAAGAAAGGACTAGACATATCACACTAGTTACTACTGTGCAATCAAAATACCCACTACAGTCCTACAGGAGGTCAACCACGAGCCAGTCCGAATAGCTCAGTGGTAACGTCTCTGATTGCAGTACTGGATGGCGCGGGTTCGAGTCTCAGAAGAGACATGAGTTCCTTCAAAGGTTGCATATACACCTTGATGATGAGTGCCAACTAGCATGAAACCTAGGTTAGGCAAGGCTTCCCGCCGATCGCCTCCAACTATCTGATATCATCAAATCAGTCACATTTCCAAAACAACTAATGATAGTCAGTCGAGTAGGATGAAATGAAGTGACTACCTTCCAGAAATACATAAATAAATAAATAAATAATAACGTTTTACTGAGTTTATTTCTTAGGGATTTAATTTGTTTCAAGTCTGGTAGGTTCTGGGTTCGAAACCCAATGTATGGATTCGTTCACATACTGTCGATGAGTCACACACTAGGATGAAACAGTCGTCCAATCAATACACCCTCCAATTTGTAAAAAAGTAAAATTAATACCATTACTCATTCACTATGTGAAATAATCATAAATGTGAAATTTAGTTTCAAGTCTAATCACCCTCGTTTTCCCCTCTTTTTTTGCAAACTTTCAGAAATTTATACTTCACATAATTCTTAGTAATAATCATCCCATCATTCATCGTCATTGGTTAGACGACGACAGAAATTATGTCATTTTAATTATTTCTGCGAATTTTTCAAATTGACGAAGGCAGAAAGAGACAGTGAGAAAAAAAGAGGAGAGTATAGGATAGGATAGGATAGGAGAGGAGAGGAGGAAATCACTTTAACGATTACAACAGGACTATAATAATAATAATAATAATAATCCGAATGGTAATCCGCCTTTTGCCCTATTTGCTAAGCAATTTTCTTCGTTTCAAGATACCATCATCAACTGACATCGGTTAGAGAACGATTGGAAAACCTGGACTGAATTACTGTACAGTTGTTTCGTCTGTTTAGTTTTGACACCTCACAGAAAGGTTGGACCTACGACCTTCTTGGCTACAAGGCGAGTTACCCCATAGACTATTAAGCCACTGGAACCCAATCCAGTGGTCAATTTATGATATGGTGCGACCATTAGCCAATGAATGTCATCGCTAGAGAGTATTTGTCTTCACGCTCGACCTGAAGTACCCCATCAGTTATGACTTTTAGAGATTATGTGGGGAATAGCCTTTGATTTGGTGGACAAGTTTAGTGATGTCATTACTCCCTTGGGATGTGTGTAGAATAAAGAAAGCTTCAGCTGTCTCTACGACTGTAAATGAGCTTTCATTTACTCTTCACACGATCACTTGTCACCATGTTATCTCGAAACGCTTCACTTGTCTGTTCTCTCTTATTTGTGTTTCATCAATCTATGGCTTGCATGGTGCGTGGTGTCATTTATTGGTTTCCTCAGAGTTCGTCTGATTCATCTCCATTGTAAATTCGGAATATTTAGTTGAGTAATAGGTTCACATCATCTACCAACCAGAGTTTCCTGTGGCTGATTCCTTCTCTTATCTTCCCTATGAGGCTAACAAACAGGGTAGCTGTCGACAAAAGTCTGCAGATGGGTGTTGATGTTGGAAATGTTTGTGATGGCGTATCAAGTTTCTGACCTATAGGCAAGAAATGATTGACTTAAAATTAGTTTTGAAAATCCGAATGTTGTTGCTGTTTTCTGCTGAGTGTAACACATTCCTAAACTAATTAAAGAATGATGACAGTTTGACCAGGCTTCTCGACGCTGGCTCCGAAATCTTCATCCATTTCACCGCCTGCCTGTAGTTGAAACGATACTGTCTAGGTAAGTGAAAGAAGTGACTCCTTCTTGCAAATTTCTCCAGCTGATAGTGAATAGTACTTGTGATATTCACCTCTGTCTTCTCTGAATTCACTTAAAATCATGTCCTCTCTACTTTTTCTGTCGTAATAGGCGATGTAATAGGCGATGAAAATGAAATGTTCACTTTGTAATTAGGGACTTAGATTTCTACTGTTGATATATGGATGATACATTTCTGGCTTTGAAAGACGAGAATGATGCAATGAACAACATCCTTGACAAGTTTAATGATGCACACTCAGCAATAAACTTTACCATAGAGAAAAAAAAAAGTAATGACAGTATCTCATTCTCAGACGTCCTCGTGGCAAAGAAAGAAGATGGCACACTAAGTCGGAGTGTGTATAGGAAACCTATAACAACAAGTCAGTACATTCATTTTTATTTTTTGAGTTTTGTACCTTTGAAATATATAAACGCGTAACCTGGTAAAGTGTCTGGTTCATAGAGCTAGGTTAATCTCTTCAGATGACTGCCTCAATGAGGAGCTTAAGATTATTAGAGAATTACTTAGAAATAAATGGTTATCCAGACAAGTTTATTGAGAAAAATATGAATTCAGCACCTGGGAGACTCAGTATGGCAACAGTTCCGAAAAAACCACCGTTCATATAAAACTGCAGTTCCTCGGAGACAACAATAGCGAAATAATATCACAGCGCCTGAAGAATGAAGTTAAAAGAGCTTATTATTATGCAGCAGAGGCACGTTGTCTCTTCACAACCACCGCTATTCTACGTTCGAGAAATAAGGATAAACTACCTACATTTACCTCCTCCTCTATGTGTATCTACCAGTTTGACTGCAGCTGTGGAGCTAGCTACATTGGGCGTACAATTAGGCAGGTGTTCAGCATCGTATTTCTGAACATCATCCAGTAGCATGGTTAAGCAAGGGACAAACAAGATCTACTCTTAGCTCTATTTTAGCACACCTTGTAGACAGTGAGCATAAGGTTGACGTTAATACAGCATTTAAAATTATTTATCGCATTCCGGCTAATCTTAATTTTGCTTCACGAGTTCGTCTTCTACATACCTATAGCTGAAGCAATCAGAATTCACTGAAGAAGCCAAGCCTGTGCGCGTTCAGAAGAAATTTGTACATCCACTTTCCTTACCTTGCCGCCCATCGTTACATGAGTGCATAAACAGGACTACTTCGCCCCCCTCCTCCTAAACCTTTAAAAATAATGATTGTCCAAATTATTTTATTTTTTATTTATTTTGACCACTTCATCTTTAATTTACGTGTTATCCTGTGTAAAATTAATTTATTCTAACAATTTCTACCTTTTAAATGTGTGTGTATGCTAATTTTCTTCGTTAATTATCACCCCACTCTGCTTGACATACATACACGTTGACACTGACTATAGTTAATTATTGTTAACAAGCATATCAGTGCCACTTGATGATTGGTAAACTGTTGTGTTGTATTGTAATAAAAATGCTGAATGTGTATATTAGAGTAGAGCCAGAGTGAGATGAGGATCTAATTGAAAAGTAAATATTTCTTCGGTCAATCTTTCTGTTTCCTAAATATCTAAATGGGGATTTTTTCTATACTGAATATTTATTTGCCTTAACTTTGTTATAATTATTCACATGTGTTGGTTTGCAAGTGACTTTGATTGCTTACAGAATTTTATCATGAACTGATATCGGTTAGAGAGAACCATTGTTGGGAGACTTGCACTGGAGTACTGGACATATTTGTGCCCACTGCCTGCCTAGTATGGCATTCTTCAGCAGTATCGTCACCCACTGGAATTTGAAGCAAGTACCTTCACCTTGTAAAGCGAGCAGACCATTCAACCAGTTGGGATCCGACTCATTGGCCAACCCATGGATTCCAGCTTCTATCAATCTACTTCATGATTTTAGGTTGACTACCAGCAGCAGGTAATGTCATCGCTGACGTGTATCTGTCCTCACTGTCAACCATTTGGACACCATTGGTTACGGCTTTTCACTAGAACTGCAACAGACAACTTTGTCCTGCGGTATGTCACTAGCAAGTATCATTTAATATGCACATCTAATATTCCCAAATTGTCAACGGGCTTGTGTTTCGTGACTTAAATGTTCATACGGTCTTAATTTGGAACTCTTCATCAGCAGATGACATTGACTAGTGGTTAGTAATTTATTCTAACCATTTCTATCTTTTAATTGTGTGTGTATGCTAATTTTCTTCGTTAATTATCACCCCACTCTGCTTGACATACATACACGTTGACACTGACTACAGTTAATTACTCTTAGCAAACATATCAGTGCCACTTGATGATTGGTAAACTGTTGTGTTGTATTGTAATAAAAATGCTGTACGTGTATATTAGAGTAGAGCCAGAGTGAGATGAGGATCTTATTGAAAAGTAAACATTATTTCATCACTCAATCCTTCTGTTTTCTAAATAAATATTCACCAAACGAGCTTAATGTGTTGTCACACATTTTACTACAACACATACAGATTTAATTTTTAAAAATATGAGAACTAATCACTATTATTAAATGGGAGGCATAGAATTACACACAAGTTGAAAACGCGAAAATTATTTGATTTATTTATATAGGCGTCAAGCAAAACAACAACAACAACAACCCCCCCCCCATCAACTAATCAGATAAACACACACAGATACACCCCGCCTCCATCTGTTTCTTTCATTCAATCACCAACACTTCATGAACAAACAAACAAACATGCAAACACCCACCCTCACAGACAGACAGAAACATTCCAAAAAGTAGGGCGTTTGATTCACACTTCACTTGTTTACAAATAAACACATACTTTTTTCATTCAAATTAACTAATCAGTCAATCGTGTTGACAATAATTAAAATGTAATAAATATAAGAATGGTAATACTACTACTAATAATAATAATAAAAATAATAGTGGGAAATCATCAGTGAACACAATCAATTCTATTTGGTGATAAATCAACATAGACACATACACACACACACACGGATATGTATGTATCTGTTTAACGCCTGAAATTAATTTTCAAGAGTTTAATAGGGATTTAATCTGTTTCAAGTTGCAATTAAGAGAATCATCGAAATCACAGCCTCAACAACTTTATAAACTTTGAGAAGGCTTTCGACTGGGCAGTATTGTTGACCGCGAAGTAATTTGGAAACTACTACGCGAGTACTACGGCGTACAGTGTCACAAATATTCATCATCATCAACATTATTCAACAGCTGTGCTGTACGACAACGGCGGCACGTGTCAAGTGATTCATAATGGAAAACTCAGCGAGGCGTTTGGAGTAAACACAGGAGTCAGAAAAGGGTGCTTATTATCACCCACGATGATATTCTTAATTGTGGATTGTGGTGGACTGGATTATGCGTCAGACAGTGAGTGGGAAACCAGAAGACAGGGATATCCTGTCTGGACCAACCGACGTGAAGAACCTAGAAGACCTGGATTTCGCGCACCGATGATTTATGTTTGATGTCACACAAAATCGAAGACTTACAAGCGAAAACCGACAAACTGCTCGAAGAAGCAGCCGGCGACGACAGGACTCCAGGTGAACATAAACAAGATGGAGGTTATGTAAATAACCAACCAACCAACCAACCAACAACAACAGCAGAAACATCCAGCGCCAATCACCAACAACGGGAGGGATTTGAAAGAGGTTACTTCATTCACTTCACTTATCTAGCATTGAGCATTGTCTCAACTACAGGCGGTTGGAACGGACGAAGATGTCAAATCGAGCCAGAATCGGGAAGGTGAGAAACACATCAACATCATCAACCTGAAACCAATCTGGAAATCTCGCCTCTCTGCATCAACAACAAAGTTCGGATCTTTAAAACAAACAAGTCAAGTCAATCAGCTCTTCTATACGGATCAGAAACTTGGCGGGAGGGCGGGTCACAAAGAATATCTGATATCTATGGTCGGCCTGCAAAATTTGGGCTACCGATATCAATGCTGATAATTCCATACTTGTAGCGAAAATAATGTGTGGAATCAAGCTGTAATCAAAAAAAAAATACAAAAAAAATATTTCCAACAGCCTGTTGCATGCAGACCTTTATCAACAACTGTCTTCGCTGGATCTACATTGAAGATCAGATGGCCGGGCCGGGTCGGAAAGAATCACCAACAAGAAACTATATCTGGAAACAAACAAAACAAGAACGAACCAATCGCCAACCAAAAAAATATGCAGTAGAAAGTGGAGATGGATTGGACACTCGTAGCTGAGGAGACCGCTGGGTGACATCATGCGCTCATCAGGCCATTGCTCGAGTGGAACCAGGCCGAAAGGGAAGCGGCGAGTGGGACGTCGGTGCAAGGGTGAGTGACATGGAGGAGATCGTATGAAGAGGAGTTGAAAGAGTATGGACTAACATGGATGTAGGTGAAAAGTACAGTAACAGAAGACAGAAGCAAGTGGAGACGTGCAGTTGAAGCCCTATGTTCCACTAGGAACCCAAGGGAACAATAACATAAATGATAATAATAGAATCATCAGAGTTAGATTGTTTTGGTTCAGTCGGCCACAAGAAGTCCAGACTAATCTAGGTTTCGTACTAGTTAGCACTAACTAGTCAGTCAGTCAGTCAGCAAGGCGTATCTGCAACTCTGAAAGAACAACTCATATCCCTTCTGAGATTCGAACCAGCGTCATCCAGTGCTACCTGCAGTCAGTCAGAGAGGTTATGATCACTGAGATATTAGGCTTGGCTCGCGAATAACCACCGGTAGGACTGCATTGGATATATTTTTTGATTGGACACACTAGTCAGTAACCAGTGTGTAATGTGTGTATGTGGGTGTCTAGTCCTATCTTTGGTACAGACTGAATTCTGTCAGTAGAGTTTGCAATGTGGCCACACCATGCCATTAAGTGGCTTGCTATCACGGTGCACTCTGACATACGTGCACTCCTTCAAGGTTGCAGGAACGCTTTGCTGATTGGCGAGTGTCAACTAGCAAGAAAACTTGGTCGAAGGCTTTATGTGACTGACTGCCTCCAACAATCTAATAAGAACAATTCAGAGTGCAGCGTGATGACGAGCTTCCTAGTCTGGTGGCTACATTGCAAACTCGACTGACAGAATTCAGTCTGCACCAATTAGAGGATTAGACACACGCATTACACTAGTCACTGATTAGTGTCTAATAAAAAAAACGAATCATTAGAAACCAGTATGAGGTATTGGATAGCTGTTTTTACCAGTGTTTGGGACTCATTGTCAGTACTTACCCAACCATCGCCAGGATTCGAACCCAGGACCTTCCGGTTATAAGGCAAGCAGGCTGACAGACTGTTCAGCCAATGGCCCATGAATAATGATTTCATACGAATTCGTGACTTTAGCGCGGCCACCAGCAGGCAATGTCATAACTAGCGAGTATTTGTCCTCATACCAGACCTAGTGAGTGAGTGGAACCCGCTAGTCACGACTTTTCACTAGAACTCTAGGCATAAAATAATTTATACGTGGAATAATGAAAGTAATCACAGCACAATTATTATAATTTCCTTTAATTCCTAGAGGAACATCGGGCTTCAGCCGCACGTCTCCATTACGTTCGGTTCTCTGCCAACGTTTTCACCTGGCTCCAGGTCTGCCACATGGTTTCATTTCCTCTTCACATGACCTCCTCCTACAAGTCACCCTCACACTGACGACCAACTCGCCGCTTCCCTTTCGGGTTCCACTCAAGCGATGGCCTGTCGTGTGATTTCACTTGATGGTTACCTCAGAGTATGGCCAATCCACGTCCATTTTTTCCTTCCTTTGGAGTTGAATCTGACGGTCATTATCCTGGGCGAGATTGCCTCCAATTGCATCAGGGCCTTCGTCGCCGTTGGTGACATCATGATACCTACGTCCTCGGTGTGCATGCAGTTGTCTTCTGGGTGACCGGAGTAGAACACTGACTCTTCGATTGACAATTTGATGAGTCCATTCCCGTTTCATCTGCTTTCACATATTCCCAGTAATTGAATTCCGTATCTTTTCATCTTGTTTGCAATCTGGGCAGCTTTGCCAATCTCGTACATGGTGCGGACGTCCCATGTCCCCACAATTACAATCAATTACAGAATCGATGAAAACTAACAGGGAGTACTAGACAAACTTCCTTATCTGGGATTCTTCGGTATCACGCATCCATCCACAACTCCACCAAAGGTTGAACCAAGGACATTCAAGTTACAAGGCGAGCTGCTCATTGACCGCTGATCCACTGATATGACAATAAACGACCGATGATAGTTATATTGACTAGCGGTAGCACAAAAAAATCGTCAATTGACAGAAGTTAGAATTCATGCGCTACTGGATGCGTACTGCCAACGAGTCCCGAACTAGGATAAAAGAGATATCTAGAACATTCTGAATTTTGATGGTTCCCTAACTGGTGTCAATCAGTGATCGAAAAATTGAGATTAGTCGAATGCCTGAATACTAACACTGGAAAGTAATTAATCGTTGAACACAACTGACTAAGAAGACAATTGCAGCGAAGAAATTTTCATTTTGACGAAGTCATCATCAACTAGACTGTACATTCGTGTATTTATATCAAATGGATGGGAAAGTTGCAGAATAATTTCCGGTTAAGGGTCAAATTAATAAAAATTAAAATTAGGAATTAGAATGCCATAATAAACAGGGGGATGGATAAAACCCAGACAAAGTAGCATCATAATAACTAAGAAGATTGACATTGTGCAATTAGGGGTTAGAAATGTAGAAATAACAACAATAGACAGGATGTTTGAATAAAAAAACTAATGTGATGAATAATTGTTTATACAGTCATGGATTAAATATGTAGAAATAGTAAAATGACAAAATAAAACACGAAGTTCGGGTATGAAAATATGGAAGTGTGAACAGGGACTAAGAAAAACTTAAAATAACATGAATAAACAGGAAGTTTAGATAAGAAAGGCGATGGGATGGTCATTACTAAAAAATTACCTGTTTATGATGGCCATGGCAGGGACAGGGGTTGGATGTATTTCTTTTGGATACAAAGCGTGGGTTTGAGCTTTTATATAGCTAGCTCCTTTCTCATCTAAACTTCCTGTTTATTCGTGTTATTTTTAAGCTTTTTTAAATCCCTGTTTACACTACCATATTTTCATACCCGAACTTAGTGTTTATTTTGTCATTTTACTATTTCTACATATTTAATCCCTGATTGCATAAACAATTATTCATCACATTAGTTTTTATCCAGACATCCTGTCTATTTTGTTATTTCTACATTTCTAACCCCTAATTGCACAATGTCAATCTTCTTAGTTATTATGATGCTACTTTGTCTGGGTTTTATCCATCCCCCTGTTTATTATGGCATTCTAATTCCTAATTTTAATTTTTATTAATTTGACCCTTAACCGGAAATTATTCTGCAACTTTCCCATCCATTTGATATAAATACACGAATGTACAGTCTAGTTGATGATGACTTCGTCAAAATGAAAATTTCTTCGCTGCAATTGGCATCTTAACAACTGACTAACTAATATGGACATGGGTAATCACTTGGTGAATGATAAATACAGCTTAGCACACAAGTAAAAGGAGGAGGTGTGACTCTAATTGTGCGTTTATAAGAGACTACTAGTATAGTGGTCTGCTTTTATTGTCTTATTTGCTGCTAATGACATACGTGAAACAACTGTCACTCTGATTCACTCTTGTTTGGATGTGTTAGCAACCACCTGCTGCTACACAGTTATAGAATCTGTTCACTCTATATTGTTGACTACTTGACATTTTTCAAATAACCAGCAAAACCGTCGAACTGTCTTAATACTTCCACCAATCTGTTGACATTCATCGGTTGGGTTGTATTCGAATACTGTGCAGATAATGGCTGAATCACAGTAGAGGCATATTCAACAAAGTTAGAAACTATCAGCTAAACTTGTGACAATTCAGGATTTCATCATGAGCTGACATTAGTTAGAGAACCATTGGAAAACCTGGGAGTAGTGGACAGCTGTTTCGTCCTAGTTTGGGACTCTTCAGCAGTACGAACCCACCAAGATTCGAACCCAGGACCTTCTGGTTACAAGGCGAGCTCGTATATCATTAAGCCACTGGGACCCGATTCAATGGTCCTTGAATTCTAACTTCTGCCAATTCATGACATAGGGCGACCGCTAACCAATGTCTTCGGCGAGTATTTGTCCTCACACCCGACCAGCTGCACCCTACTGGTCACGACTTCCCACTGGAACCCAGGTAACTACCTACCTGAATAGGGCCAGTCGCCAGTGAGCATCTCATTGGTATTCAAGTGATGGTTTGTAGGGATTTGATTGGTTTCAGGATCCTGGGTTCGAATCCTGGTGGGTGCGTACTGCTGAAGAGTCCCAAACTAGGACGAACCAGCTGTCCACTACTCCCAGGTTTTCCAATGGTTCTCTAACTAATGTCAGCTCATGATGAAATCCTGAAACCAATCAAATCCCTACAAACCATCACTTGTGACAATTCGTCTAGGATGGCTAACGTATGTCTTAGAAGACTTGTCAATCTAGCCATCCTGACGAATTTTCAGGTTCCTAAACTTCTGCTATGCCTCATATTTGTTCAACAGATTGTTGAACTTAGAAATCTTAAATAAACAATTTCTTTTGGCTATATACATAGCTGATGAGAGGCCAACACAAAATAAACCATGTGTTGGTAACATCATATTCTCAACAAACCTCTGTTGTTCTTGCCTTATCCGTAATTATAAAGGGTAATAAATGTATGAAAGGATACTACTGCTGGTGAGAGAAACAGCAGATTCCTTTTTCTTTTGAATTTCTTCCCATTGATGGTATTCAACTTATTGTTCTACCTTGATTCTCAATATGTTTCGGTTAATTGAAAGCTTTGTTGATCAATTGTACTGTAATACTCCCCAGCCTTATCGCTGTTCTCACCTGTGTAGTTCCCTATTGTGTAAAGAAAACACCAATCTGTCTGTTCACTCTCTCACTACACTTGTTTCCATAATAATAACAACAGTGGAAATAGTAATTCGATTGATGTTGACTACTAGCAGTGGAGTTTTCTGGAATGAGTATTTCGCACCCCCATTAAGACCCATCATCTGAATGTGTAACTGCATTCCTCAGTGAGGGAGTGGGTGTGGGAGTAGGTGATGGTATTCCCGCAGTGAGGCTCGAAATCAGTAACTATCGTTTCAAACACACAAAAGTGTTATCCATTAGAAAACTTAGGTCACCCCTCTTGTGCAATGGGGGGGAGGCATCAGTTACTACTTTTAATTCAATTTTAACACCAGTTAAATCAATAATCTTCAAGTACTACTTCGTAGAGATTTGGTTGATTGGTTACAGGATTTCATCATCAGCTGACATCAGTTAAGACCACTGGAAAACCAGATGGGAGTACTGGACAGCTGTTTCGTCCTAGCAGTACGCACCCACCACAGGAGGTTCGAACCCAGGACCTTCTGGTTACAAGGCTGGTGAGCCCACATACCACTGAGCCACTGGGACCCGATCCAATGGCCAGTCCATGAATTCTATTTTCTGCCAATTTACGACATACCGGAAAATAATTCTGAGGCTCACTAGCAACTAGCCCTATTCAGACAGTTAACCTGGGATTCTAGTGGGCAGAGGTGACCAGTAGGGTACGGTAGGTTGAAGGTGAGGCAGTAACTCATCGAAAAAGGCATTTCGAAATGGTCGCGCTATGTCATGCATGAATTGGAAGATATAAGAATTCATGAGCTGACCACTGGATCGGGTCCCAGTGGCTCAATCGTCTACGAAATCGCTAGCCTTTTAACCAGAAGGCCTTGGATTCAAACCTTCTGTGGTGTGTGCGTACTGATGAAGAGTTGTCCCAAACTAGGACGGAGGAAACAGCTGTCCAGTACTACTCCAGCGCTGGTTTTCCAGTGGTTCCCTAACTGATGTCATCTCATGATGAAATCCTGCATGAAATCAATAATCAGCAGGAAAGTCTATAATTGAATTCAATAGTGGGAACAGTAGTATATGTACATATTTTTTCCCCATTTTATTTTTCCTAAAACGACGTCATTTGATTGTTCTTGATATTTTGTTGTTGATTTCATCAGGAGAACACAAGGAGAAAAACAAAACGAGAGAAGCAGCAGAAACAGCAACAACAACATGGAAATACAATCACATCAAAACAGAGAATACCAATTATCTGCGAGTGGTTTTCGAAGAGACAGGGAGAGAGAGAGAGAGAGATAGGGAGGAAACAGCAAAAGTAATTTAATGCATACACATACGCACGCACACACACACACACACACACACGAGAACAAGCACGTTGAAGATAACAACAGCAACAACAACAACAACCACACAACAAGAAGAATTCACAAAATAATATGCTTAATTGATAAGAAAATTATAGGAACACGATACATCGGTGAATAACTAACTCATTAGGCTTTAAATTTATTTAACTGATATAAACAAAAACTAACCCTTATATACCAAAACTATAGAAAAATAACCTGATGCTCACTAGTGACTGACTTCCTACAGGATGGAGTTTCCTGTAGTGAGTTCTAGTGAGAAGTCATGAGGTCCAGTGAGGTCCATCCAGATGTCACGTGTGAGGATAGATGTCCAACCGACGACAATGGTTGGGGTCACGCTAAATCACGAATTGGTAGAAGTTAGAATTCACGAGCCATTGAATTGGGTCCCTGTGGCTGAATGGTATACGAGCTTGCTTCGTGACCGGAAGGTCCTGGGTTCGAACCGTGTGGAGTGGGTGCGTAGTGCTGATGATCCCCAAACTAGGATGAAACAGCAGCTGTCCAGTACTCCAGTGCTGGTTTTCAATAGTTCTCTCTAACTGATATCAATCCATGATCAACTCATAGAAATAAAACTAACCCTTACAAACCAAACTATAGAAGATAAAATATTAGTCACATATGCAAACCCATCTTGCGCCTTCTACAACACTGACCAATGTGGTTACACGTAGCGGAGTCACAAAGTTAATCACAAAAGTTCCATAATGGCACACCCAGTGGTGGATACAGGTGAATACAAGACTGATGAAAATCCAACTTATACAAATTTGTACAAGGTAGCAACCTCAACTACCTAGGTTGGTATGTCTTCGGTTGCTAGGCGTCAGCTGACGCAAATGCCATAGGGAAATCTTCAATCCAATCCCTGTGATCAGTAAACGTTTGTTCAATATCTGTCACTCTCTTGACCTTTCCTCCAGCCTAAAACAGTTACCTTTCTCGATGACACATATCAACACTTGAATGAATTTATCTTTGTTATTATTATTATTATTATTACTTTTATGATCACCTCAATTGTTATCCATTAATTCATACCTCTGATCCTATATTTTACCTGCAGTTCTAGTGAGAAATCATGACCAGTGAGGTTTGTCCAGTCAGGAATGAGGATAGAGTGTCCACCGATGACATCGGTTGGTGCCAATTGTGCTAAATGCATCACGAATTGGTAGGAGTTAGAATTCATGGGCTGGCCATTGGATTGGCGGTCTCAGTGACTCAATGGTCTACGAGCTCGCTAGCCTTCTAACCAAAAGGTCCTGGGTTCGAACCCCCTGTGATGGGTGCGTACTGATGAAGAGTCCCAGGCTAGGATGGAGGAAACAGGTGTCCAGTACTCCCCCCTGTGGGTTTTCCAGTTGTTCTCTAACTTATGTCAGCTCATGATTAAATCCTCCGTGAAAACAACAAACTCTGGCTGGCAATGAATCAATCAAGGATCTACTATGCAACAACAACAACAACAATAACAACAAATATACTGAACAAAAAAGTGAGATGGATAGGACAAACAGTCAGAGGAGGTAGTCGGATGGCACATCACGCGTGACGCCATTGCTTGACTGGAATCTGAATAAGAAACAACAATTTCTGAGTTGGTCTAAAGGCTGACATGAAGGAGATCGCAAGAGTAGGAGATAACAGCGCTTATAGGAAATTGTGCAGGCAGCTAAAAAGGAGTAAAGTGAAAAGGACAAAGTGGAGGTTTGCTATTGACGTCTTATGTTCCACTCAGAACACAAGGGAATAATATGAGATGTATATATATGCATATATATTCTGGGATAATTAAATCAACGAAAGAGAAAGTTTCATCTTTCAAGCTAACAATGAAAATAAAACATCTAAAAATTCTCGAATTTCATTGAATTTTAATCAAACTTTCCTTTCTTAACAGAAAAAAAAAAGAGAATGCAGGAAGTGTAGAGTGTACTGTTGATGAGCTTCACATGCAACAATGAAACAGTACTCCATAACTAGGAAGAGAAGGTTCTCTGTGGGGGGGAGGGGAATTATTCCAGGAAAAGCATGATACACCCAAGGGGGGTGGGGGAGGGGGGTTAAACGCAAACAGATAAACGGAAAAACAAACTAACGCTTACCAACATATCCAATTTGTATAGCAAGTTTAGTTAATTTCGCCTGTAGAACAGATTGTTCTTTACGACGTGGTTTTTTCTTCGGTTTCTGTTTATTCGTCGCTTCAGCATCGTTTTGATTGCCTGCTGCTGCCTTTGACTTCATTTGATAAGCATCTGAATTGGAGACATTCTTATCAGCTTTAGCATTTTTCTTATTCTTTTCTAAAATGTTTTGTGTATTACAAAAGAAAGAGTAAAACAAATTAATTAATTAATATATGTATGTATATACTACTGATTGATTCAGATGAGTAGTTTTGCACACCATTCATATAAATCAGTTGTCGCAGTTTCCCAGCCAGATTGAAGCGAACTCAAAAACACCCGATAGCCATTTTGCTTATTCACGGGGCCAAGCTCATTAGCAGTGTACTCAGCTCAGGCTTCAATAGTCTTGATTGTTGAACATTCCAGTTCATAAGATGATCATGTTCATCTATGTGTGTGTGTGCATATCTACTCTTCAGAAACGCTAAATCACGAATTGTTAGAAGTTACAATCCATAGGCTGGCCATTGGATAGGTAGGTCTCAGTGGCTGAATGGTATACGAGCTTTCTTACTTCGTAAGCTGAATGTCCTGAGGTTCGAAACCTGGTGGTGTATGCGTAGTGCCGATGATTCCTAAACTAGGATGGCAAAGCTGCCAAGTACTCCGTCTTCCAGTTTTCAGTAATTCTCTAACTGATATCAATCCGTCGTCAAACTCGTAATAGAAATACAACTGTACAGTTAGTTGGCTTGATATTAAAGTCATTCAAATAAAAGAACTATTTCTACCTAAATCATGTGATGTACTTTGATGATGTCACAGCAATAATAGACACAATTCAATTGGTCCGAAACTAGTGGGAAAAAAAAACTATGCAACAACTACTCTCTACTGCGATGTTTAAGTAAGTTAGTGGAACTCATAGAATTATGTCTTACAACACATATTTTCAATTAAATAATCAAATATACTAATAGATAAAATAAACACCAATGAGATCATCGTTCATAACAGGACTAATAGCTGAAGACTGAACGACTGGTTTCAACGTAGAACTTTGCACCGATGTGCAGTAGTTCGATTCACTAAAGTTCACTCCATTTAGCCCACAAACCAAGAGAAGGAAGTAAAAAGAAACATAAAATAAAGACAGCAAAGAATAGTAATATGGAAGAAGAAGTGCGTCGGTGGCACAGTGGTTGGGACTCTCGCCGACCATGCACATGGTGCGGGGTTCGAGCCCACGCCGACGCACACTTGATATCTATGGTCGGCCTGCGAATTTTGGGCTACCGATATCCACGCTGAAAATTCCATACTTGTACCAAAAATACGGTGTGGAATCAAGCTGTAATCAAAAATAAATAAATAAAAATAAAAATAAATAAAAAATAAATAATTTTATTGGATATTATAAGTCACAAGGAGTGGATGCATCTGTGTCAGCCATTCACAACGATGATTGTGTGAGCCATATCACCAATTGTCTCCAGCCTTCAAAGGTGTTTACCGTCCTGAGAACCCCATCTAGTCAGCCAGTCAGCCTCCACCTCCCTACATCGCTGGCTGGCTTAAACTAAGTGTTGTGGATTTAATTGACTGATGAAGTCGTGTTTTCGTTTTGACTACCATTGGTTCTTTTCCAACTAGACCCTATTTAAGCTAACATTTCCCGCTGCTGAGGAAGACGGTGGATGGGCATGACTGTGTAACACATGTCTCAACAATCTCAATCGATGTAACTAACTTCACAACCTCGCCCATTGATTTCCCTTCCTTACCCACCCACTCGACGCCTAACCAACTCAATAGTGCTCACAGGATTAGAAAATAGTTGCGTAATATGTAAAATAGTTTCTAATGAAGACAAGTGTGCTCATGTTCATCCCATATACAAATGTCCGTGTTAGGAACTAGTTTACACGTATTACGCAACTAATTTCTAATCCTACATAATTTTGTTTTCAAGCCCATTGTAATTTTTATTTACTGAAAATAACGAAAATTCATATCAAGTTGAAAATTATTACCCTCTTTAATCTGCTTCATTTTTATTTGCAGTTAAATAATAATTGTATCGATGAAAACACATGTATAAACGACTGACTGATTCATTTCAACAAGGAACTTATTATACCACATAACACGGAAGACAAAGTGCTGACACCTATGATCAAAGAAAGACAGATAGCCTCTTCATATCTTCCGCTTCCAGTGGTTATATCTCACAGCCATGAAGCAGGACGGAGTGAACTGTGGGGGGGGGGGCATTACATGCACGCCCTTTTTGATTGGTAATCAATCGGATATCATTTCTACGCTAGAGATGATTTAAGTTGACAAGTACCACACAAGTCTTTTTATGTATATATAAGTGAGATTGAACAACTGCTTGTGAGGATAAAACCGCCGAGTGTAGACAACTCAAACAAACAGTTAAGCTGAAAATACCAGTTTCGTTCAATTCCCAACCGAAACACTTCCAACTATAAACCTTGCCAATTTTTTATAAGTGACAGTGAAGTTGTAGAAGAGTTAAAAGTTTGGCGTGAGGCTAATAATCGAACCCTGCAAAAAGAAAGAGCAAAGAAGACTTATCGTCTTCTTACTTACTTTCACTTTACTTCGGCTATCTCCTACAGGAGGATGAGCCGGCTTCATGAACAGAGTTCATGAAGTTTCATGGGAATTTGGTACGAGTGATGTCCCCAGCATCGCTCGACCTTTTGTTTGAGAGTGCAGCTCTAGCCTTTACACAACCAAGTGTGACCTACAAAGCAGTAGGGGTGGAGTAGGGAGTCCACTACCCATTGGAAGCCGGTGACCGGAGTCCGGTTCATGCGCCTTTTTGAATGGGGCCAGACATCCAGGGCATCCAATAAGCCCTTTGTCCATACGTCTCCCGGTGAGCTCCGGTGAGCTTCATACGCCAGTCGTTGAAGGTTTGGAATCAGGGTTTAGCCATCTCCCCTAGACTGTCATCCGATGGACAGTCAACCCGGTGAAGAGCGCCGGGCATCCACTTTCGCCCTCTCACTCCGGTGAAAAACACCTCCGCCACGTGATGACAGTGAGTAGGACTTCGTCAGGAGAGGCTATGTAAGACGCCCGATCATATGTGAGCATTTCAAGAGGTGTACGGAGGGGTGGCCAACCCACAGCGCAAGGCACCCACCCCCGACCATCCTGAGGCTTTGGAGGCTTATCGTCTTCTCCTTATCTTCCACATTCTGTTAAGACGTGGATATTGATTTCTGATCTAAGTATTTTTTTCCATTTCACCCTAATTTGCAGCCAATAATCGACAATCTCGTGCATATCAAACTGGTCAGCATTTCCAATTTTCAACAAAGAAAGATTCGATTGACAATTATTGACTTAAAGATCAATTTTATGCTCAAGTAATATAATCAGCCATCAGAAACTGGATCGTCAAAAGGTGATAGGGTTTGTTTTTTGTGTGTGTTTGTGTGTGTGTGTGTGTGTGTGAGAGAGAGAGAGAAAGATAAACACAGAGAGAGACAGACACCGTACTCATGAGGACTAGAAAATGAGAAGGAAACAACTGTTCAGAAAGCTTAAAAATTTTCAGAATTTCTGTAGTTCCATCTATGAGTTCGTTAAGCTGTATCGATTCATACTGCATGCCAGATGGATGATTTTGATGTGGTCGGGTTCTCTGAGATGGAGAGTTAATTTGCGAAGTTTTCATCGCCCCCCGCCCTGCTAGGCAACACACCCAGCGCATACTTCAATTTGAATTGAAGTGAGCTGTTTTAGATTTTTCCATAAGTTTACTAACCATCCTGGTGACCTTGGATGTGATTGGTCATTTTTGTGTGTTTTCACACCTTCTAGGTTACATGTGCCCTGATATTGATTGTTTCCTTGACCTCATATTCAAGTTTTGGTTTTTAGGGATTTGGTTGATTGGTTACAGGATTTCATCATGAGCTGACATTAGTTGGAGAACCATTGGAAAACCTGAGAATACTGGACAGCTGTTTCGTCCTAGCTTGCGACGCTTCATCAGTACCCACACACTGCCACTGTTCGAACCCAGGACCTTCTGGTTACAAGGCGAGCGAGCTAGCTCGTAGACCATTGAGCCACTGGGACCCAAACCAATGTCTTCGGCGATTATTTGTCCTCACAATCGACCTGCTGTACCCTACTGGTCCCGACTTCCCACTAGAACCCCAGGTAACTACCTACCTGAATAGGGCCAGTCGCTAGTGAGCATCTCATTTATGTTCAAGTATTGGTTTGTAGGGATTTGATTGATTGGTTACAGGATTTCCTTGACTTGAACTTTGACCCTTTGTGTGTGTGTGTGAGGTTTCTTTCTTATCGGTTGATAAATTTTGTCTATGTCGATGTGTCCATTGATTGATGATTCACTGAAATACCACCACCAGACAGCCTTCTAAAAATTCTCTACCATTCTCGGTGTTTCCTCTTCCTAATATTTGACTGTTGGTCATCCCAGTCGAATTGATGTCCGTGGTTGTCTGTATGCAGCGATATGAAGGTGAGAGAGTGAATGTCATGTCTTTTGACCGCTAGCTTATGATCATGGATACAAAGACGAAAGGGACGTAGTCCACTTTGGCCAATATAGTTTTTTTCGCAGTTGCTACAATTTATTTTGTAGATGATGTTGGTTTTATCTTCCTTCGCTGTTGAGTCTTTTGGTTGACATAGAGCTGCGTGATGACTAATAAACTCGTGGAGAAATATAAAACAGGTCACTTCAATTCAAATTGAAGTATGCACTGAAGATGTTGCCCTGCAAGTGGGTATGGGGGTGGTGGGGAATGAAAGCTTAGCAAATAAACCACTCATCAACTGAGAGAACACAGCTACATCAAAAGCCATCAGCTATCACAGCAACAGTAAAGAACAGATGCCAAGGTCAAATGACCCTGAACCAACCAATCAGATAGTCCAACGTTAAAAATGGATACTTTTCATAATATTCGTTATAGTAAGGGTAGGATAATGATTAAGCTTACAGTGAAACTTCCAACGAAGATTATAAAAAGTATCCATTTGTAATGCTGAGCGATCTGATTGGTTGATTCAAAGTCATTTGACAGTGGTGTCTGTTCTTTGCTTTTACCGCTTTCATGTCAAACAATCTAAGCTGACATGGGATTTGGTTGGACAAAGAAATGACAGTGGTGGTGGACAGAATACAGTCTACACAATCTCTAAATGTTTCACAGAAAAACTAAGCTTATCACACAGAAGTAAATATTCCGCATGAGATATAACTCCTGTCATATGTGAGGTGATACTTACTATATACGACTGGACTACATCAACTACTTCTAGCTTAGAGATGAGCAGGATTGAAGAGGCAGAGAGTGTTGACCACTTCGATTATTTAAAAGGTCACATCAGCCCCAACGGGTTGATCTCTGACGAAATCTCAGCACCGATACAGAGGGCTAGTTTCGCATATGCCAGTTAACGCCGTCTCTGGCTTAGCAGACATGATATCCGGCTGGCTGTAGACCAAGGGGCGGGTGTACTGCTCATCAGTCTGCTCCGTCCTCCTTTACGGCTGGCTGTGAGACCTAGTCATTGAGAATGGAAGACATGAAAAGATTAGCTGACTTCGATCATAGGTGCCTGCGTTCTGTCTCCCGTATGAAGTGGCATAATAAGGTGAGAAATATTGAGGTTAGGCTTCGGTCGTGTGCTAGGTAAGCGGGAGGGGAAATCAATAAACGGGGCTGTGAAATTACATCGACTGAGATGGTTAGCACATGTGTTACGTATGCCTGGCCGTCGCCTTCCCCGACGAGCAATGTTAGCGGATATCAGGTCAGGCTGGAAAAGAGCTAGCGGCGATCAAACCAAAACATGTCACCAGTCAATGAAATCCACAACAGATAGTTTAAGCCAGCCAGTCACGTAGGAAGGTGTAGACTTCCTGACTGGTCGGGCTCCTCGGGACGGTAAAAACCAATGAAGACTGGAAACAATTGATGATATAGCCGGCTCAAAGTGATCGTTCTCAATGGCTGGCTGGCTGGCTCAGATGCATCCACTCCTTATGACTTATGATTTCCAATGAAACTGTTTTGTTCTTCGTTATTACTATTCCTTTGTCTGACACCTGTGTTTACTGTCTTTCTATTATGCATTTCTTGTACTTTCTTCTGTTGCTTTGTGTGATACAAGGAGGGAGTGTGGCGACTTGAACTGATGCACATCGGTACAAAGTTCTATATCGAAAACAGACAGACAGAGATACAGACTTCATCTATGGACAATGTTACCTGACATAGGACGGATGAGATTGGAAAATAGGCAGTGGTGGTGATGCGGTCAAACAGAAACACGGAATCAGTTCATGAAATAATTTTTCAGTTAGCTTGAGCTAGTCACTTAAGAAAGTTTGGATTGGTTTCTTTTGTTGGCATCCTCAAAATGCTAAGAACCAATTGCTGGAGGGAGACAATTATTTTCCCACATCATTATTCTTTCTCCATCTTACATATCTCCGTTTATTGTCTTTCTACATATCCTCTTTCTCGCTCTCTTGTCTTCCATTGTATGGTACATTGGGTATGTATTGGAAGTTGAAAATGTTGAACTTCTGTGTAAACACCAATATTGAAGTCACTCAGATCATCTCGAACAGCCTGGATGGTGTTGAGATGTGAGACAGTAAGCGTCAACTGTTGCTGTTTTCGCCGACAATAATAATCCTATTTTAGACAAAGTACAGTCCCCTTTTGCCTTCATATTACCAAAGTTTTCACTATTTTCCCGTGTACACAAGCATATTACGCAGGGAGGCGGCGGAGGATGAGGATGAGGAGGAGAGAATAAAAGGAGGAGGGTGAAACGCTCCCAGAATTCTATATCTCTCGCTTATTTTAGGTAAATATTTGACATAGACAAACTGAAAACCTCCGATTTCAGCTGATTTACGACAGAATGAACAGACACCTTTTTATCCCACATACACACAGACACTATAGACTATCTCTCTCTAGGTTTGCTGAGTAGTTGTTAGATGGTTGAGTTTCTTCAACCTCCATACATCTCACATATATTTACACACCTCAAAACCAAAAAAAACCGAAAAAAAAGATGCGGCAATAAAGCCGGAAGGCAAACAGACAATATCCGTATGTAATCATAGTATCATAGACTAAAAAAATGTCATCAAAATACAACTCGTAAAAACAAAACTAACCCTTACAAACCAAACTATAGAAAATTAATCTGATGCTCACTAGTGACTGACTTGCTACAGGATGGAATTTCTTATAGTGAGTTCTAGTGAGAAGTCGTGACCGATGAGGTCTATCCAGATGTCACGCGTGAGGATGGATGGATGGATGTCTCACCTACGACAGTGGTCGGGGTCGCGCTAAATCACGAATAGATAGAAGTTAGAATTCATGGACTGGCCACTGAATTGGGTCGGGTCCCAGTGGTTGAATGGTATACGAGCTTTCTTACTTCGTGACCGGAAGGTCCTGGGTTCGAACCCTGGCAGGCGGGTGCATAGTGCCAATGATTCCCAAACTAGGACGGAAGAAACAGCTGTCCAGTACTCCATTGTTGGTTTTCAATGTTTCTCTCCAGCTGATATCAATCCGTGATCAACTCGTAAAAACAAAAAATAGACTGAAGCCAGCAAAGAAACGTGATGCTTTATAATTCAGACGGAGATAAGGTGTGTGTGTATGTATATGTGTTTGTGAATATGTGTCCGAAGTGGTAGAACAAGTTGGCCACATACTTCACTTATTTAAGAAGTCGCATCAGCCAGTCGAGAGGGTTGATCACTGCTGAATAAATCTCAGCATACTTACAAAAGGCTTGTGTAGTAGCACTCCATCTCTGGCATAGTAGACGTCATATCCGAATGGCTACCGATGGAAGAATGTGTGCGTTGATCAACAGTTCACTCTCTGCTCCTCCATGTGAGACACGGATATGAAAAGCGGAGGACATGAAAAAAGGGTGACTAGCTGTCTTCGATCATAGGTTTCTGGCTTTCTATCTCCTATGTTAGATGGTATAATAAGTTGAGTAATATTGAGGTTAGGCGTCGATCGATGAGACTATGTAGTTACACCGATTGCTATGACTAGAACATGTATTATGTGCTCTTAGCCATCACCTTCCCGATGGGTGATGTTAGCTGACATAGGGTCAGGTTGGAAAAGAGCTAGTAGTGCTGGCCAAACCGAAACATAGCTCCATCGGTCAATGAAATTTATAACAGTTCGTGTAAGCCGGCCACTTAGACGGGTGTAGACCCGCTTCCTAGTTGGGTTCCTCTGGATGGTAAGGATCATTGGCTGGAGACAAGTAAGTGGTGATATGTACCTCAAAATCATTCTCGGCGGCACAGATGCATTCACTCTGTGTCATTTATTTGTCGTATCCAATAAAACTCTATTATTATTCTTCCCTATTACTGTTCTTTTTCCCTCACACTTCTATTTATCATCTCTCTTTTCAATCTATCTTTATTCTCTTCTCTTGATTTGTGTACCACACGGAACGAAGTGTGGCAAGTTGAACTGCTCCACTTCTGTGGAAAGTCCAGTTTTGAAATCACTCAGACAGTCAATGCCATCGACATTCAGTCCTTACACTCCACACCCCTCCCGTCCCTACCAAAACCCAGAAGAAACTCCAGATCCAAGCTTTAATTAAAGTCAACTTCATATGAGATCCTTTATCAACAACTGTCTTCGCTGGATCTATACTGAAGATCAGATGACAGGGCCGGAAAGAATCACCAACAGGAAACTATGGCTGAGAACAAGCAAAATAAGGACAAATCAATCGCCAACCAACAAATATGCAGGAAAAAGTGGAGATGGATCGGACACTCGCCCACTGAGGAGGCCGCCACTGAGTGACATCACGCGCGCGTCAGGCCATCGCTCGAGTGGAACCAGGCCGAAAGGGAACCGGCGAGCGGGACGTCAGTGCAAGGGTAACATGGAGGAGATCGTGTGAAGAGGAGTTGAACGAGTATGGACTAACATGGACGGATGCAGGTGAAAAGCACAGTAGAAGGAAGACAGAAGCAAGTGAAGATGTGGAGTTGAAGCCCCATGTTCCACTAAGAACCCAAGGGAACATTAATAATAACAATGATAATAATATGAGATCATTGATCAAGAATTTTGAAATAACATCTAAAAGCAAAATGGTTAATGGATTTGAATATTTTGAAGTTAAAGCAAACAATAAAGGGGTAAGGGGGGATAATACTCACTTTTCGCGTCTTTTTTATTCTCTTGACCACCATCAGTACCTGTAACAGCGTCATCATGTCCAGCTCCAGAGGATAACAGAGCAAAAATGATACCAGCTTGAGAATTTGGTCCAACAGCAGTGACAACCATTTTACCTGATCCTTCCATAACATGAGTACCTAGTAAAATTAGGAACAGAGAGAGTGTGTGTAAAAGCTGTTTGTTTAAAAATGCATATTAAAAAGCATACAAGACTCTGTAAACTGTACAGCGGATACATTAGAAATAACAAACACCTGAATACCAATGAGATGCTCACTGGCGACTGGCCCTATTCAGGTGAGTAGTTACCTGGGTTCCAGTGCGAAGTCGTAACCAGTAGGGTGCAGCTGGTCGGGTGTGAGGACAAATACTCGCCGAAGACATTGGTTAGCGGTCGCAGTATGTCATGAATTGGCAGAAGTTAGAATTCAAGGACCATTGAATCGGGTCCCAGTGGCTTAATGATATACGAGCTCGCCTTGTAACCGGAAGGTCCTGGGTTCGAATCTTGGTGGGTGTGTACCGATGAAGAGTCCCAAACTAGGACGAAACAGCTGTCCACTACTCCCAGGTTTTCTAATGGTTCTCTAACTAATGTCAGCTCATGATGAAATCCTGAAATATTAATATTACAGTCACATCTGGATTCAAGATACACAAATATTCAACGCCAAAAAAAAATACCTCGCGGTTGGTTACTCAGTGTATATGCGTGTGTGTGTGTGCGAGCGGTTATCTCCATTCCTTCACGTTCAGAGGAGAGTAAATCATGGGGCTTCAAACTTTATGCACTGAAGTTCTGTACTAGTGATGGTGCTGTCTTTATGCACAAGGTAGGGGAGGGGGGAGCGGATCCTAGCCTTATACTGAACCTCCCTTCCTTCCTTCCTTTCGAGGCTTAGCCTGACCGTTATACTGGGGGCAGCTAGGTTTAAGAGGTGGGCATTGTCTGCTAGGAATCGAGCCCCGAGCCTCCTAAATGGTCGGTTTGCAAGCAGTCTACTATTGGACCACTGACACAACATCACAGATATTTCATACGTTGGTTCACTTGGTAAATTTCGATAGAGAAAGGAAGAGCAGATTTCACAGGTTCTCATCAGCTGCTGCTGCAAAACTACCTGAAATTACATGGGTTATAAATGATGATATTTCGCGCTTCACTGTTTCAAGAGTAACAGAGGAAGCATGATAAGATGAACGCATCCCAAATATAATTATTTAAAATTTTAGTTTAAGTCACCATCAATTTATATGCTATCACAGATATTTAATATATATTCAAGGCACAAAACCTGGTATAATATAAGCATCAAGAAGATGAGCCGCACAATAATATAAGAAAAAGGATATAAGTCATCTACTGTTATACTATATAAGGAGGGGACATCCGAGACCCTACGTAGGATTCGTAATAAAACAGGAATTAGGGTGGTGGCATTCGAACCTACAAACTCAATCAAGTAGGATAAGCTCTGTAGGCTAAAAGACCCGCTGGACTCAATTAAACAAAATAATATAATTTACAAAATACCTTACTATGACTATGAGGTCAACTATCTAGGTCAAACTTCTAGGTCGGGAGTAGTCAGATTGTCGAAACATAAGAATTTAGCTTAGATTAGAATAGCTGAGCCTGAGAAGATGAGTAATTTAGAAGAAAAGCTCAGCACCGCATTGCACTACATGATGCCATCAAACGGAAGCAGACAACAGAGAGTGAAAACACGATGATTGTGCCAATCACATAGTTGCTTTGTTAATTTAATTCGATTGCAAAATAATTTTAAATGAACTGTCGTCAAGATTTGACAGAATAGTTCTGTAACAGAATGCATATCCTAAATGCGTAGCTGTCAAGTCACCTGACAACTCCAGTAGGTCGAATAAAACAGCTAAATAATCTTCAGAAAGAAGACAAAGCAATAAGTTCGACAGGGTGCTTCAACTAAACTCTAATCCTAAGCACCATAATTTTGAAAATATACGTCTAATCATAAAATTCTAGATACAAACAGTTTGAACAAACATGCATAGGAAATCCTGATTAATAAATAAAAATGGATATGTATCACTAATTAATAATACTTGGTCAAAATTCCCGACCGTCTAATTCTTCTTATGGAGACGTTAAGAAGTGTTTTACAACTGCTTACACACACACGCATACGCACTCTGTTTAAAGTGCTTAACATAGGTAGACCAATATTTGTAAGTTCCAAGTCAAATTTTGATGACAGCTAATACTGTCTGTCTGTCTGTTTTCGATATAGAAATTTGCAAAAATGTGCACCAGTTTAAGTTGCCACACTCCCTTCTTGTACCACACAAACCAACAGAAGAAAGTACAAGAAATGCATAATAGAAAGACAGTAAACACAGGTGTCAGACAAAGGAATAGTAATAACGAAGAACAAAACAGTTTCATTGGAAATCATAAGTCATAAGGAGTGGATGCATCTGCGCCACTGAGAACGACTTTCAGCCATGTCACCAATGGTTTCACACCATTGGTTTTTACCGTCCCGAGGACCCCGACCAGTCAGGAAGTCTGCACCTTCCTACGTGACTCAAACTAACTGTTGTGGATTTCATTGACTGATGAAGCCATGCTTGATATGGTCCTGAGCAATAATTCGCTCTCGAAACGTGGTCATCAGTTACTATTACTGTACAATACTGTGTAATTTATCAAAATAAAATCCTATCCAGAATGAAGTTAAACTCTGGCTGGTTGCGAACCAACCAAGAAGCTTTTATTCAACAAATATTTCGGAGGAGATGGATCGAAGGACACACTCTGCGGAGACCAAGCCATCACTCGAGTGGAACCCGAGTGAGAAACAAGGAGTTGGGCGTGAGACATCCAGGGGTGACGTGGAAGAGAGATGGGATCCAATAGGTAATCATGGAGTTAGCTCAACTTCTCATTTTAATTTTGGCTGTCTAACAGGGGGATCGAAGATGAATATCTCATCCCACGTGGAACTCGTCATCTGGATTTACCACCTGCTGGGGGTTCGACTCTCAGTGGGGACACTATCATTACTTATTAGAAATGCAAATAAATATCCTGCTGAAGAGTCCCAAATAGGACGAAACACACGTACATATACATATATAATATGTAACTTAGTTGAAAATTAGGCATTGAATATTGAAGAATTGGTTAAAAAAAAACACGTCTGTAAGGACACGCAGACTTTTTAAAAAACGATTTAGACTTAAGGAAAGCAACCTTATACTTTCTATTTCTGGACAAATGCATACACACACACACAGATAGACAGACAGGCAGAGAGGAGTGACAACAAACAATTGAGAAATCCCATATTAATTTGTTCATTGTTATTATTTACTGGGCGATGATAAAGTTTCGAACACGATTTATTATTGCTGATAATCATATCATACCAATAAAGAACTAAACAACTTCGAAACTTCTCTTTTATAGTTTTCTTTATTACTACGGACTTTATTCGTCATACGGGTAGTAGAATTTTCCAGATGTTCAGGTGAGTGGACAGACAGGTGTTGAATCATTTCTTTCACACGTATTTCCAGTGGATTCAAAGAAATATACAGCTCCCGTTATCTATCAATTTCTCCCTCTAACCTCTTATATTAGACTTTACAGCTGTCGTCTTATCCTGTCCTATTCTATGGTTGTGTATAACTGCATACAGAGTCCTATAGAGATGAACGAATCACCAGATTTCTTATCTTATTCGGGTCAACTAATCTAGATTTTCCTAGGCTTTTGTGCCCCTCCACTAGTCTGATTAGTCATTGAAGGGCACCATGGTATCGTTTAACCGTCAAAGTTTGTTTGTTTCTAAGTCAGTTTGTCGAGCAGTTTGACTGCCAATCACCAATTTTATTCCTGTATTGTTAAGAGTTCCACGTAAGGTTGCTAAGGTTCCTCCTTTGTGTATGGAAGTACTATTTACTACTAAGGATTTAAATTCCTTACTGCTGGTGTCGCAATAGTTCCGTGCATCCTTGTCAGGTATGTCGTCATTATTATTATTATGACTATTATCAACAATAATTTTATTTTCACATTTTCCTACATACGTCCTGATTAATTAATCACAGTAATTAGTCAAGTTTAAAAGGATAAATAAAGCTTGAATAGCCTAAATTAGCAGTAATCATCGCTTCAACTGGAGTAATATCAAGAACAAGAACGACAACAACAACAACAGAAAACACGCAATCATTAAGCGAAACAACACTTCACAGAATATTATAACACGATAACAATGAGGTTGAAATATGCGTAGTACCAGAGAAAACAAAAAAAACAACAACAAGATTTTCTGTCGTTATAAACATTAAAAAAATTCAAAATACTTAATCTGAATTTTCCAGTATTGGCTTGTGGGCATTTTTTTAATTGGTTCGAAGATCTCATCATGAGCTGATATCGGTTAGAGAATAATTGGAACACCAGCTGAGAGTACTAGACAGCTGTTTCCTCCATCCTAGTGTCGGACTCTTCAGAAGTACACATCCACCGCTTGGGGTTCGAACCCAGGACCTTCTGGTTACAAGACGAGCGAGATTGTAGAACATTAAGCCACTGGGATACAATCCAGTGGTTCCCTTGACCCATGTCAGTATTTTTTTATGCTGTTAACAGATCATCCAAGAAGATATAAAATTATCTCAATGAAAGGGCATCAACCAGGCTAATCACAAAAAAAGCCAGGTTATAACATACATATATATCTGTCTGTCTGTATTCGACATAGAACTTTGCACAAATGTGCACCAGTTAAAGTCGCCACACTCCCTCCTTGTATCACACAAACCAACAGAAGAAAGTACAAGAAATGCATAATAGAAAGACAGTAAACACAGGTGTCAGACAAAGGAATAGTAATAACGAAGAACAAAACAGTTTCATTGGAAATCATAAGTCATAAGGAATGGATGCATCTGCGCCACTGAGAACGATTTTCAGCCATGTCACCAATGGTTTCCAACCATTGGTTTTTACCGTCCCGAGGACCCCGACCAGTCAGGAAGTCTGCACCTTCCTACGTGACTCAAACTAACTGTTGTGGATTTCATTGACTGATGAAGCCATGCTTTGGTTTGACCGCCACTGGCTCTTTTCCGACCTGACCCTACTATGTCAGCTAACATTGCTCGTCGGGGAAGGCGACGACCAAGCATTCGTGCGTAACACATGTCCTAACCATCTCAGTCGATATAATTTCACAGCCTCGTCGATTGATTTCCTCTCCCACCTAACTAGCACTCGACCGAAGCCTAACCTCAATATTGCTCACCTTATTATACCACTTCACACAGGAAATAGAGCGCAGGCACATATGATCAAAGACAGCTAGCTAATCTTTCCATGTCTTCCACTCTCAATGGCCAGGTCTCACAGCCAGTATTTTTTATACTGTTAACAGATCATATTAGAATATATAAAATTATCTCAATGAAAGGGCATCAATCAGGCTAATCAATGTACTCACAGTTACTTCTCTGTGGTACTGTTTAGTTTTTGTGCCCTATTAGTTAAACACTTCACCAATCTTATTTTTACAGGATTTCATCATGAGATGACATTAGTTAGAGAGCCATTGGAAAATCTGGAAGGAATGGACAGCTGTTTCGTCCTAGTTTGGGACTCTTCATCAGTACGAACGCGCTACAACAGGTTCGAACCCAGGACCTTCTGGTTGCAAGGCGAGCTCGTAGACCATTAAACCGATCAACCAAATCCCTACAAACCAATACTTGAATCCTATTTTTACTGATTTAGGATGTGAAGATCTGATATCTAAATATCAGTTTCAATATGTGCATTTTCTGTAAAAACACTAGTGTGTTTAACTTCCCATCTTCTTTCCTTTTTATGCTACAGTCTAACATAGCTCCACTTCCTAACTTTCCAGTTCGTAAGTGCACTGAATTACCTCCACGTTCGAGTCAATGTATTCGAAAAATCTATTTTTGTCCAGCGTGCCCCTTTATTGATATATCTAACAACAGTTTGGATCACTAGTTGACATTAGTTAGAGAACCATTGGAAAACTGGCATGGAGTGTTCGACATATATTTTTTCCTAGTTCAGGACTCTTCGTCAGTACGCAGCCATTGAGATTCGAACCTAGAACCTTCTGATTGCAAGGCAAGCTCACTTCTCTAACTGATATCACAACTTGTGATCAAATGTATGACCAATCAAATCCCTACAAAGCAGCACTCGAAAATCAATCTAATGCTCACTAGTGACTAGCTGATTTATGCGCGCTTTTCGAGTACTGCGCTACATTTACCTTATTTATAAAAACTCTCGTTTGTGTAAAATTTCATGCCAAGAGTTTGTGGAAACTATCACAATTATTTACCTTTCGAACACTAAATCCAAGGATACAATCTTATTGACAGATAATACATATAACTAACTATTTGGATTTGTGGAATTTTTAAACATAAACACATCTATAATTGTATATATTGTTGGATTTATATGTTCAGGTTGCTCCAAGACAGTGAGTTTATGGTTGAGATATTTTAGTTAACTGTGCTGAACTATATTGCATGTTGTTGTATTGTATCGTTGTTGTCGCTTTTTGCATTTTTTGCTGTGAACCGTTTTCCTTTTGCTGGTGTTGTTCTCATTGTTTTACCCGTTATTCTCCGATTTTGAGAGGAGCAACCCAAAAGGTCGCTTCTCTCTAAACTTTATCTTAATGTAACCATTCCTTTCTCAGGCGTGAGGCTAGCAACCCCACCCTGTAAACAAAAATTGCTACAGAATCTTCAGTATGCTGAACCTCCTTGCACCAAAAGACAAAGTCTGTGTGGGGACATGGAACGTCCGAACTATGTGCGAGACTGGGAAAGCTGCCCAGATCGCCAACGAGATGAAAAGATACGGAATCCAAGTACTGGGAATATGTGAAAGCAGATGGAATGGGAGTGGACTCACCAAATGGTCAACGGGTGAGTCAGTGATGTACTCCGGTCACCCAGAAGATAACCACACACACCGAGGGCGTGGCTATCATGATGTCACCAACGGCAACGAAAGCCCTGGTGCAACGGGAGGCGATCTCGTCCAGGATAATGACCGCCAGATTCAACTCCAAAAGAAGGAAAGTGTCAATCATACAATGTTATGCATCCACAAACAACGCAGACCTCGAAAAGAAAGAATTCTACAGACAATTACAGACAACAATGGACAATACTCCAGCTGGCGCAGCAGCAGTATCCAATACAGTCCCACTGGAAGTCAATCGTGAGTCAGCCCGAATAGCTCAGTAGTGGTAATGTCTCTGGCTGACTGCAGATAGGTAGCACTTGGTGACGCGGGTTCGAATCTCAGAAGACACAATGAGTTCCTTCAGGGTTGCAGATACGCCTTGCTGACGAGTGTTAACTAGCAAGAAACCTAGGTCCAAGGCTCCCTACCAATTGCCTCCAACCATCTAATATATATATATATATCGCGAACTGGCACAAGTTAGAATTCATGCCCCATTGAATCGGTCGGATCCCATTGGTCGAATGGTCTACAAGCATACCACCTTGTTACCAGAATGTCCTAGATTCCAACCCTGAAGGTGAGTGAGTGAGTGAGTACTGTCGAAGAGCCCTGAAACTAGAAGGAAACTAGAACTGTCCAATACTCCCTATTTGTTGGGTTTTTCAATGTAACTAACGAGGAACAAACAAACAAGCAAAAAAACTAAGCAAACAAGAAGAAAGAAAGAAAGGAGGAAAGGAAGGAAGCAAAGAAAGATATGAAACGATGGAAAGTTGTCAGTCTGTTCCATTTGAGACAACAGACAAACCAGTATAACAACTAAGTAAAGTAAACACACACACACACAGGATACACCTCTAAAACTAACATGTGAAAAATATAAAAGTGTGATAATACATTAAAAAATACACATATACGTATATACGCATATTTTAATAATGTGTCATACAAGACGACGTTTCACTGTGCTGCCACCCACTGATTAAGAAGAGATTTGAAACACACACACAAAAGAATGTCTCCACTCAACAAGCAAAGACACGACTACAAATTTTAAGAAAAATACTGAGACCCACACGCACGCACAGACACACACACACACCACAAATACATACAACAGACAGACAGATGGATAAATAGTTTGAAAGTTAGATACAACATGGAAAATATACATACATATATGACAGTTACTACAGAAACTTGGGTGTATATACAAAAATTTTTGGTCCCCTAGTGTGCAAATATGATGTCAGAAAAAAAGTATCGATATGTATATAGAGATGGATATATGCATACATATTAATCAATATAGGTGTAGTTGTAGTTTTCGATAAAATACACGGGGAAAAGAGACAGATACTATTGTTGGGATACTTGATAATCTCTTTTTACTTCAATTGTTACATATATTCATCATGAATTAACGCATTACTTAGAGAGAGAGAGAGGGAGGGAGGGAGGGAGGGAGAGAACATTGAAAATCAGTTAAGATTATTGGGTAGCTGTTTCATCATATTTTTGGACTCTTCAGTAGTTTACACACAACCACTCACCCACTTGAGATGGCTGGGATTCAATGATCTCTGAATTGTTATTTTGTCATCTCGTGATATAGAGGGCTTCCATGACCAGTGTTGTACTCATCTTCGATGAGCATCCACTTTCTCTCGGTATCTTTTGATCGGTTGAGGTGGAGGGTGGGAATGGAAGGGATTTCATCAAAGAATTTACTCTTGTACAGCTGATTATTATTTTTATTATTTAAACGCATAAAAAACTTGGTACAATATGGCACCAAGAAGGATGCGCCACACAATAATAATAAAACAACATAGATCAAAAAGAAGAAAAAGGAAGGAAGGAAAAGAAAAAATATATAAGAAGAGAACGGATAAAGAACTTCATCTGGAAGGAAAACACTCATGCTTAACAAGTTCTAACAGTGTTCGTTAACTATCATCGGGAAGGGAAGAAAGAAGGAAATCGCAACACATTCGCCACTGATTACGATTCTTGGCCATATCCGATAACGTTTCGAGCAATCGATTTGAGCTATCTCTCGGACCCCAACCAGGGAGTCGTGACACACCAACCGATGCTAATCTAGAACAAACATCCTTCATCCCACGACGCCACGTCATGGACTGACCACCTCTCCGCCTTCTCCATCCCGTCCCAGGGCTGGCTAGCGAACAGAGACCTGTACGGAAGCCTCTGGGGTGACATTCGAAGCACATGTCCAAGCCACGGGAGCCGGTGTTTCCAGATGATGACATTCAATGAATGGTGATCTCTACTGTGTTCAAACACACGCCGCCGAACCTCAGAATTACTCACGCGATGATGCCATCGAACGCAAGCAATCCTGCGGAGACAGCGGTGATCGAACACGCAGAGTCGCCGCACATCCTCAGCTCGGAGAGGCCAGGTTTCACAGGCACAGAGCAGCGCAGCTCGCACCGAAGCATTGTATACCCGACCTTTGACAGCCAGGCTAACGTCGCGACGGCACCAGAGGTGGCTCAAGTTGATGTATGCCACCCTAGCCTTCATTATACGGTTGGAAATCCGTCAGCACTCACACAACTACCCAGGTACACAAACTTATCAACAACTTCAAGCGGTTCACCCGCAAGAGTGAGTGCAGGTACAGGCTCCTGCCAATCTTGTAACAGTACTTTGCACTTAGACGGCGCAAAGCACATACCATACTTACAGACACTGATCGCCAACTGATTAAGTGCGATTTGGGCAGCCTGCATGCTATCGCACAGTAAGACGATATCGTCTGCATACTCGAAGTCGAAAAGTCTATCTCCAGGTAGCAGATCTACACTACCTTCACGCACATCCTTCAGAGCTGACTTCAGAATGTCATCGATGGCAAAGTTAAAGAGAAATGGAGAGATTGGGCAACCCTGTCCAACCCCACTGTTGGTTGGGAACAGTGGTGATAGTTGGTTGTATGCCCTCACTCTACCTGAGGTGTTTCTGTATAGGGCTTTCAAGATGTTAACAAATTTGTGTACAGCTGAAATATTAGAAAGATTCAACCAAAGCCTATTTCAAGTATTGGTTCGTAGGGATTTGGTTGATTCGTTACATTCGTTAGAGAGTCATTGGAAAACCTGGGAGTACTTGACAGCTGTCTCATTTCGCCAGTTTGGGACTCTTTATCAGTACGCACCCTCAACAGGAGGTTCGAACCCAGGGCATTCTGGTTACAATGCTGACGAGCTCGTATACCGTTAGGCCGGTGGGACCCGATTCAATGGCCAACCCATGAGAATTCTAACTTCTACCAATTGACGACATAGCGTGACTCCTAGCCAATGTCTTCGGCGGGTATTTGTCCTCACACCCGACCTGCTGCACCCTACTGGTCACGATTTCCTACTAGAACCCCAGGTAACTACCTAACCAATGTCAGCTCATGATGAAATCCTGTAACCAATCAACCAAATCCCTACAAACCAATACTTAACTATTACTACTTTTGTTCTCTTGGGTTCTGAGTGAAACATACAAAACTGGCTTCAATAATAACACATCTACACTATGTTCAATTTTTCTACCGTCCTCCTCACAGTTGGCTAGCTTCACAATTTCCTCATAATCTCTCATCTCCTTCATGTCACCCTCGAAAACAGACGACCCACTTGTCATTGAGATTCTCATTGGGATTCCACTGGAGTGATGGCCTGCATTGCACGCTCGATGCCATTTGACGGCCTCATCAAGGTATGCGCGATCAATCCATCTCCATTCTTCTTTTTCCTTACAATTACTACTTAGCATTTTCAGCATATTTATATTAATTATAAAACAACTAATTATACATCTATATATGTGTGTATGAAGAAAGGATTAAATTCTTTAATAAATATTAAGTACACTGAAATGATTGTTATGTATAATCTGTCTTGACATAATTAATCAGATGGTATGGAAATTTCCGATTGTCGATATCTGAGTCTATGTGTGTGTGTGTGTGTCGAATCGCCCAGTGATGCGCATGAGGAAGTGAGCAACAATCAAAGCATCACAGGTGGGTAGAAGTAGAAGAAGAAGAAGAAGTGGACGTGAGAATGACAAATATCTCCGATATCAAAAACTAATAAGCAAATTAAGAATACAGATTAATAACAACAATAATAATAATAAGGGGGGAAAATCTTTCCCCAAGGGACAATTGACCCAAAATAAATTAAATCAACAGAATTGTGTATCACTGATTTCAAGTGTTTTTATTTCAAGAGAGACGAAAAACAAGGAAAAAAGGAATAGAGAAAAGAAAGCCTACAAGTTTGACCGATGATGTACACCGATGAAGAGTCCAAACATGGGACGAAACACCTTTTCAGTGCTTTCTGTCTTGTTTTTCTTCTTCTTCAATGATCTGTCTAACTGATATTGGTTGATATGGATTTAATGAATACTCATAAATTCTATAATCAATCATCAGCCACCACCATTGGATGGATGGTTTGAAGCTGCATTGAGAAGGCTTAACTAGTGAGGCGCACACAGGGGTGGTCTACGACATCAAAGTAAAATGCATGCTCATAGAAGAGCATTCATAACGTCAGCTGCATATCAGAAGTCGACAAAGTTAAAATTTAGAACAACACACATTTAAGCGAACAATATTGCGTTTTCAATTAGATTTCATCAGGCTTAACTCTAATATACAGAAGTTTACAAATAAAAATTCAAATATAAACCAATCATGGTGTTTTGTCTATAGGATAATAAGATGGTGAATATAAATTGTGCAATTAGTCATAATAGTAGTAGTGATAATAATAATAATAATAATGGTCTTATCAATTTTTTTTCCTTCACGTTCCCAGTGGAATATAGGGCTTCAAGCTAGTGGCTTGAAGTTTCTGTAGCAGTGGTAGTTATTTTACAGAATAGGGTTGCTAGCCTCATGTCCAAGCTTTCCTCTTAACAAGCATTATTTTTGGCTTAGCGACGTAAAGGAGTGAGTCGGTGGCCGGAGATCGAACCCCGGACCATGTTCCTTGTCGGCGAGCGTCCTAACCGCTGTGCCACTGGCGCACAGTATTATCAATAATAAGGATGAAAAAATGAGGCAATCTGTGATAACACGAATAATGAAAAAAAAACAGAATGATTAAACAAATAAATGAATGTGTCAGGTAGACGTAGTAGTCGATAAAGGCTAAGCAAAAAAAAATGAACCGATTAAGTAATGCTAGACTGATTGTAAGGGAAGTAAATGAAACGGGTCATTGAGATATCTATGCCAAGTGATTGACTGAATGGTCAACCAGCTTGATCTTGTAATCTGAACTTGAAGGACGAAGTTTCTACCCCTGGGGATGAGATCGTTGGCTCACAGGACACTGTGAGAAGTCTTAAGAACCAGGATGAAACAACTGTGTCAGTGCTCTTGTATAAATAGTATTGTGGTATTCAGGTTAATAAAATATGTGGAAAACTTGGGCACTGTGGTAGTAACTAATTCCATATTAGTTTATTTATTAGATATGTCACACAGTGAAACAATATTATTTACTGGAGGCTTGAAGTTTCTGTAGCAGTGTATATTTTACTGGATGAGGTTGCTAGCCTCATGTCCAACCACTCCTCTTTAACAGTGTTATTTTTGGCTTAACGAGGTAAAGGAGTGCGTCGGTGGCCGGAGATCGAACCAGGGACCATGTACATGGCCGGCAAGCGTCCTAACCGCTGTGCCACCGACGTAAACAAACTTAATAATAATTGATATTATTAATTTAGTCTGTAAGCAGCAGCTGATGAGAAGCCAACAAATTATATATATATATATATATATATATATATGTTATTCTTCAAAACCCAATGTTGTTCTGGCTTTATTCAAATAATAATAATAATAATAATAATATCATTATCACAAAAGGAGATCAACTGGTGGGTTGGATTAAAAAGAAATAGATCAGGGAACACAATATCCATTCATGATTTTTCTCTACAAACATTTTTCATCTTCTTCAGTCTAAATTTCTTTAATAGGAAAAGCAAAGATTAAATTGCATTAAAATCGCCTCTTTCAAGACCACATCACACTACACTACACTACACTATACCACAACTTCTATTTTCTACTGTCTCTTTCACAAATAATTTAATGTTGCAAAAATTGTCAGCATAATATACGCAAGCACAAACACGCACGCACGCACACACACACACACACAAAAGGCATTTTTAAGCAAAGAAAGAAACTGAAAAACAAAAACGGAAAATTCTTAATCCCTGGTATAATGAGAAATGGAATGAATGAATGAATGAATCCCTGTGTCATTTCATCGTCAGTCTAATGACGGTTAGACCAAACTTCAATCAAGATTAGTTAGGACAGTTAACTCCCGCCTACTGCGCCATAACAATACCACCATTTACTGTTTATTATAACGTACTATATTACTATTACATAAGAGTAACATTATCAACATCAATCAATATATATATATATATATATATATATATTCACATATAATGTAAACATATATATATATATATATTTCTGGGAAGGAATACCATATATGGTGGTGTTTAGCGCACACAGAGAAAAACGGTACAGATGGACATCCGTTTGTGCGCGGACAGATACACACACGTACTGAAGCTAGACGTGGGTGGGGGGCCAGGACATAAAGCGTAGCAAATTTAAAAAAAAACTGTTGTCACAGTAGTAGATAAAGGGAGGATATATATTTGTGTATGTGACAAATCTAAATAAGTGACTTTAAAAAGTTACAGTGTAAATTGTTGTGATTCAAGGATGAAAAGACCGATGAAGAAAGAGAAGAGGAGAAAAGGCCAATTAGTGTACTTGGAGGGGTGGTGGTGTTGGCGCTGTCGGTAGTGAGAGGTGGGATTGGGGCGGCGTGGGGTGGAGGTAATTCTAGACTTTAATTTTATAAACATTATACTATATATATATATATACATATATATATATGATGAAAAATTAGTGATAGCAATACCAGTAGCCAGTCGTTTTCATTTTAAATTCACAAAGTTAAACGAAATTGGACATTGAACAAAACAGAAGAGAACAGAAGGGATACTGCTATAATCAGTATGCCAACAAACATATATGTATATACACTGCATACATCTAACAGGAAGTCAATGTCTTGTAATTTGAATATATATATATATATATATATATATATATATATATATATATATATATATATATATATACAGAGAGAGAGAGACAGAGAGAGAAAGTAAACTGTATTTCCCGTTAAACAGTTTTCTTTTTTTTTAATTGTCTAATGTACTTTCATCTCTCAAACACACACACACACATACACTGTTTATTTAGTGTAGAATAAGGAGAAGAAGAAGAGAGTGGAAAGAAAAGTGGAGAAAATGACTGTTGGTTTGGTTAGTTCCCGCTCCGAAAAAAAAGTAAATGAAAAATATGGGCTAATTTGTCATCTATCGACTTTGTAAAGAAGTCAGAGCTGATCTTGAAGTATTTTTCATTGTTTATATTATTATTATTATAGCTTGACTCCACATAGTATTGTTTCATACAAGTATGGTATATTCAGCATGTAGCCCATATCAGTAGGCCAAAATTTAGCAAGTCAACTATTGATATCAGGCATGCGTCGCTTGACCAGGCGACCGTCGCTGACATAGGGTCAGGCTGGAAAAGAGCTAGTACGTGTGATGGGCAAAGCAAAACATGACTTTACCAGTCAGTCAATGAAATCCACAAGTCAGCCAGCCAGCCACGTAGGAAGGTGTAGACTGGCTTCCTGACTGACTGACTGACTGATTGGGGTCCTCGGGATGGTAAAAACCAATGAAGGCTGGAAACAATTGGTAGTGATATAGGCGGCTCAAAGTGATCGTTCTCAATGGCTGGCTGGCTGGCTGCCTGGCTCAGATGCATCCACTCCTTGTGACTTATGATTTCCAATGAAACTGTTTTATTCTTCGTTATTACTATTCCTTTGTCTCACACCTCTCTTTATTGTTTCTGTTATGCATTTCTTCTACGGGGAGCGTCCTAAACGCTGTGGCTTAAATCAACCACTACGGAGTAAATACACTGTTGGAAACCTTTAACAATCAATCAATCAATCTGAAAGGTTGTTTAATATAGTCTACAAACGTTTGTCGAAAGGGACACGCTTGCATTTGTTGTGTATAGTAGAGGCTGCTTTGGCAATATATACAGTAAAAAGGCCAGAACGTTGTGTAGCAAAACAATTTGTACAATCCCTTTCCTTACCATTCGCCACGGTCTTGATTCTAGTATGTGATTCAGATAACAACTTTGTTGCCCTTCTTTGTTCCGTGTTCCACATTTTTTGTTTTAGTTGACTTGATTTCACTTTATGTTATTATTATGTGCGTCGCTGGCACAGTGGTTAGGACTCTCTCCGACCATGCATATGGTCCGGAGCTCGATTCCCTGCCGATGCACACCCGTAATCAATGGTCGGCCTGCAAAATTTGGGCTACCGATATCACATGCTGAAAATTTCATACTTGTATCAAAACTACAGTGTGGAATCAAGCTATAATAAAAAAAAAATATATTCTAACATTTAATCTAGTCTACTATTTTGACAACATTTCACTCATCCTACGTCGTCTCCATCATATTAAATTCTCACATATTTACATTTCCGAATGTATTTTATTATCCAATCACCTATTTCACACTTGTCTATTGAACTTTAGGTTGACCTCTATTTATTTATTTATTTATATGTCTTCAATAGTTGGTTTGTAAGGGTTTGATTTGTTTTGACCAGTTGATCATGGATTGATATCAGTTAGAGAACCATTGAAAACCAGCACTGGAGTACAAGTGGACAGCTGTTTTCTCCATCCTAGTTTGGGAATCATCGGCAGTACGCACCCATCACACTGGGGTTTAAATCCAGGACCCCTTCCGGTTACAAGGCAAGCCACTAAAACTCAATTCAACTGCTAGCTCATGAATTCTAACTTCTACCAATTCGTGATGCATTTAGCACCGACTGGCACTAACCAATGTCATCGGTGAGACAGCTATCCTCAGACACTTGACTGGTTGGAGCCCACTGGACCTCACGACTTCTCACTAGAACTCAAGGAATTTTCGTCCTGTAGCAAGTCAGTCACTAGTAAGCATCAGATTAATTTTCAATAGCTGGTTTGTAAGGATTAGATTTGTTTTGATGACTTTAACTACGGCTAATTGATATACGGGCTTGTCTTGTGTCTCGAAGGTCCGGGGTTCGAACCCCCTATAGAGTGGATGAGTACTGATGATGATTCCCAAACTAGGATGGAGAAAACAGCTATCCAGTTTTACTCCAGTGAGGGCTTTCAACGGTCCTCTAACTGATATCAATCCGTGATCAACTTGCCGTAATATATATATATATATATATATATATATATATATATATATAATCATTTTTTAATTCATAATCCCTTTATACCAATATTATCGCACTTTAGTATTTGCACAGCTATGAAAATTAAGTCGTCAAAAAGAGAATTTTCTCGTTAAATTCTTTCTTTTTAAGTCCCACTGGGAATTATTAATTTAATCAAACATTCATTAAACATTTCATATAATGAGATGACATGTTAAGGGGAAATTCAGTCAAGCGCCTTTGTAAATGAAAAGAAGAATTAGGCACAAGAGTTGTGATTGTAAACTATGGCATAAAAGAACTAATGACTTTGAGTAACCAATCAAATGAGTCCCTACTACATACAGCCTCAATTATGGATGGTATACACGAATTACATAGCAAATTTCCTCCAGACCTAAGTATTTAAGTACTGCTCAGAAAACAAGCTCATAAGAAGGAAGAAAAGGTGTAGCCAATTGTCATCCCTGATCTATATTCACAATGGGATCAATCATACGCACGATTTTTTCAATCCTTTCGATGGGATTTGTGTGATGAATCCCATCGAAAGTTTCTGTGGTCAACTAATTAAAAAAAGGATCAAAGCGGTGAATGGGTGGGTCAAGAAACACAGTCATGATTTACAGTCATCTTGACAAATTTCTGAACACAGAAATTCATTTAACCTAACTATGAGAACTTCTATGAAGAAACAAATGGGAGGTTTTGTTAGAAAATATACGAGAAATATCCTTCAAATTACTCACACATTTACTTTAAAGGCATCTGATTGGTTGATGAAGATTTGTCAAGGCCAACATATTAGATAGTTTCGTCTTGGACTCTTATAGCTTAGAATGACCCCACACAAGACTGCTTACTGTCCTTATCGATGATATTCCAGACAGTACTGAATTGGATCATAAGAGGTTGGAAAGTCTAGTATATGAGTTGGATTGACAAAAAGACTTTAGAATATCTGGACTTTGTGGATATGATGTATGTCTAAGGGTCATAGAAACTTGAAGATCTATAGGTGTAAAACAAACAACAAGTTGGTTGGAAGAGGTGGGTGGGTGGACAGTGAAGACAAGGACTTCAAGGAGTGAATAATACACTAAACACAGAGATGAGGCAGCATCATCTGAACGAATCACGATGTCAATGCTAGTCAACATCGGCAAAACCAGACAGACACCTTCATTGTACTCAGTACATGTAAACGAATTTCAGACTTTACAATGCATACAGAAGAAGTTCGTTCAACCACTACGCTTGCAATGGACGTAATCTATCTTATTACCCGACAAGTAAATTCTACCTGATCTTTTTCTCTTCTGTCTCTCCATTAGTAATATTTTGTCTTCCCAATTGTAATATTTTACATTTTCAACTTTCTTGTTCTCTCCCTCTACCCGATTTAATTTCTACACCTCACTACCACGTGCGTCGGTAGAGCGGTTAGGACGCTCGCCGACAAGGAACATGGTCCGTGGTTCGATCTCCGGCCACCGACTCACTCCTTTACCTCGCTAAGCCACAAATGACGCTGGTTAAGAGGAAAGGTTGGGCATGAGGCTAGCAACCTCATCCTGTAAAATAACTACCACTGCTACAGAAACTTCAAGCCACTAGCTTGAGGCCCTGTCTTCCACTGGGGACGTGAAGCAAAAAACACCTCACTACCACTGTTACTGACTTGACCAACGCTCAATTTCTAGTCACTCATTTATGTTACGTCATCCAACTTATTTGCTCAATTTCAGTTCTAATTTAAATGGCATTATTATCTACCCCACTTCTACTTAATCCCTATCTGTAATTACCTCTGTTGCTACCCTGACCTAAGTTAAAACATTTTAGTCAATTATATTACGTCACCTAACCTACTAACTCAATCTTACTTTAGTTGCTGTCTAATTAACCTTGTTTCTGTATTAGATCTCCTTCTTGTATTACCTGATCAATTATCTTAACTTGACAAACCTCATGTATTCACACACACACACACACAAATAATTATATATAAATGCGACTGTACAGCCATATGAATGAATTCGCCGTCGAAAAGAGTCTCTTCGCTGAACGTCTTCTCTTTTTCATATAAATCAATGAGTCTATATTGTTCAGAGACTTAAAGTGAACGCATCATCACCAAAAGCATTTCCAACAACAGCCACCTGAATACTTTTATCAACAGCTGCCCTGTTCACCGGCTCCATACTAAAGATCAGATGGTCCACTAGAAAGAATTAACAAAACCAAAAACTATGGGAACAAACCAATCAAAGAACCCATTACTGATATGTATCCACATATATATATTTATGTGTGTGTGTATGTTGGTCTCTCTTTCTGTTTGCTCGGTTAGTCTGTGACCACTTCACTTGTGTGAACTTGTCTCCTTTAATAATGTGTATTCTCCTTATATTATATTATATATAATATGAGTGTTTGTTGACAGTCCGTTGCTTGGTGACATATATCCATATATGTTTGTTGGCATGTCTGCTATATTCGCTATGTATAATTGGATCGACACTCCATTATAATTAGCCATTCATGTTAAGACTGTCTAATGATTTTTCCCACGCTTTGTCTGAATTATTTATATATATTCGCATTCACAATTTGTGTGAAGTACTTTACTTTACAACTGCTTTACTTACTTACCACTTTGGTGTGAGACCATTTATTTTCGTCTCCTTGTGTCTGGACAATAGAAGTATCATCGCAAACCTAGTGGTCTTCTGATTTCCGCCTTCTCGCGTCAGGACTATTAGTTTCTCGACCAGTCCATAACAATAATTTAGCGACGAGTACATAACAATTACTCAACAAATATGTGGAAGAAAACAGAGATGGATTGAACACACACCATTGAGGAGACTGTCGAATGAATTCATGCTCAATGCATGTGTTATAGCTTGAGTAGAACTCAAAAGGGATATGACGAGTTAAGAGTGGGTCCGTTTGGGTGATATGTAGGGGATTATATAAGGAAGAGATGAGAGAGATTACGGGCAATCGTGGAACCATCTGAAGAGTGAATTACAGGCAACAGGCCTATGTTCAATTTGGAACCTAAAAGGAATAGCAATAATAGAAGTGAGTAGTAGGTAGATGTATAGACACACCAATATTGTATGTGTGTCAAATAGCGGTAATCCGTCCATTAGATAAGTCACAAATGCTTTGAGTCATAGAGATAGACAGACAAATAGAGAGTTGGATAAAAGTTTAAACACCAATCCAATACATGTTGTTACTTGATGTGCACTTCGTCTCATTTGGGACTCATCATCGGATGTACCTACCTACATTCTTAATCAAGTAGTGATAGTATTTGTTTTACTGAAACTCGAACCCAATTATTATGCATTAGTAGGATCACAACAGCCACCCATTTGGGTAAACCGTAACATCATATGAATCCTCAGACATTAGAGAAGCATTCACACACAACGAGTCAACACATAACAACAGGGACGAGCACTTCGGTTCAATCAATCGACGGGAAAATCTTAAATTTAATTAATTAATTAATATAACCCGTTGCACAAGAAGTAGCTGTCGTGGCCCAAGTGGTCTAGTGGATAACGCTTTGGCGTTTGAAACTATGGGCACTGGGTTCGAACCTCGGTGGGAACATCATTACTCACTGGGAAATACAGGCACATCCAGCGGCCCACGACTTCCAAACAGAACGAAATGCGCGTTATCCTGAATTCCACTTGTAGTCACCATCCACCAATAAAAATCTATGCAATACAGTAAAATATTTTCATCACCACAAGAACAAAACAATATTCTTCAGGCAATAACTTCGTCAAAAACAATTTTGCAACACAACATATATACTACTGACTGATTTATATGAGTAGTTGGATATGATTCATATCAACCAGTAGAGTAGTAAGTACTTCCTAGCAAGATTGAGGTGATCTAACCACCGGACAACAACACTCCTTTGTTTTGTTGGTATTAGATGATTGGAGGCGATCGGTCACAGGAAGCCTTCGACCCAGGTTTCGTGCTGGTTGGCACTCATTAGCAAGGCGTACCTGCATCCTTGAAAGAACTCATGTCCCTTTTGAGCTCCGAACCCGTGTCACCCAGTTTTGTGTAATCAGTCAGAGACGTTACGACCACTGAGCTATTCGGGCTCCTAGTTGACCTCCTGTAGGAGTATATTGGATATTTTTGATTGCACACTAGTCAGTAATTAGTGTAGTGTGTGTGTCTAATCCTATCCTCGGTCCAGACTGAATTCTATCAGTCCTCCTGTAGGAGGTCAATCGCGAGCCTAAATAGCTCAGTGGTGGTGGTGGTAACGTCTCTGATTGCAGCACTGGGTGGCGCGGGTTCGAATCTCAGTCGGTAGGAAATGAGTTCCTTCAAGGTTGCAGATACGCCTTGCTTGATGAGTGCCAACACTAGCACGAAACCTGGGTCGAAGGCTTCCTGTGGTCGATTGCCTCCAACCATCTAATACCAACAATTCACAGTGCACCGTAATGGCAAGCCACCTAATGGCATGGTGAGCCACATTACAAGCTTGACTGATAGAATTGTGTCGTTACAATAGAACTAGACACATTACACTAGCTACTGACTAGTGTCCAATCAAAAAGAACTCCCTTGTTTTGCCAGCAGGCATATCGACAGTGTAGAAAGAACTCGGTATGACTCAAGCTCAAAGAGCCGAGTCTGGAGTTCAAACCATTCAAATTCTGGCTAGCTAGCTACCTGGCTAAACTCTGGTAACACTACTTTCATTGGAGACTGAAATTATTCAGATTATAATGTGTGAGCGATTATCTATTTGCTACCCATAATTGGCAATCGAGAAAGCAAGTATTATCTTACAAAAAGAGTCTATATAATACTACTGATTGACGAATATAAGTAGTAGTAGTAGTAGGTAGATACACAAATGTGAGTGCAATGCAACTCCAATATGAAATCAGTCAATGGGACTATACGGATCAGAGACTTGGCCATTGCATCATAAAGAGCATCCCAAACAAACTTCAGACCTTCATTAACAGTTGTCTTCGCTCAATACTACTCAAGATCAGATGGCTGGCCAGAAAAGATCAGCAACAGGGATCTCTGGCAATGAGCGAACCAACGTAGCAGGAACCGATTGTGAAACAAATAAGCAGGAAGAAATGGAGGTGGACTAGAGGCCATACACTGAGAAGTAAAACCATCAAGTGACATCACTAGACAAGCCATAGCTCGAGTGGAACCAGGTCGGAAGGGAAGCACGCGGCGAGTTGGTCGTCAGTGTAAGGGTGACTTGGAGGAGGAGGTCATGTGAAGAAGAAACGAAAGCATGTGGGCAGACTTGGAGCGGGGTGAAAACGTTGGCAGAAAACCGAAGGCGATGGAGACGCGCAGCTGAAGTCCTATGTTTTACTCTAGGAATTAAAGGATATCATAATAATAATATACACATAAAAAGAAAATATATACACAGAGAAATAGATAAGAATTACAAAAACCACACAATAAAGTAAAATATTATTACCTGATAGGAGGATGGGATCTTTCGTCTCACTCTTTTTCACTTGATCCGATTCACCTGTTAGAGAACTTTCATCAATTTTCAAATCATTACATTGGATAACTATGCCATCAGCTGGTAAGAGATCACCTACAAAGAGTGGGGGAGGGGTGAAAGAGAGACAATACGCTTATTAATTATAATTTATAGTGATCATAATGGTTAATGACAATAATAATAAAAGTAAATGATATCTCATGGACGTCCTCAGAAAGAATGGTTATCCAAGGAATTTCATCCAAAAACATATACCCCTAAGCCAACTTATCAAACCAAAAGCTCCCACGGAAATCACAAAGAAAATCGCCTTACAATATATAAAGGATATTCAGAAATCACTGCAACACTCTTCAAACTTTGATGAGGAATTGACGTCGCACACAAACCAACAAAATCACTTCACTCATCAGTTGGCTCTGTGTCAACCAAAAGACTCAATAACGAAGGGAGATAAAACCAACATCATCTACAAAATATAAATTTTAACAACTGCGAAAATCACTACATTGGCCATAGTGGACAACGGTCCTCTTAGTCTTCTTATCCACGAACATAAGCTAGCCGTCAAAAGACATGACAACCACTCTCTCACCTTCATATCACTACATACAGACAACCACCGACATCAATTCGACTGGGACAACGTTCAAATATTAGACAGGAAACAACAAGAATACTAGAGAATTTTTAGAAGGCTTCCTGGTATTCCAGTGAATCATCAATCAATAGACATATCAAGATAGACAAAATTTATCAACCGATAAGAAAGAAACCTCACACACACACACACAAAGGGTCAAAGTTCAAGTCAAAGAAACAATCAGTTCCGATACAAGTAACCTAGAAGGTGTGAAAACACACAGAAACAATCAATTACCTCCAAAGTCACCGGGAGAGATGATTAATAAACTCGTGGAGAAATCTAAAACAGATCACTTGAATTCAAATTGAAGTGTATGCGCTGAAGATGTCGCCTAGTAGGGCGGGCGATGAAAGCTTCGCAAATTAACTATTGAACTCAGAGAACACAACCACATAAAAAAATAGTATCTTTATTCTGGACAGTATTTCTAAAATGTACCGAATTTTCAGTGGAGTTTATTACATGATAACTTTTCCCTCTTTGTACAATATCTTCAAGCAAAATATAAATTACTTGACAGTATATCTTTCCTGTGACACAAAAGACTCTCACTGAGCTGACGAAGCACAAATCATTCCATTATGTGGTATACTTGTATTATCTCCTTCTTCAAGAAATCTACGATATCGATCTATTTTTGAAAGCCAACCTTGTAAGATGTTCAGAAGGACACTTTACAAACTAAGGTATTTCCTGTTGTATTGGAACAGGTCGCCCCATACCTACGATGATACAGCATTCCTCAAGTTTAGTAGGAACTTGTGAATCAGGAGATTGTAAACATTTTAAATATACACAAGAGTAGATAATACCATCATTAGTAGAGATCATTACTCAACAGATTAAAAAAGACTGAACGAGAGAATAATAATAATAATTTGCTTTATTCCAAAACAGTACTTGTGATACAGAATGGAATTCTCAGCATCTCACAACAAACAGTACTGCATCCAGTTTGTAAATTAACAATAAATAAAATTCTACCTAGATTATGGGTAATCTCAGTTAGTTTTGATAACAACATATTGGCATGTCGGTAGCAAAGCCAAACCTGAACAGAATGTTTGTCGGAAGGTGTTAGAAAAGTAGACACTAGCATATTTAGAGGCGTAAGCGGTAAAGCGGCAAGGTCGAGATATACAGAGTGTGAAAGAACGAAGAATGTTTTAAGTAGAGTTTGTAAGGAAGAAAGAAACAAAAAGTTGTACCTGTAAATGATATGAGTTGGTAAGACGAGATCCAATTGTTATACTGACTATTTAATAAGTGATAAGTTTCACGCCTAATACTTCCTTTGTCGCACAGAACACGAGCCAAGTAGGGTATGGTTGAGTTTTTGTATTTGCTAATGCGAGCGTTTTGGCTCTTCCTGATGAGATACAAGGGGAGAGTTGTGAAAGAGGAGGGTGGTGTGAGTTAGATAAAATGGATATTGCCCATTTTTCACATGAGTCCAAGTGACTATCAACCAGAATATTAACAACCTGGTTAAGTGGAACATTGCTTACCCTGCTGACAACCTTTAACACCCTACGTAATAAGATATAGTCCTTCTTCAGTAGCCCTGGGAAAAACTAAGGGGGAGCAATAGAATAGAATAATAGGCAGGATGCAAGAGTTAACGAATCGTAAGAGTAAGGGTTGGGTTATTGTAGAATGTCTTAACTTCTTGATGTAGAACGTAAGACGGAATATTTTCTTAGAAATCATCAAGATATGAGACGACCAGGAAAGATCGGCAGATAGAATGATGCCAAGATATTTAATTTCCGACTTGGTCTCTATTTCAGCGCTTTCTATGTTGCACACCTCGTGAGTGCTAACCAGTTTGTTTAGGTTAGTCAGATTTGTTCCTAAAGGTGAAATTGACTGTTTGACATTCAGTGGGATTTAAGGTCAGACCGTTTTCCTTGGACCACTGGCTGATTTTTGATAAAAAGCCATTTAGTTTCGAGCAGTCACTTTGACACTTGACACGCAAAGATACTGTCAGATCGTCAGCATAGAGATAGATGGACAGATGGAAGTTTTTGATAGCCTAAGTTTTAAGCAGGCCGCAAATTGTGTATTGCATATACATATCAATTCGTTTTGGGGTATGTATACAACATGATGAGATCGTCATTCGCCGCACAGATCTTCCGTGTTGTGCTTGCTACTTCTACTGTTCGTGTATCGTCTTTCTTTTACTTCTTTTCCTGTCTCCCGTGTTTTACCGCAGTCCACTGATTCATTTCCTCCCCTCTTAGGGACGTCAAATCTATTTCTCTGCTATTTGACATTTCTGTGTGTCGATGAATGTCTCTTTATATAATACTAGTGATATATCTTGTAAAAAGAACATGTCAAACTAATACTTAAACACTGACCTTTGTATCATGCATGAGATTATCATAACTCAGTACAATTTCGTGCTCGTACACAAGTTCATATTTACTACTAATATAGAACTAAAATACAAGAACCAACTGCCCAGGCCATTACTTAATAACTTAGAAATCAGAAGAATAGTGATCACACCTAATGTCTACACTAAAATGACAGTGAACAGCCAGTATAACTTATTGGATATTGGTTACAGGTTCTATCATGGGTTGAAATCAGTTGAGGAGGACCATTGGAAAACCAGAGATGAGTACTGAAAGGCGATCTCGTTCTATTATTGCTTAGAACCATCATCACCAGTACGCACCTAACCCCAAAGGGGTTTGAACACAAGACCTCACGGTTACCTGGCGAATTCGTAAACAATTATTCACCCATTTTATATAATACTACTGATAAGTCTTATCAGTAGCACAGGCACACTACAGTTGCATTATCTGAGCTGAATAGTTAAATTGAAGGGCTTTCACTATCCATTTAGTACAAAAGAGAGGCAGACACCCCCCCCCGCCCCGAACAATTAATTCTACACTTATACTTCGTATGAGGATGTCAAAACAGCCAGGGTGAGAAAAGCAAGACAGATGAAATCGGGAAATCGACATCACTCATCATGAGGAAGACGATCCGGATTTTCAACAATACCAAAAACAACAACAACAACAATGTCAAGCCAGTGCTTCTGCCTGATGACCTTCACAAAGCTGTCTTGAATAAGAATGAAGTTTGAAACGATTGAACTAATCAATTCAGGAAGAAAAATAAAGTGTGAGGGGGGTATCTTAAACCTTTAGGGATACTTGAATAAACTGACACGAATTGGTTTTTCAATGTATAATGTTGCATGCACCAGGACAGACAGACCTCTCATTGGTGCAGATTGAATTCAATCAGTCAGGTTGTAATGCGGCCACCATTCTAGGTAGCTCGGCATCACAGTGCACGGTCCAAGGCTTCCTGTGGCCGATTGCCTCCGGCCATCTAATATCATCAAAAATAAACTTTTTCAAATTCTTTCTCCACTAGGTTCTCGACATCATATGAGTAGCAGGTAACAGAAGGATGTGGTAAACACCTACCTACCTACCTGCCTACCTACCTTATCTAAATCATAGGCTTGTTTTCGTTGAATGGAAAAATATAACAAGAAGCCAGTTATGTAACATAAACAGGTACAAAGTAGTATTACTTTTGTTATTTATTATAATATATAAAAATGTCATAAATAAAATAAATAAATTCAGTAGTCATTTATATCTATCTATCTATGCCTTGTGTGTATGTGTGTGTGTGTGGGGGTGGGTGGATGCGTGGTTGGATAGGTGTGCGTTTATTGTGCATATACCAATAACAACACAACGTATAAATATGAATAAATATTGAATAAATCAATGCAAAGAATGACTATTTGTCATCATTATACACTGACTGTGTAACAAATATACAATGACCGACCTGTATTATTACCGAAATGCAACAATAATAATAAGGTGTAATGTAGTTCATTTACACCTGAAACCCTGTTTGCTTATCGTGGGTGTACAGCTTATCTGTCAGTGTATATACGCACACACACACACACACTCACATACATACATACACTACCCTCTTTTATTTTCAAATCATGGGCGGTCTTCCACTTTTTGTAGCTTTATACATATTTCTCTTTGCCTTGAAGGCTAGTTTCGTTTTTCAACCCCTACAAACAAAGGAGTACAGTACCTCCCTCCCTCCCTACCTACCTACCTACCTAACTAACTAACTAACTACTGTTTTTGCATATGTATGTGCATATGTGCGTGTGTGCGAGCGTGCGCCCGTACGTATTAGGGTATTCATGAAGTAAACATACTTGAACTAGAAAGCTGAACTGGTATCATGTTTACTTCAAGGAATGATTAGATAATAAAAACACCTGCACACATACACACACATAAACATCACCGAATAGCGATGGATGGATGGATCAATACTATGTATGAGTAATCAATAATTTAGTTTACTTGGTACAACACCTACTGCATATATATTATCTATTTTCGAATAAATAAATCTGTTTAGATTATTTATCATGATATAAACATTATTATTATAATTACATAAATATTTGTGCACATGCGGTGTTATGATTAGTAGTCAATAATCTTAGATACCTAAATTACATTTTTGTAGTGTTTATCAAATGTTAGCTTCAAAGGTAAATGAATTATCACTCGACTGAGTGTGTGTGTAACTTAATAAGAAATTACCGAAAATAGGTTGCTACGGTTTAGATTTATTCATACTTCTCGAGAGAGACAAGTATTGTTATTAATATTATCAACTCCACCGTGTCTGCTGTCCTTCTTCTTTGGGCCCACGATTGCGCATAATCTCTGATCTCCTCCATGCCACCGTCGAAGCGATGCCCTACTCGAGGAGTGACGGCCTGGCTAACGCGCAATAACATTTGACAGTCTCGATCAGCGATCTCTTATTATTATTATTATATCCTTTAATTCCTAGAGGAACATAGGACTTCAGCTGCGCGTCTCCATCGCCTTCGGTTTTCTGCCAACGTTTTCACCCCGCTCCAAGTCTGCCCACATGCTTTCGTTTCTTCTTCACATGACCTCCTCCTCCAAGTCACCCTTACACTGACGACCCAGTCGCCGCGTGCTTCCCTTCCGACCTGGTTCCACTCGAGCTATGGCTTGTCTAGTGATGTCACTTGATGGTTTTACTTCTCAGTGTATGGCCTCTAGTCCACCTCCATTTCTTCCTGCTTATTTGTTTCACAATCGGTTCCTGCTACGTTGGTTCGCTCATTGCCAGAGATCCCTGTTGCTGATCTTTTCTGGCCAGCCATCTGATCTTGAGTAGTATTGAGCGCAGACAACTGTTAATGAAGGTCTGAAGTTTGTTTGGGATGCTCTTTATGATGCAATGGTCAAGTCTCTGATCCGTATAGTAGCACTGATTGGCTTCACATTGGAGTTGAAAATCCGGATGTTATTTTTGATTCTGAGTGCTGTTGACCTCCACACAGATTTGAGAGTAATGAAAGCTTGTCTTGCTTTTCCGATTCTGGCTTTGATATCCTCGTCAGTTCCGCCTGTAGTTGAAACGATACATCCCAGGTAGGTAAAGGAGGTTGTTTCTCTCAGGTTCTTCCCATTTATGCTGGCTGATTGTTGTCTGTTGTTGTTGTTGCTGTTGACCAGGAATCTTCATCACCTCTGTTCTATCTATGTTCACTTGGAGTCCTATCTTTGATGCTTCTTCTATTGCCAGCTTGTTGCTTTTCACTTTCATATCTTCCAGTTCGTGGGAAATCAGAACCACATATATCATCGGCCCTCCTCCAAGTTTTTTGTGTGAGTCCACTTTATGCCTGTTTCCTCGCTTCCCGCCGCTGTATGTCAAATTATCCAATCTACTGCAATCAGGAAGATCATTGGTGATAGTAGACAGCCTTGCCTCACTCCCGTCCTCACTTCAAAGGCTTCCGTAAGTTTCCCGTTATGGATTACTTGGCGGCGTGCAGCATTGTCGTACAACTGTTGGATGAGATGTATACTTGTCGATGGGACCCCGTAGTAGCGAAGTAGTTTCCAAATGATCTCTCGATCGACGCTGTCGAAGGCCTTTTCAAAGTCGATGAAATTGAGATAGAGAGGTGACTGGCATTCCGAGCTTTGTTCAATGATGATCCGTAGAATGGCGATTTGATCAATACATGATTTGTTTCTCCTGATCCAACTTGTTCCAGTTGAAGTTTTTCACCCAGATCGGCGTGTTTGATTCTCTCCAGGATGATGCGGCTTAGTATTTAGCTTGAGATGGATAGAAGCATAATTCCGCACCAGTTTTTACATTGACTAAAGTCTCCTTTCTTTGATAGTTTGAATAAGTATCCATTCTTCCAATCCTCAGGTACTTTGCCCCCCTTTCCACACCTTCTCCAGCAATGGCGATCGCCAATGGCGTCTCCAGCGATCTGTCCCCTGTCCATTTCTATTTTCTTCTACATATTTGTTGAACGATAGATTCTTGGTTAGTTTGTTCCCAGTCGGAGTTTCTTGCTGCTAATTTTTTCTGACCAGCCAAATGATTTCCTTTTTTTTTATTACAGCTTGATTCCACACCGCATTTTTTGGTACAAGTGTGAAATTTTCAACATGTGATATAAGTAGCCGAAATTTTGCAGACCGACCATAGATATCAGGTGTGCGTCGGTATGGGATCAAACCCAGGACTATGTGAATGGTCGACAAGAATCCTAACCGCTGTGCCACACCGACACAATAGAAAGAGAAGGCATGCCTCTGTTGATAAGAGTCGGCAGATGGCAGCTGCTGGAAATGCTTTTCGTGACGCGTTGACGACATTTATGACTCCTCATATAGAGAAGAACTGACATCACAAAGAGACAATTAATCATTCTCATCTTTGTCAGAAAATGAAGCATACACAAGATTGGTAGCATAATTCCATGTAGCTGTTATTTACTAATGATTGAATGATATCAGTAGTTGGATAGAAACAAGTTATATCAACACTAGTAGTATAGTGAAGCTTCACCTTGAATTGTATGCGTAAATTACATATATTACAAATTTCATTCCATGTATTATCAATTCAAATGAGCTGGTGGCTAGCGAAAAATTCGAATGGTTCCAACCGATACACCTCTCTGAGCTAACGAGCTCTCAGCCTAAAACAAGTGCGACATGACCATCCCCCCATCCACTGTTCAGATCACTTCACTCTAGCTAGTAAGCCGTCACTATTCTATTCTACTGATTGATGTCACTCGTATACACACTACTTATATGAAATAATCAGTAGTATACAGCGCCATGCAATTATTGTTGCTTTCTTGATCGCCCCATTTATGCTAGTCCATTGGGATATAGATAATTTTAGTTTTTCTGCGCTCAGGAATGCCTACCAGTGTGTGGTTAAATAAAGGTGTTGGCAAAACCGTCAACAGTTCAGTATATTGGACCACGTCGTGCAAACAGGCCACATAGCTGGCTAGCACTGAAGAAGAAACTTTCTCTGTCATCTACTGGGTACCGAAGAAATTATTACAGGCTTCTACATACTGAACATTGCAAAACAGTAGAACCTATACATTCATTAATCCCTTGTTACTCCCCTTCATTTATGTGATAGACAGTCAGTTTGATGTTATATTAAAGTAAGTTTCCTCTCTCTCTCTCTTACCGATGCTTTTGAAATACAAATTTGTCGGCACCAATGACTCAGCGTAATTTAAAAAACAGCATTAATGTTGTTAGTAACAATATTTATCTAATTATTATTCTTTTTGAATTTTACTTTTGAATTACATTGCGATGGAAGATAGGACTTCAAGCTAGAGCCTTGTGGTATCGACAGCAGTGGTGTTTATTTTCACTACGGGATAGGGTTGCCAGCCTCATACCCAACCTTTCATCTTTAACAGTCTTATTACTGATGAAGCGAAGTTTAGGATTGCGTCGGTGGCCAGAGATCGAACTCCAAATCTGTCTCTGTCTGTCCGTTTTCGACATAGGACATTGCACCGACGTGCACCAGTTCAAATCACCACACTCCCTCTTTGTACCACACAAAGCAACAGAAGAAAGTACAAGGAATGCATAATAGTGACAGTAAACAGAGGTGTGAGACAAAGGAATAGTAATAACGAAGAACAATATAGTTTCATCGGAAATCATAAGTCACAAAAAGTGGATGCATCTGCCATTGAGCAAAATCGCTTTAAGCCATGTCGCCAATTGTTTCCAGCCTTCATTGTTGTTTACCGTCCCGAGGATCTCAACACCTTCCTACGTGGCTTCAACCAACTGTTGTGGATTCCACTGATTGGTGCCATGTTTTTGTTTGACCGCCGCTAGCTCTTTTCCAGCCTGACCCTATGTCAGCTAACATGGCCTTCGAGGAAGGCGATGACTAAGGATGCATACGTAATACATGTCCTAACCATTTCAGTCGATGTAGCTTCACGGCCTCATCGATTGATTTCCCCTCCCGCCTAACTAGCACTCGACAGAAGCCTAACCTCAATATTGCTCACCCTATTATTCCACTTCACACGGGATATAGACCGCAGGCACCTATGATCAGTTGTTAACAGTGAAATAAGAAATGCATTTTTCAGTCCAATTAAGTGACTGATTTGAGTCGGATGTACTTATAATAAATATTTCACTGAATATTATTCGTGTCACATAGGGGGCAGGGAGGGGGAGATCGAAACACCCACTGTAACTATCAGATTATTATTATTATTATTATTATTATTATTATTATTATTATTATTATTATTATAAAGTACAATATACTTTGATCAAATAAACAAAAACAATAGTGTGTGTGTGTGTATACATCTATAATGTACTGATTAGAATAACTGGGAAACCCTACATAAAACAGTTACACTATGATTAGGTAAACAGTAGTTTCAACCATATTCTTAAATAAACAAGTATATAACCCATATATATATGTTAAAGTTGGCACAATACAGGTACTGAAAAGTACTATTAATATTGTTCCCTTAGGTTCCGAGTGAAACATCAGGCTTCAACAACACATATCCATTCCACTCTGTTCTCTACAACAGTCCTCCTTTGTTAGACCCACTGTCTGTCTGCCTGGATTCAAAATAGAACTTGCCACCGAAGTGCACCAGTTCGAGTTGCCACGTTCCAAATACCACACAAAGGTAGACAAGAAGATGAGTGAAGAGAATCAATAGAGTTTGACAGGTATAAGAGAGAAACAGAATGGGTAATGGTAGAAAGGAATATGAAAGATTACAGAGACTGAATACATCTGCACCATTGACAACGATTTTGAGCCATATCACCTATTGTCCCCAGCCATTGATTCCTAGAGTCCCGAGGGCCCCAATCCAGAAGTCTGCACCTCCTACCCTACCTGACTCAGTTTAACTGTCAAGGATTTCATGGATTGATGAGGCCATGTTTTTGTTTGACCACCACTTACTCTTTTCCAACCTCCACCTATATCAGCTAGCTAGTAATGCCCGTCGTCGGGGGAGGCGATGGTTAGGCATGCGCACCACCTGACCTAGCCATCTCAATATATGTAACTTTATAGCCTAGTCGATTGATTCTCCCTCTTTGCCCAACACCCTACGCCGAACGTCAACATTATTTACCTTATTATACCACCTAACGTGAGAAAGAGATCCCAGACATCTATGATCGAAAGCAGTCAACCTTTTCATGTCTTCAACTCGTATTGGCCATGTTTCAGAGCCATAGAGAAGGACGGAGCGAACTGTTGAGCAGTACACACGTCCTTTGCTTGGTTGATAGCCGGATGTCACGCCTCCGCCAGAGGTGGTGTGTAAGTCAGCGAAAGCAGCTCTAGCTTTTTGGATCCGTGCTAAGATTTCATCGCCAATCAGTCAGTTGGTGCTGGCTGATACAACTTCCCAAATAGGTGAAGTGGTCAACATGTTCTATCACTTCACTCCCTATCACTAAGCTAGGAGTTGACGTGGTCCAGTCCTGTAGCAGCATCTTACATTTCGCAGGGGCGAATCACATGTCAAACATACGAAGATTGCTGCTCAGCTTAAGGTGTTCAGAAGACTCTGCTGGATTTTTGTTAGCATCCTCCCCTAACAGGACTATGTCATCTACATATTCTTAGTCAATAAGACTATTCCCCGGTAATAAGTCGATTCCTAAGTCGTTACGTTCAGTTAAGGATACTTCCATTAGCATATCTACGATGAAGTTAAACAGGAATGGGGAAAGTGGATATCCCTGTCGGACACTACTGGTCGTTATCAATTCAGATGACAATTCCCCAAAAGCCCTTACACGACTATGTGAGTTGGAATAGAGTGTCTTGATTAGTGCTATGTACTTTCTTGGCCCACAATCGCCTATAAGCCTATATATATATATATATATATATATATATATATATATATATATATATATATATATATATATGTGCGTCGGTGGTATAGCGGTTAGGACGCTCGCCGACCATGCACATGGTCCGGGGTTCGATACCCGGCCACCGACGCACTCCTTTACCTCACTGAGCCAGAAATAATTCTGGTAAAGAGGAACGGTTGGGCATGAGGCTAGCAACCCCATCCTGTAAAAATTAAACACTGCTACAGAAAAAAGCCCTATGTTCCACTGGGAACGTGAAGGAAAAATTATTATTTTATATATATATATATATATATATATATATATATACTCCTCACACGACCTCTTCCATGTCACCCTCACCCATACCGCCAAACTTACCGTTTACAAATCGGGTCCCACTCAATCGAAGGTCTGGCAAGCGATGTCATCCAATGGTCTCCTCAACATCTGTCCTATCTATTCATCTTCATTTTCTACTGAATATTTATTGAGCATTAGGTTCTTTATTACTTCGCTGTTAAAGTTCCTCTTCAGGAATCCATTCTGGCCATGCGGTCTTTAGTATGCAGCCAGAGAAGACGGCAGTAGTTAATAAAAGTCTGCTACTGATATTTAGAAATACTTTTAGTGATGCGTGTGTCAAGTTACTTATTCTGTGTGCTGTGGAGTGCAGAAGATCGCCTAAACGTCTGTCTACTGTTTCCTATTCTGGTTGGTTTTGAAATCTTCATTCGTAGAGACGCCTGGTAGTTGAAACAATGCTGAGTAACTAGAAGAAAGTGAACGCTTTCAAATAACTGCTGTCAACAGTGATTGGTACTGGTTATTGCTGGTTGTTTACCTTCATCACCTCCGTCTTCTTTATGTTCACCTGGAATCCCATCTTTGATACCTACCTCTTCTGGCATGACAACTTATTGGTTTTCATCTCTAGGTCTTCGAGTTGGTGTGAAGTTAAACATACATGTAGAGTCTTCTTATCAGTCCAAAGTATGCCTGTTTTCTCGTCCCTCCCCCCCCTCCACAGTCTCGTGCATTGGGAACATCATCGGCGATAAAATGGCAGTCTTATCTTATTCCTGTCTTCACTTTCAAGGCTTCACTGAGCTTCGCTCTGTGGATCACTTGACATGTAGCATTGTCATATAGTTAGTTGTCGATTGAGGCTGATAGTTTCCTGAATAGTTGCTTTGCGATTAAGTGATTCAACAACTCAGCAAAAACAATTTATCACGCTGCATACACACACAACACAAACACTTGCACACACATAGATACACACTCGTGTTCCTCAAGGTGCCATCCTCTCTCCTTTTCGTTTTTCTTTCTTCCTACACGACCTGCCTCATTTAACGAAATATGCAGATGATCTGATTGTATCACTCACTGTCTATCACTTCCGAGTCCGACTGCTCCAAACTTAATAGCTTTCTGTTGGTCATCAGCAAGTGGTCTAAGTCAAATGGTTTTATATTAAATCCTTCCAAACGTCAGGCAGCTGACTTTACTTTCAAGCATCAATGTGACATACATGATCTGTAGCAAAGATAGCACTGAAATTGAAACCAAGTCAAGCATTGAATACCTTAGATTAATTCTTTTCTTTGACCTTTCATGGTCATCACACATCTTATCAATCTCGAAGAAAGTGTTTCGTCTTACCTTCTACATTAAAAAGTTAAGACAACCAGTTATCAATCAACCTTTAAAACTGCAGTTTGTAAACTACTGTATCTTACCCATTGTATTCTATTGCTCTCCATTATTCTTTCCTGGGCTTCTCAAAAAAGATTATAGCATATTACGAAGAGTATTAAATGCTGTGAGTAGGGCTTGTGGTATGCCACTGCGTGAGCTCGCTAATATCATAGTCGAGAGACACATAAATTCCTGTACAAAATGGACAAAGGCCCTACTGTCAGACCCCCTGCACCGCCTTTATTCACAACTATCCCCTCGAATCTCATCGGGTAGAACGAGAAGTCAATATAAAAAGTTATGTGCTCGAACCACCAAGTACAAAAATTCTACAATACCGTATTTAGCCCGTATTTTATGTGATGAAGACACTGTTAGACGTGAAACATACAAGTTAGCAAATGTAATTAGCAAAGTGAGTCAACCCTTTCATCGTTCGTTCATCTTTCTGTAATTTTATGGTGTCACGCCTTCTATCGTTTAATTATAACTTTGCTATTTTATTTTAGTTGTTGTTACTATTATTACTACAATTTTATACTTTATGCACATTTTTCTCCTTATCGTATACTGTAATTTGCTACATAGCTGCTATAACAACGTTTTTTATTATTATTATGTAATGTTTTTATTTTTTTTGTCGGTTTTGAGTAAATCAGATGCAATATTGTGCGTCGGTGGTATAGCGGTTAGGACGCTCGCTGACCATGCACATGGTCCGGGATTCGATTCCCGCCCACCGACTCACTCCTCCTTTACCTCGCTGAGCCAGAAATAATGCTGGTAAAGAGGAAAGTTTGGGCATGAGGCTAGCAACCCCATCCTGTCAAATAAAAACTGCCACAGAAGCTTCAAGAAACTAGCGTGAAGCCCTATGTTCGACTGAAGAACGGGAAGGAAAAAAAGATGCTATATTGTACTGATTGCTGGAAATTCCTTGCTGTATCATTAGTACTGTTTTTGGAATAAGGCAAAAACTGTTATTATTATTATTTATATTATTATTATTGTCACCCGCCAATGGACACGAGTTTGAATAAAGAAACTATTCAATGTTCACTACCGTTGACAAATGACCTCTCAAATTCTTTGGTTACATTATTGGATAGAATAATGACTGTAACGATGAGAACGTATGTATATAAATCGTGTTTGCATAGTTATTGAGGGTGAAATAAACGAAAATGTGTCTTTGCTGAAGTTTCTACCATTTCTCACCAACATCCCGCTGATTATTTTCTAAACTTTTGTATTCAGCCCTATAGACGTGATTGCTTCACATTTTCGCTGGTATTCTGTTTAAGAAAAGAAAATGAATAGGTCAGTTGGTATTTGTAATTTGAAGTTATCCCTACCTCAATCATATGTTAAACAGTATTAGTTTCCATCTTATTTCTTTAAAGAATCTATACTGCTCATAAATGCGTGCATCTTGCGGGTCACTTTTAGAGTGTTCATGAACTACGCACACAAGTTCCACTTTCGACTGCCAGCCGACGCACTCTTTAAACTTGATCGACCACTAGTAGACGAGATAAAGAAAAAGGCTAGGCTCAGAGACTAGCAGCCCCCGATTCGGCGAAAAAAAAAACATCACCACCTCTGAAATTCCAAAGCTCAAGCCTAAAGCACTGGGTTTCACTTGAGGTGGAAAAGAATTCAGAAAAGAACTCATATCATCATCGCAATTAAATGATTCAACGAGTCAGCAAAAATACTTCATCATACTACATACACGCACACACACACACACACACACACACACACACTCGAAATCAATTAAAACCAAAACCACTTACACACACACACTTACCATATTTTACTTGGCATATATCACCGACAACAATCTCCTTAACAGCAATCTGTCTTGTCTCCCCTTTGCGTATTACAAAAAAGGTATGCTCTGATTCAATTTTATTCTGTAGCCCACGAAATTGTCTTTCTTTTTGCCAATCATTCAAAGCGACGACAAAGACAACAACAAATACTGCAATCAATATAGCCAGACCTTCTATCCAACCAGCTTGGCCTTCTGTTTCATCGAATGTAGGCGCTTGACCATCTAGATAGAATTATTCAAATAAAAAAAAAGAAAACAGACTAAGAAGACACTAAATAATGAGAGTTAAACTTGAACAAAACACATGACACAATAAAAAAAAGTGATAAATGAATACAGATCTGTCTGTCTATCTGTCTGTCTGTTTTCGACATAGAACTTTGCACCGATGTACACCAGTTCAAGTCGCCACACTCCCTCCTTGTATCACACAAAGCAACAGAAGAAAGTACAAGGAATGCATAATAGAAAGACAGTAAACAGAGGTGTGAGACAAAGGAATAGTAATAACGAAGAGCAATATAGTTAGTCCCATTAGTTTTTGTTTTCCTTTCTTCGTTACTATTACACTGTTGTTCTCATCTTCTATCACACATCAACTTTATATTTCATATCCTGTGGTGCATTGTTTGAAATGTAAACTCTACATTGTTTTTTATTTTTATTTATTTATTTATTATAAATAAATATTTATTTATTTTATTTATTGGCTGAGTGGTATACGAGCTTGCCTTGTAACCGGAAGGTCCTGGGTTCGAACCCCTTTTTGTGCGTCGTGGCGTAGTGGTTAGGATGCTCGCCAACCATGCACATGTTCCGGGGCTCGATACCCGGCCGACGCACTCCCAAACCTTTGTCCGTCGGTGGCACAGCGGTTAGCACGCTAGTCTACCATGCACATGGTCCGGGGTTCGATCCTCGGCCACCGACTCACTCCTTTACCTCGCTGAGCCAGAGATAATGCTGGTGATGAGGAAAGGTTGGGCATGAGGCTAGCAACCCCATCCTGTAGAATAAACACTGCTACAGAAACTTCAAGCCACCAGCTTGAAGCCCTATGTTCCACTGGGGAATTTAAAGGAAAGAAAAAAAATTTATTATTTATTTATTCTATTTTTATTTATTTATGTATCTTTTGATTTTAAAAATCTTATAAAATTTATGAGGTAATTAGATGCAATATACTGTAATGCACGCTGAAAATTCCATACCTTTACCACAAATACCGTTTGAAATAAAGCTGTTATAATTAAATTAAATTAAAAATAAAATTAGTTTCACTGGAAATCATAAGTCACAAGGAGTGGATGCATCTGCGCTAAGCCAGCCAGCCATTGAGAACGATCACTTTGAGCCATATCACCAATTTTTTTTCAGCCTTCATTGGTTTTTACCGTCCCGAGGACCCCAACGAGTCAGTCAGGAAGTTTACACTGTTCTACGTGGCTGGCTGGCTGGCTTAAACGAACTGTTGTGAATTTCATTCACTGATGAAGCCATGTTTTGGTTTGCCCACCACGTACTAGCTCTTTTCCAGCCTGACCCTATGTCAACTAACATAGTTAAGCCAATATGAATGGAAATGCACACATCTCTATATACTACTTATATACAAAACCAATACTTCTTACTACTGATATTATCTCATATGATTACTGTTTCACGGATATATTTATGTATATACAAAAGAAAGCATATACATACAGTAAAACACAAAGAATTTAGAAGGAATATTTAGCAAGGTAAGTAATAAATACCAAACTATTAAAACACAGAAAAAAATAAAACAACAATAATAAGAGAACTTTAAAGGTAGCGAATTCCATGAAAAAGAGATAGTTGTTGACTGTAGTGAGAAAACAACGATGGCACCTATGATTATTATTATTATTATTATTATTACTGCTATTACAGTAAAGAAAAGGCAAAGTAAATAACTAAATAACAAGAAAACAGAAGTGTAACTAACACAGGAGCCTAAGTGAAGCACATTTCTCGAACACACAACACAAATATACACATGAGTGAATACCTTTCACTAACACTGTTGTTTATACTAAAAGACGATAATAGTCATAATGTGAGAGAGTGAGAGTGTGCGTGTGTGTGTATGTGTGTGTGTGCGTGTAAGAAAATCATACAGCGCCAGGGGGTGTCTCTCCGTCAATGAAAGTTAAGTTCAAACTACAACTAAACACACACTTGAAAGGATCTCAACATAATTGATTTTAAACTCAGGCTGAAGTCCACCTCTCCTCTAAAATCAATGATTGAAACCCTATACGATGATGCTATTTACTTATGCTTACTTTGTTGTTATTAAATGACTGGAGAGAGTCAAACTGGGGGAAGCCTTCCACCTAGGTTTTGTGCTTGTTGACACTAACCAGTAAGTAACCAGGGGATATCTGATATGCCCTTTGAGATTCGAAACCCTATCACATCTGGTGCTTCAGTCAGAGACATTACCACTGAGCTATTCGTACTAGCGATTGACCTCCTGTTAAAATTGCATTAGATACTTTGATTAGTGCTCACTGAAGTTTATCGGTGAAGTTTGCAGTGTAGTCCACCATTCTATTTAGCTCACCATCATGATACACTTTGAGCTGTTGTTATTACCTAGATGCTTGGAGGTAATCAAAAGGAAGCCTTTAGCCTAGGTTTCTTGTTTATTGGCATTCACCAGTCAATAATAGCATACGATCAGTCACTAAAGAAGGCATGTCCCTTCTAAGATTCGAACCGGTGTCGCGCTATGCTTCAGTCAGAGAGACGTTATCACTAATGTAGTAGTACTACTGTGGGGAGAGCTACCTGTTAGCCAAAATTGGTGGACAGTAATTTACGTCATTGTTTATGTCCCCAATATTGGTCGTGACAAAAATGAGAACAAAGGCTTTGCGTGGGCGGATACAGTTAGCATATAAGTGACCTGGCATTCAAGAAACAGCCACAAAAAGATACAAGGTTAACTTTCACTGAGAAACAACCAATCAGAAGACTGTGTTTTCCCGCTAACAATAATGTGTAATAATGTACATGAAAATCTACAAATAAGTGTTGATTTCGTAAATAAACTATCTGTTGTCTGGCCCTTGTCTTCTGTTGTTACACTACTACTAATAATAATATTAATTCAAAATGCACTGTGATGGTAAGCCACCTAATGGCATGATAGTCACATTACAAAATTCACTGATAGAATTCAGTCCACACCACCGAACATATTGTGGTCTGAATAACTATGGTGAAATTTCAACTCGAATGGTGTTATTTATCTGCATAAGGCGAATCTGATTCCAGGTATTACCGGTAAGTTCACACAAAAATAGGTAACCGAAATTCTAATGGTTTAAAGAGATCTGATACTTCGCCAATGATATATGTGTCTGATTTCCCACAAACTTGAAGATATGCAAGTGAAAAGCAACAAGGTCGCAGAAGAAGCGTTCAGAGAAGATAAGACTTCTCGTGAGCATGAAGAAAACAGAGGTGATGATGAAGATTCCTGATCAACAACAATAACAGACAACAATCAGTATAAATAGGAGGAACCTGAAAGAAACAACCTCATTTACCTACCTACCTACCTATCTACCAAGGAAGTATCATTTCAACTACAGGCGGAACTGACGAAGATATCATAGCAAGGATCACGAAAGCAAGGCAAGCCTTCATTACTCTCAAATCCGTGTGGAGGTCAACAGCACTCAGAATCAAAAATAACATCCGGATTTTCAACTCCAATGTGAAGTCAGTCAGTGCTACTATACGGATCAGAGACTTGACCAGCGTGTCATGAAGAGCACTTCAAACAGACTACAGACCTTCATCAACAGCTGTCTGCGCTCAATACTACTCAAGATCAGATGGCTGGCCAGAAAAGATCAGCGACAGGGATCTCTGGCAATGAGCGAACCAACGTAGCAGGAACCGATTGTGAAACAAATAAGCAGGAAGAAATGGAGGTGGACTAGAGGCCATACGTTGAAGAAACCATCAAGTGACATCACTAGACAAGCCATAGCTCGAGTGGAACCCAAAAGGGAAGCGGCGAGTCAGTCGTCAGTGAAAGGGTGACTTTGAGGAGGAGGTCAAGTGAAGAGGAGATGAAAGCATATGAGCAGACTTGGAGCCAGGTGAAAACTATAGCAGAGAAGCGAACGCAATGGAGACGCGCGACTGAAGCCCTATGTTCCGCTTGGAATTAAAGGAAATAATAATAATGATCAGTGGCTGAATGATCTACAGCCCTGCCCCTCATAACCAGAATGTCGTCATTTAAAACCCTAAGAAATTTGAACTGCCAATGAATAGAACAGAAAACGCCTGTTCAGTATTCAAAAGGTTCTACGTCTACCTAACATATTTCAATCCATGGTCAAAAACTTGAAATAAATGAAACCCCCTACAAACTAACTCGTGTGAATTAATAATAATCATAATAATAAAAAATGACGTATAGCTGCTTTTTATTTTAATGATTTGTCGTTCTAATTAATTCCATATTAAATTTTTATAATGTTTTTGGTTTTCACTTATATGAAGATGAAAAAGAAAACATGCTGAAAAATGCACATTGAAAAAATATACACACATACGTGCAATAGCAAAACAAAGCAAAAAGCACAAACCAGCTAAATGAGTCATATGGTTTTTGGAAGTGAATATGCCAAATAATGTGACAGAGTTTAAACGTTAAAAAACAGTAGTAGTGAATAGATATTTACCATTTACCTGAGATCACATAATATTATAGTAATAATATATATTGTAGAATAGAAAAGAGATGAGTTGATGAATCATTCAGCACTTGGAGTGATCCTTACTTATTGTATTAGTGTGAAGAAGGCCATGAGTAATGGCTATTCAATCATTCATTCATTCTTTCAGTCAGTCAGTCAGTCATTGTAAAACCACCTCACATGGGGCTTCATTTCAAATGCTTCAAGAATATGGTGTGGTGTGTGTAGGCTTGTATATATACTCTATCAAAAAGAGTTGATAACTAAGCATGAATTAGAATTGCGTTTATAACATACTCCGGCAAAGTTAAACTTTCGACACCACTAACAACCAATCAGCAAACGACCTTAAACGGACCAATCACATTAAAGAGGCATATATGATGAATGGAAATGTATATTTGTAGAAAAAAGCATAAAATAGAGAATAAAAAAGTTACATGCGATATCTTTCTCGAACATGTGAGAGAGGCATCTCCCAGTTTAGCATGGGACTGTCAATGGAGAAGTTACACCATATCCTGTACATATATTCATCCAAATGACTATATTATTATTATTATTATTATTGTATCCTTTAGTTCCTAGAGGAACATAGGGCTTCAGCTGCGCACCTCCATTGACTTCGGTTTTCTGACAACTTTTTCACCCTGCTCCAGGTCTGCCCACATGCTTTCATCTCCTCTTCACATGACCTCCTCCAAGTCACCCTTGGACGACCAACTCGCCGCCTCCCTTTCGGGTTCCACTCGAGGGCTTGTCTAGTGATGTCACTTGATGGTTTCCTCAGCGTATGGCCAATCCATCTCCATTTCTTTCTGCCTATTTGTTTCACAATCGGTTCCTGATTGGTTCGCTCCCAGAGATCCCTGTTGCTGATCTTTTCTGGCCATCTGATCTTGAGTATTGAGCGCAGACAGCTGTTGATGAAGGTCTGTAGTCTGTTTGAAGTGCTCTTCATGACACGCCAAGTCTCTGATCCGTATAGTAGCACTGACTTCACATTGGAGTTGAAAATCCGGATCTTATTTTTGATGCTGAGTGCTGTTGACCTCCACACAGATTTGAGAGTAATGAAAGCTTGTCTTGCTTTTCCGATTCTGGCTTTGATGTCTTCGTCAGTTCCGCCTGTAGTTGAGACGATGCTTCCCAGGTAGGTGAAGGAGGTTGTTTCTTTCAGGTTCTTCCCATTTATGCTTATTGTGGTCTGTTGTTGCTGTTGATGTTGGCAAGGAATCTTCATCATCTCTGTTTTATCTATGTTCACGTGAAGTCCTATCTTTGATGCTTCTTCTGCCAACTTGTTACTTTTCATTTGCATATCTTCCAGTTTATGGGAAATCAGACATATATCATCGGCGAAATCCAGATCCTCCAAGTCTTTTGTGTCAGTCCATTTTATGCCTGTTCCCTCGTTGGTTGCCGTTGTCTGTCGCATTATCCAATCAATTGCAATCAGGAAGATCATTGGTGATAGTAGACAGCCTTGCCTCACTCCCGTCCTCACTTCGAAGGCTTCCGTAAGTTTCCCGTTGTGGATTACTTGGCATGCAGCATTGTCGTATAACTGTTGGATGAGGTGTATAATTGTCAATGGGACCCCGTAGTAGCGAAGTAGTTTCCAAATGACCTCTCGATCGACGCTGTCGAAGGCCTTTTCAAAGTCGATGAAGTTGAGATAGAGAGGTGACTGCCATTCCAAGCTTTGTTCAATGATGATCCGTAGAGTGGCGATTTGATCAATACATGATTTGTTTCTCCTGAGATCCTTTTGAGATCCATTTATAGCCCTTATCCTATTTTCAAACCTGCCCCAAAATCCTTCATTAGAATTTGCATGTGTCCTCGTAACGGGATCCACAAAATCACTTGAATGGTTATCTCTAAGATGAATATATCCCAGAGATGACAGCGAATTGTAGCATTTCCGTGTGTATAATTGACCCCCGCTTAACAATTCTGGTAACAATAGGTATAAGAGTAGTTGCTTTTCTATCTGCTATCCTTAGGGAGAGAAGCGAACTACCGAAAAAAGTTCCTACGAAATAATAAAATTACCAGCATACCCTCTCTAGTGTTAGTAGGCTTCAAACATATAGCACAACGATGAAGAAACCCATTAGTTGATTTGGTTTAGCTTTTTAAAGTCATGATACCACCACACAATCAAATTCGTTCTTTCCGGAGCAACTGAAATCTAGGAAATACTGGGAAACACTAACCTCCTCGAATTGCAACAACAGCCTTGTAAGGTAACGCATTAGAAATGAATCAAGCGCTATACAACATTGAACTGCGTTTGTGAACCTCATTGGATAATTCGACATCGTTCGTGAATCTCATTGGATAATTCGCTGATTGGTAGTTAGTGGTGTCGAAAGTTTAACTTCGCCCATACTCCCTTAACACAATGACACTTCTTATTTCCAGAGTTGTTATTGTTCTCACATTATGACACATAAGTATTTCGATATTTATTATGAAATAATAATAATGAAATTGTTAAATTTTTTTATCAGGTACCTTTATGTGCTGTGTGTACTATTGACAAGATTTATAAGTAGTATATAGGTATAGATATAAAAAACGTACGTATTAGGAGGCCTACTGACTGGAGGAGAGGTTACCTCATGAAACTACCGAAAGAAGGGAGACTTACGCCTCACTCTGTAAGAACTGGCAAGGAATCATGCTCGTGTCGACGCCAAGTAAAATTTTGAGTTGCATCGTCCTGGAGAGTATAAAGGACGCACTGGATGTAGAACTCCGCCCACCAGAACAAGCTGGATTCAGGAAAGGCAAATCATGTTCTGACCAAACTGCAACTCTACGTGCGTATCATTATCACAGAACAAAGCATGGAATGGGAATCAAACCTCTACCTCAACTTTATAGACTTTGAGAAGGCTTTCGACAGACAGCGTTGACCACGAAGTAATTTGGAAACTACTCGAGTACTACGAAGTACAGTGCCCCAAATATTCATCATCAACCTTATTTAATAGCTGCTGTACGACAACGCCATATGTCAAGTGAACCACAACGGAAAACTCAGCGAGGTGTTTGGAGTAAACACAGGAGTCAGACAAGGGTGCTTATTATCATCCACGATGATATTCCTGATTGTGATGGACTGACTGGATTATGCGTCAGACTGTGAGTGGGAAACGAGAAGAGAAGGGATATCCTGTCTGGACCAACTGACGTGAAGAACCTAGAAGACCTGGATTTCGCGCACCGATGATTCATCTTTGATGTCACACAAAATCGAAGACTTACAAGCGAAAACCGACCGACAAACTGGTCGAAGAAGCAGCCGACGACGACAGGACTCCAGGTGAACATAGACAAGATGGAGGTTATGAAAATAACCAACCAACAACAACAACAGCAGCAGCAGCAACATCCAACGCCAATCACCATCAACTGGAGGGATTTAAAAGAGCCTACTTCATTCACTTATCTAGGGAGCATTGCCCCAACTCCAGGCAGTTGGAATGGATGAGGATGTTAAATCGAGCGAGGATCGAGAAGGCGAGCGAGAAACACATTCATCAACCTGAAACAACCAATCTGGAAATCTTCCTCACTCAGCCACCATCAACAACAAAATTCGCTCGGATTTTCAATACAAATGTCAAGTCCGTAAGTTCTTCTATTCGGATCAGAAAATTGGCGCGCGGGTCACAAAGAATATTTCCAACAGCCTGCTGCATGCAGACCTTTATCAACAACTGTATTCGCTGGATCTATACTGAAGATCAGATGACCGGGACGGAGAGAATCACCAACAAGAAACTATATCTGGGAACAAACAAAACAAGAACAAACCAATCGATAAGCAACGAATATGTAGGAAAAAGTGAAGACGGAGTAGATTGGACACTCGCGACTGAGGAGGCCATCGCGCGCGCGTCAGGCCATTCCTCGAGTGGAACCAGGCCGAAAGGGAAGCGGCGAGTGGGTCGTCAGTGCAAGGGTGACATAGAGGAGATCGTATGAAGAGGAGTTGAAAGAGTATGGACTAACATGAATGCAGGTGTAAAGTACAACAGGAGGAAGACAGAAGGAAGTGGAGACGTGCAGTTGAAGCCCTATGTTCCACTAGGAACCCAGGGAAACAATAATTATTATTATTATTATTTGAAGAAATACTGAAAGAACGATAATAAACAGACACGTGAGAGGAGAGAAACACTGATTGTCTGCAGTTATTTGTCCTTAAAATCTCAAGGAAACCAATCATCAAGTAGTCTACATGTCTATAAGTGACTGGCACAAACTGGCGGTTAAAGATTTCATGGATTGATTCCATATTTTCGTTTGACCACCACCATTACTAGCTCCTTTCTAAAATGACCAGCCTTTTACTAGTTCATATTATCCGTTGAGCAAGATAATGACTAGGCATGCATAACACATGCATACCTCATCGATTGACTGATTCTCCCTCCTCCTTACCTAACACTCAACGCCTCACCTCAATATTACTCACCCTATGAAACTATCTACCGCGAGAGAGAGAGACGGAACGGAGACACCTGTGATCAAAGACAGCTAGTCTAACTTAATCTTTATCGGAGTAATGGGTATGTTAGGCTTCCTTGTAGTGAGCAGTATAGACTTACGATATATTCTGTCAAATTGACTTCACTTTACAATTCAAATTAACACTTAAACTGAGTTGAACTGGGCTAGGTACACAGTTGATTAGCTCGGCATCAAAGGTGTAAACACCTAAACTGCTGGTTGATGTAAATGATATCCAACTACTTATTCGAATCAACCAGTCAGTAGCAGAAAGCACCAACGGAAGAGTAGATAAGAACACGGATTGATATCAATTAGAGAACCATTGAAAACAAGCACTGGAGTACTAGAAAGCTGTTTCCTTCATCCTAGTTTAAGAGTTATCGGCAGCACGCACCCACCACACTGCGGTTCAAACCCAGGACCTTCTGGTAGAAGTTAAAATTGATGGGCTGACAATTGGATAGGCGGATCCCAGTAGCTTAATGGTCTACGGGCTCGCTAGTCTTGTAACCAAAAGGTCCTCGGTTCGAACCATAGTGTGATGAGTGCGTACTGATGAAGAGTCCCAAACTAGGGGGACGAAACAACTGTCCAGTATACCCAGTTGGTTTTCCAATGGTTCTCTAACTGATGTCAGCAGCTCATGATGAAATCCTCCAACTAATTGTTACAAAATCCACTTGTGGTTTAAAATATTTTTGATTTCTTCACGTTCCCAGTGGAACACAGGGCAGCTTCAAGATAAGGAGCTCTGAAGTCTCAGTGGTAGTGGCGTTTACTTACACCGGATAGGGTTGAGATAGCCTAATGATGCTAAACATTTTCCTCTTTACCAGTCTTATTACTGGCTTATCGACGCAAGGGAGTGCGTCGGTCACCGGGGTTCGAACCCCTAACCACATGGGGTGTGGTTGGCGAGCGTCGTGGTTTAACAGACAGGTTATAATCACCCCCCCCCCACCTGAGTAGTGTACAAGTTAAAATAGTCAAAACAAAAGACCTCATTTTTTTTATCTTTCTCTAACTTGACAGTTGTTCTACCCCCTATGGATTGCTCTTCTTACCTACTGTTAAGTAAGAATTATTTCTATTATTTTATTCTAAATAACCATTTTCTGCATCATTGCACTTACTTACCTACTTCACAAGAGTATAATACATTCTCACTTCTACCTATCTATCTATCTAACTATCAACTATTGATTGAATGAATATCAATGAGTACGTAAAGGCACGCACTCACGCACGTTACTGTATCTACGTATGTATTTCCATGACCTAGAAAACTGTGTTAGTCACTATTGTTTCCATTGTTTGGTTGTACTTTTTGTTCTTATTCTTGTTGTTGTTATTGTTGTAATCGTCTGTTTGTTTGTTTGCTTGCTTTTACGGTTACTGAACTATCGATAATAAGAGTTCAGATCACTCACCATAATCAAAACAACAAAAAAACTAACACTTATTGATCAAATTTTTGAATTTATTCCATGAATTTTTCCCCCTCCCCCTGATCATTCCTTTGCATTTCAAGTGAAACATATTTTAGGGGGGGGGCTTGAAGATTTAAAATTCAAATTTCCAATAGTGGTGATGCTTCTTTTGTATACGCACGCGGGTGGTGGGATTGGTAGTCTCACACACACACACACACACCCAACGTTCCCCTCTTTACCAGACTTACACTAGTGAATAAGTGAAGTTTTTAGGAGTTGTACATCGACGGAGAATGAAACACCCTAGCCACTTGTGCTTAACTGATGAGATGAGTATTCTATCCCAGAATAAAACTAATTGACATTCTATTAGGTATTAGTTAGAGGACCATTGAAAACTGGCACTGAAGTACTGGACAGCTGTTCCATCCTAGTTAGGAAATCATCAATAGTGTGCACCCACTCCACAGGGGGTTCGAACCCAGGACCTTCTGGTTACAACGCAAGAAAGCTCGTATACTATTCAGACACTGGACCCGCCAATTCAGTGGCCAGTCCATGACTTCTAACTTCTACCAATTCGTGATTTAGCGCGACTGGTACCAACCAATGTCATCGATGGTAAATCCATCTCACACTTCACTGGTTGAACTTCACTGATCACGACTTCTCACTAGAACTCTAGGAAACTCCATCCAGCAGCAAGTCAGTAGCGAACATCAGATTAATATCCTAAAGCTTGGTTTGTAAGGGTTAGTTTTGTTTTTATGAGTTGATCACGGATTGATATCAGTTAGAGAACCATTAAAAACCAGCACTGGAGTACTGGACAGCTGCTGTTTCATCCTAGTTTGCGAATCATCGGCAGTGGGATGAAACAGCAGCTGCCCAGTACTCCAGTGCGGGTTTTCAATGGTTCTCTAACTGATATCAATCCGTGATCAACTCGTAAAAACAAAACTAACCCTTACAAGCCAAACTTAGAAAATTAATCTGATGCTCGGTAGTGACTGACTTCCTACAGGATAGAGTTTCCTGGAGTGAGTTCCAGTGAGAAGTCGTGACCAGTGAGGTCCAATTAGATGTCACGTGTGTGGATGGATGTCCCACCAATGTCAATGGTTGAAGTCGTGCTAAATCACGAATTGGTAGAAGTTAGAATTCATGGACTGGCCATTGAATTGGCGGGTCCAGTGGCTGAATGGTATACGAGCCAGCTTGCCTTGTAACCAGAAGGTCCTGGGTTCGAATCCCAGCGTGTGCGTACTCCCAATGATTCCTAAACTAGGATGAAACAGCAGCTGCCCAGTAGTTCTCCAGTGCTGGTTTTCAATGGTTCTCTAATTGATATCAATCCGTAATCAACTCGTAAAAACAAAACTAACCCTTACAAACCAAACTATGAAAAATTCTGTTAGATAGATTGATTAAATAATAACAATACTTGAAACAGTACTTCTCTCAGTGACCCTTAACTATAACAGTCGAAAATGAAGCTACCTAATGATTGGGTGAATGACCTTGAGCAACCAATCAAATGAGCTCATAGTATCTAAGTGCAACTATAGATACTGTACACGAAATACATAGCAAATTTCATCTACAACTAGTATTTAAGTAGTGTTTGGATCACAAGCTCATAGGAAGGGAGAGAACGGTAGAATTGAGTATTCATCAACAAAAGTGAGTTTTGGGACTATACAACATTACCCTGAGGAAAGGATATATTCAGACAATCCCTAGTCTTTAATATATATATATATATATATATATCACAAATAAGCAGAAGTTGGAAATGATAGGCCATTGGATCGAGTCTACGAGGTTGTCGCGCAACCGGAAACACGTGGGTTCGAACCCTAGTGAGGCATGCCGATGAAGAGTCTTACACTAGGATGAAAGGGATGGCTGTCCAGTATGACCTGCTGGTTCATCTGATGGTTATCTAACTGATGTCAGCTCGCGATGAATCTTGTAACCAATCCAATCCCTGCAAAGCAATACTTGAAAAACCAATGGAGGCGCATTATGCTCCTTTTGGAGGTCCATGATGAACCCGAATACGACAACTCAGTAACCACACATCAGCTTCACTCAAGTTTGCAAGTACACCATGCTGACATATGTCCACAAGTACAAAAAACTAAGTTGGGGGCCACTTGCCTTCTGCCACTATTAGCCATCTGAGTGATTAACTGGCGTAAGTCAAATGATCATCATTTTTTAGCTCTGATTATTATTCACTAAAAAGTTACGCTAAAAATCACTTTGAAAGTACACACCGGTAGTCAAATCTATTAATTACAAGTGTTGCGCACAACCACACACATTCTGCTCTATATGTTCGATTTTCACGTTAGAAAAACACTCCCGAGGCGTCTGGACTGATTCAGACCATCGTTTCAAGGGTAAACATTCTCCCAGTCTTTGTCTGATCGGAAAGATAGTAGAAAGAGCGTTTCTCAAGTCTACCTCAGATTATCAGTATTTGCTTTCTTACAAGATCTGAAAGGTTACAGGGTATAACAAGTTTCATTTTCATTTAGGATTACTCAACTCTCTGATTGTGCACTCTATAGCAAGTAACTGGTGCGAGATATCTAGTCCTGTCTCTTTATTGAAGACTGAATTATATTAGACAAGTTCACCATTTGGCCACCATGCAACAACATAACTCGTCGTCACGGTGCAGTTTGTATTGCTGTTATCAGAGGATTATGGTTGAAGGTAATCGGCAGAAAGCTTTCGACCTAGGTTTCGAGCTGGTTGGCACTCCCCACCAGTCACGAAAACCGTACCCGCAATGTCAGAGGAAAACATATCCCCTCGGGGATTCTAACTTGCGTCGCCCAGTGATGCAATCATAGACATTACCATTGAGGTGTTTAAGGTGGTGACTGACCTCCTCTACGACTGTATTAGACTGGATGCAAACTGAATTCTATCAGTCCAACTTTAGCCTCCAACCATCTAGTGATAACAACAGTTCAAAGTACACCATGATGTCGAGTCATCTATTATGGTGGCGACATTGCAAAACTTGACCGATAGAATTCAGGCCACACCAAACAAAGGACTTGTCATATGAGGCTAGTTACTTACTAGTGCCTATTGTCCAATCAAAGTATCTAATACAATTTTAACAGGAGGTCAATCTCTAGCAAGAATAGCTCAGTGGTAATGTTGTCTCTAACTTCAGCACCAAGAAACACGGGTTCAAATCTCAGAAGAGACATGAGTCATTCTGTCAAGATTGCAGATACGCCTTAATATCAGACAAGTGCCAACGTTCCGGATTCGCTTCTCAGGCGATACACTGCTTCGTATACCTCAACCTGGCCGAATTGTAATAAGTGAGGTAAAGGGGGAAAGAAGGTTGGATGCGAGACTTGCAACTTCACCTCATAAAAAAAGAAACGTCAATTGTTAGTGAAACCTTGAAGCCCTCTGTGCTCCATTGGGAACTCAAAGAGATGTGCAGAAAAAAAGGGCAGGATGAATTTGGTCTTTATTGGATGAGGAAAAATAATAAGATTTACAGCAAATCATGGTAGTAAAAATAATAATACTAGTATTATTATTATAATTTATTATTCGCTTGGGTTCCTAGTGGAACATAGAGCTCCAACAACACATCTTCACTTTGTTCTATTTAGTGCTGTTTTCTTTAAAGGGGGTCCAGGATTGACCATAATCTCTCATCTCCCGTATTACTATTATCATTCATTTTTAGTAAAAAGTAACTTAGCGATACATTCAAAATTACAAATTTAGATAAATAAGTAAGCGGAGAGTATTCAGTTGTACTTTTAAGGTTCAAAGTACCGTTTATTAGAGAAAACCAACAGTAACAACAACAACACCAGATATTACTGTAACACAACCTAGTCGCGAACCCCTCCATCCCCCACTTTAACATACCATTAGAATAGTTATACATAATTAGAAATATATTAAAGTTTACGATCGAGTAGTTTGTTTAATGCACACAAAGGTTGGTAGTCAGTCGGTTGGTGATCACAACACCAAAACACATTTGTGAATAGCAAGCACCAAGTGGTATCCCCCCCCCAAAGTAGAATAAACTTCACACTTGAATCCCTACTAATTTCAACTGGTAGTGACAGCTGGCTGCTAGCCAAATTGGTAGACAGTAAGTAATTTACGTCAATGTTTACGTCCCCAATATTGGCCATGAGAAAAGTAAAAACAAAGACGGATTCAACAACCAATCATAGCAGACTTGCGCAGGCGGATACAGTTAGCATATAGATGATCTGACATTCAAGAAACATCCACAAAGAGATGAAAGACTAACTTTTAGTGAGAAACAAGCACCAATCAGAAGACTGTATTTTTCTGCAGCAAACAATAATCTATAATAATGTACATGAAAATCTATAAATAAGTGTTGATTTCCTTAATAAACGATCTGTTTTGCTGGCCCTTGTCTTCTGTTGTTACACATGTTAATCAAGAATCAACATCAGTAAGGAAGAGATCATTGAAAACCAGTACAGTAAGCACCGGACAGCTATTTCATCCTATTCTCCTGGGACTTTTTAGTAGTGGACACATACACACACACATGATCACACCACGGAGGCATCTATCTAACTCACAACCTTCAGATTACCAGACCAAGCTCATTGACGACCATTTAGAGAATTGGGCCAGATCAATGAATTCTAACTTTTAAAGATTTCATTTGCAGGGGTTCGACCGGTTACAAGTTTGATCATGAGTTGGAAGGCAATGATGAACACAAGGTAACATACACGGGGGTTCAATGTAAACCGAAATTGTGTATAGCGCTTGTGCTTAACAAACTTTATGTAATAAATCTGGGTGTCTTTCATTGCCAAACACATGAATGCAAAAAGCATGTGATTGTAGTGTAATGTTGTGTAATTTGAATTACACTGAGAAGAAGTGAGTCGCATGCATACATACATATAAACACACACACACACACAAATACACTGGAGGAGGTGAGTTATTATTTCATTTTTACTATCAGAATAACTGTGGCGTTCATTATACATATATATACACCTGCTTTCATGTTTCAATATATTTTTTTTCAATATTATTTTTTTCTCATAGAATACTAATAAATATGAGATGACGTTAAACAGTTACAATTTATTCAAATTCAAATATTTCAACTCTTTATTTGACCAGAAAAAAACTCGATAGAATTCTATTTTCGCCAAAGTTATGCTATACTATTACAGTCAGTCAGTCAAAGCCAGTTGTGACCTTGAAGGAACCAATCAAAATTCAGATGGTTAAAAAGAAAACGAGGTGCATATAATCGTTAGAGAAATATGTGTAAGAATACCAATACAAAAAGTGATATATTACGCTGAATAATTATCTATTATGCAGTTGTAGGCATGTCACCAAGGTACTCTCCTACAAAGATAATCCTTTGAACGAATCATACTATGCTGATATAGGATGAGGGTGGAGAACAACTAGTGGTGGTCAAACCAAAACATGGATGCATCAGTCAATGAAATCCACAACAGTTAGTTTAAGCCAGCTAGCCAGCCAGCCAGTCACATAGAAAGGTGTAAACTTCCTGACTGACTGGTTGGGGTGCTCGGGACTGGAAACAACTGGTGATATGGCTCAAAGCGATCGTTCTCAATGGCTGGCCGGCGCAGATGCATCCACTTCTTGTGACTAATGATTTCCAATGAAACTATATTGTTCTTCGTTATTACTATTCCTTTGTCTCACACCTCATTTTCCTGCCTCTATTATACATTTCTTCTACTTTCTTCTGTTGCTTTGTTTCCTTCATACAGGGAGTGTGGCGACTTGAACTGGTGCACATCGGTGCAAAGTTCTATGACGAAAATAGATAGACTATGCCCAATAGATGTATTCATCCAGGTGATTTCACATTATGATGGCCTCCGAAGGAACCTCTCATGCCTGTCAAATCTCCTTACTGCAAGAGAAAGCTGGGTCCAATCAAAGGACAACAGAAGACCCGTTGACGTCGTCTTCATAGACTTCAGCAAAGCCTTTTGATAAAGTACCTCACAAAAAACTAATCATGAAGTTGGAAAGTCTTGGTATCAAAGGCAGATTACTAGACTGGCTCAGGAAATTCCTCATAGATAGGAGGCAGAGGATTAGGATCAATTCGAAACTCTCCTCTTGGACAGCAGAGCGTAGTGGAATGCCACAAGGCACGGTTCTCGGTCTTCTCCTATTTATTCCGTATATCAATGAGTTACCTCTGCTCACCGACCCCCCTATGATCCTATACGCAGATGACTTAAAAATTTGGAGAGAGCTGAAGAACAACAGTAATACGTTCACGTTGCAAGAGGACCTCAACAAACTGTCAGAGTGGTCCATAGAATGGATGCTCCCGATCAATGTGGCAAAATGTGCAACCATGAGCATTGGACAATCAAGCACAAGCCCCTACAAATTAGGGGGAATAACACTTCCATCAGTTCAGACTCATTTGAACTTAGGTGTCATAGTTAACCACGACTTAAAAACTACAGCACACTGTCGCGCGGTGGCTGCACGTAGTTTCAGGTCCTAACGGGCGATTCGCAGAGCCTTTACAAGAATTACCAGAGACATGTTCACCTCCTTATATACATCTCTGGTTAGGTCAAGACTGGAATACTGCATCCAGGCCGCTAGTCCTTGTCTAAAAGGGGATTCACACATTCTAGAAAGTGTTCAAAGGAAGGCAACACGTATGGTTCACGGCATGGCTAACTTATCATACGAGGAAAGACTAGACAGTTTAAATCTCTTCTCACTGTCATACCGTAAGCAGAGAGGAGATTTAATCACAATGTTTAAAATTTTAAATAATGACTACGGACCTGACCTATTTCTCTCTTTTCCTTCCCACCAGGTCGGAACACCTTAGAGGACATAGCAGCAGAGTTCAAAAGCCAAGAAGAAATCATATTGCTGTTGGGTACTGGTTCTCACACAAAGTCATAAACTATTGGGACCAACTTTCAGAAGAAGTGGTGTCTGCAACCTCAACTGATTCGTTCAAGAAGGGTTTGGAAAACCACAGAAATTTACCAGAAAAGGACTAACATAGTCGCCAAGCCTTCTATCCTCAACCAATAAATCTGAAATTTGAAATCTCATGATACTTTCAGATCCATTTATATTCCTACAGGAGATCAATCGCCAACCGGAATAGCTCAGTGGTAACGTCTCTGACTTCAGAATTAGGTGATACAAAGTCAAATCTCAGAAGGGATATACCTTCCTTCACGCTTATGAATACACCTAGGTCAAGTAAAGCTTCCAACCATCTAATAACAACAATTGAAAGTGCACCCTGATGGTGAGCCACCTAGTGGTATGGTGGCCATATTGCCAACTTGACAAACAGAATTCAGTCAGTCTGCACAAAAGAAGGGATTATGACACATTACACTAGTTGCTGAGTAGTGTGACCACCAACCGAAGTAATCCTGACACCCTTCTTTCACCTAAGCAGAACTCTAATGCTACTCTTGACTCTAAAACTCCAAATCCTAACCTTAATCGTAAAATCCTAACACTTACACCTCAACCCTACAAACATTAAGTCTCTACCTGACAGTGTCGATTTGCGGGAAAATAGTACCTAGGCAGGCAGGATTTGATTTGGAATGATCATTCGTAGGCGCTACCTTAATCTGATTGTCTCTTCAAGATCAACTATTTGCAGACCTTGGCTTTAGCTACGACAGTTTAACTTCGCCTTATTTTATCAATTAAGTAGTGAGATTCCATTTCAAAAATCGATTTTGAAAAATAAATTATATCAGATAGTATAATAGTTAAATCGTGTACCGAATTTACATGTATGTACCAAAGTGCATACATTGGAAGAACACAGAGAGAGAGAGAGAGAAAGAAGGGTTATTGTAGGCATTTCTGAACATATACCAAAGAACTTGAAATTAATAAGGCCCATAGCCATTAAAAACAGTGTGACTACGAATAATATCTCTATTGAGCACTAATCATGCTCTGAATAATCTGAAGGTGTTCAAAATAATCAAAGAGGCAAAAGAAACCACCTAGGTTGCTAAATATAACTTGAAGTAACTTGATGTATACCGACTAGCGATGGGATACACATGGTTGTTCCTACTGGAAAATCATAATCATAACTAACGCCGATTGTACCCACATTCATACTAGGAGCCGACAAGTTAACACACAGAGATCGATCATTTCGATTCAGGGAATCAACGGGAAAATCAAAATTGTGTTGAGAAGAAACTAAAAGAGTTGACACTCGTCGAACAAGAGGTGATCGCCTTCATGATCCAAGTGGTTTAGCGGATAACCGCTTTGGCATTTGAAATGAAATGAAGGGTACTAGGTTCGGTTCGAGCCTCAGTGAGAGAGAGAGAGCGCACAATCTCTTACTGGGAAACGCATGCAATGCATCCCACTGACGAGTCCTATAAATAGGGGGGAATTCGTCGTATCCTGAACTCCATTGTTATAGTCATCATACACCTAAGGTTAATTCTCAAATATCTCTGAGGAAATCTGAACTAGAAGCCAACGTGTCAACACACACACACACACACAGAGGCCGAACATTTCGGTCCAATCAATGAAAAGGATAATCAAAACTCACTAAGTTAAAAGCAATTTAATAACTGGTGTCTATTGTGCAAAAGATGTTGCCTCTAGTAGCTCAAGGGGATAACCATAGGTACTAGGTTTGAGCCTCACACAAGGGAACACCCTCAACCCATTACTGACTGAGGAAATCAGGCATATCCAGATAATGAGATCCACCCAAACAGGAGGGAGAATGCATCCTGAATACCACCGTCATTGTATTCCAATTGTAAAGAACGGAGTGAACTTAATTGAATTTGAGATTTCCCCGTCGATTGATTGGACCAAAAGGCTCAGTTTCAGGTCGACATATCGGCTTCTTGTGCAGATTCTTCGACGATGTCTGGGCATTTAATTAGAATTTAATTTGTAGATGATGACTAGCAGTGGAATCCAGGATGAGCGTTTCGTCCTATTTTGGACCCGTCAGCTAGTCACCATCCAACAATTAACTTCTAAATACATCCCCAGACATCGTCAAAGCATCTGCACAAGAAGCTGACATAACAACCTGAGACCGAGGAGCACTTCGGTACAATCAGTCGACAGGAAAATCTCAAATTCAATTAAATTAATATGACCCGTTGCACAAGAGGTGGTTCTCGTGGCCCAAGGGGTCTAGTGGATAACGCTTTGGCGTTTGAAATTATGGATACTGGGTTCGAGCCTCGGTGGGAACATCATCACTCATTGGGAAATCCAGGTACATCCAGATGGCGAACGAGTCCCAAATAGGAGGAAATGTGCGTTATCCTGGATTCCACTGCTAGTCACCACAAATGAACTGCTGATCGATATCCAGATAGTGCTATGCAACGGGTGAAGTAAGAAGGCTGTAAGCGCGAGTCTGGGTGTGTGTGTAGCCTAATGTAGGTTAACTCTCGAAAATAAAATCATAAAGTTATTCACTTATGACTGCATAACTAATAGAAATCAGTAGTATGAAGAAAGGAGAGGGCTAAACATAGGCTTAAAGTTATACACACCACTAATAAGATTATGTATACTATTTAAAAAGTATTAGTAGTATTACTATTTCGTCAAGAAGTTTGTATTTCAAGAAATGAATAAACAAGCACTAACAAACATACACGCACGCAGGCATGCACACATACATGCATACATAAACAACATGAAATAAAGATCACTACTCATTAACACATAAATGTTGTTATTTAACTGTGTAAATGGGTCATAGTTGACAGGTAGGTTAATTACTATACAATGACTGTTATATTTAATATATGTATAATGAATGCCATTCATTTAGAAACGTTGAACGAAAAATACCATAATACATAAATGTATATGTAAGTAAGTATATGAAGAATAAATATCATCTTTTATTTTTGCGATTTTCATTTAATCCCTTTTACGTTCCGAGTGAAACATTGGGTAGCTTCAAACTAACGCTAAAGGAGGTTGTTTTCCTCATTTTCACGAGGTGAGGGTTACTAGCTGCCTCACACACATGCCTAACCTTTCGCGTCTTTACTGGTCTCTTATTACCGATATAGAGAAGTTTAGGAGGGCACCGATCGGGGATCGAACTGCTGACCATTATGTGAGACATGGTTGGCCAGCAGTTTACCACTGAACCACCCATCACTAATGCAGTAGTAGTATCAAGGGTAGGAGTGTGTTACATACCAATGATGATGTTGTTGTGATGATCTGGATCATGCGGCACACTGGGCGTGAGGAGACAGAAGGCGGGAATACATTGGACCGATAGGAAGATACTAAAAGACCGGGATTTCGCGGATGATACAGGCGAAAGCCTTCAAGTCATCAAAAGAGGCTGGCAAAGGACACAAGACTCTAAATGACCACCAGCATGAGTCAATACCGATGGAAGAAATTCGAATGAGATCCCTACCCTGACTTAAATAGGTGGCAACTACAAGCGACAGTATGAATTAGGCAGGATTCGAAAGGCAAGTTAGACTTCCATCACTTTGAAATTAATTTGAAAATATGCGTTGCACTCAGTGTGAACAACAAAATACGTTTGGATTTTCAACACCAATGGTAAAGTCACTTATTCTTTATAGGTTAAAGACTTGATGAGCGCAGCAGCCAACTGCAGACTTTTATCAACAGGTTTTCCCAGCTTCGCTGACTTCATAATGCAGTTCAGATGGCCTGTCAAAAGAATTAGAACCAGAACCAATCAAGAATCTACAAATCAACAGATATATTCTGAAGAATATGGAGATGGATAAAACACCCACTGAGGAAACTGTCAAATGACATCGGGCATTACAAAAACCTCTCGATTAAAACAAAATTTAAAACAACCAGTTGAGTGTGGGACATCCAAAGGTGACATGAAGAAGAGCATGTGGGAAGATAACTGAGACTATGCGCAATCGTGGGGCCATTACTATTACTGTAACAACAGAAGACAAGACACAGAAGCCAAGGTATATTCTTCATTAATCAAACCGCTGTTTATATATACATATCTACAGTTGATATTCGTTAACCAATCACTGGGTGTGAGTGATTTCGGTTTTTAAAAATCAAACGACAAGAAATAGAAGGTTCAAATATACACATAATATTCTTTTGTTAATGCCAAAATTAAACTGTGGTAACATGTGACAGAAACACTCCGTTGGCACACATTGTCTGTATCACGCCAGCATACTACTACTGATGCTAATACTACTTCTGTGTCTTTCCCATTTCACAATATCTTTTATGAGTTGATCACGGATTGATATCAGTTAGAGAACCATTGAAAACCACAACTGGATTACTGGATAGTTGTTTCATCCTAGTTTGCGAATCATCGGTAGTACTCACCCTTACAAACCAAACTATACAAAATTATTCTAATGCTCACTAATGACTGATCTGCTACAGGATAGAGTTTCCTGAAGTGAGTTCTAGTGATAAGTCGTGAGGTCCATCCAAACGTCACGTGTGAGGATGGATGTCCCATCTACGACAATGGTTGAAGTCATGCTAAATTATGAATTGGTAGAAGTTAGAATTCATGAGCCTTGTAACAAAAAAGAGGAAGGATGAGGAGGAGGAGGAGGAGGCAAAGTTAAACTTTAGACACCACTAACAACCAATCAGCAAACGACATTAAACGGACCAATCACATTAAAGAGGCATATATGATGAATGGAAATGTATATTTGTAGAAAAAAGCATAAAATAGAGAATAAAAAAGTTACATGGGATATCTTTCTCGAACATGTGAGAGAAACATCTCCCAGTTTAGCATGGGACTGCCAATGGAGAAGTTACACCATATCCTGTACATATATTCATCCAAATGACCATAAATGAGATCCATTTATATCCCTTATTCTATTTTTCAACCTGCCCCAAAATCCTTCAATAGAATTTGTATGTGTCCTCGTAACGGGATCCACAAAATCACTTGAATGGTTGACTCTATGCTGAATGTATCCCAGAGATGACAGTGAATTGTAGCCTTTCCACTCGTCGGTGTGTATAATTGACCCCCGCTTAACAAGTCTGGTAATAATAGGTATAAGAGTAGTTGCTTTTCTATCTGCTATCCTTAGGGAGAGAAGCGACCTAGCGAAAAAAGTTCCTACGAAATATTAAAATTATCAGCTTACTCTCTCTAGCGTTAGTAGGCTTCAAACATATAGCACAACGATGAACAAACCCATCAGTTGATTTGGTATAGCTTTTTAAAGTCGTGATACCACCACACAAACAAATTCGCTATTTCCGGCGCAACTCAAATCCAGGAAATACTGGAAAACGCTAACCTCCTCGAATTGCAACAATAGCTTTGTAAGGTCACGCATTAGAAATGAATCAAGCGCTATAAAACATTGAACTGCGTTCGTGAACCTCATTGGATAATTCGATATCGTTCGTGAATCTCATTGGATAATTCGCTGATTGGTAGTTAGTGGTGTCGAAAGTTTAACTTCGCCGAGGAGGAGGAGGAGGACGACGGGGAGGTGTGCTTAGACCACGACAATTGTGTGTGTACAGAAGACACAATTTGTTAACGTGATTTAGAGGTAATCGTTGAAACAAAAAAAACTAAGACCCGAAAAACTACACTCATCTCTGAATAATTCTGTCCAACTAACACTACTTATTCAAGTATTGGTTTGTAGGGATTTCGTAGATTGGTTACAGGATTTCATCATGAGCTGACATTGGTTAGAGAACTATTGAAAAACCTGGGCCATTGGTTCAGATCCCAGTGGCTTAATGGTCTACGAACTCGCTAGCCTTGAAACTGAAAGGTCCTGGGTTCGAACTACAGTGTGGTGGGTGCGTACTGATGAAGAGTTCCAAACTAGGGTGACGAAACGGCTGTCCAGTACTCCCTGCAGGTTTTCCAATGGTTCTCTAACACCAATATCAGCTCATGATGAAATCCTATCACTACTTATATTAGTAATTATAGCAGTATTAGTACAACTACTAATTGGATAGTCACTTTCATCAATATTCATCGTTACTTTCTATAGGTAGTTTGTAAGGATTAGTTTTGTTTTGACGAGTTTGACCACAGATTGATATGACAGTTAGAGAAGCATTAAAAACTAGCACTGAAGTACTACTGGAGAGCTGTTTTCTCCGTCCTACTTTTGCGAATCATCGGCAGTACGCATCCAGTACACTAGGGTTCAAACCCAGGACCTTCGGGTTACAAGGCAAGCTCGTATACCCGATTCACTAGCTATCCTATGAATTTTAACTTCTACCAATTCATGATGCATTTATCACGACTGGCACCAAACAATGTCATCGATGGGAACTGTATCCTCACTCCCGACTGGATGAACCTCATTGGACCTCAGAAACTTCTCACTAGAATTCCAAGAAACTCTCCCCTATAGCAAGTCAGTCAATATAGTTGATTCGTTTGTAAGGAGTTAGTTTTGTTAATAATTTATTTAATAACAAACAAGTCTATGAATTCCATCCTATTGACAATTGAATAATGATGTTTAAAATGAATAAAACATACATTCACACACACACACACACTACTGTTAGTTTGATAAAAAGTTATTTCAATTCAAAATTATGCATATAATGATGGTGATGATGATGATGATAATGATGAATGTAAGTATGATTTGCGCTGTTGTGCTTGTGTACGTAGGGTAGATAGGTAGGTAGGTGGGTAGGTAAGTGGGTAGGTGTTGTATATGCGTGTTGCTTTTATATCGCGTTTATGCTGCGGTACACAACCCCAAAGATATTAGTTATCTTATCTTATAGATGTATTTAGAAAAAAAACAGTTACCTTTCATCACAGTAGTAGTCGTAATCAGTATATTGACATAATAGTATGAATGATAATAATAATAATAGTTTCATTGATGACGGCAAATATTTAACTCATTCATTGATCATAACTAAACACCGATCTGATGAAAGTACTTTAACATTCCCAATACAGAAAAACACAGGCAGATACATGGTTTAGTAATGACAATAATGATCAGAGAAATAGTGTATACTTAAATATTTGGTTATACAAAATACACATGTCAAGAAGCTGAGATTTTTAAACACATACGAACACATAAACACAAGCACAAAGACAAAAGCTTCATAAATGATATTTCTCTTGCTCTTAAAAAGCAATTATCAATTGTGTGTAGAGGCAACTGCTTTGCTACTATGCTATGGGGTGCCGCCAACAACTATACACCTCATCCAACAACAGTTGACCGATAATGCTGTATGTCGAGTAATCTACAAAAAAGATGAAACTCCTGGAATGCTTCGAAATGAAGGCTGGAGTAAGACAAGGCGGAATGGCTGGCTGCCTGCCTCGCTGTCTACTATCTCCAATGATTTTACTGATTGCGGTAGATTGGATAATGTGACAGAAAGTGGGCCGAGCAACAAGGAGACTGTTATAAAATGGGCTCACACAAAAAATACCTTCCTTCTTCAAGGATTGGTGTAAATTTTGACAATTCACTGGAATACCAGGTAGCCTTCTAAAAAAAATTCCCTGCCATTCCTGTTGTTGTTCCCTCTATGTAATCTTTGAACGTTGTCTCAATCGAACTAATGTCCATAGTTGTCTGTATGCAATGCGAGATGAGGGTGAGGGAGTAGATTTGTTATGTCATTTGACGGCTAGTTTTTTGATCATGGATGTAAAGACGAAGACAATGTCCACTTTGCAATTGATTTCGTAGATGATATTGGTTTCATCTACTTCCACTGTTGAGTTTTCTTTTGGCTGACACAATGCTTAATTTTTTTTATTTATTCCTGCACGTTCCCAGTGGAACATAGGGCGGCTTCAAGCTACATGATTGAAGTTTCTATAGCAGTGGTGTTTATTTTTACAGGATGAAGTTGCTAGCCAGCTTCATGCCCAACCTTTCCTCCTTATCAGTTTGTATTTACTGGTTTAGTGAGGTAAAGGACGAGTGCATCGGTGCGTGGGGGATCGAACCCCACACCATGTGCATGGTTGACGACCGTCCTAACTGCTGTGCCACCACCGACGCACACAATGCTTAGTGAAGTGATTTTATTGATTTGCCTGTAACATCATCAATCAATCAATCAATCAATGGATCGATCAGAGAGCACAACTACATCAGAATCATCCACCTGAGCTACAAGTCTAAAATAGTGATACACCCATTTAGTATTTATTATACTACTATTAATGTGAACTGGTTAATTCAATAGTAAATAGGATAGAGTGGAATAACCAGACCGGTAATTAGAACAAACACCCTACCCACCCTATCGTGTTTTTGTAAGGAAAAAAAGATTTAAAACCGTGATAATACTCATATAATAACGATAAACACAATAATAATAATAATAATGTGTGAATAATAATGATTATAATGTTCTGAAGGCATCATTAAATTTCATCATATATATATATGAGATGAGCTATTTAGTGGAATCTAGTTTTCAGATCATTTGAATTTCCCATACATCCGTGGCATGGCGTGAGGTGGGGTGTTGTGGGAGTATACAGCACAGATATACATAAAATGCACACAGGAATGTAGATATACACAGAAATACCGTCCGCACCCCGCCTTTATGCCTATAAAGCAATGACCTGCATCTCTCTATCTGTCTGTAAATGAATCTATGTAGCACACACGCACACACCCACAGAGAGAGAGCGTGTGAAATTACCGTTGAAATATGAAGAAAACAATGGCCTCTTCAGCTCGCTCTCTCTCTCATTTACACACACACACACACACATATATAGACACTCCCTCTCATAAGTAGGTATTAGTAGTGGTAGTAGTAGTAGTCGCAGATTATTAGATACTTCAGTAAACACATTTACAAAATAAAACAGGAAAAAAGGGAGAGAGAGAGAAGTAATCAATCAGATGATAATGATAATAATAATAATAATAAAAAGTATTATACCTCTTTTATCTCATATGATGTAACAAATCACGAAGTACACATGTGATGATGATGATGAATGGATCAATGGAGATAGATGCAAAGAGACAGGTAGATAGATAGATAGATGGATAGATAGATAGAGAGATAGGTGGATAGTTACAGATAGATGAATAGATGACACGGTTTCACGTGAGAGAGACAGAAAGGGAGAGAAAAAAAGGAGGGATCCAAATGATTGACACTTCATTTCTTCTTCTTCATTATTATTATTATTATTTCTACAATTACAGCAAAATAGATACAATATGGTAGAGAAGGGTGGAATACAAAAAAGACAAAAACAGAAAAGGATTGACTTATTTCTAGTTTATCCTTATACCTTTCTCTCTCTCTCTCAAGTTTATATATTTATGGAATTGTTTAAGAGTTTGTTTCATTGATACTTGTGATTTCGCGCCCTGGGACTCTTCAATGGTACGCACCCATTGCCAGACGGGGGAGGGGTTGAATCCAGGAAGACCGTCCAGGTTATATAAGGCAAGCTCGTCAACTATTTAGCCAATAGGACCTAATTCAATGTGGCTAGTCTATGAATTCCAGCTTCTACAAATCTATGATTTTAGCGCAACCACCTGTAGGTTCATACTTGCCGAAGAGTTGTAATAACTACGACAGTACAGCAATTTACTACTACACTCTTTGATGCTTCTCTACGTGTCATAATCAATCCGTTGGAAAAACTAAGTGGTGAAAATTTTGTATTTTAATACATAGAAATAACAAGTGCATCTTTTCAGGTAGGGTTTAGTTTTGTAGGGATTTTGTTTGATTGTATGGAGGAATTCATCATGAGTTGACATCAGTTAGAAACCATTGGAAAACCTGCACTGAAGTAACGGATAGCTGTTTCGTCCTGATTTGGATATCTTCAGCAATATACACCTACGGATGTTCGAACCCAGGACCTTCTGGTTACAAAGCGGGCGAGATCGTAGAACATTGGGTGCGTACTGTGAAGAGTCCGAAACCAGGACGAAACAGCTGTCCAGTACTCTCAGTTGGTTATCCAGTAGTTCTCTAACTGGTGTCAGCTCATGATGAAATCCTACATACAATCAAACAAGTATTTCTGATGAGAGAATGCCACACTAAATAATCAAAAATCTTAAGTAGGTTTATAAGCTAACTGTCAATTTTGTTTTTAACCATCTACTAAGGCCGGTATGCTAGTGTACTGAGGATTCCATGATAGAATTTGCTCGTTTGCCAGCCATTTATCACACATTCCAGAGTGACATGCTGCTCGGCGCATCTAGTTTATGAGGTGATAGTAAGCTCAGTAAAGGGGGAAGGAGGTTGGGTGTCACGCTAGTCATTCTTTTCATTTAGATGTAAAATGGGAACAGCTTAAGGCACTGTAGTACACACGTATTATTCTCAAAGTAAATATTTAAGATAAGAAGTGAAGAACCTAGAAGACCTGGATTTCGCGCACCGATGATTTATGTTTGATGTCACACAAAATCGAAGACTTACAAGCGAAAACCGACCGGCAAACTGGTCGAAGAAGTAGCCGGCGACGACAGGACTCCAGGTGAACATAAACAAGATGGAGGTTATGAAAATAACCAACCAATAACAACAGAAACATCCAGCGCCAACCACCATCAACGGGACGGATTTGAAAGAGGTTACTTCATTCACTTCACTTATCTAGGGAGCATTATCTCAACTATTGGAGGAATGGACGAGGATGTCAAATCGAGCGAGAATCGGGAAGGCGAGCGAGAAACACATTCATCAACCAGAAACCAACAATCTGGAAATCTTCGTCACTCAGCCAGCATCAACAACAAAATTCGGTCGGATTTTCAATACAAACAACGTCAGGTCAGTCAGCTTTTCTATACGGATCGGAAACTTGGCGGCCTGTTGCAGACGTTACCTTTATCAACAACTGTCTTCGCTGGATCTATACTGAAGATCAGATGGACGGGCCGGAAAGAATCCCCAACAAGAAACTATGGCTGGGAACAAACAAAACAAGAACAAACCAATCACCAACCAACAAATATACAGGAGATGGAGTAGAGATGGATTAAACACTCGCTGAGGAGGAAGCCGCCACTGGGTGACATCGCTGGCGCGCCAGGCCATTGCTCGAGTGGAACCAGGTCGAAAGGGAAGCACGCGGCGAGTGGAACGTCAGTATAAGGGTGACATGGAGGAGATCGTGTGAAGAGGTGAATTGGAACAGTATGGACTAACATGGATGGATGCAGGTGAAAAGTACAGTAGAAGAAGACAGAAGCAAGTGGAAACGTGCAGTTGAAGCCCTATGTTCTACTAGGAACCCAAGGGCACAATAATAATAATGTAAATATTTAAGAAAAGAGATGAACAGCTTTAATCCCACCTCCGACACATGCTTTGTGCGTCGGTGGCACAGTGGTTAGGACTTTCGCCGACCATGTTGATGGTCCGAGGTTCGATTCTCTGCCGACGCACACCTGATATCTATGGTCGGCCAGCGAAATTTGGGCTACCGATATCCATGCTGAAAATTCTATACTTGTACTAAAAATACAGTATGGAATCAAGCTGTAATCAAAAATAAAATAAAATAAGAAATCTAGTGGAGTAGAATGAAAGCTAATTATGAATTATTATTATTATTATTACTATCCCCTTGGATTCCAAGTGAAGCATAGGGCGACAATACCACATCTCCACTTTGCCCTATTCACTGCACGCCTCTTTAGCCAGTTACCTCCACAATTCCCAAATAAGCTCGCATTTCCTCCTCACACGATCTCATCCATGTTACCCTCGGATGTCTCACGTTCAACTCATTGTTTTCCTTTAGGGATCCAGGCGAACTATCGCCTGGTGCTCGATGTCACGCAACGGCCTCCCTAGATTGTGTTTAATCCATCTCCATGAAATTCGGAATATTTGTTCAGTGGTAAGGTTCTCGACCAGTTACTTTCCTAGAGTATCTCGTTTGTGATTTTCAGTATGGAGTCAGCAAAGGGGGGGGAGATGTTGATAAAAGTCTGTAGGTAGGTGGCTTCTGTTGGAAATGTGTGTGATGTGAGTGCCAAGTTCCTGGAATATATATATATATAGAGAAGATTAGACTGACTTAAAACTGGTGTCGAAAATCCCGACGAATTTTGTTGTTTATGCTGTAGAGTGAAGAAAAGATTTCCAAACTAATTTCAGAATAATATTGATCTGACTTGCCTTTCCTCGTCTAGTTCACTGGTTCACTAGTTTTCTAGCCAATCAAACCACAACAACAGAATTAGGTAGGTGAGATGACGCCGGTTGATGAAACCCTTCTAGAAAGCATCCAGCTAGTCAGCCAATGTGTCTCCTTTCAATGAAAGTAAAAAATTAAAATGGGGGATATGGAATATGCGTACACAATGTACGACGTTGGGAAGGCTGGTCAAGTAATCAAAAAAACTGAAAAGATGTATCAATGGAAGTGCTAGGAATCTGTGAGATCAGGTAGAATAAATGTCAACTCATGGATAGGATAGAGATAGATATAAATGTGAATAGCCTTCACATGACACGAATAATAAAGAAATTCAATTAACTTATATCAGTCAACTGTGCGTCAATGGCACAGTGAGAGAACGCTCGCTCACTCTCCTTTACTTCGCTAAGCCAGTAATAGGACTGGTAAAGAGAGAAGGTTGGGCATGATACTGGCTAGCAACCTCATTCCGTAAAAATAAATAAACACCATTGCTACAGAAACTTGAAGCCTGTATAGTCTGAAGCCGCCCATCTATGCTCCACTGAGAACGTGAAGGAACTTTTTGTAAAAAAAATCAATCTATCAACTAACTAACTATAAATGACATTTCTGTATCACCTCTCTTTCTCCTGACATCCACACTACTGCATTCAGATAAGACTTCAAAACTGGGAAAAACTTCGTTGATTCACTGATAACTAAAAGAGGATAATCCTTCGCTTTCTCTTCGCTTCACTTATATATATTGGACAATAAGACAATCATGGATTTACGCTACTCAAGACTGTAATCCGTACTTTAATTACTTTGTCATTCTTTCTTTTGATCGATACTGTTTTGTTTTTCCCTGGTTTGCTCGAGAAGAAATAAAATTCACAGAATGTCCGCGATAACAGATAAAAATACAGAGGAAGAGAAAGACACAGTTACAGACCGAAAGATGCAAAGATAGATAGAGAAGACAGACGACAAATTTGAAACTTCCACATATATAAATTTTCAGGAGAAGAGAAGAAGAGGGAAAGAGATAAACAACAAGAAAAGGGGATGAAACTATGGCAGCTATTTTATTTTGTTGTTGTTGTTGTTGAAACAAGCACTTCCAGCCACTGAGTCATGCACGGCTACAAAAGGTCACTCTACCTATCCAGGTTTCGGCAGACACGTGTTGGCGTATTAAAAAACAACCCTCACAAAATAAGATATCTATGTGTGGTGTGTGTCCACGGTCTTCTACCAGAATATCGGACAGCCGAGTGGTGAATTAAATGGTGAAGAGGTGAAGTGAAAGATCCTCGTGAAACAATACATATATACACGCAAAGCATGAAAGAACAAAGAACATGGAGATTTTCAGTGATGAGTTTATGCATCCTGTCATATCTTTCCATCACTTAGACTTGTATTCTATCGCTACAGAGAGTAATTAGTTCATTGTTAGTCTCATGGAAATGCTAATTTGTGGTTTGAGTGGCGTTATGCGTCTCTCTTTTTTTGTGTGGCAAAATTCAGGTTCGCTGAAGGGAATTTGGAACAGCTTCAAATAGGACTGAGTCATGAATCGACATCAAGAAGGATTGGACACTTGTTTCTCCTCATTTTAGAATCTTTCAGTAAGACAGACGAACGACCTTATCAGGGGCCATACCTACAGCTTTTAGGTTACGAAGCGAGTTCGTCGATTATTTAGTCAACGTGGATTTTGACATCTTCATCCGTTCCACCTGTAGTTAAAACAATGCTTCTTAAACAAGTGCAGCAATCAACCTCTGATATAAATCTCTCCCGTTTATGGTGACTGGTGCTGGTTGTTGTTGTTGCTCTTGCTGTTCGTTAGTTACCTTCGTCACTTCCGTCATCTTCATGTTCACTTGAAGTCCTGTCTTCGCTGCAAACCAGCTTCTTCAGCCTGCCTCTAAGTCTTCGAGTTTGTGTGCCATTAAACATATATCATCCGCGAAATCCATATCTCCTAAAAGTCCTATAATTATTCCATAGCTAGAAAAAGACCTCAAACAATTGTCCTCAAAAACTCTGAAGTGAGGTTTTATGTACCCCAAGGACAAAAAATAAAACCAACTTCAAGAGGAATGTGACAGGCCGGGAGTAACAATCGTTCGCAGAAACGTTTTCCTCCTCCACCAACCGAATTAAACCATCAGCCCCACCCTTTTCTTTCCTTCACGTTTCCAGTGGAATATAGGGCGGCTTCAAGCTACATGCTTGAAGTTTCTATAGTAGTGCTGTTTATTTTTACAGGATGGGGTTGCTATCCAGCCTCATGGCCAACCTTCCCTCTTTACCAGCATTATTTCTGGCTTAGCAAGGTAAATGACGAGTGCGTCGGTGGCCGGGGATCGAACCCTGGACCATGTGCAAGGTTGGCGAGCGTCCTAACTGCTGTACCACCGACGCACAACACACAAACAAACAAACAAACGGGCACACTAGGAAAAGTTAGTGATTGATTGAGTGAGTGAGGGAGTGAGTGGGTGGGTGAGAAAAGAAGCTAGCAACAAAAAATCAATAAAAAAGGGAGAAAAAAATGGATATCAAAACACCACAACCATCCATTTATCCTTAGATGCATGTATGCATAACACACACACACACACGCACATTTTTTCACAATATCACAATACAATCTGTATGATTATTGTTATTATTGTAGTAGCCACAAGGCAAATACAACAATAACAACAACAATGAGGTTAGATTTTATATAGCTGGTATATATGATGCCTTGAAGCATTCCACAATGAAAAGAAATGCTTGTTAGCTTGCTTGCCGACTGCTAACTGACTACCTGATGGTTAACCGCCTAGCTGATAGTAATATATACATATATTGTGTAACTTTTGCATTAAAACATCGTTTCTTTTCACTCACACACACACACGCACACACATACATGAGGTGTGTGTAGACAGAAGATGGGAGAAAGTAAACACGCGAATGAGTGAGAGAGAGAGAGAGGGAAAAGAGTTGACGGTTACATAGGTGGTGGATGGAAAAAACCCACACAAAAAAACAAAAACATTATGAACGATACAAGAGGAAGCGAGAAAAATAGAAAAAAGGAATCTCTTACAAAGAAAATAAATTACTGTGTACGTAATAGGTGCATAAGTCCATATAAGTGATTCAGTTCATGATGACATATAAGCTAGATAGATATATATCCTTACTTCTATCATAGAGAAAGAAAACAAGAATTCGAAGAATTCGGGGTAATGACACTTTTTGTCAGCAAAAAAAAATAAATAAATAAACAAGCAAAGAATCAATCTAAATATGAATTTGTGAACGATAATTTGGTGGATGGTGCGATTAGTAGTGGAATTCCCTAAGATGTATATTTCGTCTTACTTGGGATGCATCAACCGGATATATGCTTGCATTCCCCGGTGAGTGAGACTTGAATCCAGTAGGCATCGTTCCACTAGATCACTTCAGTGTCAAGAGCCACTACCTCTTCTTACGTAAGTGAGTACAGCAGATCGGGTGTGAGAACAACTACTCAACAGCGATGGGATTGGCTATTGCCGACACGTGTCATATCGTGAATTGGTGAAAGTTAGAATTCATGGGCTGGTCATTAAATCGAGTCCCAGTGGCTGAATCGTCTACTAGATAGCTTGCTTTGTAACCGGAAGGTTCTGGGTGTAAACACCTTCTGTGGTGGGTGCATACCGTCCAACACACCCACCCCGTGCTTGTTTTCCAATCGGTCCTCTAACCGATGTCAGTTGATGATGAAATCCTGGAATCAGTTATTATTTGTCTTTCGTGTTAACTCTAAGTTCGACGTCTTTACTAGGAGGTGGCCGCAGGGGTGAAAATTTTGGCATAATTAATCAAAGGGGTAAATGAAAACTGAAGTGAAAACAAATTATCAAAACATCATCATCAAACTTTTGAGTTTTTACAGGGGATTTAAATAATTCCAGTGTGAATTTCATCATCGATGTACACCTCTACATCGATATGTCATTTCAGTTAGAGAATCATTGAAAGCGCCAAAGAACACCTATATAATGACCTCATCAGCAAAGCTGTGCTCTCTAAGCAAGATAGATAGTTTAATTGTGGAGGTTTCATTATCTTCCAAGACACTATATCTTCAGTGGACAAACTTCAATTAAAAAAGTGAACTTATCGAATGCCTACAAAGACTATGAAGACTTGACAATTAAAAACAACCCATCCAGCTCTGAGAAAATAAAACAAAAATGTAGTACTAGGTGGAACGGAAACACTGTATGGAAGATCTCTCCTCCCAAACGATCGTGTACATCATTCTTCTGATATTTGTGATAGATCATATGTTGACTTAATCCTTCTTAGTGTTTGTCTTCAACCCTGTTCAATGACCAATTTTAATGCTTGTGTCTTTGTCTTACGCGATGTGATTTTGTTTGAGTGAACCAAGGTCATTCTGACCTTGAACTGTCTGCGAGAGTTGTTAGTGTGTGAATCTTGTATGCAGAGTTGAGAAATGATTTACCTACGTACAGACTTGAGTAACACTAAAAGTTCATATTATCAACAAGCACCGAGGATATCGACCAACAGGAAATCCAAAAAAACAAATTTACTGATACCTATTTCACAAGAGGTGAGACTATCGATACTCTAATGAACAGCCCCTAGTGAATAATACTTTGTCGCTTGAAACGGTGACTGGTTGGAGGATTTAATCATCAGCTGACATCGGTTAAAGAACCACTAGAAAACCTGCACTTAAGCACCGGATACCTATTTCGTCCGCCTAGTTTTGGACTCTTCAGTAGTACGCACACATCACAAGAGCTTCGAACTCAGGACCTTCTGCTTACAAGGCTAGCGAGCTTGTAGACCGTGGCCACTGGGACCCACCTATCTAATAGCCAGCCCATGAATTAGCGCGGCTAATATTTGAAACGATGGCTGTTGGAATACTAGTATCCATCGGTATTTTCTATAGTTTGGTTTGTAAGGGTTAGTTATGTTACCTTTACGAGTTGATCACGGATTGATATCAGTTAGAGAATCATTGGAAACCAGCACTGGAGTCTTGGGCAGCTGCTGTTTCATCCTGATTTGGGAATCATCGGTAGTACGCACCCACCCCACAGGGGTGTTCTAACCCAGGACCTTCCGGTTACGAAGCAAGCTCGTATAGCATTTCAGCCACAGAGATCCGATCCAATGGCCAGTCCATGAATTCTAACTTCTACTAATTCGTAATATAGCGCAACCCCAACCAATATCATTAGTAGGACATCCATCTTCACACGTGACATCTGGATGGACATCACTGAACCTCACGAGTTCTCACTAGAACTCACTCCAGGAAACTCCATCCTGTAGGAAGTCAGTCACTAGCAAGCATCAGATTAATTTTCTATAGTTTGGTTTGTAAGGGTTTGGATCGCGCTAAATAACGAATTGGTAGAAGTTAGAATTCATGAATTGGCCATTGAATCAGGTCCCAGTGAGTGGCTGAATGGTATACGAGATAGTCTTGTAACTCGAAGGGGTCCTGGGTTCGATCCCAAACTAGGACAGAGGAAACAGCTGTCCAGTACTCCAGTGCTGGTTTTCAATGATTCTCTAACTGATATCAATCCGTGATCAACTCTTAAAAATCAATAAGTATATTAACATTCATCTGATGAGTTCTACCAGAGGGAGAAAAACACACACACCTACTACTGAATTCTCCAACCAATTACCCCCATCCACCATATATATATATATATGCATTGGACACGCAAATTAGCATGAATGATTAAACAGTGTATCACGACGAGTAACCCTAAAAAATCAGTTCTCTCGCAACAACAAGACGAAGAAAAAGAAGACAAAAACAAAAAGATGAAGGTGAAAGTTAACCTCAAAAATAAATTTTTTTTAAAAACTGACAAAACACGCAAAACGAATTGAACAAGAATAAGGACAGAAGAAAAGGAGGATGAAAGAAAAAAAGGGCAGAAACACATTCACATTCACATATACACCGATGTGAAATGTTGGGAATAAAGTGAAAGTTGATGTATTTGACACACAGACACACACACACACCCACACGCTCACACACACACAACTACATACACACATAACAGTAATAATTCATTCCTTGTCTGGTCACAGGGTGATAAAAAAGGGCGGCAAAGATTTATTCTGAAAATATAATGTTTGACAGGAATATGTTATAAGACTTTTTTCTACTTGTTGTTGTCGGTGTTGTTATGGTTGTCGTTGATAATGCCAATATATGAGGAGAACGTAGTGGTGGAGGGGGAGCAGGATTCACACATATGCAAAGTAACAACAACATTATAGCAATGATCCATTATCATTATTATTATTATTACTACTACTACTACTAAGTGACGAAAATGTATGTTTGTATGTGGAAAAATGGCCTTTAACTTTAAAAAGTTTTAAAAAACAAAAACTAATTTAACTCTCTTCGCAAAGATTTGAACTCTTTAAGTACAACATTTTTTGTTTTTGCAATAATCTTAGGGAGTAGCATTCATTCGATTGCTTATTCTCCCTTTAAATGTGTGTGTCTGTGTGTATGTGTGCATGTGTGTGTGAAATATCCCCATATGATGGATGAATTAAAAAGTTACAGTGTGTGGATGAAGAATAATTCTTTTCATATATTGTTTTTGTAGGAATTTTGTCGGAAGCCGTGATCGGTAGGGTATAGCAGGTTGAAGATGACAGCAGTAACTCACTCAACGAAGAAGACAGTGCGAAATGGTCTCGCTATGTCATGCGTGAATTGGCAGAAGTTAGAATTCATGAGCTGGCCATTGAATCAGGTCCCAGTGGCTCAATGGTCTACGAGCTAGCTAGCTTGCTCGCCTTGTAACCAGAAGGTCCTTGGTTCAAATCCCGGTGGGTGCGTACTGACGAAGAGTCCCAAACTAGGGGGACGAAACAGCTATCCAGTACTCCCAGGTTTTCCAATGGTTCTGTAACTAATGTTAGCTCATGATGAAATCCTCTTCTTCATGAATTAATCATTTCAACTGTTCCTCTGGTTCAGGTTATTATGCAGGGTTTAGGATTAGAAAATTTCGTCAAAGGGTTCGAGAACATGATTTTTACCAGCTTGGTTCAAGTAAGGGAGAGAAATTAAATGAATAAAAAGTTCGATTCTGTTGCAATTGGTCGATACTGAACACACACACACACACACACAGTATCGACGCCAACATAACCAACTTCAGGGTGCAGTAACAAATTCTCAAGTCGTTATCACGAATAATTCGTTTACGTCACCCACATATAACCGAGGTTGTTGTAATGAGATCGACTAAACTGGAACTACAATTGGTTCAGCCTACTCTTGAATCAAATAATTATCTCAAAGGCGTTATAAAAAAAGGATATTTTAAATGTGAAGATAAGGATGAATCGAAATCTTTTGCTAAGATTCTTGGGTTAGTTCAGTGGTGATTCCTCATGCGCAAAGAAATATCGGATGAGATAAAGCGAATCCTTAACGGTCATGACATACGAGTGTATTTTCGTTCACTGTTGAAGGTTAAGGACTTTCGACGACCATGCACATGGTCCGGGGTTCGAGCCCACGCCGGCGCACACCTGATATCTATGGTCGGCCTGCAAAATTTGGGCTACCGACATCCATGCTGAAAATTCCATACTTGTATCAAAAATACAGTGTAGAATCAAGCTGTAAATCAAAAAAAAAAAATAGAACAGGACAACCAACAGAATTGTGTATATCAGAACAAATATGTGGTGATTGTAATGCCGTATACATAGAAGAAACTTCCAGGCAGGTAATTTTAGGAGTGAAGGAGCATAAACAATGTCTAAAGGTGGTTCCAAAGACTGCTGCAGACTTAAAGAAGCTAGAAAACAGATCGGCGATTGTACTACACTAAATAGAAACGTGACACAAGATCGACTTTGATGGGACTAAGGTTCCACAGAGACCTTTCGGTTCGTATAAACACAGACTGACTGACTGCAGAAGCTCTACATATATGGATGAACTCCAACAGTTTGAACAGACGTGAAGGTTGGATGTTAGCTGATGCATAAATAAAAAGTGGATTTGTATCACTAATCATACCTGGTGAAAATTCCTAATTGTTTATATCTTCTTATAGAGGGGGCAACAATTGTTTTACAACTGTTTACCTATTCACACACACACACACCATATACACATATAGTTTCCTATTCAGTTATCTACAACCATGAAATTTTAGTCGAACGTAATCTGATGAAAGGTACACTCTGTTTAAAATGTTTTCCAAAAGTAAACCAGAATTTGTAAATCTGAGGTCAAATTTTGATCACAGTTCATGCAATTTTGTTTATTATACATGTTGATACCTGTTTCATGACTCATATGATTAGACAAAGTTTCAAAAACAAGCAATGTCCTTTTTATATATAGATAAACCTTTCCTGTGTTAATTTCGATTAATTTCCCTGAGGAAGTTCAGACCAGTTTACCGTGCGAAACGTTGGGATTACTTTTACATATATCTACCTTTGTTAAATGCTGTAAACAGTGTGTACTTTTACATTGCAATTTTAGTAATTATCCTCGACTGTCTGTCTGTCTGTCTATTTTCGACATATAACTTTGCACATATGTGCACCAGTTCAAGTCGCCACACTCCCTCCTTGTATCACACAAACCAAGAGAAGAGAGTACAAGAAATGCATAATAGAAACAGGAAACAGAGGTGTGAGACAAAGGAATATTAGTAGCGAAGAACGAAACAGTTTCATTGAAAATCATAAGTCACAAGGAGTGGATGTATCTGCGCCATAACTTAGAACGATTTTAAACCATGTCACCAATTGTCTCGAATCTTCATTGGTTTTTACCGTCCCGAGGACGCCAACCAGTCAGTCAGGAAGTCTACACCTTCCTACGTGGATGGCTGTCTTAAACTAACTGTTGTGGATTTCATTGACTAGCCAAGCCATGTTTTGGTTTGACCACTGCTAGCTCTTTTCCAGCCTGACCCTATGTCAGCTAACACTGCACACTGTCGAGGAAGGCGATGACTAGTCACGAATTCGTAACACATGTCCTAACCGTCTCAGTCGATGTAATTTCACAACCTCATCGATTGATTTCCCCTCCTACCTTACTAGCACTCGACCAACGCATAACCTCAATATTGCTCACCTTATTATACCACTTCACACGGAAGATAGAACGCAGGCACAGCTAGTCAGGCTTTTCATGTCTTCCACTCTCAATGGCCAGATCTCACAGCTAGACATAAAGGAGGACGGAGCGGACTGATGAGCAGTACACCCACCCTTTGGTCGATAGTCGGATATCACGTCCACTTAGCCAGAGATGGCGTAAACTGCCATATGCGAAACGAACCCTCTGTATCCGTGCAGAGATTTCGTCAGAGATCAACCCGTTGGCACTGGCTGATGGTACTTCCCAAATAAGTGAAGCGGTCAACGTGCTCTACCACTTTACTTCCTATTTCTAAACTAGGAGTCAGTGTAGTCCAGTCCTGACAGAGGGATAGAATTGCACGCCAAACCTTCGTAGATTGCAGCTCAAGGTGTTCATAATATGCTCGACTAAAGTTCATGGTAGTGGATAGCTGAATATGCAAAAATATACATGCATATGCGGTGTACAATGGTGTGCGTGTGTGTATGTGTGTGTAACGGTGTGTATACGGTAACAATTATAAATCACTTAATAGCTTATTTAATTAAATTTTAGATTTTCCTGTCGATTGATTGAACCGAAGTGCTCCTCGGTCTCAGGTTGACATGTAAGCTTCTTGTACAGATGCTTAGACACGATATCTTGGCATGCAATTAGAAGATAATATTGGTGGACGCTGGGTGACTAGCAGATGAATCCAGGATAACGCACATTTCCTCCTATTTGGGACTCGTCATCTGGATGTACCTGCATTCCCCAGTGAGTGATGATTTTCCCACTGAGGCTGGAATCCAGTGACCGTAATTTCAAACGCCAAAGCATTATCCACTAGACCACTTGGGCCACAACAGTAAGCCACCCCCCTTGTGTCAACGGGTTATATTATTAATTTAATTGAATTTTGGATTTTCTCCTCAATTGATTGGACCGAAGTGCTTGGTCTAGTGGATAACGCTTTGGTGTTTGAAACTCACAAGGGAATGCAGGTACATCCAGCTGATGAGTCCCGAACAGGAGGAAATTCACGTTATCCTGGATTCCATTGCTAATTCACCCACCATCCACCAATATTATATCTTCTAATTCCATGCCAAGACATTGTGTCTAGGCATCTGTACAAGAAGCCGACACATGTCAACCTAAGACCGAGAAGCACTTCACAGTTCAATCAATCGATGGGAAAATCTAAAATTCAATCGAAAAATATGCTCTTAGCTATTACAAAAATCTTTCGACGGAAATACTTAAATACTCACATCAGCAAGAGAATGATTGAAAATCAGGGAACACTGAATAAAAAAAGTTTTGATACAGTTTCACATCAGATATGCTTGTGTTAACCATTTTATCTTATCTTATCAACCCATCATGAATGAAGAGAAATACAGAGGGGATAGACAAGAAGAATGCGAAGCAGGAAGAAGACGACGACGACGGGTAGGAGGAGGAGGAGGAGGACGATGACTATCACAAGGTGTCACATAAGATGATGACTGATTTTAAATCAGATTACTCTACAATAGACGACGTGGTTAGTTGTATTCTTTTGTATTTATTTCTTTATTTATTTAATTTCTTAAAGCATAAATCAGTCATTCAACTAAATGATTTCAATCAATGTTAACACGGGTGAATGGGTCAAGTTACAATAGTCCACATGCTGAAAGAAAAATGGGGAGTGTGTGTGTGTGTGTGTGTGTGTGTGAGGGAAGGGGAGCGCGCGCGAGAGAGAGAGACAAAGGGAGAAAGAGATGGGAAACCACAATCAAACAAGGAAAAGATAAGGTGAATTTTTCTCTCTCACAATTAACAATATAGATTAATTAAAAAACAAACATCTGACCTCTAAATTGTATGTATGTATGTGTGTTTGTGCGAGTGTGTGAGTGTTGCATTCTCTTGTTTGTTACCCCAACCCACCCCCAACACACAGTCCCAACATCATTAAATGATTTATGTTTACTTAAGGTTATTATAAAATACAACAACAACAAAATAGTAGAGGCATGGAGTTAAACACATAGGAGAGAATAAAAATAAAGTTCCAGAAAAAAAACATTTAATTGGTGGATGGTGACTAGCAGTGGAATCCAGGATAACGCACATTTCGTCCTATATGGGACTCGTCCACCAGCTGGATGTACCTGCATTTCTCAGTGAGTGATGATGTTCCCACTGAGGCTCGAATCCAGTGCCCATAGTCTCAAACGCCAAAGCGCTATCCACTACACCACTTGGGCCACAACAGTAAGCCACCTCTTGTGCGACGGGTCATTTTAATTTTTTGTGGGCACTGGGTTCAAGCCTCGGTGGGAACATCATCACTCACCACGGAATTCAGGTACATTCAGCGGATGACGAGTCCCAAATACGACGAAATTCGCGTTATCCTGCATTCCACTGATAGTCACCATCAACCAATTAAATACTAATTAAATGCCCAGACATCGTGTCTAAGCATCTGTACAAGAAGCCGACATGTCAACTTGAGACCGAGCACTTCGGTTCAATCAATCGACGGAAAGATCTCAAATTCATTTTTAAAAAAACATATTTTGAGACATGAAAAAATTGCAGGAAGATGGATGATGGATTAGAAAAGAATCCAAGCGTCTATTTCATCAAGAACAGGGTGATGTTGATGATGATTGAAGGCTAAAAGAAGCAGATAGACAACTACATCTTTGACTGTAATTATCGATCCGTAATGCTAGCAGGACACACCGGAAGTCTTGTTTGTCAAAATGTGTACCGGATGCTTTAGCTTTAAGGGTGTGTATATGTGTGTCTAAAGGATATTAGAAATTAATTTTGCAATCAAAAGCAAAAACCAAAAAAAACAACCCTATATAATAATCAGATTAAATTCTACCAAAATATGAATAGGAACACGGAGAGATTGAGTAACTAGCTTAACGAATGACGTAATATGTACTCAAAAAAGAGTGGAGTGTAATTGGTCAAGAGTGAAAATAATAAGAAGAATACAGTCCGAATTAGAATCCACAGAATGTCGTCCTTTAATCGTAGGTAATAATAAATAAATAATTTTTCCTTCACGTTCCCAGTGGAAGTTTCTGTAGCAGTGTTTATTTTTACAGGATGGGGTTGCTAGCCTTATGCCCAACCTTTCCTCTTTACCAGCATTATTTCTGCAATAGGGAGGTAAAGGAGTGCGTCGCTGGCCGGGAATCGAACCCAGAACCATATGCATGGCTGGCGAGCGTGCTAACCACTGTACCACCGACGCACCTTAATCTTAGGCACAGGGATCGAAAGTGTTCGGCAAATGAGAATGGCAGTGAAGAAAAACGACATCTTGAAAAGACAGCTTCTGTACCAAAGAAAGCTATCTTTATCAGCCTACCATTCAAGGGTGATCAGATTATACAGTTGACAGCTAACTCAAAGACATCGGTCAGCCATTAAACGCACATTCTACGCAACCACATCTCTTTTTCTCATTGCTCAACAAATATATAGAAGAAAGTGGAGATGGATGGGACAAATGCCACTGAAAAGACAATTAAGTGACATTGTGCACTTAGTCAAACCCTTGAGTGAAATCCGAGTGAGAAACAATGAGTTGGGTGCTGGTCCGAGGATGACATGGAGGAAGGAGGCGTAGGCTGCTTACGGACAATTGTGGAGTCAGTTAGAAATAAGATAAACTACATACACAACAGGATGAAATTCAGATATGCCGTTGAAGTTCTATTTTCCAGTCAGAAAACAAGGGAATTAGCATTACATTATAGGTTACTGATAGATTCCTTACAAGAGTGTTTCTTGATTATTCTAATTCTATCTAGCCGGAATCCTTCGAAGTAAAGACAGGAGTAAGACAAGGCTGGCTGGCTGTCTACTATCGCCAACTATTTTCCTTATGGCTGGCGGTAGACAGGATAATGCAACAGACAGAAGGCCGGGAAAAGAGGAAACAGGCATAAAATGGACACACACACACACACACACACAAAGAAACTTGGAGGATATGGACTTCACCGATGACATATATGTGTCTGATTTCCCACAAACTGGAAGATATGCAAGTCAAAAGCAACAAGTTGGTGATAGATGAAGCATCAAAGATAGGACTTTAGGGGGACATGGAGATGAAAGAGGTAGATGATGAAGATTCCTGGCCAACACACAAACAACAACCTACTTTACCTACGGAACTACCTGGGAAACATCGTTTCAACAAAGGGGCGGATAGAACTGATGAGGATATCAAAGCCTGTATCGGGAAAGCAAGGCAAGCTTTCATTACTCTCAAGTCTATGTGGAGATCAACAGCACTCAGATCAGATGGCATGCGAGAAAATATGAGCAAAAGGGGTCTCTGGAAATGAGCGGACAAACCAACCAGGAACCGGTTTTGCAGCAAATAGGCAGGTGGATTCGCTGGTCATATTCTGAGAAAACCATCAAGTGACATCACTAGACAAGCCATTGCTCGAATGGAACCCGAAAACGAAGCGGCGAGTTGGTCGTCAGTGTGAGGGTGACTTGGAGGAGGTCATGTAAACGGGAGATGAAAACATGTGAGCAGACTTGGAACCAGGTGAAAAGTCTTGCAGAGAACCGAACGAAATGGAGACGTTTGACTGAATCCCCATGTTCCTCTAGGAATTAAAGGAAATAAGAATAATAATCTAACCGGCAATCTGATTTTCAGTATGTCTGTCTGTTTTCGACATAGAACTTTGCACAAATGTGCGGAAGTTCAAGTCGCCACACTCCGTGTATAGAGTCAAAGAAGACCGACGGTTAAATTTGGTTAAACATATTGTAACTGTTCGTTTATAAATATGAACTAGTAAAAGTTTAATTAATATTAGGTTTGCCGACGGATTAATATCACATTACAGAACCATCAAATCCATACAGAATAAACTCTTAAAAACTAATCTAATGCTCGCACAAATGACTGACTGACTGATTGACTGGCTACACAACAATGTTAGCCACTGGGATCTACCCAACTAGGAGTAAAGACACATACTCGCCGATAATACTGCCTGGTGTTAGTCGTGCTAAAATCACAAAAATGGGTCAAAGTTAGAATTTATGTGTTGACTGTTGACTCGAGTTCCCAATGACTGAGTAGTGAACGAGTATGACTTCTAACCTGAAGGTGGTTCTGGGTTCGAAACGCCTGTTGCGTGTTTGTGTACTTCCGATGAGAGTGCTTGGAACGCTTCGAACGATCGTGACAATTATCCAGTTTTATTTATAAAACCAACATCATCAAACCATGATCAAATTTGTAACAAATCAAATCCGTAACCGTACCCCAAATATTCATCAAGCTTATTCAACAGCTGTACGACAACGGCACATGTCAAGTCATCCACAACGGAAAACTCAGCGAGGCGTTTGGAGTAAACACAGGAGTCAGACATGGGTGCTTATTATCACCCACGATGATATTCTTAATTGTGGATTGTGATGGACTGGATTATGCGTCAGACAGTGAGTGGGAAACGAGAAGACAGGGATATCCTGTCTGGACCAACCGACGTGAAGAACCTAGAAGACCTGGATTTCGCGCACCGATGATTTATGTTTGATGTCACACAAAATCGAAGACTTACAAGTGAAAACCGACAAACAGGTCGAAGGAGCAGACAGTGAAGACAGGACTCCAGGTGAACATAGGCAAGATGGAGGTTATGAAAATAACCAACCAACAACAACAGCCACAGCACCAACATCCAGCGCCAATCACCATCAACGGGAGGGATTTGAAAGAGGTTACTTCATTCACTTCACTTATCTAGGGAGCACTGTCTCAACTACAGGAAGTCGGAACGGACGAGGATGTCAAATCGAGCGAGAATCGGGAAGGCGAGAAACACATCAACATCATCAACCTGAAACCAGTCTAGAAAACCAATCTTCGTCACTCAACTCAGCATCAACAACAAAATTCAGTCGGATTTTCAATACAAACGTCAAGTCAGCCAGTTCTTCCATATGGATCAGAAACTTGGCGGGCGGGTCACAAAGAATATTTCCAACAGCCTGTTGCAGACCAGAGCTTTATCAACAACTAACTTTCTTCGCTGGATCTATACTGAAGATCAGATGGACGGGCCGGAAAGAATCCCCAACAAGAAACTATGGCTGGGAACAAACAAAACAAGAACAAACCAATCACCAACCAACAAATATGCAGGTGAAAGTGGAGATGGATGGATTGGACACTCGCTCGCTGAGGAGGCCACCACTGGGTGACATCGCTGGTGCGTCAGGCCATTGCTCGAGTGGAACCCGGAAAAAAAGCGGCGAGGTGACATGGAGGAGATCGTGTGAAGAGGTGAGTTGAAACAGTATGGACTAACATGGATGGATGCAGGTGAAAAGTACAACAGCAGGTGACAGAAGCAAAGCCCTACGTTCCACTAGGAACCCAAGGGAACAATAACAATAATAATATAATAAATCCCTAACCCTTGAATATTTTAATATCAGTCTCAATTACCTTTATATATAGATAGATGCATAAAATATCACTCTGAATTTATGATAAGAATAAGCATAATAATAATACACATCGCCATCGTCAGTATCATCAATATCAACATCAATGACTAGTGTGCATACGTGTGCGTGTGTGTATGTGCTTGTTTCTGTATGCAAAATGAATGGTAGTCTACTACTCAATATACTTGTCAATGTACACAAATATGTGTATTGTATGTATACCCGGAGAGTACGAAGCAGAGAAGGAGGGAGAGAAGGTGAGGGGGGGAGAGAGAGTGATAGATGGCATAAAATAAACACGAAAACAAAAGAGGGCATGAAAAAAAGAAAGAAAAACACATCAAAATGTCCAGATCTGCTATCGAAATTTATAATAAAAAAAACAAACAAATTCAGAATGGTAAATAACATTAATAATAATAATAATAATAATAATAAGCGTTGGAGACAAGAATATTAGCTAGCTAATAGGAAACACAACAGAACAATGCTCTGAACAGCAATAATAATAATAATAACAATAAATAGTGGAGTCAGCATTGAAAGACACATTCCAAGGAAGAAAGAGAAATACACGAGGGGGGGAGGCGAGGAGATGAAAATTATCCTAGCGATGATAATCATAATCAGCATAATCATAATAAAAATAATAATAACATTAATAACACTAACCATCTTTTTTTCAGGTCATCTATAGGATGCGCTTTTGAAGAACATAAACTGAACGAAGAAGACAAAACAAAAAAAGGAGAAAAACAAGCGAGCCAGCCAGCCAGCGAAAGAAAGAAAGAGAGAGCAAACAACAAGCAACACAAAGCGAAAACAAGCCAAACAAAACAAACAATGCACAGCATAAGGAGTAAGAAAAGATGTTACACTGTCACAACTACTTATTCAAGTATTGGTTTGTAGGGGGATTTGATTGATTGATTGATTGGTTACGACACGATTTCATTATGAGCTGACATCGGGTAGAGAGAACCATTGGAAAACTAGCTGGGAGTACTGGACAGCTGTTTCCTCCATCCTAGTTTGGGACTCTTCAGGTGTGAAGACAAATACTCGCCAGAGATGATATTGGCTAACGGTTGAACTATATCATGAATTGGCAGAAGTTGGAATTCATGGGCTGGCCATTGTATAGGCGGGTCCCAGTGGCTTAAAGGTCTACGAGCTAGCTCGCCCGCCTTGTAACCAAAAGGTCCTGGGTTCGAACCCCAGTGGGATCATAATGATGAAGAGTCTCGTGTTTTCCAGTGCTTCTCTAATCAATGTCAGCTCATGATGAAATCTTGTAAACAACTACTATTGTATATGAGAAGAATGATTATTCAATGCGTCGGATAGAATTTTAAAGTCAATTGAAAATAAACAAGCTTTGTGCAGTGGAAGGATCCTGTGGAGGTAATTAAACAAAACACCACTTAGTTTATCTAATATATTGGCCCGCAATGTGCTATTCAGATCAAATGAATAGATCAAAGTAGTAGTAGAAGAATGGGGTCAATCAGACTAGACGAGCACAAAAGTTCAACAAATTCTAATTTAGAGCAGTTCAGCAGGCAGAAGAGATTGATAATAATAGGAGCTTCATTCACCATCGAATCTCAACTTTAAATACGTGTGGTAGGAGTGATTCAACCACTTGTCCACCTACCGAGACATCTGGAGAATTCTACCAACTCCCACGATGAATAGGATGGAATAATAAAGAGGACTATTAAAAAAGAGAAGTTTTTGAGGTTTTGTAGTTCTAATTGATGTGATGTGATTATAGATAACAATGAATTGTTTTCGAAACTTTGTTGTCATCCAGTAAATAATAATAATAATACTGTTTCACCCTATGTGTGTGTGTGATATGCCTAATAAACAAATTATTATGGAGTTACATAGTACTACAGTGCTCACGTTTTCCACACATATATTAAAGTTGAAACCTATTTAATGCTAATGACGGAAACAAGCTATTTGGAGACGACTCTGGTAGCCAAAATCCTCAAACCAGGTAGTCGAGAATTAAGCTAGTTAGCTACGGCTTGAAATCAATTAGACATTCAAGCTCATCAACATGCAGGGTTAAGCAGAGTGGGGTGGGGTGCAAAACAAGGTTCATTCGTAGATTCTCTTTTAGCACACACACACACCTTGAAGAAAGTGAGAATAAAGTTGATATATAAGCATGAATACAGTATTTAATTTTGTTTTTCCGAGTTCGTCTTCTGCATACTACAACTGAAGTCATAGAAATCCACTTGAAATAGCCAGACCTGTGTGTGTGCTCAGAAGAAATTTTTCGTATAGTAGTCACTTTCTTTAATCTTGGCCATCGTTATTAGATGAATATAGAAAGCTGATAATTCCATCCTACCCCCCCACCCTCCACTAAGCCTTTTAAAAATAATCATTGTCCAAATTATTTTACTAGTTTTTTTTTAAATAATTTTTTTTTGACTACATCATCTTTAATTGCCTATTACGTAATCAAGCTGAACAATCAATCACTGCCGAATTGCTCTTCAATTGCTTTTTTCCCTCGTTGTAGCCACCTTCTACCTCTTAACTGTTTGTTTAATTGCAATGTGTGTATATTAGATTAGTAGCATATAGATAAAGAGAAATATGTGAAAATAAAATAGATTTCTTCGCTCAATGCTTTTGCCTGCCTAGCTGTTCTGTCTTAGCTTGTGACTCTGCAACAGTATACAACAACCCGCCAGGGTTCCAGCCCAAGACCTTCCTATCATCATTTCGACCTGTCGTAGTGATGAATGCATAAGTTCTCACAAACTTTAAAGGTAGTTAATAATTACACACATCAATGGAGTTTACTCGTGGAATACACGCCAACTCTACTCTCACACACACACACATGTGAGATCAGAGCTCGATTCCTGGCTAATGAAAAAAACAACAACTCATAAAACCTCGTATGAGACAAGGCTGGCTGTCTACTATCGCCAACTATTTTCCTGATTGCTGGCGGTAGACTGGATAATGCAACAGACAGCAGGCCGGGAAAAGAGGAAACAGGCATAAAATGGACACACACACACACACACACACACAAAGAAACTTGGAGGATATGCACTTCGCCGATGACATATATGTGTCTGATTTCCCACAAACTGGAAGATATGCAAGTCAAAAGCAACAAGTTGGCGATAGAAGAACCATCCAGAGAAGATAGGCCTTCAAGTAAACATAGAGAAAACAGAGGTGACGATGATTCCTGGGCAACACAAACAATAATAACAACAACAACATACAACAATCAGCATAGATGAGAGAAATCTTCAGGAAGCAACCTTCTTTCCTTACCGACGTGGGAAGCTTCGTCTCAACTACAGGATCGGGAAAACAAGACAAGCCTTCATTACTCCCAAGTCTGTGTGAAGGTCAACAGCACTCAGAATGAAAATGAAAGTAAGATCCGGATTTTCAACTCCAATGTAAAGTCAATCAGAGACTTGGCCAGCGCGTCACGAAGGCCACTTTAAACAAACTACACATCTTCATCAACAGTTGTCTTCGCTCAATACTAATCAAGATCAGATGGCCGACCAGAAAAGATCAGCAGCAGGGAGGGATCTCCGGGAACGAACAAACCAACCAGGAATCGATTGTGCAACAAATAAGCAGGAAGAAATGGAGATGGATTGGCCATACTCTGAGAAAACAAATCATCAACTGATATTGGTAGACGACTCATTGCTCGAGTGGAACCCGACAGAGTGGGAAGCGGCGAGTTGGTCGTCAGTGCAGGAGTGACTTGCAGGAGGTCATGTGAAGAGGAGATGAAATCATGTGGGCAGAGTTGGAGCCAAGTGAAAACTTTAGCAGAGAACCGAACGCAATGGAGGCGTGCAACTGAAGCCCAATGTTCCTCTAGGAATTAAAGGATATAATATTGATAATAATTTTGCTACTTATCTATAATTATCCGGAAAAAAAGGAGGTAAGGTTAGGTGGGGGGACAATGAGGGGCTACTAAAAGCTTCACTCCTTCATCACAAAAAAAACAAACAAAAGAAACACAAAAGAAACACACACTTTGAAACGGTGAGCTGGCTGGCAGTTGAGTGTGTTCCACTGGAAGTGGGGGGGGGCGAGGGGAACAGCATAACAGGAAGGAAATATAAACTTATTACAGAAAAAAGTATTTATATATATCGTGACAGTCATGTTTACTTCTGGGAACAACTTTTACAAGAAGAATACGGAAATATGTAAATTAGTCAAGTTTAAAAGGATAAATAAAGCCTGAATAGCCTAAATTAGCAGTAATCATTGCTTCAACTGGAGTAATATCAAGAACAAGAACAAGAACGACGACAACAACAACAGAAAACACGCAACCATTAAATGAAACAATAACACTTCACACAATATTATAACACGATAACAATGAGGTTGAAATATGCGTAGTACCAGAGAAAACGAAAAAAAATAACAAGATTTTCTGCCGTTATAAACATAAAAATATTCAAAATACTTAATCTGCATTTTCCAGTATTGGCTTGTGGGAATTTGTTTGATTGGTTGGAGGATTTCATCATGAGCTGACATTAGTTAGAGAACTATTGGAAAACCAGCTGAGAGTACTGGACAGCTGTTTCCTCCATCTGAAGGTGGGACTCTTCAGAAGTATACACCCACCGCTGGGGTTCAAACCCAGGACCTTCTGGTTACTAGGCGGGCGAGATAGTACAACATTAAGCTAATGGGACTCACCCAATCCAATGGTTCCCTTAACCGATGTCAGCTAATGATGCGAAATCCTTCAAGTAATCAAACAAAATCCCACCCCAGAAAAACCAATACTTGAAAACTGATCTGATGCTCACTAGTAGACTAGCCCTACCGAGGGTTCTAGTAGGAAGTTGTGACCAGTATAGGATACAGTAGACTCAAAACGAGCATACTTACTCATCGAAGAAGACATTGCTGAATGGTGACGTAATATAGCGAATAGGTAGAAGTTGGAATTCATGGCTGGATCATTGGATAGTCACGTCCCAATGGTTTAACGGTCCACGAGCTCGTTAGCCTTGTCACCAGAAGGTCCTGGGTTCGAACCTCTTATGGTGGTGGGAATGTACTGATGAGAGGTTCCAAACGAGAACGAAACAATTGTTCAGTAATCACCACTGGTTTCCCAATGGTTCTTCAGTGGATGCGTACTCGTGATGAAACCTTTAACCGGTTGAATGCCTCGAAACCAACACTTCAGACTTAAAATGTGACTAGTATTTTTTTATACCCTTAATAGATCATCCAAGAAGATATAAAATTATCTCAATGAAAGGGCATCAATCAGGCTAATCAATGTACTCAAAGGATTCCCAAAAAGCCATGTTATAAAATACATGTCTGTCTGTCTGTATTCGATATAGAACACTGCACCCATGTGCAACAGTTCAAGTCCCCACACTCCCTCCTTGTACCACACAAACCTAGAGAAGAGAGTACAAGAAATGTATAATAGAGACAGGAAACAAAGGTGTGAGACAAAGGAATAGTAATAACGAAGAACAATATAGTTTCATTGGAAATCATAAGTCACAAGGAGTGGATGCATCTGAGCCAGCCAGCCATTGAGAGCGATCACTTTGAGCCGGCCATATCACTACCAATTGTTTCCAGCTTTCATTGGCGTTTACCGTACCGAGTACTCCAACCAGTCAGTCAGGAAGTCTACACCTTCCTACGTGGATGGCTGTCTTAAACTAACTGTTGTGGATTTCATTGACTAGCCAAGCCATGTTTTGGTTTGACCACTGCTAGCTCTTTTCCAGCCTGACCCTATGTCAGCTAACATTGCACACTGTCGAGGAAGGCGATGACTAGTCACGAATTCGTAACACATGTCCTAACCATCTCAGTCGATGTAATTTCACAACCTCATCGATTGATTACCCCTCCTACCTAACTAGCACTCGATCAACGCATAACCTCAATATTGCTCACCTTATTATACCACTTCACACGGAAGATAGAACGCAGGCACCTATGATCAAAGACAGCTAGTCAAGCTTTTCATGTCCTTCACTCTAAATGGCCAGGTCTCACAGCTAGCCATAAAGGAAGACGGAGCGGACTGATGAGTAGTACACCCGCCCTTTGGAGGACATGAGCTATTCATTCAAGGTTGTAGATACGCCTTGCTGACTGACTGACTGATGAGTCCTGACAATCACGAAACATAAAGTCGAAGGCTTCTTGTGGTTGATTGCCTCCAACCTTCTCACAAAAATTCACTTGATCTACCACTACTCATTCTGTGATAGATTTTTTCTTTTCAATTTTTTGCATTCCAAGTAGAATTTAGCAGCAGTGATAGGTGGTGTTGCTTTCGGTACACGACGCAATGGGATTGCTAGTCTTAGTCAACATATAAAGCAGACCTCTTTTACAGGATTTCTTCCTACTATCGGCTACTAAACTAAGTAAGGTTTAAGAGGGTTATTTATGGCTGATAATCGAACTCCTGGCCAGTGATGCACTTTTTTATAATTTTATTTCAGAAACTGTAACGTCACAGAGGACATAACAGTTGCTTCAAGGTGTTTTTTTCCTTAGCGTTCCCAGCGGAACATAGGGCCTCAAGTCAGTGGATTACAGTTTCTATAGCAGTGTTTCATTTTACAGGATTAGGTTGCTAGCCAGCCTCATGGCCAACCTTTCCTCTTTACCAACTTTATTTCTGGCTTAGCGTGGTAAAGGGGGAGTGAGTCGGTGGCCGGGGATCGAACCCCGGACTATGTGCATGGTCGGCGAGCGTCCTAAACCACTGTGCCACCGACGCATCTCTCACATTACTCTTTTCAATCTAAATTCTATAGTCATACTTAGCCTTACTTGACTTGGCAGGCAAGCCAAATATATAAAATATTTAATCAGCATATATATATGCATACAATCACTATTTATCTCTAATGTGAGTAGAATCTAAACTAATTCATAGTTGGATATGATTACATGAACAATGGTTGCACGGTAACACTCACTGTATCATAATAGTTAGTATTATTATTATTATTATTATTCAAATTACCTAGAAGATCGGTGAGTACAGTTCGACAAGGTGAACCAGAATGAGTGAGTGACTGTGAGTGTGATATAGAAACATAATACTTGCTCGTATGATATGTATATATTTATATGCATGCAAACTTTCAGCCTTTGTTATCTAAAAGAAAAGGCATACACGCACACACACATCGGTGAAAGTAGAATGTGTCGGTACTTACCGATTTGTGCGTACGTTTGTGCCACAACTCTATACAACATTCCAATACATGCATTAAAAACAATTCACAATTTATCATCATCAATGAGGTCACACACCGTGTATAACACGGTGAATATTCACAGAAGTTGATTAAAAAACAACAACATGAAGCACAGATTGATTGACCGGTGAATAAATTTGCATATTAATGATAATATTAGTGACAATGACGGTAACAATATGCATAGAAACGCATGCACACACACACACACATACACACACACAATCTGAAATAAATATGTGCTCAACAAATCATCTTTTTAGTTGAATGAATTCAAATTCAGGTTTAGTGTAACGAATAGGGAGGAACAGAGAGAGAGAATAGTCCTTTATAGTTTTCGCATAAAATAACACCCTTGTCACACTTTGATTCGAATTTAATATTCCAAAACAGAAATTTCCAGTGGTTAGGATTCCTGATCCTCCTCACCTAGGTGGTGGTCTTGGGTAGAATGCTTACTAACCATGCCTCACTACTCAGTTGCTCCGGTACCATTCCATCCCGGCAAACTCTTAAACCCTGAGCTTAATTTCTAGTATATCCGGTAAAAAGGAAAGATTGGAAATGAGGTAAGCAACCCCGCTACGTTAAGCAAAAGAATATTACTGTTACTAAAACTTCACGTTTCAAACATGAAGCCCAATGTTTAATTGAATTTTAGATTTTCCCGTCGATTTATTAGACAAAAGTGCTCGGTGTCAGGTTGACATGTTGGCTTCTTGTGCAGATGTTTCGATGATGTTTGGGCATTTAATTAGAATTTAATTTGTGGACGGTGACTAGCAGTGGAATCCAGGATAACGCGCATTTCGTCCTAATTTGGACTCTAATTAAATGCCCAGACATTGTCGAAGCATCTGCACAAGAAGCCGACATGTCAACCTGAGACCGAGCACTTCGGTCCAATCAATCGAAGAGAAAATCTAAAACACAAGTAAATTATTAGGACCCGTTGCACAAGAGGTGGCTTACTGTTGTGGCCCAAGTGGTCTAGTGGATAGCGCTTTGGCATTTGAAACTATGGGCACTGGGTTCGAGCCTCAGTGGGAACATCATCACTCACTGAGAAATGCAGGTACATCCAGCTGGTGGACGAGTCTCAAATAGGACGAAATGTGCGTTATCCTGGATTCCACTGCTAGTCACCATCCATCAATTAAATGAAACTCAATGTTTCCACTCAGAATACACAGAAATAGGCAAGAAAAGAAGAGCCTGGAACAGATTTCCCATGTGTATCATACTTTGAGCCAGATATCTGGCTTAGACTGAAGTATATATGGAATAGGACTCGAGCCCCCAGTCAACTGGTAGTTATTAGTCGAATGCATCTAGCCAATGGAGCTTCAATTATATCTTGCTGACTGTTGATAAAAATGAAATCAATTGTTATTTAACCATCCAGACTCCGTGTATTGTTTTTCTTTGTCTTCCTTTTCTGTCTCCTGTGTTTTGCCGCAGTCTACTGGTTCATTTCCTCCCCTCTTAGGGACGTCAAATCTATCTCTCTATTTGACATTTCTCTGTGTCGATGAATGTCTCTTTATATAATACAGCTACTGATAAATCTTGTCAGTAGAACACGTCAAACTAATACTTAAACTATAGAAAATTAATCTGATGCTCGCCAGTGACTGACTTTCTACAGGATGGAGTTTCCTACAGTGAAAAGTCGTGACCAATGAGGTCCATACAGATGTCACGTGTGAGGATGGATGTCCCACATAAGAAAATGGTTGGGGTCGCGCTATATCACGAATTGGTAGAAGTTAGAATTCATGGACTGGCAAGTGAACCGGGTCCCAGTGGCTGACTGGCGTACACGCTTCTCTTGTAACCGGAAGGTCCCGGTTTCGAACCGCAACAGTGGATGCGTGCTACCGATGAGTCCTGAACCAGGGTGAAACAGCAGCTGTACAGTACTCCAGTGCTGGTTTTCAATGGTTCCTCAACTGATATCAATCTGTGATCAACTCGTAAAAATATAACTAACCCTTACAAACCAAACTATAGATAATGCTTAAACATTGACCTTTGTATAATGCATGAGATTATCATAACTCAGTACAATTTCGTGCTCGTACACAAGTTTATATTTACCATTAATATCGAACTAAAATATAAGAACCAACTGTCTAGGCCATTAGTTAATAACTTTGAAATCAGAAGAATAGTGGTCACACGTAACAACCACACAAAATGACAGTGAACAGCCAGAATAACTTATTGGGTATTAGTAACAGGTTCGATGATAAGTTGACATCAGTTGGGGAGAACCACTGGAAAACCCGCAAGGAATACTGGACACAGTTGTTTCGTTCTAGTTCGGGACTTTTAATTAGCACACACACACACACACATCACCAGTAGGGTTCGAACTCAGGACATTACAGTCACACAGCGAGATCGTAGACCATTCAGACACTTGGTATCGATCAGGTGAAATATTCCCACCTTGGCCTCTGATATTCTTCAAATTGGCCCACCATTACGTTTTCTCAGAAACTTCTTATTATTATAACTCGTTTGCCTGGAACAGACTTTTCACGTTACCACACTATCCAGCTAAACGTATTTTGCGTAAGGGGGCTGATGATACCTACCCACTTTCTTGGGCCGAAATAGGATGAAGTGGGATTCGAAGCCAAAACCTATTGGTTGAAAGTTGAATGCTTTAAGTCAATGATGAGGCACATTTCTTCTAAGTGAGTGTGTATATTCTTCTTAAGTGGTTTTGTTGTTTCAAAAGCTACCTTAATAGACGTATATGTTATTATTATTCCTTCGAGTTGCGAGTAGAACATACGACTCTAACAGCACATCTCCACTTCATCCTGTTCTCTGATGTCCTCTTCAGCTGGATACATGACTCACCAAGAAGCTTTCATATCCTCCTCACATGATGTATTATATAGCAACCTTCAACTTACATCTAACTCGTTATTATTCATTCAACGTTTTCACGCATTCTACAGTCTGACACCCAACTCCACTCAATGATCTCCTTAGAGTGTGTGTTTGATCGATCTCTATTCCATTCAACTTATTTATTGACCCCATCACACTGGGGTTTGAACCCAGGACCTTCCGGTTACAGGCAAGAAAGCTCGTATACCATTCAGCCACCTCTCACCGGGACCCGATTCAATGGCCAGTGCATGAATTCTAACTTCTACCAATTCGTGATTTAGCGCGACCACAACCAGTGTCGTAGGTGGGACATCCATCCTCACACGTGACATTTAATTGAACCTCACTGGTCACGACTTCTCATTAGAACTCACTCCAGGAAACTCCATCCTGTAGGAAGTCAGTCACTGGCTAGCACCAGACTAATTTTCTATTGTTTAGTTTGTAAGGTATACAAGCCAACTTGCCTTGTAACCAGAAGGTCCTGGGTTCAAACCTCCTGTGGTGGGTGCGTACTGCCAATGATTCCTATACTAGGATAAAACAGCTGTCCAGTACTCCCTGGTTCTCTAACTGATATTAATCCGTGATCAACTCGTAAAAAAGGTTCCTTCTGACAAATCCATTCTGGTGGTCATCTCATCTTCAGTATGAAGTCATCGAAGATAATTGTGTAATGAAAGTAGAATTTAACCTGCTTTCAATGACACGCTTGCGATGAATGCTAAGTCTCTCAACCATAAAAAAAAACCAAACAACAACAGTAACTGAATTTAGTATGTCGTCTATGGTGAATTCCACTCTTGTTTCTTATACTGTGAGAGTACAACAATCACCATTTATAAAGCACACACATACACACAGGCACATGTTGTAAACGCATGTATGCCTACCACATACAACACAATGCAAAACTAAAAGTAAAAAACACACTATATATTGTACTGAAATCACTTCCTACTACTTTAATCCTTCACATAATTTCCCCTTTCCCCCCACCCCTCACCCCCCCAGCACACACACACATACATTACGTATTGAAAAGTGAATTTTCAAAACTTTTAAAGTTTCTTTCCTCTTTCACTCTCTCTCTCTTCTTCTATCTATCTATCTATTTACCGCTCTGTCTCCTGCTATCACAACAATGTATGTATCGTTCTTATTCTTCTGTTAATTTCCCTAAGTATTCAGATATGTAATGACTAACAGTCAATTGTAAGTTTAATGAAACGGAGAAAATGACCTCCCATTGTTTTTCCCCCTTATATATATATATATATATATATATATATATATATAAACACACACCCACAATGCTGCAATCACTAGGGAAAGAAAACTCCTATCAAGTAACAAATATCATCCAACAAGATTTCAACTAAGAACCATCTGACTAATCACCGCGACCGATAGCTGCTACCTTGACGTGGTGGTCACTGGGCTTGCACATCGCGATGACCCAACAAGCGACACTGGCTGAAATATATGTTCCTGAAGGTATTACCATACAAGGAAGGTTATTAGGATAGCGATTAGACTGAAAGCAGTTACCGGCATAGTGTAAGAGTGTAAGTCTCACGCTCAGACAAACCTCTTCACCACGGGGCTAACTACCATTGGCTTGGAGAGACGCTTATAGGAGTAAGTCAGTCAGTCAAGATTCGGACCTCGGACCATGTGAGTAATAGGCAGCGTCTCTGTCTGTCTGGATTAAACATAGAACCTGCCACCGAAGTGCACCAGTTCGAGTTGCCACGTTCCAAATACCACACAAAGGTAGACAAGATGATGAGTGATGAGCATCAATAGAGTTTGACAGGTATAAGAGAGAAACAGAATGGGTAATGGTAGAAAGAAATATGAAAGATTACAGAGACTGAATACATCTGCGCCATTGACAACGATTTTGAGCCATGTCACCTACTGTCTCCAGCCATTGATTCCTAGAGTCCCGAGGGCCTCAACCGGGAAGTCTGCATCTCCCTCCCTATCTGACTCAGTTTAACTGTCAAGGATTTCATGGTTTGATGAGGCCATGTTTTTGTTTGGCCACCACTTACTCTTTTCCAACCTGCACCTATATCAGCTAGCTAGTAATGCCCATCGTCGGGGGAGGCGATGGTTAGGCATGCGCACCACGTCACCTAGCCATCTCAATCTATGTAACTTTATAGACTAGTCGATTGATTCTCCCTCTTTGCCCAACACCCTACGCCGAACGTCAACATTATTTACCTTATTATACCACCTAACGTGAGAAAGAGATCGCAGACATCTACGATCGAAAGCAGTCAACCTTTTCATGTCTTCAACTCGTATTGGCCATGTTTCAGAGCCATAGAGAAGGATGGACCGAACTGTTGAGCAGTACACACGTCCCTTGGTTGATAGCCGGATGTCACGCCTACGCCAGAGGTGGTGTAAGTCGGCGAAAGCAGCTCGAGCTTTTCGGATCCGTGCTGAGATTTCATCGCCAATCAGTCCGTTGGTGCTGCTGATACAACTTCCCAAATAGGTGAAGTGGTCAACATGTTCTATCACTTCACTCCCTATCACTAAGTTAGGAGTTGACGTGGTCCAGTCCTGTAGCAGCATCTTACATTTTGTAGGGGCGAATCGCATGCCAAACATACGAAGATTGCTGCTCAAAGGTGTTCAGAAGACTCTGCTGGATTTTGTTAGCATCCTCCCCTAACAGGACTATGTCATCTGCATATTCTAAGTCCATAAGACTATTCCCTGGTAACAAGTCGATTCCTAAGTCGTTACGTTCAGTTAAGGATACTTCCATTAGCATATCTACCATGAAGTTAAACAGGAATAGTGAAAGTGGACATCCCTGTCGGACACCACTGGTTGTTACCAATTCAGATGACAATTCCCCAAAAGCCCTTAAACGACTACGTGAGTTTGAATAGAGTGCCTTGATTAGTGCAATGTACTTTCTTGGCACTCCCTTCACAGTCAGACATTGCCATAGTACCTTTCGATCCACGGAGTCGAAGGCCGCCTTCAAGTCAAGAAATATGGCAATTGTTGGACGCCGAAAAGTGTGTCTATGTTCTAGAATCTGTTGGAGAGTGAAGATATGATCTATGCACCCTCTACCTAGTCTAAAGCCTGCTTGATTCTCCCTCGTTTGTTCCCCCCGAGTTCTGCTTAGTCTATGCATGATTACTGAGCCTAGGATTTCAGAGACAATGTTCATTAGGCTGATCCCCCTATGATTATCACACGAGGACTTGTTTCCCTTCTTGAATATCAGTGTAATAAGTGACTTATCCCAGTCTGATGGAACCGTCTCTGATTCCCAGACTTTGCCTAATACCTCAGTTAATCTACAAACTAGTATGTCACCCCCATATTTAAACACCTCCGGAATAATTCCGTCGGGTCCTATAAGCAGCGTGCATTCTACGATTACTGCTCGACCACCAATACATTATATCACACAGCTGAACAGTATTATTGACTAGTATCCAGAAGTATAATACTCTTTCACTGCGATATATATATCCAACAAACAAATTCATATGAAACAACCCAATTACAACGGACCATACAAAAATAAAATCATAATAATAATAATGATAATAAAAATAATAATGAATCAATGAATTCAGTTCATGCGACATTATTAGTTGGACATTCAGTGTCACTCACTCTCTCTCTCTCTCTCTCGATCGTCCATTCGTTCGTTCACTCGCTCGCTCGCTCCCTCACACTGTCTCCACACTGTCTTATACTTACTCTTTCTTTCTACCTTTTGCCTACTAACTATTCCGTGTGTCCAGTTCATCATCATGAGGATATATACACACAAGGAGACCAAATACAACAAAAAAGGAAAACACACACAAATGACAAGTATCCCAAATGAAGAAACAACAACATATAAACCTTATGAAATAAGAATTTACATCTCAAAGGATTCTGCTAAACTTTATGTGAGAGAGAGAGAGAGAAGGCAACAAAAATCGGGACATCTGCGTGACTGTAACAACATATATATAAATATATATATATATATATATATATATGCAGAGATATATATACATTCTGGAAAATAAATAAATAAATTAATACTCGCAATGAAAGAAAATCCCTGACAATCAAAAATTAAGTAGAAATGGTATAGAAAAGATATTCACAACTGACATCCAAGAGAAAATACAGTCATGGATACATGTGAGCTTTTGTGTGTGTGTGTGTACTTGGTTGCATAAATCCGTCTATATGACACCGTTCACATTCAAGTTGTATACATTTAAATATTGAGAGAGACAACAACAAAAAGCTTAATTATTCAAGACATTTAGCGAATATACAAAGCGAAGATATCGATCAGACAGACCATTGGAAAACATCCAGGGAGTAGTAGTGGACAGCTGTCTCTGTTGTCCTAGTGCTTGAGAGTCATCAACGGTACGAACTCAAAAGGGCTAGGAACCAGGATCTTCTAGCTGCGAGGCAAACTTGTAGACTATTCAACCACTAGGACCCGATTGAATGGTTAGCGCATGAATTCCAACTTCTACAAACACTATTCAAGAGGGCCAGTCAGGACTCATTGCAGCACTCCCACCTTAAGGAAAATTGAAGATAAATATCTCATGGACATCTTCCAAAAGAATGGATATCCACGGAATTTCATCAAAAGGCACATAACCCCAAGCCGCCAACCTATCAAACTAAAAGTCCCCAAGGAAAGCACAAAGAAAATCGACCTAACATATGCAAAAGACAACATTTCAGAAATCACTGCAAGACTCTTCGAACCTTGATGAGGAATTGACATCGCACACAAACCAACAAAGTTACTTCATCACTCAATTCTATGTCAACCAAAAGACTCAACAACGGAAGAAGATAAAACCAACATCATCTGGAAAGTAAATTGTAGCAACTGCGAAAAACACTACATTGGTCAAAGTGGATGTCCCTCTTCTTCATCTTCGTATCCACGAACATAAGCTAGCCGTCAAAAGACATGGTATCCTCTCCTTCACTCATATCACTACACACAGACAACCCCGGATATCCATTCGACTGGGACAACGTTCAAATATTCGACAGAGGAAACAACAAGAATGCTGGAGAGTTTTTAGAAGGCTGTCTGGTGGTATTCCAGTGAATCATTAATCAATAGACACATCGAGATAGACAAAATTTATCAACCGATAAAAAAGAAACCTCACACACAAAGGGTCAAAGTTCAAGTCAAAGAGACAAACAATTCGGATATAAGTAATCTAGGTGTGGAAACACACAGAAACAACCAATGACGTCCGAGGTCACCGACCAGGAGAGATGATTAATAAACTCGTGGATAAATCTAAAAGCTCACTTGAATTCAAATTGAAGTATGCACTGAAGATGTCATCTAGTAGGGTGATGAAAGCTTCGCAAATTATTTAATTAGCTCAGAAAACACAACCACATCAAAAAACTTCTACCATTTCACGATAGAGGGCGACCACTAGCCAATGTCATCGGTGGTATGTATTTGTCCTCACACACGATCTGTTGCACGCTGACCCTCGTCACGAATTCCAACTAGAACCCAAGAAATAACCTACCTGAATAGAGCAAGTGGATAGTAACTATCAGATTGATATTCAAGTGTTGGGCTCGAATTCCAGTCGGTGAGTACTGCCAATGGTTATCTTCTAACCGACATAATATCAGTCCGTGATCAAATTTCAAACATATGAAATCCTTAATATCAGTAAAAAGTTTGAGCATTGTGGATTAGATCAAATAAAGTATAATTATATTTTAATAGTTTACACACAATGATAAGTTTTGTTATTGGTAATATTTCGAGCAAAATTACTGCCCGTGTTATGAAATCCTTACAAACTGGCTAAAAAAGAAAAGTTGTCTGAAGTTCTAGTCAGATGTCGTGACCACTGGGGTCCACTAGGTAGGGCATAAGGAGAAATACCAACCGATCACACCGCTTAGTTTTTTTTCCTTCACGTTCCCCAGTGGAATATAGGGCTTCAAGCTAGTGGATTGAAGTTTCTGTAGCAGTGATGTTTATTTTCTACAGGATGGGGTTGCTAGCTCCATGCCCAACCTTTCCTCTTTACCAGAATTATTTCTGGCTTAGCGAGGTAAAGGAGGAGTGAGTCGGTGGCCGGGGATCGAACCCCGGACCATGTGGATGGTCGGCGAGCGTCCTAACCGCTGTGCCACCGACGCAACACCACATGGTGGTTAAAACGAAATCAAGAATTAATAGAAGGCAGAATTTATCAGTCAATGGATCGTGTCACAGAAGCTGCTTAGTGGTCAACCAACTTTCCTTGTCACTGGACAAGCCCTGGGGCCCGAACCCATCTGGGTGCGTACAGACAATGAGTACCTGCCTAGTAAGGACGAAACAGTTGTCAAATTTTAAAAGAAATCAAATCCATACAATCTAATGTCTGAAAAAAATCTATATATATATGTGTAAGAGAAAAGAAACTATGAAGAAGTCGATCGCCGGAGAATACTACTTATAAGTAGTACTTATAGGCAGTAATAATAATAATAACAGAATAGACTACCACCCCCATTGGGTTAGGTATACATGTATTTATTATCATCAAAATTCATTTTCCCTATTCATACGAAATAACCAAATAATTATTTGGTTACATAAAATCAATAAATTATTGAAAACTGTCCTGTAGTATACCAAAGTGAGTTGTATATACCATAATTTGATCATTATAATATACATATAAGCTGCTATCCTCCATATTTATTTATTGATTAATTTCTATTGATCAATAATGTTGGTAGGGAAAAGTCTATACTGGTAGTAATTCGAATAAGAAAAAACAACAAACTCATAAATATGGATATCATCCATGCCCACAATCAACTGCGGTTACTGGATAGATAGATGTATCTTGATGATGTAATGCGGAGACGCAATTGGTGGGGTATAGTATGTCAGGATGAATTGGAAGCTCATCGATGTAAGGAGAATCCAACTCCATTTATTCTTGGATATTTGTTTCGCAATTGCTTCCTTCTGGGTTGGTTGGTTAGCTCCTACAGATCCCTCCGTGTTGGTCATCTTTTCTGATCTTGAGTAGTATTGAGAGAAGACAGCTGTTGATGAAAGTCTGTAGTTTGTTCGAAGAAGTCTTCGTGATACGGTGCCAAGTCTCTGATCCGTATAGTAGCACTGACTTCATAGTGGAGTTGAAAATCCGGATGTTATTTTCATTTTCATGCTGAGTAGTGCTGTTAACCTCCACACAGGAGAGATTATGTGTGTATAGAGAGAGGCTGGTCAGGGTCCGACAAGATAATATTCACTTACCTATTTCTTACACGAGTCCGTGTGTCGATATAAAATTCTATTATTAACGCGGTAGTTTAGCGACCAGCCACTCTCACTCTCTCTCTCTTTCTACAGACAGCTTTCGTGGCATTCTCAAAAGAACCAACGTCACTGTTAAGTGTCCGAGAAAAGATTAAGGAGGATGACGGCGAGGGGTAGGGCTAGCAATAAAGGTGGGTGATAGGTTGAATGGTGCAAGAATTAAAAAACTGTAATAGTCGAGATTGTGTGGTGACATCAGATTGTCCTAATTTCCTTCACGTAGAAGACTAAACAAAACAACATCTTTCCTGCGAACTAAGATGATGTGAGAAGGCCAGGAAAGATCAGAATAAAAACACAGTTGAAGGTATAATATCGGTGGCACAGCGGTAGAATACTCACCAACGACGCGCCGTGTGGTTCGGGGTTCGACTCCCCACCACCGACGCACTCCTTTACCAGTAATAAGACTAGAAAAGGGGGGAGATTGAGCATGAGGTTAGAGACCCTATCTCGTAAAAATAATAATAATCTACTTTATTCCAAAACAGACAGTACTTATAATACAGAATGGAATTCACAACATTGCATCTGAGTTACTTCAAATATAAATTAAATTAAAAATTAAAACAAAAGTAACCAGAGGAATTTGTCCACCTTTACGATATACAGTCAAAAATATTCTAAGCACGAATTGAGATTATTAAATATTAATAATAATAATAGTAATAATAACAGTGAGTTTGTTTCACACAGTATTGTAGATTCAGTTTGGAAATTTTAGCATGTTATTATAGAGTATTGAATCTAATGTTCTGTTGATGCAGTATAGTAAGGGGAAATACAAGATTAACAGTGGTAACACAGCTTAATCGATGTTCAAACTTATGAAAAATAAATAAATAAAAACAAAAAATTGAGAGGATTATCAATATAAGAAATACAATAACAATAAAGTTTGATGGTGTAAGGGTGGGGGAAATGGTTTATTTAGTAGTGCAAAGAAGGTTAGTTAGTTCATGTCTGACACTATTTTCATCACATAAAGTACGTGCTGCCAAATATGGTATAGTGGAATTTTTATACTTGCCCGTGCGTGCATAAAGTCTTTTGATTTCTTGTTTTACCTGAGGAGACACAAGGTTGGAGCCGTGGTTGCTATGGTGGGTGCTCAGAGTCTGATAAAATTCCTCTAGCGAATTGGTTGCATGACATCAAGTGCCTATCAGTGACAATGTCAACGATATGACCGTATGGGAAACCACTCGCCCTACTGATTGACAGTCTTCAGAGTTCTACGAAGTATGACATCGTCTTTTTTAAGCAATCCATGGAAGAATAAACAGGGGTGAACAGTAAAGAAGAATTGGTAAGACGCAAGAATTGACAAACTGTAAGAGGAGTGGTTGGGTTATGCCTGATTGCCTTAACTTCTTAGTGTAAAAAGTCAGACGAAATATATTTTGTTTAGAAATCGCTAAGACATGGGAAGACCAGGATAGGTCAGAAGAAAGAATTAATCCAAGATATTTAACTTCAGACTTGACTGATCTATATCAGTGTCATCAATTTTGCAAGGGTCAAAGGAGTCAACGGCTTCATTTAACTTTTGTTTACATTAGAGAACTGAAGTTAACAGTCTGACATTTGGAAGGATTAAGTTTAAGACAGACCATTAGACGAAGACCAAATAAACACCCCCCCCCCCACCACCACCACCACCGAAACTCTAGAGCTAGAAGCCGCTCTCTGTTCCACTGGGAATCTGAAGGAATAAAAAAGAGCAAACTGACTGAATTCCAATAAAAAGTTGTTCGTCTCTGAAACAATGTAACCAACATATATATATCATATATATAGGAGAAGAACACTATAACCACTCTAAAACTACCTTCTATGTTATGCTTGTATATATGTGGAAATCTATCCATAGAGAATAGAAAAACAGAAGTGAAAACAGAAAAACTAGTTGGACAGAGTAAATGAATAGAATCGATTGTCTTAATGGAATAAATAGAAGGACTAAACATAGAGCAAAACAAAGAGAAAAACACACACTTGGTAACAACAGTAAAACAACGAAAAATAAACAAATAAATTTCAATTTTACATTTTACAAAAAAAGAGAGATAGGAGAAAACTAGAAATAAGACATGGAAATGAAGAAAAGAATAGATGTGAAGAACTGAGGTGAGTAAGTGAGTGAGTGGGGGAGGGGAGGAGTACGGGTAGAAGGAATACAGGTAGGTGGGATTCTTTTCCTTTTCATTTCATGAATATGAATTATGTGGCACTGAAGCCGAGGATCACACCTCGATATCATTGATTTCTCGAACTTTTACAGCCAACCAGATAACAGTCTGCGGAGAGTTGTCATCTGAAGTGATGACAAACAGTGGACTTAACCCTAACTGACTTTAGTGACTCAGGGATTGACTTGTTATCAGAGGGAATGGTCTCGTTGACTTAGAATTATGCAGGTGATTTGCTCCTCCCTCCTAAGTGAGGACAGAGTCTTTCAAACACCTTCAGCTGAGCAGTAATTTCCGAATGTTCGGTATGCGATTCGGCTGCTTTTGTCAAATTTAAGATGATGCTACAGAACTGGACTACATTGACTCACTCCTAGCTTAAAGATAGGGAGGTGGTGAAGCGCGGTAGAGCGTGCTGACCACTTCACCTATTGGGGTGGGGAAGTTGCATCAGCCAGCCCACAAAGTTGATCGTTGATGAAATATCAGTGTAGATACAGAAGATTCATTTGGCATATGCCAACTTGGCATATACGCCATTTTTGGGGTAGATAGGATATCCGGCTATCTATCGATCAAAGGAAGTGTGTACTGCTCAGCAGTCCGTTCCATCCTCCTTTATGACCATGGCTGTAAGACATGACCTTTGAGAGTGGAAGACATGAAAAGGCCGGTTAGCAGTCTTTCATCATATGCGTCTGTGTTATATATCCAGTGTTACGTTAGGTGATATAATACGGTGAGCAATATTGAGTTGCTTAGGCGTCGAGTGCTAGGTAAGCGGGAAGGGAAATCAATACACGAGGTTGTGAAGTTACATGTGTTACGCATGCCTAGTTATCGATCGTCCTCCTCGACAGTGGGCAATGTTACCTGACATAGGATTGATCGGGTTGACAAAGAGACAGCTAGTGGTGGTCAAACCAATAGCTGGCTTCATCAGTCAACAAAATCCATAACAGTTAGTTTAAGCCATATAAAGAGATATAGACTTCCTGATTGGGTTCCTTAGGATAGTAACAACCAATGACGACTAGAGGCAATCGGTGACAAGGCTCAAAATTGCTTTGAATGGTTGGCATAGATGTATGCACTCCTTGTGACTTATAATGTCCAATAAAATCTATGCATCGAAATTATTTGTTAAGACACATGTACGATAATTGGTTTAGAAAAAGAAGATACCGGACACACACATACACACGCACAAACAGACGCCTTTCGAAAGCTAACTCTTTACCTATCTCATAAATAAAAAGACAGTGACTGATGAAAAAAATGAACAACTTAATATTTCATTCAATTTAGATTTCCCCGTTAATTGACTCGACCGAAGTGTTCGACCTCTGTGTAGACATGTCGGCTCCTTGTGTGGATACGTCGACGACGCCTGAGGATGGTGTAACTGGAAGTGAGATACACCAGGATGCACACTTCATCCCCATTTAGGACTCTTCGACTAGCCCTACCTACATTCTCCAGTAAGTGAGATTCGAACCCAGTACCTATCACTTCTAACACCAGTGTCATCCACTAAACCTTTTAGGTCACGAAGCATCACAACATATGCTGAACACTTCAGTCCAATCGACCGACAGGAAAATAATAACTGACATCTGTGACCCAAAAGGAGTGGCTCTCATGGCCCTAATGGTTTAATCGGGATAAAGCTTTGTCGCGTTTGAAACGATGGTAATAATGGGTAAAGGATATCATTAATCACACACTCACTCACCTAAGAATGCAGGTATATCCAACTGTGACGAATTCTACCCGAAAAGGACAACTGATGGATTTCCCTACTAGTCACACACACCATCCATCAGATTACAACAACAACAACTGTGGTGAAAGCAGGCTGCTAGCCAACTGATGGACATTAATTTACGTCAATGTTTAGGTCGCTAATATTGGTCATGAGAGAAATAAGAACAAAGACTGATTCAACAACCAATCACAGCAGACTTAACTTGGGCAAATACGATTCGTAGATATATGGCTTCACTTTCTGAGAAACCAGTCACAAGCAGTATAGAATAACCTTGGGCAAGAAACAACCAATCAGAAGACTGTGTTTGTCTGCTTGAATAAGCTATAATAATGTACATGAAATATATATATATATAAACACGTGCTGATTTTGTTTAATAAACGATCTGTTGCCTGGCCCTTGTCTTCTGTTGTTACACAACAACCTAATATCTCAACTCAACATGGTGTTATATAATCTCCTCCTGGAAATAGACAATTTTTCTATTGATTATCGAAGATACATACAGTTGATTTTTCGATCAATAAATAATAATATTATTGTTCTCCTATTTTTTACTGGTATTGTTATTACGATTATTATGGGGGAAAAAACAACAACATTGAATAATCCTTTCGGAGCATATTCATAGAATAATAATAATAAGAAGCATTAATGATAATGATAATAATAATAATAACTCTAATGACATCTGCGTGTGTACATTAACTAGCGTAATAATAATAATAATAATCTACGGTTTCATCATCAAACTGTTTGTTTATTTTGCTGATTCGTAGATTTGGCTGACGTCAACACGCACACACACACAGAGGAAGAGAGATAGAGACACACTAGCTAAACAATGAACAGTTAGTTAGTACGCTCACATACACACATACATATATGTACGAATGAAAGTTGATCATCACTTTTTTTCGTATTGAAAAAAAATATATATGTAGGTACAAACAAGAATTACATAAAAACAATTGTAAAAACACAGTTTAGATAATTTATGGGTTAATTGTTAGAGTGATTATGAGTCCTAATGGAACATGGAATGTTACATATCTATTCTGTATAAATGGTGGGTGGTGACTAGCAGTGGAATCCAGGATAACGCGCATTTCGTCCTATTTGGCACTCATCACTGGATGTACCTGCATTTCTAAGTGAGTGATGATGTTCCCACCGAGACCGAGCACTTCGGTTCAATCAATCGACGGGAAAATCTCAAATTCAATTTTAAAAATATCTATTATACATATTAAATTTCCGTGGAAAAAACCAACATCAGTTAGAGAAAGATCGTTGAGAAACGTGAAAGGACATTGGACAACTGTTTCGTCGTATTCCTTCGGGACTCTTCAACAGTACGCACCCACCGGGATTCAAACCCAGAACCTTCCGGGTAAAAAGCGAGTTTGTAGATCCTATAAGCAATTCAAAGATCAATCGTCTATGAATTTTTAATATCTGTTAATTCATGATTTTTAGTACAACCATTCAATTAACGGCTAAATGGTTAAAGAGCTGTTCTTGCAAACAGAAGGTCCTGCGTTTGATCCCTGGTGGGGTATCATGGGTAGATGTTCACTGGTCTTTCAATGATGGGGATTTGGCGTATTGGCTTAAGCACACCCGACTTTCATTCAGTCAATGGGTTTCAAGGTTCGAGTTCCGCAACATTAGCTTCAGTGTAGACAAATGAGTAGTACCATTACCTCCTCCCTTAACACACACACACAATAAGTGTGGCTTATAGAGCTGAATTTTAGCCTATGGCCACATATTATTTACCATATTTGAGTACTAAAGTATCTTTTATACACATGACACAACAGCATTCCCTCAGCGGTTACATTACACGCCGACAATGACACATTCAAAGAAATGTACACATTTTCTTGACACTTCTTTCTGTTTCTTATGACCTCTTTATTATTATTATTATTATCACTACTATCATTATTTATTATTTTCATTTTTATGTTTCCTTACATATTTCCTGACCAATTTATCAGGGTAATTATTAAGTTCCAAGGCTTCTTTTATGTGTGTCACTTCCTGTCTTAGATTTTCCTTGGAACGAGGTCAAAAGGGAAGAGGCGAGTGGGTCATCAGTGCAAGGGTGACCTGGAGGAGATCGTGTGAAGAGGAGTCGAAACAGTATGGACTAACATGGATGCAGGTGAAAAAAGTGCAGCAGTAGACAGAAGCAAATGGAGACGTGCAGTTGAAGTCCTATTTTCCACTAGGAACTCAAGGGAACAATAATAACAATAATAATAATTCGGGTTCTAAATATAACTAAATATAACCTGAGAAGAAGGTAAGATGACGTAATAAGTGTGAGAAAGTGACCAATCAATATGTTATTGTGTAGAGTGGACAAGAGCTACTAGAAAGAAGATGAAGTGTGTAAGAAAAAGACGTAAACAGCGAAAAAAACTTTCCCTTTTCGACGATTCATTTTCATGAGCTATAAAATCGTAATTATGTAGAGGTAGGCTATAGAGGCAGTCAGAAACCAACTAATTTCTGACAGAGAACTCGAACTTAGGACAAAAGTGCCACTACTAGAGGACATAATGTTGGGAGTGCAGCTATGCCTGACTTCCACAGTATTTAAATTTCAAGGGGAAATATACAAACAAACTGAGGGAATTTCCATGGGATCACCAATATCCTCGATTGTAGCAGATATATTCATGGATAGGTGGGAAAACATAGCGATTGAAACGTTCACCCCCACCCTAAAAGTATGGTGAAGGTATGTAGATGACACATTCAATGTACTTAAAACAAGGGATATAGGTAGATTTTTCGAACACTAACTCAAAAGTGGAGGCAATCCAATTTACTTATGAATTGGAAAGTCAGGAAGGACGGGGAGCTTCCGGTGTTAGATTGCAACGTAAAAAGGAAAGAAGATGGGAAGTTAAACACACTAGTGTTTATAGGAAACCAACACATTCAAACCGATATTTTGATTTCCGATCTATCCTATCCTGTGTCAGCAAAAATAGGATTGTTGAAATGTTTAAGTGACAGACCACAAAAACTAATTAGTGCCAAGAAAAATTTAGGACAGGAAGTGACACATATAAGAGAAGCCTTGAAACTTAATAATTACCCGGATAAATTAGCCAGGAAATATATAAGAAAATGTAAAAATAAAATAAATAATGTTTGTAGTGATAGTGATAATAATAATATTAATGACGACATGCATATCGAATATGCGCAACACAACACCAACAATAAGGAATCTATATCATCAGTAGTAATTCCATACAAGGAAGGAACCTGAGAAACCTTACCCAGAATTCCTAACAGGATAGGGATAGAAGTGGTTGACATTCAAACCACCCACAAATTCAATTAGAAACAAGCTTCGTCGGTTAAAGGATTAATCCCGTGGAGCCTTTAAAACGAAACAACTTGGTTTATCTAATACTCTGCCTGCGATGACTGTCAGCTCAAATACATAGATGGGTCAAAGTAGTAGAACAGCGACACTGAGTCAGACTAGCCGAACATAAAAACCTAGCAAAATCTAGAATAGTTGACCCGAATAAGATAAGAAATGTAGAGAATAGTTCAGCTATACCACTCGCTACATGCAATCACACACAAAACAATCCCACAATAGGATGACAGTTTTAAAATCTAATGTCACAGAGGGGTGGAGGGAGAGATTGATAACAGAAGCTTTGTTTATCGAATCAACTGCGAATCAAAACATGTAATAGGAATTATTCATCACCTGTCCATCCAGATATCTGGAAAATTCTACTACCCCGACGACGACAAATAGGAGAAGACAAAAAAAAACTATGAGACTCAAGTTTCAAATTCGTGTGATTCTAATTGATGATATGATTATGAAGAATACATTTTGTTCAAAACGTCGTCATCCAGCAAATAATTCTGTTTCACTGTGTGATATATATGTAATAAACAAACTAATATGGTCTATAGTTTTATTCAGATACTAATGTAACTAACACATTAGAATATTATATTATAACTCAGTTACCAATAATGACTGAGATTGTTTGGACTGCGCGAAAGTGTACCAGTTCACAAGTTAATAAAGTCTCCATAAGGCGTACAGAAAAGTAGAATCATGAATGAATATTAGAGAGATTAATATCGAAAACAAAACCCGTATTTAGACATTTACAAAAACAGGAGAGAAGGAAAGATGGCACACTAAGTAGGAGTGTGTATAGGAAACCTACTACAACAGGTCAGTACACTCATTTTTTTTGTTTTGAGTTTTGTACCTTTGAAATATAAACCCGTAACCTGATAAAGTGTCTGGTTCATAGAGATAGGTTAATCTGTTCAGACGGCTGGCTCTATGAGGAGCTTAAGATTATTAGAGAGGTGCTTAGAAAAAATGGTTATCCAAATGAATTCATTGAGAAAGTTATGAATTCAGTACCTAGTAGAGTCATTATGGCAACAGTTCCGAAGAAACCACCGTTCATATAAAACTGCAGTTCCTCGGAGACAACAGTGGCGAAATAATAACACAGCGACTGAAGAATGAAGTTAAAAGAGCTTATTATTATGCAGCAGAGGCACGTTGTCTCTTCACAACCACCCGTATTCTACGTTCGGAAATAAGGATAAACTACCTACATTTACCTCCTCCTCTATGTGTATCTACCAGTTTGACTGCAGCTGTGGAGCTAGCTACATTGGGCGTACAATTAGGCAGGTGTTCAGCATCGTATTTCCGAACATCATCCAATAGCATGGTTGAGCAAGGGGACAAACAAGATCTATTCGTAGCTCTATTTTTTAGCAAACCTTGTAGACAGTGAGCATAAAGTTGACGTTAATACAGCACATTTAAAATTATTTATCGCATTCCTACTAATCCTAATTTTGTTTCACGTGTTCGTTTTCTACATACCTACAACTGAAACGATAGAAATCTACCTAAAGAAGGCAAACCTGTACGCGGTCAGAAGGAATTTGTACACCCGCTTTCCTTACCTTGCCGCCCATAATTACATGAATGTATAAACCGGACTACTTCACCCCCTCCCACTAAACCTTTAAAAATTATACACATTATATGTGTCCAAATTATTTTATTATTTTTCTGACTACTTCATCTTTAGTTATACGTTGTCCTTGTAAAATTATTTTATTCTTATTACCACTTGAACCTTAGTTACAAGTTATCATTGTCCAAATCGTTTCAGTTTTCTTTAACAACCTGTTACGTAATCACCCTAAGCAGACGCTTATTCTTAACCATTTCTACCTTTTAACTATGTGTATTATTAGAGACCTCAAAGAGTGAATGCATCTACGCCACCATTGATAATGATTTCAAACCATATTCCAAGGACACCAACCAGCTAGTCTACACATACTCCTACATTATTTCACTCCAAGTTCCTTTTTTTTATACCTTCACATTCCCCGTGGAACACAGGAGGCTTCAACCTACAGCTTTGTTAGCAGTGATGTTTACTTTTCCTGGTTGAGATTGCTATCCGTATGCCTAACCTTCTCTTTCAAACCAGTCTTATTCTCTGCTGCTTAGCGAGGTTTACGAAGGCGTGTCAGTCGGGGAATCGAACTCTAGACCATATATGCATGGGGCTGGCGTGGCATGGCTGTCTCTAAGTCATGGACGTACACTTTTCTACATGGTGACTAGCCTCATGGACTACTTACTACTTGTGTTAGGTCTTGATTTCACCAAATGCCTGCCTAGAATACATTTTCCATGAATTAGGCTTTAAACAGACTACACAACGATGATGATACTACCCTGTTGTCCCAGGCTAGAAACAGTTGGAGCGGAATTTTAAACAGAAATGTTACATTGATTGAAAGTTGACTGTTTCACACTTCAATGAACAATATCTACACACTCTTAACTACTAACTAGTACATAAACATAAAAACATACACATACATACACACACACACGGTGTCTAAAAATAGCACTCCACATACGAAATACATATTTATATAAATATATATTATATATAGCAAAGTTATATTTTACAGCATAAAGGTCGATTACATTACTACTGAAATTACTTTGACGTATACCTGTAATGTAACAAAACAAAATCGAGTGTGTAGTTTTGTTTATGTTTAACTCTACCTCGATGTATTACTATTACAACTATTGATTTTATTATGAAGTGTTCATTTGCAAGGATTTTATTGGTTACAGCAGCTTTATTCACAAGCTGATATCAGTTAGGAAGATTCATTTGACGAAACAACCAAGGAGTACTGGACAGCTAGCTCTGTTTCACCCTGGTTCGAAACTCTACAGCAGGACGTGCCCACCAGGACTCGAACCAACCACCTTCTTCTGGTTACAAGGTGAATTGTCGGATTTCCGAACATCACCCTACGTGGTTAAGTAAAGGACAAACAAATTCTATTCGTAGCATTATTCTATCTCATCTTGTGGACGCAGAACACAAGACTGATGTTAACCAGGCTTTCAGAGTCATTTACCGCATATCAACAAATCTTAGTTTCGCCTTAAGAGTTCTATTACCAAACATTGCTGACGTTGTTGGGATCGACATTAAGCAGCCTAATTTAAGTGTTCAAAAGAAGCTAGTTCAAATCCCGGCAAATTCGTGGGTGAGAACTACTAAATATTCCTAAACAAGAATAAGACAAACAGTTGTTCAGTGTCCTACAGAATGTGCGTACGTTCAATTACTACCCGATGCTTTCCTAAAACCTCGATTCATTTACCACTGATGATGATGAAAAGCCAGGAAGACGAATTGGTAGACTGATAGCTGAGACTAGCAACCCAATCTAGTTAAAAAGAAACAACACAACTTTGAAGCCGTATCGTCGACTCGGGACGGACAAAAGAACGACAGTAGCGAAAAGTATCATTAACAAATTTTCAATGATTTTCAGGTGTTAGTTCGTAGGGATTTGATTTGTTTTAAGTTTGATCATGGACTGATAATCTCAGTTGGAGAAACAGTAAAAACCATCAGGGATTATTCGGAAGCTGTTTCATCCTAGTTTTGGACTCTTCATCAGCAAATTAACATCACAAATTGGTAGAAATCGGAATTATTCAATCATTAACTGAATGGCCTACAAGATCGAATCTCAGAGGGTGCATACTGCTGTGAAGGGTACTATCACACTAATAAAAAAAAACAGTTGTCCAACATTCCCTACTGGTTTTCAATGCTTGTTTAACTGATCCCATCAAATCTATGATCAAACATGAAATTTGTCATTTTCATATTCGGCTTTAATTCAACGTCATGTTGAAAGATGACAAGTCAAAGCTTGTTATGTATACAACTTTAATAAACAAAGCTTGAGACTGAGCACTTCGGTCCAATCAATCGACGGGAAAAGCAAAAATTCAATTAAATAATTAATATGACCCGCTGCACAAGAGGTGGCTCTCGTGGCCCAAGTGGTCGAGTAGATAGCGCATTGGCGTTCGAAATTATGGACACTGGGTTCGAGCCTCAGTGGAAACATTACCACTCACTGAGAAATGCAGGTACATCCAGTGGCTGACGAGTCCCAAAGAGGATGAAATGCGCATCCTGGATTCCACTGCTAGTCACCATCCACCAATTAAATACTAACTAAATGCTCAGACATCGTTGAAGCATCTGCACAAGATGCCGACATGTCAATCTGAGACCGAGCACTTCGATCCAATCAATCGACGGGAAAATCAAAGATTCAAATAAAGCGTACAACATTGCTATTCTCCTCCTGTGTGAAGTCAGTTCACAATCAAGCGACAAAATATCATCATCATCCAACCTATTATGGTTACACAAGAAATTTCTGGCTACTAATAATAGCAACGGATGGTGACTGCCTTACTAGTTAGTATCATTGTATGTGCACATACATATCCCCCTAGCAGCCGCCGCCGCGCACACCGGCAAATACACACAAACGAAGAAACAAAGCATTAAAGAATTTCAACTATGACTGAATATTTGCACAAAAATAGTTTCTCAGATGCTCTATTGCGTGTATAAAAAGGAGAAGAAAGAACATAAAATAAACATACAGCTTGTCAGATAATGAATAAATATTAGAACAAGGAATTTTTGCAAAATGGATTCAAAAATAACAAATACACAAACAACAAAAAGTTGCAAAACACAATATACACAAAGAATTCGCCCATCTCTCTCTCTCAAATACACAGGAAAACGATGATGATATAACCGGTGAAGAATTTCTCTACGGGCTTGGCAAAGACACGGGGTAAAGCTTCTTCATGGAGTTATGTTGTGTGTGTGTGTGTATGTGCATATAAGTAATATGTTCAAACACGTACGTACATAAGTCAAGCATGTTTTGATTGGACACTAAAAAGTAACTAATGGCATACACCAACGAAGGATTAGATAGATGGATTGGAATAAGAGAAGACGAGAGACTCAGCGCCGGAATTAGTTAGTCAGGAAAAACGCACCACATATATGTATACATTTTTAGCCACATTATATGGTCGACTAGATCAGTGGATATTTGTGCATTGAAGTTTTTTAGCGATTTGGTTAAGAGTGCTTATTATCACCAATGATATTCCTAATTGTGGATTGTGATGGACTGGATTATGCATCAGACAGTGAGTGGAAAACAAGAAGACAGAGATATCCTGTCTGGACCGACCGACGTGAAGAACCCAGTAGACCTGGATTCCGCGCACCGATGATTTATGTTTCATGCCACACAAAATCGAACACTTACAAGCGAAAACCGACAAACTGATCGAAGAAGCAGTCGGCGAAGACAGGACTCCAGGTGAACATAGACAAGACGGAGGTTATGAAAATAACCAACCAACCAACAACAACCACAGCACCAACATCCAGCGCCAATCACCATCAACGGGAGGGGTTTGAAAGAGGTTAATTCATTCACTTATCTAGTTAGGGAACATTGTCCCAACCAACTACAGGGGGAACGGACGAGGATGTCAAATCGAGCGAGAATCGGGAAGGCGAGCGAGAAACACATTCATCAACCTGAAACAACCAATCTGGAAATCTTCCTCACTCAGCCACCATCAACAACAAAATTCGGTCGGATTTTCAATACAAACGTCAAGTCAGTCAGCTCTTCTATACGGATCAGAAACTTGGCGGGCGGGTCACAAAGAATATTTACAACAGCCTGCTGCAGACTTTCATCAACCGACAACTGTCCTCGCTGAAGATCAGATGACTGGGCCGGAAAGAATCACCAAGATGGAACTATGGGAACAAATAAACAAAACAAGAAACAACAATTGCAAACCAACAAATATGCAGTAGATGGAGTGGAGATTGATTGGACACTCGCTGAGGAGGCCGCCGACACCGCGCGTCAGGCCACTGATCGAGTGAAACCAGGCCGAAAGGGAAGCACGCGGCGAGTGTGACGTCAGTGCCAGGGTGACATGGAGGAGATCGTGAGGAGTTGAAACAGTATGGACTAACATGGATGGATGGATGGAGGTGAAAAGTACAGCAGAAGACAGAAGTGGCAAGTGGAGACGTGCATTTGAAGCCCTATGTTCCACTAGGAACCCAAAGGAAGAAGAATAGTAATAATAACAGATCAGTGGATAATAAACTAGACTGATTGACTGCTGACTTTCTAACGGTTAAGCCTTGGGAGTATTTCTTTACCACAACGTAAGAAAATAAACGCTTCTACTTCTGCAGCTATTGTGTCTTAAAATGTTGTTTTCAATTTCGGTTCTACATTTTTTATATACTATTGATAAATTTTTTCTGTAGCACACGCCACCGCAAAGTGTATGCAGCAATAGGAAGTTAGTCGCACGAAGCACGAATAGCTCACAATGGTAACATCGCTGACTGCAACTGCACTGGGGGAGATCAAAATTCGAATTTCTTAGAAGGGACATACATACAACATGTGAGCTGCTTCGAGATTGTATAATATACACACACCTTGCTGATTGGTTAATGCCAAATAGTACGAAAACTAGGTCAGATAAGGCTTCGCGTGTGGTCGGATCGCCAGTCTATCTAACTACCTAACGCATAAAAGAACCATTAACACAAAACAAACAACCCAAGATGTATTAAACAAGTATATTTTCCACTTTACTGCCACAGCATATGAACGGGAGACGCATAAGTCTAGGAAGTGAGTCAAGGGGTACTTTAACGACCAAACAACAGTCTCCAGTTTACATTATCTTCGATACTACAAAGTCATCCATGAGTAATACCACACTTTTTGTCTTACTTTTCGATAGTTGCAGCGATCTTTGAAGTTTGTCAGATGTCGCATAATAGTAAACATAATAAATAATAATAATAATGGCAATGACAATAATAACAATAATACTAGACTTACATTTGATATACAATGAGAGAGCAAGGGAAATGAAAGCGGCAACAATCAATACAATTAGTGTTAAATCTTGTAAAGCTTCCCACATAAGTCGTAGAAATGTTTTAGCACGTTGTTGTGGTATAACATTAGCACCGAATGCATTAATTCGTTTAGAAAAATCATCTTCATGTAAACCTAGAGAAGAAGAAGAAAAGAAAACAAGGGGATATTTATTACCTTGTGAATATAAGTATTGGTATACACACTATGATTAATATTAATAATATTCCCTTAGGATTTGAGTAGAACATAGACGAGCTACATGAGAACATCCTGCATCTCATTCTATTTATTCTTTGTAGTCCTGTTCGGTTGACTCCATTCACATTTCCTCAGAATACCATTTCCTCTCCATATTGGAGTAGATTGGATAATGCGACAGACAGCAGGCAGGGCAACGAGGAAACAGGTATACAATGGACCTATACAAAAAGAAACTTCGAGGATCTGGACTTCGCCGATGACATATATGTGTCTGATTTCACACAAACTGGAAGATATGCAAGTGGAAAGCAACCAGTTGGCAATAGAAGAAGCATCTAGAGAAGATAGGACTCCAAGTAGACATAAAGAAAACTGAGGTGATGAAGATTCCTGGGCAAGACAAACAATAATAATAATAATAACAACAACAGACAACAATCAGCATAAATAGGAACCTGAAAGAAAGAACCTCTTTTATCTACCAACCTACTGCGAAAGCATCGTTTTAACTCCAGGTGAATGGAACTGACAAGGATATCAAAACAAGGATCGGGAAAGCAAGGCAAGCTTTCACTACTCTCAAGATCAGGATTTTCAACCCCAATGTGAAGTCAGCGCTACTTACTATACGTATCAGACACTTGGAGCCGTGTCACGAAGACTTCTTCGAACAAACTCATTAACAGCTGTCTTCGCTCAATACTACTCAAGATCAGATGGCTGGCCAGAAAAGATCAGCAACAGGGATCTCTGGAAGCGAGCCAACCCAGCAGGAACCTATTGAACAACAAATAAGCAGGTAGAAATGGAGGTGGATTGGCCATACGCTGAGGAAACCATCAAGTGACATCACTAGACAAGCCCTCAAGTGGAACCCGAAAAGGAAGCGGCGAGTTGGTCGTCAGTGTAAGGGTGACTTGGGGGAGGTCATGTGAAGGAGAAACGAAAGCATGTGGGCAGACTTGGAGCGGGGTGAAAACGTTGGCAGAGAACAGAACGCAATGGAGACGCGCGGCTGAAGCCTTATGTTCCTCGATGAATTAAAGGAAATAATAATCATAATAATCACATCTCAGATCCAAACCAAACTCGTTGCTTCTCATTCAAGTTTCACTCGACAGTCTGTTTAATGTGTAATATCACTCAAGTGTCTCCTACCAATCCATCCCCATTTTCTTCTGCACATTTGTTGGGCAATAGATTCTTGCTTGGTTCGTTGTAAGAGTTTGTTCTTCGTTGTTTATGCTTTTTCAGATCATGGAAAACACTCATAAGAACATTAGGAAGAAGAGAACAGTAAGTTCAGCAAAGACAATTGTCTTTTCGGAGATTTCATTTTCAAAAGTAGCTGTACAAACGCATTTAAATACATAATTTTACATGGATACAATTCTTGTTTGATTCCACATAATTACGGTGGTGAATAAAAGGTGAACATTATTTTCAACTAGATATGGTTTAGCGTCGGTGGCACAGTGGTTGGGACGCTCACCGACCATGCACATGGTCCGTGGTTCGATCCCCGGGCAACAACGCACTCCTTTACCTCACTAAGCCAGTAAGTAGTGAGACTGGTAAAGCGGAAAGGTTGGGCATGAGGCTAGCAGCTCCATCCTGTAAAAATAAACACTGCTACAAAAACTTCAAACCTCTAGCTTGAAGCCCTATGTTTCACTGGAAACGTGAAGGAAAAAAAATGAGAAAGGTTTGTAAAATCAAGCATCCAGCTAAGAGAAGAACACACAACTACATCACAATACACACATATTATAGTACGCAGTAAGTGAAGTAAATGCAGGCTCATCCATCAGTTGCATTGCGTTATTTTTCAAGAGATGTTGTTGACCAAGCATTAGAATCCATGATGAACACATCATCTTAACTATCCCCGACTTTTCAGCTGGAGAAAAATGCAAATCCCTACGATTCCACAGTGCTAGTCATCATTATTCCAAAAATGCATAAATGCTAATCCTTAAAATAAAGTGGAAGCCTCCGGCATAGGGAGCCGATGACTTCTCAACACTCAGGCTGAATATTTCTGTCTAATTACCTCCAAAACTATATTTGTATTATACCCACAAAGAAATGAAGTGGGACTGAATGAGTTATGAAGGTGCAAATGAACAGTATGCAACAAGCAAGGCCTGCATTAAGTACAAACATCATAATATAAGAAATTTAATTTAATTTTATAATTTTGGTTATAGCTTGAAACCACATAGTAGTTTTGGTACAGGTATGGAATTTTCAGCATGTGATATATAGGTAGTCAAAATTTTGCATGCCAAACATTGATAGCAGAAGTGCATCGGCAGGGGATCGAATGCCGGACCATTTTCACAATCGTCGAGAGTCCTAACCTCTGTGGCACCGACGCACTTTCGAGAAAAACACGTATAACAAAAGTATGTTTGTAGTGGTAGTAATAGTACAGCTTATTGGCTTTTTATAGTTAAAGGATTTGAACCATGAACCAAGAAAATCTAACTCACATACTCGAGGTAGTGTCAAAAGTCATCATACACACATACACAAACTTCAAATGGGAGATAGAGAGCAGTAAAAGAAGAAACATATGAGTTCTGCCACCTGAACTGTATTACTTTATATATGTAGTATGTAGTAGATTTGGACATGCATCGGTAGCACAGAGGTTAGGACGCTCGCCGACTATACACATGGTCCGGGGTTCGATCCCCGACCACCGACGCACTCCTTTACCTCGCTACGTCAGTAATAAAAATGGGAAAGTGGGAAAGTTGGGTATGAGACTAGAAACCCAATCCTGTAAAAATTAACACTGCTACAGAAACTTCAAGCCACTAGCTTGATGCTGTATGTTCCACTGGGAACGTGAAGGAATAAAAAAAGGTAGATTTCGACACGAATTAACCCATTAGTCAGAAACCGTCAAATATACCAGGGAGCACTGGATAACTGTTCTCTCCTAGTTTGAGATCCTTCACTCGGCGCACCTATTAAACCACCACGTATGAAACTTGGGACCTGCGGAGTTCGGGACCATTTAGCCACTCAAGACAGGAGTTAATGACCAATGACTTTGTCGATTTGTGATACAGTGCTCCCCTCAACAACGCCTACAACGAGCATCCATTTCACCTTGACCAGTGGTGGCACTCCCACCGATCATCATGACTACTCAATAGAGACAGCTTGAGGATATCCATTCAGTAGCCATCAGTGACTTAGAGACGGATATTATTTAGATTATCGACAGCGATACATCACGAATATCATCATGAACTGAAATAGGTTAGATGACTGTTGGAAAACGATCTGGGAGTACTCGACAGCTGTTTTGTCAGCTTCGTTTGTCACTCTTCATCAGTACGCTGCGCACACCGCCACAGTTAGAACTCAGGACCATCTGATTACAAGCCTAGCAGGCTAGTATACCATTCAACCACTAGGACCCGATCCACTGGCAAGCCTATGAATTCCAACTCCTGCACTAACGAATGTCATCGGCGAGTATATGTCCTCACACCCGATCTGCTGCACTACCCCACTTGTCACTACTTTCCACTGGAACCCCCCTACTTGAATAGGGCCAGTCATAAGTGACCAACAGATTGATATTCAAGTGTAGGGTGAAGAGACTTAATTCCTTCCTGGTTTTTATCATAAAACCGATGTCAGTTCATGATAAAAATCCAGAAACCAACCAAATACTTGCAAACCATTCATTTGTAAGTTAGAAGAACTCACAGATTAAATAAATTCCAACCGGCTTAAGTGAATGAATGGTCAATAGGCTCGACCTCAAGACCTGAAGGTGCAAACGGATGAAGAGTGCCAAACTAGGACGAAACAAGTGTTGAATGCTCCTGTTTGATTTCCAATAATCTCCCCACAACTGATGAGTTGGTTCATCGCGTAATCTAACAAGTGAGCTTAAGCTAAATCCCTATATAAATAACTTCTATAATCTAAGTATTCATATTCACATGGAAATCAAATCAATCACCGACAGAAAGTGTCGATATTGTGTACACATATATGCAAAAAATTAAATGGAACGCTGATTATCATGTCATGTCAATCAAAAATGTTCAGTGTTTAGTAAAACGACATAAGATTAGTTAAAAAAAATAAAGTTCAAAAGTTTAAATTGTCATTTTTAACGCAACAACAACCAACAACAACAACAATACAGAAAAATACCTAATAAAAAAACATTCAATCATTACCATCTACAACCGATTTTATTATTATTATTATTTAGTATATATATATATATATATATATATGAATACAAATCACGCATAGAAGTTGAGCATAACTTTTTCTACTGCTCAAAGAATACCAATGATTTGACTGTTTCTATGCTAGTTAACTTATCAATCAGATTGTTACAAAATGTGAATACCTATTTTATCACTTAAATGTTAGTCTGGAGTCCTTTAAAAAACACAAATGCTCTTAAAGTGCATCTCTCCAAATGTTAAGCTGTGAATTTCGCGTTCGCTTGCACAATTCTACAATTATAGATGGCAAAGAAAGGTGAAATAATCTCGGTGACTTAGAATTATCTGTCTGTTACTGTCTATTTTCGAAATAGAACTTTGCACCCATGTGCACCAGTTCAAGTCGCTACACTCCACTCCATGTAGTACACATAGCAACAGAAGAAAGTACAAGAAAAGTATAATAGAGACACTAAACAGAGGTGTGACACAAAGGAATAGTAATAACGAAGAACAATATAGTTTCATTGGAACACAAGTCGAAAGGAATGGATGCATCTGCGCCAGCCACTGAGAACGATTTTGAGCCGGTCGTATCACTAATTGTTTCCAACCATTGGTTTTTACCGTCCCAAGGACCCCAACCAGGAAGTCTACACCTTCCTACATGGCTTAAACTAACTGTTATGGATTTCACTGACTGATGAAGCCGTGTTTTGGTTTGACCGCCGCTAGGTCTTTTCCAGCCTGACCCTATGTCAGCTAACATTGTCAGTCGAGTAAGGCAATGACTAGGTAAAAGTAATTTCACTTCCTTACCTAGCACTCAACGCTTAACCTCAGTATTTCTCACCTTAGGATAAAACTTAACACAGGAGATAGAACGTAGACACTTTTGACCAAAGACAGCTAGCCGGTCTTTTCATGTCTTCACTCTCAATGGTCAAGTTTCACAGCTAGCCATAAAGGAGGACGGAGCGGACTCGTGAGCAGTACACTTGCCCTTTGGTCGCCAGCTAGCCGGATATCACGTCTACTAAGCCAGAGACGGCGTAAACTGACATATGCGAAACTAGCCCTGTGTATCGGTGCTGACATTTCGTCAGAGATCAACCCGTTGGGGTTGGCTGATGCAACTTCCCAAATAAGTGAGGCGGTCAACGTACTCTACCACTTCACTCCCTATTTCTAATATAGGAGTTAGTGTGGTCCAGTCCTGTAATATCATCTTGCATTTGGCGGGAGAGAATTACATGCCAAACATTCATAGATTGCAGCTCAAGGTGTTTAGAAGACTCTGCATTTTGCCAGCATCTTCGCCTAGAAGGACTATATCGTCTTCATATTCTAAGTCAACGAGATTATTCCCTGGTAGCAAGTCAATCCCTGAGTCGCTGAAGTGAGTTAGGGTTAAGTGCACTAGTACATCTATGATGAATTTGAGTAGAAATGGGGAAAGTGGGCCTCTCTGACGGACACCACTAGTCGTCACCAGTTCAGATGACAACTCGCCGTAAGCCCTCACCTGGCTCCTTGAGTTCGAGTACAGTGAGTGTCTTGATCAGTGCAATGTATTTTCTCGGCATTACTTTTACAGCCAAGCATCCCCAGAGAACTTCTCGATCGACAGAGTCGAATGCTGCCTTTAGGTCAAGAAATATAATGACTGTTGGACGCCGGTAGGAATGCCTATGTTCTAGAATCTGTCGGAGGGTGAAGATATGATCAATACACCCTCTTCCTGGTCTAAAGCCTGCCTGGCTCTCTCGTGTTTGAGCTTCCCGAGCACCACTCAGTCTACGCATGATTACTGAGCCTAAGACTTTAGATACTATATTAGTCAAGCTAATCCCTCTGTGATTATCACAGGAAGACTTGTTTCCCTTCTTATATATGGGGATATATATATATATATATTTCCCTGGTGTCCCCATCCTTCTAATACGGTTATTAGTTATCTGAAGTTTTATCAGATCGGTACACGGTTTAATAACGGATCAGAAGAAATATATTAAATATTACTTCATTTCCAAAATCAACTCCAATATTAAACATAGTCAAAAAAAAAGCATTCAAAAGACTTCCCCAACAGTTGTCATTCCATATACAACAAAAACGTCAGATGATATCAGAAGAGTATTACTCAATCAGCACAACATCAGAGATTTTTACTCAAAACATCAGACACGCACACACAGACACTACAAAGCAATCTTGTCCATGTAAAAGATCAAATCCCTACAGATTCTCAATCGAATTGTGTCTACAAAAAATAAGATGCTTGCCTGAAATGTGATGCGATATACTCCGGATAAACATCGTGAGAAAAATCAAGACCGAAAGAAATCAACACCATAGCGCATCTATCTATCTATTCGACCACCACTTGAAATCCACTTGAATTGAAAAAGTCTGAAAGAAAACATCAACCATAAGTCTACACGCACGCAACGGACGGGAATCAGGTCACAAAATTGATTTTGAACAGCATTAAAATCAGCTAGAAAAAGCATATCAGATATATCACATCTAATATATCACACATCAGAAGCACTTCATATTAAATGGAATCCAAATTGTCTGAATAAAGAATGATAGACTAATAAAGAATTTGATTGGATTTCAACATCCACGCACTCAGCCCAACCACCCCAACCACACACGTGAAAAAAAAAATCCATGAAGTGACAAATTCAACACAATTATGATAAATGATTTCATTATGTAAACATATACTGTTTTTATAAGATCATACATACACTTATCATCTAATCCAACAATCTACGCATGATTTTGTTATCTTTACCGATTATCCAATCTGACAACGTGAGAATTATGATTAAATTGCTGTGTATATACACACATAAAAGCTGAGATATTGGTTCAATTCTGGTGCAATATTTACTACTTTGATGATACAGCCATTAGCAGGCGTTGAATGAATGGCGAAAGACCAGTAAATAAAAAACTACAACAATATATCGGTCCTATTCATCGGAAAAATACAAATACTCTTTTACAATAATAATGAATATCGAAAAACCCAATGCTCAAAATTTTTTTTCAAACTATTAAAAGTGAACTTGTTTGTGACATTCAGTTTCGATTTTTCCGTCAACTAACTGGACCGAGATGTTCGGGGCCTTTGTTGATATGTCGTCCGTCTCCTTATATGAATATACTTCGAAAATGTCTGTGGATTAACTTGAAGTAATTCAGTGGATAGTGACTAGTAGTCGAGTCAAGGTTATGCAGCCCAAGTGGTCTAGTGGATAACGCGGTTTGGAGCATTTCAAACAATATGTCTGTCTGTCTGTCTGTATTTGACATAGAACACTGCACCCATGTGCAACAGTTCAAGTCCCCACACTCCCTCCTTGTACCACACAAACCAAGAGAAGAAAGTACAAGAAATGCATAATAGAGACAGGAAACAGAGGTGTGAAACAAAGGAATAGTAATAACGAAGAACAATATAGTTTCATTGGAAATCATAAGTCACAAGGAGTGGATACATCCGCGCCAGCCAGCCATTGAGAACGATCACTTTGGGCCGGCCATATCACCAATCGTTTCCAGCTTTCATTGGAGTTTACCGTCCCGAGGACCCCAACCAGTCAGTCAGGAAGTCTACACCTTCCTACGTGGCTGGCTGTCTTAAACTAACTGTTGTGGATTTCATTGACTGGTGACATGTTTTGGTTTGACCGCCACTAGCTCTTTTCCAGCCTGGTCGTGTCTATGTCAGGTAAGATTGCCTGTTGTCGAGGAAGGCGATGACTAGGCATACGTAACACATGTCCTAACCATCTCAATCGGTGTAATTTCACAGCCTCGTCGATTGATTTCTCGTTCCACCTAACTAGCACTCGATCGATGCCTAACCTCAATATTACTCACCTTAGGATAAAACTCAACACAGGAGATAGAACGTAGACACTTTTGACCAAAGACAGCTAGCCGGTCTTTTCATGTCTTCCACTCTCAATGGTCAGGTCTCACAGCTAGCCATAAAGGAGGACGGAGCGGACTCGTGAGCAGTACACTTGCCCTTTGGTCGACAGCCAGCTGGATATCACGTCTACAAAGCCAGAGACGGCGTAGACTGGCATATGCGAAACTAGCCCTCTGTATCGGTGCTGAGATTTTGTCAGAGATCAACCTGTTGTCACTGGATGATGGTAGGGCGAAGAACGCTTCGCAAATTAACTATCCAACTCAGAGAATACAACCACCTCAAAATCATCCATCTGAGCTACAAATCTTCTCTATCATATCCAAGAATTAGTTGTGTTGTAAAGATTTCCTGATTCACTAATTGATCATATCAATCTGTATTTTAAACTTCAAAACAAATACAATCCCTACAAACCAACCCATATTGAAAACTTTATCATCTGGATGATTATTTACTATAATTAGCAATATTTCATACCCACTACTACTCGTCAATCTGTGAATTTATATAGGCGTGTGCTTATGAGTGTGCGTACGCGCCGCACGCGTACGCCTTCTAATCCGTTTGACTTCGTAGACATTTGTCTTTTTCTAAAAAAAAAACACGTCCATATTCTTTAGTTTACGCATACAAACACACTCACAGATTTCTAGTCCTGTTTTTTTCCCCCAGCCTATTATTATTTGTCTGTTGACTGTCTTCTTCATCACCATCACTATCACCATCACCAGTAAGTAAGTATCCTTTCTGTCTCCAAATTTGTTTGATTTGATTTTACATACTACTACTACTGATATACTGATATAATATGCAATGCTGACAAATTAGTAATCTGCGTACTTCTGCATACATATACATATATAGGCATATACTGTTATAGACAGTAGGCAGTGTAGGGTTGTCCCAATCCTGAACTGTTTTATTACACCTCTCTGTGTTGAACAAATACACACACGTACACGCACAACCATACACACATACACAAAAGTCGCTGCGTCTTTTCCCCATAAGGAAAAAAACGTGAAATTTCGTTTACAATTAGTTGAAGAGAGAGACAGAGAGACAGGGAGAGAGGGAGAGAGGGTGAGGAAGACAGGAACATCAACAACTAGTCATTACTAACATTACTACTACTAGTATTAATATTATTACTATCATGATTATTATTATTACTATGTGTTAACGCATTTTTATTGACTGTTAGGCATTTTCCTTGCATCTTCGTTAGATAGCTTAACCAGGAACGGGAACAGAACTTTAACGAGTAAAGAAAGAAAGAAAGACAGAAAGGAAGCAACGAAGAAAGAAAGAAAGAACAAGTGACATTCAACAGCCGATTTATCTGTCATCACCATCATCATCACCATCTAAAGTAACGATACTTTTTTTTTAAGCGTTGTCGTATTGAACATTGAAAAGTAATACATATTGTGAAACAAACAAAGATGCTTTGTAACACATTTCCTTTAAAAAAATCGATTTTTCTTCATCATAGTAGTTGTGTAAGGCTTTTTGATCTAATTCAAATTTTCCACCCCAAAAAATTGATGATGTCAGTCAGAGAATTATTGGAAGACTGGCAGGGAGTACTAGGCTGCTTTTTCGTTCCCTAGTTTTTGACATTCTTCAGTAAGTATGTGATATGTATCCACACTTATATATTTATGTGTGTGTGTGTATGTTGGTCTCTCTTTCTGTTTGCTCGCTTAGTCTGTGACCATTTCACTTGTATGAACCTGTCTCCTTTAACAATGTATATTCCCCTTATATTATATATAATATAATATGAGTGTTTGTTGACAATCCGTTGCTTGGTGACATATATCCATATATGGTGGTTGTTGACATGTCTGCTATATTTTGCTATGTATATTTGGATCGACACTCCATTATAATTAGCCATTCATGTTGTACTGCTCATCAGTCCGCTCCGTCCTCCTGTATGGTTGTGAGACCTGGCCACTCAGAGTGGAAGACATGAAAAGACTAGCTGTCTTTGATCATAGGTGCCTGCGTTCTATTTCCCGTGTAAAGTGGCATAATAAGGTGAGCAACATGGAGGTTAGGCGTAGAGTTCTAGGTAAACAGGGGAAATCAATCGACGAAGTCGTGAAGCTACATCGACTGAGATGGTTAGGACATGTGTTACGTATGCCAAGCCATCGCCTCCCTCGACGAGCAATGTTAGCGGATATAGGGTCAGGCTGGAAAAAAGCTAGCGGCGGTCAAACAAAAACTTGGCATCAGTCAATGAAATCCACAACAGTTGGTCTAAGCCACGTAGGAAGGTGTAGACTTCCAGGCTGGGGTCCTCGGGACGGTCAAAATCTATGGTTGGAAACAATTGGTGACATGGCTCAAAATCGTTCTCAGTGGCGCAGATGCATCCACTCCCTGTGACTTATGATCTCCAATGAAACTGTTTTGTATTTCTTTATTACTCCTTTGTCTCACACCTCTGCTCACTGTTTCTATTATGCTTTTCTTTTACTTTCTTCTCTTGCTTCGCGTCCTACACGGAATGTGGCGACTTGAACTTCCGCACATTTGTGCAAAGTTCTATGTCGAAAACAGACAGACAGACATTCATGTTAAGACTATCTAGTGATTTGTTCACACCTTTTGTCTGGACATTCATATATATTTCGTTCTCACAATCTTGTGACTTACACTTACTTACTTACTTTGGTGTGATACCACTTATTGCTTCTCCTGGTGTTTTGGAAAATAGAAGTATCATCGCAAACCTAGTGGTCTTCTGATTTTCGCCTTCTTGCGTCAGGACTATTAAATTCTCGACCAGTCCATAACAATAATTTAGCGACGAGTACATAACAGTATGCATCCACCGGGAGTCGAACGTGGGATCTTGAGGTCATAAAGCAAACTGATAAACCACTCTCAGATATTGAGACTTGATCAAATGACCAGAATTTGTGAGGTACCCTAAAGACTTCAGAAACATGCCTTGCTAACGAGTGCTGCTCTAAACGTCGGCAGTGGGCAACATGCTGTCGATGTGTCCTAACCTCTAGGACGAAATATCTGCCCAATACTCTTTCTCTCTCTCTCGTGGTTTTCAACGCTTCTCTTACTGACATCGTCAATGTATGAACAAACACTTGAAAAGTAATCTGATGCTCGCTAGTCACTGATGGATAAGAGACAAAGTTTCCGGTGAGTTCTAGTGGGAGGCAAGTTGTGACCAGATAGGTGACATCTAAGTGACATTAGTTAGACAGCCATTGAAAACCTGAGCAAGGACTAATGAACAACTGCTGTTTCACTCTAGTTTGGGAGTTCTTTCTTCAACAGTACTCACTTACCCATCACTCCACCTCAACGAGGACCGATCCAATAGCCTTCAGGTTATCAAGTCAATCCCGTTGACTGTTTAAAGTCAAAGTCGTCCAGTCAAGAAGTAAGTGATTTAACTAAAAAAATCAATTAAATACACCTGCGAACCAACAGTTGAAGAAAAAAGAAACGTATTTATTGGTTTTAAAGAAGTACATTCACAGCGGACAAAAAAGAAGAAGACGAAGAGAAATAGTTATCTAGTTAAGAAGGTTTGGTGACAGAATGACAATTCAATCCCCCGATACCCTCGTCACCGAAGGTAGGTAGGAAGCGAGTGAGGTGTCTAAAGATGAAACACACTGAGATCGTGTGATCAGCAGGAGATCAGAGAATATGAGCAACCCAATGGTAAGTTAAAGAGGACCGCAGAAAATAGGACGAAGTGGAGACGTGTTGTTGTTGAAGCCTTGTATTTACCTCAGAACTCAAGGGAACAACAATAATAATAATAATAGATGCTCCAGTCAATGCTGAACTATATCCCTAAATAGTTTCTTTGTTCAGTTCAACCTGATACAGAAAAAGTGTGTCTCAACTGCTTAGTTAGCGCGTTAACTAGAATATAATATCTGCATCCACAAATTACGGCCGCCTCGCGTAGGAAGGTGTAGACTTTCAGGCTGGGGTCCTCAGGATGGTAAAAATCTGTGGTTGTAAACAATTCATGACATGGCTCAAAATCGCTCTCAGTGGCGCAGATGCATCCACTCCTTGTGAATTATGATCTCCAGTGAAACTGTTTTGTTCTTCGTTATTACTCCTCCTTTGTCTCACACCTCTGCTCACTGTCTCTATTATGCTTTTCTTGTACCTTCTTCTCTTGCTTCACGTGCTACACGGAGTGTGGCGACTTGAACTTCCGCACATTTGTGCATAGTTCTATGTCGAAAACAGACAGACAGACGGCCGCCTCAATCGTAAACTCTGTATTACTAACCGGAAGGAAGCTAGGAAAAAAAAGGAATGGTGACCATGAGGCTAGCAATCTCATCTCAACAAAAAACATACAACCACTACTGAAACCTCGCTAAAAGTTTGAAACGCTATATTCCACTCGGGACATATAGGATGAAGAAAAAAACGAATATATTATTGAGAAAAATCCCCATTTAGACATTTAGAAAACAGAAAGATTTGAAGATACATTTCTAGTTATGAAAGACGAGAATGATGCAATGAACAACATCCTTGACAAGTTTAATGATTCACATTCAGCAATAAACTTTACCATAGAGAAAGAAAGTAATGACAGTACCTCATTCCTAGACGTCCTCGTGGCAAGGAAAGGAGATGGCACACTAAATCTATAACAACAACAAGTCAGTACACTCATTTTCTTTGGAGTTTTGTAACTTTGAAATATATAAACGCGTAACCTGATAAAGTGTCTGGTTCATAGAGCTAGGTTAATCTCTTCAGATGACTGGCTCTATGAGGAGCTTAAGATTATTAGAGAGGTGCTTAGAAAAAATGGTTATCCAAATGAATTCATTGAGAAAATTATGAATTCAGTACCTAGTAGTCATTATGGCAACAGTTCCGAAGAAACCACCGTTCATATAAAACTGCAGTTCCTCGGAGACAACAGTGGCGAAATAATATCACAGCGACTGAAGAATGAAGTTAAAAGAGCTTATTATTATGCAGCAGAGGCACGTTGTCTCTTCACAACCACCCCTATTCTACGTTCGGAAATAAGGATAAACTACCTACATTTACCTCCTCCTCTATGTGTATCTACCAGTTTGACTGCAGCTGTGGAGCTAGCTACATTGGGCGTACAATTAGGCAGGTGTTGTTCAGCATCGTATTTCCGAACATCATCCAATAGCATGGTTGAGCAAGGGGACAAACAAGATATGTTCTTAGCTCTATTGTAGCACACCTTGTAGATAGTGACCACTTCATCTTTAATTACATGTTATCCTTGTAAAATTAATTTATTCTAACCATTTCAACCGTTTTTTAATAATGGTAAAGCTTTATTTAAGACAGTATGCGAATATACGGTACAAACATTTTCCGCGTATTCAGCTCCAAAGTACTTTTTTCTTCGCACAGGATTCACATGTAAATTAATAATCTGAAGTATATCTTCATTTCATGAATAATTCCCATTCGAACATTAGTAGACAAAAGACAAGTAGTTCAGCGAAGAGTCTCTTTTCGGCGAATTCGCTGAACTACTTGTCTTTTATCTTTATTTCGTTGAAGAATTGTACAGCGTTTACTTGGAAGCAAGTTATATCATCGCGCAAGTTTATGTATAGGTGATTTGATATAACTGGACGATTAAAACAATGATAAATCCAGATGAAATTAAGCATTTTGGAGGAAAGTAATTTCGGTAGCCCAATGATTTAAGCAGGCCGCCTTAAATGGATTTTCTTTGTTTATTATCAACCCATTGACATTTTGACACTGACTAATTATTTGTTAAGAAACATATCAGTGCCACTTAATGATTGGTAAACTGTTGTGTTGTATTGTAATAAAAATGCTATACATAATATATAGGAGTAGAGCCAGAGTGAGATGAGGATCTAACTGAAAAGTAAATAGTTCTTCGCTTAATCTTTCTGTTTTTTTTGAATATATATTATTAATTAACAAACAGATTGAAGGTGTACGCCAACACAAAGAATATTTATTGCCATGTAGATTTTGTTGTCAAGATTCAATATCAACTAGAGAATCATCGAAAAAACTAGCAAGGACTATTGGATAGTTGTTTCGGCCTGGTTTAAGACTCTTCAACGGTGCATGCCCCATGAATCTACAACACCCAGAGATCGAATCTAGGAAATGGAGGTTACGCAGCGAAGCTCACTAGCCATCTAGATATTCATCCGAAAACATATATAAATGTTAAATTTGGTTGGAGTTGGATGTGTGACTGACTAGGAAACCAAATCACACACTGCACACGCTTCAGTCTCAAAGGTTAACCAGAACACAGAAACGTGTCACAGTTTGTTATGTTTCAAAGAAGAACATAAAATTTGTTGTTTCAAAAAAGGAGGTGAATCGATTGCGATTGAGTTTTCTTCTCTTTTCATTCAGTTCATAAATAATCGGAGTTGTCTCCCTAATTATAATAATAATAATTATTATGATTATGCTTATTATTATTATTAATACATTCCACGGTCACTTAATCATAAATAACAGTAATTATTTAAGGTCAATTCAACCTCAACTCCTTTTTAATAGGCTTAAAACCGAAAAAGAAAATAAAATCAGGGTTTTTAGTCAATATTTGCTTTACTTTTTTGAGAAATATTTCAAGTGGTTGGTATATATATGGCTTTGTGATTAATTAACTTGTTGATGATGACGTTATTTTTGATTGATTTCAGTGTGGCACAAAATGCTTGACTCTTCATACAGATGTCTGCCTGTCTGTCTGTTTTTGATATAGAAATTTGCACCAATGTGCATCAGTTCAAGTCGCTACACTCCCTTCATGTAGCACACAAACCAACAGAAGAAAGTACAAGAAATGCATAATAGAGACAGTAAGCACAGGTGTGAGACAAAGGAATAGTAATAACGAAGAACAATATAGTTTCATTGGAAATCACAAGTCACAAGGAGTGGATACATCCGCGCCAGCCAGCCATTGAGAACGATCACTTTGAGCCGGCCATATCATCAATTGTTTCCAGTCTTGATTGGTTTCTACCGTCCCGAGCACCCCAAACAGTCAGTCAGAAAGTCTACACCTCCCTACATGACTGACGGGCTTAAACTAACTGTTGTGGATTTGATTGACTGGTGACATGTTTTGGTTTGACCACCACTACCTCTTTCCCAACCTGATTCCCATATCAGTCAGCTAACGTTGCCCATCGAGGAAGGCGATCGATGGCTAGGCATGCGTAACACATATCCTAACCACCTCAATCAATGTAGCTGCACAGCCTCGTCGATTGATTTCCCCTCCCACCTAACTAGCACTCGACCAACGCCTAACCTCAATATTGCTCACCTTTGCATAAAACTTAACACAGGAGATAGAACGTAGACACTTTTGACCAAAGACAGCTAGCCGGTCTTTTCATGTCTTTCACTCTCAATGGCCAGGTCTCACAGCTAGCCATAAAGGAGGATGGAGCGGACTGCTGATATATATATATATATATATATATATATATATATATAGACATGCCTTGAAATTTCCACTGTATTATTAAATTTATAGGGAAGCCTTTGAAGAGAGAGCACAGAACAGTTGTCTTCCAACTATCACCAATGATAATCCTGATAACTTTTGGAAGCGAGAAAAGGGATGGGCATACATTGGATTGATAAAAAGACACTAGAAGATCTGAACTCAGACAAAATCGAAGGTCTATCGGTGAAAACCAACAAGTTGGAAGAAGAGGCGGACATAGACGACAGGATTTCAAATGAACATAGAGAAACGAAGGTGATGAAGAGAACTAACCAACCACCCAACCAAACAACAAGCACTAGTCGCTATCGAGGAGTGGGGGGGCGGAAGAAATTGGAAAGAGATCACCTCCTCTACTCCTATTTGGGCAGCACAATCGAGGATGTCAAATTCAAGCAGGCACGGAAAGGCAAAACAGACAACTGACCATCTCTCTATTTCACCCTGTCCTTTGCAGTCTTCTTTAACCGGCTGACTCCACTATTGCTCATATTCTTTTATTTCCTACTCACACAACCTCCTCCATGCCGCCCTAGAACTCACACCCAACTCGTTGTTCCCCAAATTCGCGTTCTACTCGACCGATAGTCTGGTGCGCGATGTCACCCAACGATCTTCTCAGTGAGTGTCCAACCCGTCTCCTTTTTCTTAAGAACATTTGTTGAACAAAAGGTTCTTCACTCGTTATCTTTTTAGCCGGTCCAACGAAGATGACAGTTGTTGATAAAAGTCTGCCGGTGGCTACTGTTGAAAATGATTTTGGTGACGTGCGTACCAAGTATCTGATCCATACATAGAAGAAGAAGAACAGAGTGACTTAACAATGATGTTGTTGAAATCTGAATGAACTGCATTCCTTACGCTGAGTGCAGCATATTTCCAAATTAATTTCAGAATGATGATAATGTCTGTCTGGCTTTTCAATCCACATTTCAACATCCTCATTTGTACAGCCGACATTTAGTTGAAACCACACTATCTAAATAAAAATGCAAGAATCGGCATCGTTCAAATATTTTTTTCAGTTGATTGTCATTGGTGCTTGTTGCTTATGGTGTTCTTGGTTGTTTAGTTCTTTATATCCACTTGGAGTCCTATGTTCGCTGCCTGCCTGCCTCTTCTCTCAACTTGTTGATTTTCACCTGTAAAAGTCTTTGAATTTGTGTAGCATCACACACACACACATAAATCATCTTCGAAGTCGAAATCTTCTAAAGTCTTTTTATCGGTTGAGCGTATCCCCAGTATTCTCACTGGCCAGAGTCCCACGCAATGATGAATATCATCAGTAATTGATAGTAAGTAGACAGCCTCGATCTTACCTCACATTTTGTCTTCACACCGAAAAGGGTTCACTGAATTTTCTGTTGTGGAACATTTCACAAATATCACCTTATCATTACAGATAGCTGTTGAATAAAGTTTGTTAAAGATTCAGGGCACTCTATAGTATTGCAGTATTATTATTATTTCCTTTAATTCCTAGATGAACATAGCCCCCAAAGTCTCCATTGAGTTCGGTTCTCTGCTAGAGTTTTCACCTGGCTCCAAGTCTGCCCACATTCTTTCATCTCCTCTTCACATAACCTCCTCCAAGTCACCCTTGAATCACCAATTCGCCACTTACCTTTCGGGTTCTACTCGAGCGATGGCTTCTCTAGTGATGTCACTTGATGGTTTCCTCAGCGTATGGCCAATCCATCTCCATTTCTTCCTGCATATTTGTTTTATAATCGGTTCCTGATTGGTTCGCTCATTGCCAGAGATCCCTGTTGCTGATCTCTTCTGGCCGGCCATCTGATCTTGAATAGTACTGAGCGAAGACAGTTGTTAATGAAGGTTTGTAGTTTGTTTGAGGTGCTGTTTATGACGCGGTGCCAGGTCTCTGATCCGTATAGTAGCACTGACTTCACATTGGAGTTGAAAATCCGGATCTTATTTTCATTTTCATACTGAGTGCTATTGACCTTTATACAGACTTCAGAGTAGTGAAAGCTTGCCTTACTTTCCCGACCCTTGCTTTGATTACTTGTTAGTTCCATTCACCTGTATTAGAAACGATGCTTTCCTGGTAGGTAAAGGTACCTAGTTGTTTGGTAGAGTGTTGCGACGTCTCCTCTGCCTGCAGCTTGTTCTGCCTCACTTGCTATGGCTTCATAGTATTGAAGTAGTTACCAAATTACTTCACAGTCAATGCTGTTGATGGCCTTCCTTCTCGAAGTCAATGAAGTTTGCTATTCTATGCTCTGTTCGATGATGCTGATGATGACGGCGACGATGTGTAGAGTTGAAATTTCAACCGCACATAATTCAGGCGATTAAGCAGGTAGACATGCCACAGTATTACAGTAATAGATACAACATGAGATACACAGTAAAAACAATCATTATATTTTCAGGTTAGTTGTAATTTCTGTAGGAAACATGATACTGGTACATGTAATAGGTTAGTATTCCTTTCTAATATTATATAATAATACTAGTAATAATATAACCGTCATATAGTTGCCAGTAATTTAATGAACACACAGATAAACAAACAAACGAATTGAGGTGAGGTGAGGTAAAATAGAATTTCTGAAAGACCTGTACTTTTATTTGAACATTAACCGCGTAATTAGAAACAAGCAATTATAATAATAATCACAAAGGGGTGTTTCTTGTGGCTGCGGCTTGTGTACTTTATGTCAGATACTTAAGTCAAACACACACACACACACACATCCACACACAAATAGAAAAGTACAGACTTATGTCTATGCTTTAACCGATTTTATTTCACCAACAAAATAAAGGTAATAATTATAATTATGAATCAGGTCAGTCAGGCAGTCATTTGTTCTCTTTCTGGTTGTTGTTGTTGTTAGTAGTCGCAGTATTAGTATTAGAGACCACCATATAGAACCATATAATTAGGTTTAATGTAAAATAATTATTCGATAATAGGAACAATGATCAGTGTAGCAATCGATATATATATATATATATACTCATCTTAACACTACATATAAAAATATGTAATCTCTCTCTCTGCCTCTTTCCGCACCGCTTCATTAATGACTTAGTTTAGACTGAAGGTAGACAGACGCCTCTGCTGGTATTCCTTTCCAGCCATGTATTATTCATAGCCGCTATTTAAGCGATTTCATTTAGTAGGTCAGTGGCACAGCGGTTAGAAAGCTCGTCGATAATGCACATGGTCCGGGGTTCGATCCCCGGCCACCGACTCACTTCCTTTACCTCTTTAACCCGAGAATAATGCTGGTAAAGAGGCTAGCAACCCATCCTGTAAAAACAAACACTGCTACAGAAACTTCGAGCCGCTAACTTGAAGCCTTATGTTCCATTAGGAACGTGAAGGAAATTTACACGATTTCAAAAGAAATGTATAGCGACTGACACCCATATGAACCCAAGTCTACTGAACTATGAATAAGACTTTGAGTCGAAATGTTCAGGCATTAGTGGTTTCAAAAGACAAGCATCAGTATTTTATGGACTTGATGTCTGAGAAGTAGTATCTCTACTGTCACAACATATATCATGCAAACTTTACTAGTGCCTAAATCATGAAGTGAACGTACATATAAAATGCTGTTGTCGAACTAAGAATTCAAGCAGAAACATAGATTTTCGGCATGAAGCATAGACGTGATATCCGGCTAGCTGCCGAACTAAGGGCCGGTGTAATGCTCAACAGTTCGCTTCGTCCTCCTTTATGCCTAGCTGTGAGACCTGGCCATTGAGAGTGGAATTAGTTGTCTTTGATCATAGGTACCTGCGTTCTATATTCCGAGTTAAGTTTTATCCTAAGGTGAGCAATATTGAGGTTAGGCGTTGGTCGAGTGCTAGTTAGGTGGGAGGGGAAATCAATCGACGAGGCTGTGCAGTTACATTGATTGAGGTGGTTAGGATATGTGTTACGCATGCCTAGCCATCGATCGCCTTCCTCGATGGGCAACGTTAGCTGACTGATATGGGAATCAGGTTGGGAAAGAGGTAGTGGTGGTCAAACCAAAACATGTCACCAGTCAATCAAATCCACAACAGTTAGTTTAAGCCCGTCAGTCATGTAGGAGGTGTAGACTTTCTGACTGACTGTTTGGGGTGCTCGGAACGGTAGAAACCAATCAAGACTGGAAACAATTGATGATATGGCCGGCTCAAAGTGATCGTTCTCAATGGCTGGCTGGCGCGGATGTATCCACTCCTTGTGACTTGTGATTTCCAATGAAACTATATTGTTCTTCGTTATTACTATTCCTTTGTTTCACACCTGTGCTTACTGTCTCTATTATGCATTTCTTGTACTCTCTTCTGTTGGTTTGTGTGCTACATGAAGGGAGTGTAGCGACTTGAACTGATGCACATTGGTGCAAAGTTTTATATCGAAAACAGATAGATATGAAGCATTTGGAATCAGCCAATGAATGGTCGAAAAGGAGTTTAAGTCAATTACTCGACCTAATTTAGCCCAACCAACAACTGTGGTTAGTAATGACCTAGCCTTGGTTTATTAGTTTCGCTAGTTTTCTAACTGGTCCTAGGAGAAAGTGAACAAGGGAAGATTGAGTGTAGCGCTAGCCACTCAACCCCCCCCCCTCCCCCATGGAAAATTGATCTAATCACTTCAGAGACATTAAAGGACGACAAAACTAAAGAAAGAAAAAACATACCTGCAATCCTGTAACCGATCAATCAAATCCTTACAAACCAATACTTGATTATCAATGAGATGCTCACTAACGACTGACTCTATTCAGGTGGGTAGTTTACTTAGGTTTCTCTAGTGGGAAGTCGTAACCAGTAGGATGCAGCATGTCGGGTGTGAGGACAAATTCTCCCATGCGGCGACATTGGCTAGTGGTAAGGCTATGTTGTGAATTGGCAGAAGTTGGAATTCATGGATTTGCCAGTGGATCGGGGTTCCCAGTGGTTGAATCGTATACTAGCCTTGTAAACAGAAGATCCTGGGTTCTAATCCTGGAGGTTAATGCCTACTGCTGAAAAGTGACAAACTAAGCTGACGAAACAGTTGTCGAGTACTCCTAGATCGTTTTCCAATGGTTCTCTAACTGATATCAGCTCATAATGAAATCCTGTAACCAATCAACCAAATCCCTACAAACCAATACTAGAAAACCCATTGTTCTCTGGAATCAGAAAGACGGATCAATGAAGGCTCATGACAGCCTTCGGGAGGAAATTCAAGAGAGGTTACTCCTTTCGCTAAACTAGCAAGCATCATTTCAACTACAGATGGCTGTACAAATCAGCATGTCAAAACTAGAATCGGATAAGTTAGGTAGACCTTCACCACTCTGAAGATTCTATTCTATCTCATTTTGTGGATACAGAACACAAGATTGATGTCAACGAGGCAGCTTTTAAAGTCATACCATACCGCATACCAACCAACAAATCTTAACTTCAATTGGTGGATGGTGACTAGCGGTGGAATTTAGGATGCGCATTTTGTCCTCTTTGGGACCCGTCATCTGGATGTACCTACATTTCTCAGTGAGTGATGATGTTCCCACCGAGGCTCGAACCCAGTGCCCACAGTTTCAAACGCCAAAGCGTTATCCACCAGACTACATGGGTCACGACAGCCACCTCTTGTGCAACGGGTCATATTAATTTAATTGAATTTTAGATTTTCCCGTCGATTGAGTGGACCGAAGTTCTCGGTCTCAGGTTAACATATCGGCTTCCTGTGCAGATGCTTCGACGATGTCTGGGTATTTAGTTAGTATTTAATTGATGGATGGTGACTAGCAGTGGAATCCAGGATAACGCGAATTTCGTCCTATTTGAAACTCGTTAGCTGGATGTACCTACATTTCTCACGATCCACCAAATAAATACTAACTAAATTCCCAGACATCGTGGAAGCATCTGCACAAGAAGCCGACATGTCAACATGAAACCGAGCACTTCGGTCCAATCAATCGACGGGAAAACGTCAAATTCAATAAAATCTTAACTTCACCTTAAGAGTTCGTTTACTAAATGTTACTGAGGCCGTCGAGATCTACATTAGGAAGCCTAATCTATGCGTCCAAAAGAAACTAGTTCAGATATTTTCCTTACCCGCTTGGCCATCGAGGTTCGAATGATCCTCAATTTTTGTAGAAATTTCCTTAATTTTAGTTGATATTCTATTCGCTATTATATTTTTATTATTATTATTATTAATATTGTTATAATTGAAGCATCTTTAATGAACTGCGATTCCATTTATTTTACTTTACAAATCGATATTATTTTTAAAAAAACATTAAGTGTTATTGACTACTATTCTAGAATGCTCTATATATATATAACTCTGAAATCAGTTTAGAAGTCTGAGACACTCAGGGCATAGACAACAAAATTTGTTCGGATTTTCAACACCAATGTTAAGTCACTCCGTTCTTCTTCTATATGGGTCAAAAAAATTGCCCAGCACGTCACGAAAAGCATTTCCAACAAGAGCTAGTTGTGGATATTTATAAACAACCACGTTTTCTGGCTCCATACTGAAGATCAAAACGACCGACCAGAGAGAGAGAGAGAGAGAATGAGCAACAACGCAGAAAAACTCTAGGAATAAACCAGTCAGGAACCTATTCACCAATAAATATTCCGACAGAAAATCAAGATGGGCTGGGCACACATACTGAAGAGACTGTTGGATGACTGTAGAGTGGAGGTCGAGTAGGAAATGACGAATTAAGCTTGTGTTTAAGGGGGAAAATTGAGGAGGTAGTGTGAGGAGGGGATGACGATTTATGTGTAATTGTGAGCCCAGTTAAAGAGGACAACAGAGAACAGGACAAAGTGGAGATGTGATGCTGAAACCTCTGTTTTCACTTGGAACCCAAGGAGAATAATAATATATAAACTGATTTTTTTTTCGTTCACGTTCCCAGTGGAACATAGGGCTTCAAGCTAGTGGCTTGAAGTTTCTGTAGCAGCGTTTATTTTACAGGATGGGATTGCTAGCCTCACGTTCAACCATCCCTCTTTATCAGGATTATTTCTGGCTTAGCGAGGTAAAGGAGTGCGTCAGTGGCCGGGGATCGAACCCCGGACCATGTGCATGGTCGGTGAGCGTCCTAACCGCTATGCCGCTGACGAGCTATAAACTGATATTACAACTGATAATATAATCTAGTAGACTGTGCAGAACATTAGGAAACTAACTTTAGCGTATAACTCAGTTAAATTCCTTACTGAAATATCTAAAATAGAGGGAACATTAGACCTGCATGACATATGATTGAGGCCAGTCAAACACGGTCTATTTGAAGTACTTTTTTAGAGTTGTATTCGTATGAAAATCTTATGGCTAACTGGCTACGGACCGCCTCAAGGTTAGTTGAGATGTACATAGGTTTTCTAAGGTAGACATTTTCTAACCATCCTGCTGCCTCCAGAACGGTTTAGTCTTACCTGCCATCCAGCCCCTATTATTCAGCAGTGGGAATTCACTCCTTTCAAACACCTCCACTATTCATCAGATGATATTTTCGGCATGATAGTACACTTGCAGAAACAGTCATTCCCCACCGGTATAGCTCGTTGGGTCACTGTGATATTCAAAATCAACTGCTAAAATCAAGAAAGTAGTTATCTGCAACATTTACAGCTTGTGAATGGCTTACTAGTAGAATGGTTTCAAACTTGTGGTCCCTGAATTTTAAATACTTCAGATTTGAATTCAAAATAAAAAACGAACAAGTGAACAAGCAAAACTTTGGAAGTAAGGCATGTCATACACAGTCAGTTAGTGCTACTGTGGGAACTGGGATACTGCTCGGGAAACCAGACCGAGGCAGATAGTTGCGTTAAGCAATCAACCAACCAACCGGTCCCCGCCCCCCTGAGCCCTCGACCTCAGGTCTCATCCTCAAGACAGCTGAGAAGCGCGTCAAGAAATACGTTCCCATAGTCGCCAGTGACTAATACAAGTTAATATTCCATCCAGTTCGTTTGGATTCTGGAGCCCATATAGCCTATTCAACACACGCACTCCACATAGTAACCGCTTTTAGTTTAACCGCTATCCAAAGCACCTTCCTAGAATAGGTGGGGGAGGAGGGGCTCTACAGAAGACACAAGTTCTAGCCAGTGTAGTTTGTTACGTCACTGAGGTAAACGAGCCTGCCAACAGATAGCTGCTACCTTGACGTGGTGGTCACCGGGCTTGCACATCGCAATGACCCAACAAGCTTCACTGGCTGGAACCAATGTTTCTGCAGGTCCTATCATGCCAGGAAGGTTGTTAGGATAGCGATTAGACTAAAAGCAGTTACCGGCTTAGTGTAAGAATCTTTCTTACACTATGTTGAGGGTCTGAGGGCGAAGTTGTACTGCCACTGGGGAACAGGAGTGTAACAGCAGTGAGGTGTTTCCCTCAGATAACCATCATGCCAGCCAGCTTTGCTGTCTCTCCACTCCGGAGAGAGGGGGTTAGAAAAGATCGACGCCAAAAATTGTACATCCCGACTCACTCCACCTACGGCGGTCCGTAACCGGCGGTAAGTTTACTAATACGGAATCAATATCAGAAACCAGTTCATACAGGCCGTGTGTGACCGGCCGGTATCAAGCAGTTGTCCCCTGAGCTCTGCGGTCACGCAAAACTAACCCTCTTTGTGTTTCAGGTACCCAAAGAATCAATAAACTTCCACAGTGTGGGCAGCCGGGAAGTAACAACCGCCCACACACTTCCAAAAACACACGAAGCCTTCCTGAGCATCATTCTGGTATATAAGCCTGACGACTATCACGTGAAGATAGCAGTTATCGGCCCCTATAAACACACTGATAATTCACTTTAATTAGACACTAACAGGGTTTATCTGGGAGAATAATGAAACGTCCGCGATTAAACTATTCATCTCAGGGAGAGAGAAAGAAAGAAGACTTTAACTATTTTTATGCATTAATCCCAAAAGAGACATAAAAACTAAGATACAAATAACTTTCACAATGCAATATACTCATTTAAGGATAAACAGTTATGCAATAAAAGGGGTGGGTAGGTGATTTTTTATATTCCAAAATAAATAAAATTATTGAATTTTCCTTTAGCTATTTATTTCAGTCTTAATACAACAAACAAACACAGAAACACAAATTTCCTTCAGGGTACATGTAGAAAAAAGAAACCACCTAATACAATCTCAAATATGAAGGGAAGTGGGGGAGAGTGGGGGGTTGGAAATGCCTGTCTTCACTAGCCTGTAATCACTTAATAAATTCAGTTAGTGGGAAGCGATTTTTTTTTAAAAATGTGTGAGATTTGATGACTTACTATTTATTTGCTCAAAAGGAAATCAACGGAGTGGGTCACAAATCTGGAAATCATAGAATCATAATAACTGTTCACTGTGACTTACTAAGTGATTCACAACCGAAAGTCCATTGAGGTCTTTGAAGTGAAAGCGACAGTAAATTGTGATGAAGAAGATCATGCAGCAGATCGTTAAGAGTGAAGAGACAGGGACTGACTTGCTACATAGGAATAATCTCGTTCATTCAGAATATGCAAACGATATAGTCCTTCTAGGCGAGGACGCTGACAAAATCCAGAGTCTTTTAAACACGTTGAGCTGCAATCTACGCATGTTTGGCATGCGATTCTCTCCCGCCAAATGCATGTTGATGTTACAGGACTGGACTACACTGACTCCTAGATTAGAAATAGGAAGTGAAGTGGTAGAGCATGTTGACCGCTTCACTTATTTGGGAAGTACCATCAGCCAGTGCCAACGGGTTGATCTCGAACGAAATCTCAGCACGGATACAGAGGGCTAGTTTCGCATATGCCAGTTTACGCCATCTCTCGCTTAGTAGACGTGATATCCGGCTAGCTGGGCGGGTGTATTGCTCAGCAGTCGGCTCCCTCCCTCTTTATGGCTGCGAGCGGGACCTGACCATTGAGAGTGGAAGACATGAAAAGCCTGACTAGCTGTCTTTGATCATAGGTACCTGCGCTCTATTTCCCGTGTGAAGTGGTATAATAAGGTGAGGAATATTGAGGTTAGGCATCTGTCCAGTGCTAGTTAGGTGGGAGGGGAAATCGATAGACGAGGCTGTGAAATTACATCGACTGAGATGGTCAGGGCATGTGTTACGTCTGCTTAACCGTAGCCTTCCTAGACAGCGGACAATGTTAGCTGATATAGGGTCAGGCTGGAATAGCGCTAACAGCGGTCAAACCGAAACATGTCACCAGTCAATCAAATCCACAACAGACAGTTTAAGTCACGCAGGAAGGTGTAGACTTCCTGGTCGGGGTCCTCGGGACGGTAAAAACCAATCAAGGCTGGAAACAATTGGTGATATGGCCGGCTCAAAGTGATCGTTCTCTTTGGCTGGCTGGCGCAGATGCATCCACTCCTTGTAACTTATTATTTCCAATGAAAATATATTGTTCTTCGTTACTACAATTCCTTTGCGTCACGCCTCTGTTTACTGTCTCTATTATGCATTTCTTGTACTTTCTTCTGTTGCTTAGTGTGAAGACTTGAACTGGTGCACATCGGTGCAAAGTTCTATGGCGAAAACAGACAGGCAGACAGTGCTGGAAACAACAACATTTCACCACCACCTCCTCGAATTGTGTCGATTGTAAAGCTGCTGCTAACCAAAAGCAATTTGGTAAATTGTCAATTCGGCTTAAAGTTCAATTAGAAATTCAATTGCTTACGAAGTGTATGCGGGTTTTTAAAAAAAATATATTATACAATAGCACGCAATACTAATTAATCGTATCAGTGTGATATTGATGAAACAATACAAAACTAGCTGTACTGTTATATATATATATATATATATATATATATATATATATATATATATATATATATATATATATATATATATATATTATATATACTGTAAATTGTAGGCAGTATAATAAACGCTTGAAGACAATATAGCTGAGGAGAAATGTATACCCTAAACACAGGTTATACTGAAAACATATAAAGACATCTGTTATGTAATATAAGATAAAAAAAATAAAAAAAAGTGCCTTGAAAGGTGTATCAGAGCAAGTAGGTAGGTAAGTATGGAAGTAAGTAAGGAATTATCACGTGTCTTTGTGTACATTGCCCATAAAACAACGCGCGCACGCGCGCACGCACGCACACACACCCCACAACCAGGTATACTTTAGAAGAATATAAATACGTATATATCAATCCAATTTTAATACCAAAAAGTACTTTATTTATATTTCATCGTTTTAAAGTTGATTCGCACTTTTCCGTTGGACTGAAATATTCGATCCCTTCTCTCTCTCTCTCTCTGACTATTGACATGTCAGCACCTCTTCCCCCATCTCTAGTAGGCATGCTTTAACAAACAATATTTACAGATTCTGGTGTGATTTTATTTCCCGTTGATGGTGGCAGAGATGGGTGGGGTGCCCATGTGCTTTTTGTACTCTCTTTTTAAGATTCGTTAGTCGTCCAGTGACCACTCGAATGCTGTACTTGTGGTTTTTCAAAATGCCAAAACATTATCATTCACTACGGCGATTAAAGATACTTTTTGGAGTTTAAAACATAAGGAGTAGGGTTCGAGTCCCAGTAAGTAAACATCCTCATTATCCTCAGCAGGAAACATATACTGAACAGTTGTTTCATCCTAGTCTGGGACTCTTTTCACTGGTACGCATCCATGAGGCAATACCTACAAAATGGTTCTTGTAAATTAATCTAATGTTCTCTGGTGACTGACTGGCTAAAATACAAAGTTGGCTGCAGTTCTAGTGAGTAGTGCGGTTTACCACCAGATCGATAGTAAGGACAAATACTCTCGCCTATGACACTGACTAGTGGTCAGGCTAAAATCACGAATTCATTGCCTGGTCATTAATTTAGATATTGTGTCAACTACAGGAGGAACGGACGAGGATGTCAAATCGAGCGAGAATCGGGAAGGCAAGCGAGAAACACATTCATCAATCTGAAACAAGCAATCTGGAAATCTTCGTCACTCAGCCACCATCAACAACAAAATTCGGTCGGATTTTCAATACAAACGTCAAGTCAGTCAGCTCTTCTATACGGATCAGAAACTTGGCGGGCGGGTCACAAAGAATATTTACAACAGCCTGTTGCAGACTTTCATCAACCAACAACTGTCTTCGCTGGATCTATACTGAAGATCAGATGACCGGGCCGGAAAGAATCACCAAGAAGGAACTATGAGAACAAATAAACAAAACAAGAAACAACAATCGCAAACCAATAAATATGCAGTAGATGGAGTGGAGATGGATCGGTCACTCATTGAGGAGGAGGCCACTGGGTGACATCGCGCGCGCGTCAGGCCATTCCTCCAGTGGAACCAGGCCGAAAGGGAAGCACGCGGCGAGTGTGACGTCAGTGCAAGAGTGACATGGGGGAGATCGTGTGAAGAGGAGTTTAAACAGTATGGACTAACATGGATGTAGGTGAAAAACAAAGCAGTAGAAGACGGAAGTGGCAAGTGGTAACGTGCAGTTGACGCCCTAGGAACCCAAGGGAACAATAATAGTAAATAATACATTAATTTAGGTACCAGTGGCTGACTAAATGGTCTCTACGAGCTTGCTTGTTTGTTTGTTTTTATAGCCGGAAGGTGCTGGGGGTTCGTACTGCCAATGAGAACCAAGGTCTAGGGATGAAACAGATGGCCAGTACTTACTCCCTACTGGTTTTCAATGATTCTCTCGAACTGATATCATCCACCTGTGCTCATTGTATTAATCGATAGCCTACATACACGTATATGCACATATATAGACACTGTATGCAAAAGAATATAATTAATTAACATATTTTAAGCACAATCTTTGCACACACACACACACACAAACAAACACACTTATTATGATGATTTGGCCTACATTAAGACCAATGTAAGTATGAGAGAAAGTAACCAGCAATAACCATTTGGCAACTAAAATAGTCGCATTTATTTGCGTATATATGCACAGAGAGAGATGCCTATTTTTTTCGTTTTTTTGTCTTTCCCTGCTTATTTCATTTAAAGATATTTGAGTGAATATAATTTTTTAAAAGATAATAAATCACCCCTCCGAACCAGCACCCCATTAAAGTTTTTTACTTTGGTGAAAAAAATCAATAAAAAAATGCTTCAACAACGCACATAAGAAGCCCACTGCTATTAGTTATCCGTAACTCTCTCTCTCTCTCTCCATCTGCTTTTGTGTAAAACAACAGCAGTAATCGCTAAGACTAACACACACATGCAAGAATGCATTTGTATGCGAGATGGCAAAGATGGGGGAGGTGTAGATCCATTGTTCATAAAATATTTAAATCATGCGTGTTAATGGTCATCTTTGCACGGATATACATTTGAGAGTGTGTATGGCTGCGTGCGTGTAATCGTCAGCCACCCAGTTACTTATTACTCAAAGCACAAAAATACAATTTCACTTGGTATTCCGAATAAAAGTTGTCGTGTGTGTGTTTGTGTGTGTGTGTATCTTATAATTCGATGGAATTCACTATTATGTGAGTGTGTGTGCGTGCGCGCGATAAAAATAGAAATATGAAAACCTTAATGATTATTATTATTATTTTTTACTATCACTATCTATTTCAAAGTAATTATTTTCATCCATTTATTATAGACCATTATTAATTAACAATACGATACGCCTTGGTGTTGTCGTCTATGCTACTAGTGATAACAAAAAACAGCAATTTAAGTAGTATATTACATGGCAATATACAATGGATAGAATTTTTTCAGGAAGGTAGGTACATCCAATGGCTGACGAGTCCCAAATAGGACGAAATTCGCATTCTGGATTCCACTGCTGGTCCCCATCAACCAATCAAAAAGAAAATAGGACAGATTGATTAATTACTCATAATGGAACGTCAGAAAAGGATAAGTCTTTTAGTGCTGCTGCTTTGAGGCAAACCATATAGAGAGAAAGTGTCGACTACTTGACATCGAAGTCGTCAATGATTTGATGCTAAGAATGCGAATGATGATATGATTCGAAAAAATCACTAACAGCAGCGTAGGTAGATGTATGTATTCAACATCTGTCATCTTAATGTTTCTTCATGCTATTATTATTCAAGTGTTGGTTTGTAGGGATTTGATTGGTTACAGGATTTCATCATCAGCTGACATTAGTTGGAGAACCATTGGAAAACCAGGTGGGAGTACTGGACAGCTCTTTCCTCCATCCTAGTTTGGGACTCTTCATCAGTAAGCACACACCACAGGAGGTTCAAACCCAGAACCTTCTGGTTACAAGGCTAACGAGCTCGTATACCATTAACCCATTGGGACCCGATCCAATTCACGACATAGCGCGACCCCTAGCTAATGTCTTCGACAAGTATTTGTCCTGACATCCAAACTGCCGCGCCCTACTGGTCACCCTATTATAATTATTTTTCTTTTGAGTTTTGGGGCATCAAACGGTGATAAGGAGGAGGTCGTTTGGGGAAGAAAATATAAGAGAGGGTCACGGCGAATAGGAAAAAGTGGAGGTGTTCGGTTGAAGCCCAATGTTCCACTGGGAACGCAAGCAAACAATAATAATAGTAAATTTTTGATTAAAATTTCGCAACATCAATACATCACAGTTAGAGGGATATCACTGAATTCCAGCAAGTTCAAATGGCTGAGTAGTTGTCAATGAGTTTCACCTTGTAACTTGTAGGTTCCTGTGTTCAACCTCTGGCTGTGTGTATGTGCGCGCATTGACGAGGTGCCCTAAAAATAGGACGAAACAGCAATCCACTGCTTCTAGCTAGATATTTCAATCATCTGTCTAACTAATGTTGGTTTGTGATAAAAAGCTAACGACTGAAATGCTTCTCCTGAAGGAATTATACTTTGATTGAATACTAGGCAGTTAATTAACTACAGTTATGTGTGTATTCCTAAAATCCACTTAAAGTCTTACAGGAAGTCAATTGCAAGTCTAAATAGCTCAGTAGTGGTAACGTCTCTGACTGACTGCAGGTGGCACTGGGTGACACAAGTTCCAATCTCAGGAGGGATATGAGTTCTTTCAAAAAGTTCCAGATAAGCCTTGCTGACTGACTGACTGACTGACTGACTGACTGACTGACTGACTGATGGGTGACAACAAGCATGAAACCTAGGTGGTCTCCGAGTCTTCCTGACAATCGCTTCAAATTATCTAATAATAAAATTCGATAGTAAAGAGGGCGGTGACAATATGAGTGACGCAGTTATTCAGTAATTAAAAAATATTCACTTCATTTTGCGTTCTTAGTCGAATATTAGACCACAAGTTTGAGCTTTGAAGTTTCATTTGTAGTGGTGTTGATTTGCAGAGAAGTTGGAGAAGGGGTAGTTAACCTCACTCCCAACCTCCCCAATTTCTCAGGCTTACCACCGGCTTATAGAGATTTAGGACTGAGTCAGCTGGGAATCGAATCCAGAACCTATGGCATATGAAGTATACAATTGATATAAGGTAATTACCTTCTCCCCCCCTCGAAAAAAAGAAACACATCCACACACACACATGAAGTATATTTGTGTACGTGTATCAAATTATAGCCACATGTCATGTCCTGATTAAACAAAGCTTAGTTCTCTTTCAAACTTCGTGCGAACTCAAAATTGAAACGAGTTGTAATCAAAATTAGATCAGCTCTAAAAAGCTTTTTGTAGATTGATCATTATTGTTATTACTATTATTATTACGATAAACAAAAATTGTCCTCAACTCTGTCACCAAGGTGTTTTTTTCAAACTAATTAAGTTTGTACGTGTGAGTGTGTGTGTGTGTGTAATGCTGTACACACGTTGGACTATTCACCTTTCTACCAATCTATCTATCTATCTATCAGGTAAGCAAAATCTCAGTGGATCCAATATTTATAGTAAATGGATTTGACCAATTCAGTATTAAAATATTTATTTTCTAAATTAGAAGCTTTCTCATTCCGCCGCCCAACCCCAACCCCCTTGCTTATTTATAGTTGCTTTGTGTTGTTAACTACTCATAAGAAACACGGGGAGGGAGAGGGAGGTGGGTGAGTGTTTGGTGCGAGCTGTATTCCACTCTTCACAGGTAAGATTGAAAAGGAAATCAAAATGAGAGAAACACAATAGGATGGAGAATGGAATAGAGTATGATTGTAGAAAATTGTAACAATAAATACAAAAAAAGAAGAGAGAAGGAAGGCGAAGTGAAGAGGAAAGAACAAAGCCCAAAAAAGAAGTAAAAAGGAAGAAAAGAGAGAAATCAAAAGATGCTCAAGTTGAATGCAACACACCTACACGCTAAAAAAAATTAAGCAAAACATAACATAACACAACAACATATCATTCTTTTCATTTGTAATTTTTTCTTATTGTTATTTGGAAAGTGTTAACGAGCAAACAAGAATTGCAGGAATCTTAAAAAAGATGGGCTAATGTCTCCCTCTCACATAAACATACACTGAGAGAAGCAGAGAGAGAGAGAAAGGGAGGGGAGGATACTATCGACCATCAGTTAGGAGATTTAGAAAAATCCTCTGAATATATAGTAGAAACATATCTGACAGTCGGTCATAACAACTCTGCAAATGTTAAATACCTTACATCGAGTATTTCCTTTGATCTTTCCACATCAACTTAGTTCCCAGGAAAGATGTTATTTCGTTTAGCCTGCTCAACAGTCCACTGCGTCCTCTTCCTTTATGGACAACCGTGAGACATGACCATTGAAAGTGGAAGACATGAAAAGGCCGGTTAACCGCTGTCTTCGATTACAGATGTCTGCGTTCTATCTCCCTTGTTAAGTTGAACAATATGAGGAGTAATAGTGAGTTGGGTAGGCATCAAGTGTTCAGCGAAAAGGGGAAATCAATCGAGGAGGTTGTGGAGTTACATCGATTGAGAATGTTAGGATATGACAATGTTAGCTGGCATAGGATGGATCAGGTTCAAAAAGAGAGACGTAGTAATCGTCAAACCAAAACATGGCCTTATAAAAGAATGAAATCTATGGTCAGTTTAAGCCACGTAGGCAGATGTAGACTTCCTGACTGACTGACTGACTGGTTGAGGTCCTCGGGACTGTGAAAACCAATGAAGGCTGGAGACAATTGATGATGTTGTTCTTCCATATTACTATTTCTTTTAGCTTGCATTTCTGTTTGTCATCTATCTCCTTTTTAAATCTCTCTTTACTCTCTTCTCTTGATTTGTGTGCTAAATGGAGTGGAGTGTGGCAACTCGAATTGCTGCACACCAGTGCGAAGTTCTACGTTGAATCCAGTCAGTCAGTCATAGAAGCTGAAATTAGGTCAAATGTTAAATACCTTCGATTGCGTATTTCCACTGATCTCTCCTAGCCTTTCCACATCATCTTAGTTCCCAGGAGAGATGTCGTTTCGTTTAGGCTTCTACGTGAAGGAAGTTAAGACAATCTGATATCCCCGCACAATCTCGACTTTTAAAGTTTGTTAATTCTTGCACCATTCTACCTATCATCCAACTTTATTGCTACCCCTACACCTCGCCGCCATCTTCCTTAATCTTTTATCATACAGTTAACAATAACTTTGTTACATTGAGAAGGCCACTAAAGCTGTCTGTAGAGAGAGAGAGAGAGGCTCGTCGCTAAACTACCTCGTTAATAGTAGAACTGTATATCGACACACGGAGTCGTGTAAGAAATAGGTAAGTGAATATTATCTTGTCGGACACTGACCAGCCTCTCCCTACGCACACATAATCTCTGTCTCTCTCTCTCTTTACACAGAAGAATGAGTATAAAAACTCTAGGATACCATTTTATTTGGCGCATATTTTATGTGATAAGAAAAGTGTACTGGGCATGACACTGCTAACACTGCTGAGAAACCCTTGGTGAACGTCTACCTGTATATTCTCATTCATTATTATACTCTTGTTAATATTTCCACATAAATTTTACTTTCAAAATTCAGTTTCTTATACCAAAAATACGATGAATATAGGTAGATCCCCTGTTTCAATTATTATCCGTGTAATGAGAATATTCTGTCTGTCTGTTTTCAAAATAGAACTTCGCACATATGTGCGGCAGTTCAAGCCGCCACAATCCCTCCTTGTAGCACACAAAGCAAGAGGAGAAAGTAGAAGAAATGCATAATACAGACACTAAACAGAGGTGTGAGACAAAGGAATAGTAATAACGAAGAACAATACGGTTTGATTGGAAATCGTAAGTCACAGGGAGTGGATGCATTTCCACCAGCCATTGAGAACGATTTTGAGCCATGTCACCGACCGTTTCCAGCCTTCATCGGTTTTTACCGTCCTGAGGACCCCAACCAGTCAGGAAGTCTACACCTTCCTACGTGGCTAAGACTAACTGTTGTAGATTTCATTGACTGGTGAGGCCATGTTTTGGTTTGACCACCGCTAACTCTTTACCAGCCTGACCCTATATCAAGCTAGCACTGTCTGCTGTCGAGGAAGGCGATGATTAGTCATGCATTCGTAACACATGTCCTAACCATCTCAGTTGATATAACTTCACAACCTCGTCGATTGATTTCCCCTGCTTACCTAGAACTCAACGCTTAACCTCAATATTCCTCACCTTATTATACCACTTCACACGGGAAATAGAATATTAGATGCAATATTGTATTGCATGGTGTAAATCCCACATCCGCATCAAAAGTTCAGTTTGGATTAAAGCTATTATTATTATTATTATTATTAAATCGTCTGCACTCAGCATCAATAACAAGATTCGGATCCTCACAACACTAGTGTTTAGTCAGTTCTTCAATGAAGTTAAGAGACCTTGGCGCCTGCGTCATTAAAGGCATTTCTCACAAAGGCAAGCTTTTGTGAGACCGCTTTTGCTGGCTCCATATTGAAGATGAGATAGCTAAAAACAGAAAGTTCCAACAGTAAAGAACTTTGGCTGACAACGAAATAGACGAGAACTTATCACCCCAGAAATATTCATAAGGAGATGGTTGAGTTACATCACACACGCTAAGCCATCAAGTGGATTCCGAATGGGAAACGACCAGTTGTTGGGCGTGGGTCCGACGGTGACGTGGACAGAGGATACAGTGGAAAGGCGATCCTAAAGTCCTATGTTTCACTTAGAACTCAAGAGATGAATAATAATCACTACCGGAACAGAGTTATCGTCAAAAACCAGGCGGCTATGAATCATACTCATTGTGTGAAGGCTGAATAAGGGCAAAGTGGGATTAGAATTCATCACCCACTACTGGCTAAAAATTAAGCACTTAAGTCATAGTACTACATAAAAAATCCAAAAATGTTGATTTTCACCTAACTGACAATTTAGTATTTCAATGCGTGGCGTTAATTAAGGTATCTAAAAAAACGGATTAAATGCCAAACGACAGCGCAACTAGTTTAATTGAACAAGTGAATAATAACAACAACAACAACAAAAAGAATACAGGATAAAATCGATAATTTAGCCCAAGATACAGATAACAGAGAGACAGAGAGAAATTGTTAAGGTAGAATATGAACCTTTCTGAAATGTTCAACTTGATTCTAAATGGTTGGAGGCAATCAGTTGGAAGTCTTTCTTGACCTAGGTTTCGTCCGTGTTGGCATTTATCAGTCACAAAAGTGTATCTACAATCCTGAAGGAACTCATCATCCCTCCTGAGATTTCATACTTTTGTCACCACCTAGCACTGCAGTCACCGACGTTACCACTGAGCTAATGAGGCTTGTGATTCATCTCCTGTAGGACTGTACTGGATACTTTGATTGAATACTAGGCAGTAAGCAGCTAGTAGTATGAGTCTAGTCCTTAGTTTGTTGCAGACTAAATAAAAAAAAAAGAAAAAAAATTTCAAAAAAAAAAAACCAAAAAAAAAACCAAAACACAAAAATTTCAAGACAAAAAAAAAAAATTCCCTTATACCAAAAACCCACATTTCATCCGAAAGAGGAGTTTTTCACCAAAGAAAAATACTTATGAAAACCTAAAAAAAAAACCGTTTTACCAATCACAAAAATTTCCCGGAACCCAACCTTTTATTTATTTTTGTTTTTTGTTACTTACTTCACTATTCACCCCCACCCTCTTAAACTCTCCACCACATGTGTAAATTCACTCTGTTCTCTGACCTTGACCCTATAATATGCCTCTAACCAATCTGCGTTTCCCAATAGTAATCTGAACTCTAAACCCTCTTATCTAATTCCACTATATATAATTAGTTTTTTTGACACTGAATAATCTGTCTACCTACATCAAATTCCGGAATTATGTTCCTTATACCTTCTATTTATAACTCCAAGTAATTATGAAAAAGTATGTTCCAAAACTTTTTTGAAACTTATAATTTGATTTTGTTTAGGATGTATGCAGTTGATGAGTATCCACGAAATAAAACGAGCTCGTATTATCCTGCGAACATGTTCGTTCTTTCTCTCTTCAAACTAATAAAGGGAACCGGTTGTATGAAATAAATTCTAGAAGTCAAGTTTGTGTCAGCAGTCATGAAACCTAGGTGTCCATAGCCTCCTGATGACTATCCCCAACCATCTAATAACAACAATTCACAGCGCCTTTGTGTCTGTTTGCAACACAGAACTTTGCACCGATGTACACCAGTTCAAGTCGCCACACTCCCTCCTTGTAGCACACAAAGCAACAAAAGAAAGTAGAAGAGATGAAAAATAGAGACAGTAAACAAGGATATGAAACAAAAGGCATAATAATAACGAAGGACAATATAGTTTCAATGGAAATTACAAGTCACAAGGAATGGATACATCTGCGCTAGCCATTGAGAACGATCACTTTGAGCCATATCACCAATTTTCTCCAGGCTTCATTGCCTTTTCCATCGCTTTCGCTTTTGTCTTCTACCAATGTTCACGGTCGTTATGAAGGCTTTTTGTTAGATTGCGTTTGTGAGTAGCTTTCGCTCCTCATCATAATCAGAGCTCGCCGGAATCAGTCCTCTGGCGTCAAATTTACAGTGCACCATGATGGGTGGTGGTTACCTAGCATCATGGTCACACTTCAAACTTGACTGATAGAATTCAGAGTCTGCACAAAGCAAAGGACTAGACACACACATTACACTAATTACTGACTAGTTTTTATTCAAAATTTGATTTGTTTCTTCAGCTTTGCACACAGTCAATATATATTAGAAACAAAAAGGCAGAGAAAAACGTAACAGAGGAATATCAATCAAGCACTACATTCAGCTGACAACTAGCCACACTTATTGTGTGTGTGTATGTGTGATGATACTGCGTGGTTGCATCAAATGTAAAGTGATCACTTCAGAGAAGTCTGTGAATTGAAGACGGACGGGAGTAAGCAAAAGGCTGTCTGCGCTTACTAACACCAATGATATTCCTAACTGTAGCAAAAACTGGATTATGCCGCAGACTGTGTGGGAAACTACAAGATACGAACACGTGGGACAGATACGAAGACGACTCCAGAAGAAGATCTGAACTATGAGGAATAAAATCCGGTAGATTGGTAGAAAAAGCTGCAAAGAAAGACCTTCAAGTGGACGTATAGACAAAGGAGGTGATGAAAGTAACCAATCAATCGACCCTTTGACCCATCATCTAGGCACCAGTGTTTCAACTACAGGCAATCTGCACGGATGAAGATGATAAAGTTAGGCAGGGTTGGAAAGGTACGTCAGACCTTCTTCATCACTCTGGAATCAGTGATGAAATCTGCTGCAGGGGCAGTATAGAGAACAAAATTCGTTCGGATTTTCAACACATATGCTAAGTCAGTCAGTTCTTCTATATATATGCGTTAGAAACTTGCAGTGTGTGTCACGAAAATCATTTTCAGACTTTTATCAACTGCCTCCTCCTACACTGATTCCATACTGAAGATTAGATGTCTGGTCAAAAAGAATTAGCCAAGAGAAACTCTGACTAGTAAGGAACCAACAGGGAGAAACTATTGATTAACAAATAATTGGAAGAAAAAATGGAGATGGATTGGACATACATGCTGAGGATAGACCGTTGGTTGATATCAAGTGAACCCCGTATAGCAAACGACGAGTTTATCGGGTGGCCAAGGGTGACATGAAATAAATCTTGTGAGGAAGAGATGACAGCCTATGAGGAACCGTAAGGCCGGAATTAAAGAGGACCACATAGAATAGGGTGACTGACTGACTGACAGGATTCAACGTAGAACTTTGTACAGGTGTGCAGCAGTTCAAGTTGCCAGACTACACTCAATTTAGCAGATAAACCAGGAGAAGAGAGTAAGGAGAGATTCAAAAGATAGATGATAAACAGAAATGCAAGATAAAAGGAATAGTAATATGGAAGAACATTATAGTTTTATTGAATATTATGAGTCACAAGGAGTGAATGCATCTGCACCATCCACAACGATTTTGAACCGGCCATATCACCAATTGTCATCACCCTTCATTGTTTTTTTTTACAATCTCGAGGTCCTAAACTAGTCAGGAAGTCTACATCTTCCTGCGTGGTTGGCTTAAACTAATTGGTATGGATTTCATTGACTGAAGCCATGTTTCCGTTTGACCATCACTGGCTCTTATCCAACCTGAACCATCCTATGCTAGCTAACATTGCCCGCTGTTGAGGAAGGCGACCAATGACTAGGTATCTGTAAAACATGTTCCAACCTTCTCAATCGGTGTAACTTCACAACTTCCTTGATTTATTTCCCCCTCTTTACCCAGCACTCGACACCTAACCATCTCACTATTGTTCCCCGTATTATACCACAACACGGAAGATAGAACGCAGACACCCATAATCGAAGACAGCTAGCCAGCCTTTTCATGTTTTCCACTTTCAATCGCCATGTCTCACGGCTATCCATAAAGGAGGAGGACAGATCGGAGTGCTGAGCAGTACACACACCCTTCGCTCAACAGCCAGCCGAATAACACGTCCACTAAGCCAAATATGTCATAAGTTGGCAGACAAATACCAAACGAGCCTTCTTCGTCAGCGATCAACCTGCTGGGCTGGCTAACGCAACTCCCCCCCCCTCCAGCCTAATAGGTGAAGTGGTCAACACGCCCTACCAACCACTTCACCACCTCCCTAACCTTAAAGCTCGGAGAATGAGTCAATGTAGTCTAGTTTTGTAGTCATCATACATTTGACAAGGGCACCTGAGAATTGCATACCAAACATTCTAAAATTGCTACTTAGCTCAAGGTGTTAGAATAGGGTGCGAAATTGCGATATGCTTTTGAAGTCTTAAAATACTACTTAAGTCGCAATCGCCGATATCTACACACTATGAAGTAACACACACATTTGCAAAGAATCGATTGAACCACACTCTGTAAGTGGTTCAGTCTATGCTGTTTTTCTTGTTATTGTTTTTGTAGTTGTTGATATTTTCCCAACCATACAATATATAAAAAATCGATAATCTTAAACAAATAAGTAAATAGGATAGTCTAACTGCGTGTTGCTTGACTTTTTACACAAATGATTAGTCATTACACTATATATATATATATATATATATATATATATATATTCCTATCGATTTTCTTCAGGTCATATCATAAACGGTAATGCACAAATCTTAGACAGAGGTAGTATACACACACACACATGCATAAAAAAGCGAATATACGCACATACACACACACACACTGTATTTAGGGAATAGTTAACTATTTCTCTACTGGCTTAGTGCTTCAATTGATGGTTTAAGTATCAGCAACAGGTTATGCAGCAAAATACACAGCGTAAGAAGCAAATAAAAATCTTTTAAAAAACAGACTATTATTGTAACTGAGATAGCTAGCAGTGGCAGAACAACTTAGCACAGAAGTAAGTGTATTACACTTCAAGTTCCCTAAATTAGGCACATCATCATCAACAACAACAACAACTACTACTACTACTACTACTGGAAAAGCTGCAGGGAGTACTGGACAGCTGTTTTTTCCTTGTTTGTGACTCTTCATCAGTATACAGCAGTCGCACCCAAACTAGGCTGACGAAACATCTGTCCAGTACTCCCAGTTGGTTTTCCAGTGGTTCTCTAACTCATGATGAAATTCTTCATGCAATCAACAAAAACATCCCTACAAAACCAATACTTGCAGACAACTACTACAACGAAGAGCAACTGGAGAGAAGTTGAAGAAGACTATAATAGTGAAGAAGATCAGTGATGAAAAAGGCTCAAGGTTCTTCAATAATTTTAAAGAAAGTCATTCATTGTAAATCATTATTATTATGATTTGTTTTACCTATAACAGTTGAAACCGTAAAAAGTACACTCATTATTATCATTATTATTATTCCTTTGGGTATTGAATGGAAACATTGGGTGGGCTTTAATACAACATCTCTGAAATCCTCTTTAGCCGGCTCTATGATTACTCATAGACTCCTCAATGTCACCGTTATTCCCTATTCGGGTTCGACAAGAGCGACAGCATGACGCATGACATAACCCAATGGTCTACACAGCTTCACAAATTAACCAGCCAGCCAGCTCAGAGAACACAACCACATCAAAATCACTCCAGTGTTCAAATGGAGTGGAGCTGCGTTCATGGGTCGTTCTATGCGCGTCCTTTCGAAACGGATTAGAGAACGTTACCCAGCATGGCTGCAAAAAGGGGAGGGGGGTAAACACTAATTCAACCAGAAGTGCCGTATTTCAACAACTCGGCAACAATTATCACAGCGTCTCAACTGACTCACAATTCAGAGTCATTTACAAAGTAAACAAAAGCCTACTAAAGATAGTGTGTTTTCGACTTCTTTGTACTGACGAATCCCTCACCATAAGTATTGACAAGCCATAGCTATGTGTTCAAAAGAAACCAGTTCAACTACTACATCTACTATAGATCCAGTTTGGCCTGATATCCTCAGTTTTCGTTTCAAAAATTCCCTTCAATATTTTGCATTAGAGTTGTATAAATCTTCAATAAATCGTGAAATAAAACAATTCCAGTGTACTTTTAGAGCCAGGAATAGTCTGGACCGATAAGAAGATTCTAGAAGACCTGGGTTTTGCGGACAATACATATGTAATGACACACAAACTCGAAGACCTACATACGAAAGTCAATAGACTAGCTCAAACAGCAGTAAAGATTCGTGAAAATACAGATGATAGTTGATGAAGATAATCAACCACCACCACCACCAGCAACAACCCCACAACAATTAGCACTAATCACCATCAATACAATAATTTAGAAAGATCTCACTTCCTTCACCTATCTAGCAATCATCGTTTCAACCACACACACACGGAACAGATGAACATTTCAAAGCCAGTCAGAATCGGAAAGACAAACTACACCTTCAACACTCTGAAATCACTTTGGAAGTCTTCTATATTCTGCACAAAGAACAAGATTCGGATCTCCAACAGTCAGAACTTCCATATGGGTCAGAAACTTGGCCATTGCGTCACGAAAAACATTTACAACAGGCTGGCTGCAAAACTGCCGCCATCACTGGCTCTACAGTGAAAATCAAATTGTCGGCTAGCCAGAAAGAATTAGTGACAAGAAACTCTGGCTGGTAACGAACCACTCAAGAACCGATTGCTCAACAAATATACAGGAGAAAATAGAGATGGATTGGGTATATACACTGAAGAGACCGTTGTGTGACACCACACTCAAGACCGTCCTCGTTAGGAGGGGGAGCCTGAATAGGGAATGATGAGTTGGGCGTGGGTTCAGGAGTGGCGTGGTGGAGATCCTTTAGCGAGGAAGAAGGGGTGAGAGACTATGGGAAAATATGGGCTCAACTAAAAGGGGACTTCAGAGGTGTGCTGTTGTAGCCCAATGTTCCACTTAGATAACCCAGGGGAACAATCATTAATTAATTACTATCTCTGCCTACATGACAACTCCCCACGCCCTTTCTATCATAGAAATAAATGATAAGAATTTATGAATAAAGTGCGAATTAGGTTTGTTCAGGCTTTGAGTGAATTTAAAAAATGTTTATAGTTTCTTTTTTTCTTTACTGTTTCAATGACATACTTTTATTACATGCATGCATACTCAACCTTGCCATCATCTATGTGAACATGATACTTCACAGTGGTGTTTTTGTAAACACACTATGAAAACTTGTTTTAACCTGTTCTTGTTCTTCTTTGATAAATTCTTTCAATGCATGCCACTTTCACTGGTATTGATTATTTTGTGACAAATTCCATTAACTTTGATATTATATTATAGTTTAACAAACATTTGTTTGGTATTCACGTAATGAATATTTTGTAAATATAATATTTGAAAAATAGCCTAAAAATAGATTAATCTTAGTGTTGATATATAAATATATATAAATTCTAATCAAGATATGACTGAATGCTTCCACAATATTGATTGGCGAGTAAATAATAGAGACATATTCGAGTGGTATGAATATGAATAAATTTCAGAGATAAACTGGTCTGTACACTTCTTCGTTATCATTATTATTATTGTTGTTGATAATTTTCCTGAAGAAGTCCGTACAAGTTTGTCTCGAACATATTACAATAAATATTCTTCTCTTGGGTTATCTAAGTGGAACATAGGGCTACACAACAGCACATCTCCACTTTGTACCATTCTCTGAGGTCCTCTTTTAGTTGAGCGCATATTTTCCCATAGTCTCTCATCCCTTCTTCCTCGCTAAAAGATCTCCACCACGCCACTCCTGAACCCACGCCCAACTCATCGTTCCCTATTCAGGCTCCCCCTCCTAACAAGAACGGTCTTGAGTGTGTATACCCAATCCATTTCTATTTTCTCCTGTATATTTGTTGAGTGATCGGTTCTTGAGTGGTTCGTTACCAACCAGAGTTTCTTATCACTAATTCGTTCTGGCTAGCCGACAATTTGATCTTCACTGTGGAGCCAGTGATGGCGGCAGTTTTGGAGCCAGCATGTTGTAAATGTTTTTCGTGACGCAATGGCCAAGTTTCTGACCCATATGGAAGTTCTGACTGTTGGAGATTCGAATCTTGTTCTTTGTGCAGAATATAGAAGACTTCCAAAGTGATTTCAGAGTGTTGAAGGTGTAGTTTGTCTTTCCGATTCTGACTGGCTTTGAAATGTTCATCTGTTCTGTGTGTGTGATTGAAACGATGATTGCTAGATAGGTGAAGGAAGTGAGATCTTTCTAAATTATTGTATTGATGGTGATTAGTGCTGATTGTTGTTGGGGTTGTTGCTGGCGGTGGTGGTGGTGGTTGATTATCTTCATCAACTCTACGTCCTAAAAGACTTCTCTACCTGAGTTTCTACAAATTTATGGAGATTTATCCGTAGAAATACTGAGAAGCTACCTGTCCGGTTCATTGAAGAAAACCTTTTTTACCACTGAACTTCAATTAACTTTCTCCACAAAAACCAATGATTCACATTGATATGAAGTAGGCGTCATCAAGACGTTCCTATTAATTCATCTGCTTGAGTGGAGCTAGTTACATTGGTTGTACCCATCTTTTGCTATCCAAGCGTATTATCGTACTCTTACGTTCATGGTTTCATAAAGGAGAAAAAATATCCTCCCCCCCCCCCACACACACACACAGTTCTATGCTCAAACATCTGATCGAATCTGGTGTCCACCAAGCTAACCCCCACAAACCAACTTTAAAGTCGTCTAGAGAATACGCGGGTAAAGCTTGCTAAATGAGTAAGCACTAAACTTCTTCACATCGTAGAAGCAATGACAATTGACATGTTAAATCGTGGAATTTGCATATCAAAAAAAAAATTTGCTCAGTCGTTAAATCTACAATGAACTTGGTCTGTCTTGGTTTTTTGTTTTATAGTTAATTGTATTATTGTCTTCCCTCGCCCACCAACAAATTTCTACCCCTTATTATTATTATTATTATTATTATTATTATTATTATTAACTTAACTCTCGTTCAATTCTAGTTGAATTCTACTTAATCCCGTCAACTGCATCACGTCACCAAATTTACTTATTTAGTTTTATTTTAGTTTCTACTCGATTAACACTTTTTATATTACGTCATTTGCCATCTAAAATTTACAATCCTAATCAGCGATTTTTGGAAATATTACTTTTGTTGCTGTGAGAATTTACTAGGTATTTGCGATTGTATGGATTGAGAATGATATAACAGAGGGAAGAGGAACAACTCTTCGCTGAACATCTTTTTTAGGATCTTAAAATTAATGGTACTTGTTGTATTGTTTATTTTATTTCATTTCTAATTGTCCAAAGTGGAACATAGGGTCTCAAGCTTAGGTCATGAAGTTTCACTAGTAGTAGTGTTTTTTTTACGGGACAGGATTGATGGCCTGGCGCCTAACCCGCAATCTTTACCGTACTCACTACCGGCGAAGCAAGGCATATGAGTGCGTGGGCGGTAGCTGAAACCCCAGACCACGTGATGCATAGTTGGTGAGCATTCTACCGCTGGATCATCTACCCTTGCTGTATCATAGCACAATTTCGACGGCCAGTGGAGTTCACTGGTAGAGCGGTCAGCGGTGACCACGCACGTGGGATTTCAGAGTTCGATTTGTATACATAGGTGGTTGAAAGCAATCAGTAGGAAGACTTGGGACTGCCAACAAGCAGGATATCTAGGTTCAAGCCTTTCAGCCTTCCGCTTTCAACTACCTAATAGCAGAACTAACTTGAAACTGTTCAAAGCGACATGTAAAAGTCAAATGTTAGAAAAAAGGCAGATTACTGAGAAAGCCCTTTTCGGACGATATATATTTCATCCCCAATAAATCTTGGCAATAGATAACTGATGAACTCAGTGTTTTAAGACAAGGAACGACCAGGACTTAATAGCGCTGACATTCTTTCACAACTATTTACCCTTTTCTCAACACTTTTTAAGCATACAGAAGCTTAAGATAGATTTTTCTCCTTACGACTGAATTATACTTTAGTTGAAGACATGTAAAACGTATAGAAAACGAAAAGGTTTTACGGAAGGTAAATATGTTAATTGACAAAACCATCATAATTGAGCATTTTGAAATAAGTTTGAAAAAATAAAAGACAAAAACTAAACAATTTAAAATTCTACAGGAAAAAAAATAGTATGATCACACTGTTTGATACTCTTTATTTCAATGTTGAGAGAATTATCAGCATTATAATAGCATGAATTTATGTGAAAAAACTTATGTGCGTCGGTCGGTACAGCGGTTAGGACGCTCGCCAACCATACACATGGTCCGAGGTTCGGTCCCCTGTCGACGCGCACCTGATATCAATGGTTGGCCTGCAAAATTTGGGCTACCGATATCACATGCTGAGAATTCCATACCTGTACCAAAAAAATACGGTGTGGAATCATGCTAAAATCAAAAATAAAAACAAAAAAATAATAAGTACTACTTACCATCTTGTGGAGATGTTTTCAGCAATCGACATAATCCTACAACTCCACCATATTTTTCATTGATATATTTGACTGCTTCTCCTTTACGACAATCCATTATCTTTCTTAAGTCTTTGATAGTGATCTCGAAAGAATCTGCACCACCACCAGTGGTGAGCGCAGTTCGTTCGGTTGGATTTCCGTCACGCATTGTTATTTTTTTATTTATTTTTTTATTTAGTGTGTCTGATCGATGATAAGAGAAGTTTTACTTTAAATTGATGTGATAAAAATGAAGTAATTTGAAATCCAAATGTTTTTTATCCTATTAGATATAAGTGAAACAAAGGTGTCACAAATATTATAAAATATTTAAAAAAAACAGGATTGTGAAAATAAATGATCACTAAAATATGTGCTTAGTACTAGAAGAATAGACTTGTATTTTATATCACCTACCTCCTAATGATTATTTCTAAAGTGACATTCATGCCCTAAGTTTAAGCCGATTTGATCAATAATGCAAGTTAACAGAGAGTGAAACAAGCACTCCGTAGTCCGTGATTTTAGGAGATTGACACCTTGACACCGCTCTATAACGAAACCACCATATTTTATCAACAATATGCAGTTTGTAAACATTTTTATTATTTGCGGACGATATTAATAAATAATAACGACGATAGATTGGTACTACAAAAGGATCTAAATAAATTAGCTGAATGGGCTAACCTTTAACGTTTGAGAATTAATGCCAAGAAAAGCGCGGTAATGCACCTACGTCAGAAGTCTTACACGTACTCACTAGGGGATACAGAACAACCAGGTGTTAAGGAATTATTGCAAGCCATTACTTAAAAATAACGATAAATTGTAATGGAGTCACAGCTAAGGCTTTTCCAATGCTATAGGCACTTCGAAGCGCTTTCAAACGATTAGACGAGTGTATGTTCCAAGTGCTCTATGCAATATATGTCAAACCTCATCCAGAATACTGCATACAAGCGGTGAGTCCATGCTTCAAAAGGGAGGTACATATCCTGGAAAAAGTACAGAGGGTAGGAACCAAATTGGTTAGTAGTATCTCACACACTTATGATAAGAGGATGAAGCATTTAAATCTCTTTCCATTATCATACAGAAGGAGGAGAGGCAACTTAATTTCGGTATACCGTATATTAAAGGGTGATTAAGGGATAGACCTTTCAAATCTTTTCTCACACTTTCGCATACATTTACGAGATCAGCATAAGAAGATGCTCAAACTGATGTCGAATAAGATACATGCGGAATTTAGATTCCCCCACAGAGTGATCAGCGAGTGGAACTCATTACCTGGTTCAGTAGTAACAGCTACATTGGTGAACGCTTCAAAAGACAAACTAGATCTGTGCAGAAATATATATCGCAAGGAATAACATAGGCAACAAGAGCCTTCTATTCTTAAAATTTGAATATGAACTAGGAGTGTGTAACTTACTGGGTTTAAGAGGATATATTTACCTACTTACAAATAGAGGATTAACTCATGGAATTCGTATTGTTTATTAACACTCTTTATTTAAGGCATGAAGCGTAGAAGTCAGATATTTCTAATATAATGAATATAAATTGTAAAATGTGCACTGCACATGTATAACATATTCAACTTTTCTGAATTTATCAGATTTCAGAAAATTCAGGCAAGGGGATATGCTTTAAAAACCAATGGCTTATTCATTTATTGATGAACAACAAACATATCGGAGATAAGAGAAATACACGTGCTTACATCCACAGACAATGATAATTAGTGCGACATTTCACAACGGTTTAATGAAATACTGACCTACAGAATTATACGAACATTATTGAACAGTTTATATACATGAGAATATAACATCAAAACATTTATCTAAAGCTGGAAATTGGTCTAACTTCAACCAGCTGAAAAGCAGACTATTACACTTTTTCTTACACTACTAAGTCTTGACATGTGTACAACTAGCTCCGATTCAGACATACAACTAAACTAATTAATAGGAGGAGACTGGATACTATTTCATTCTGCCCATGCCTTGCTGAAAGAATTCGAATAATTCTACTGTAAACGCCAAAAATTTAATATATTGTCATACTATAGAGATAAGTTTACCAGTTGACCAAGATATTAACAGCTTAACAGTACTATGTACCACATTGCATTTTCAAGCATAGTCCGAGAGACAAAAAAGGTACATACAAGCCAAATGATTGACTACAGTTTACTAAGTAAAGATAAAAACGAACTACAAGCAAAAAGACACCAATAACGAATGAAGAGTTATTCCACGAATTGTTTTGAAGTGTTCTGTTAGTGTTAAGCAGTTGTCATATGGTATTATTAAACTACCCAATCGTTATAGATAAGGTATTTATCACTGTGTGAAAAATAGGATTCTACATAAAATATCACTAGATATATTCCGTTATCAATAACATATATAGAGCAAGGGAATATAAGTAACTGCCATTTCCACTACATAACCAGAAAAATCAACCTAAATACAACCGCTGCCCTACTATACAGGCACGTGAATACTGAAGAACTTACAACAGGTGTTAAGTAAAGTAACAACGAAGAAACCAAGCCATACATCGTGTCATGCGACAGACAATTATAGTCATCGTTTTCAACAAAAGTTAAAATGCAACAGACAATTGAAATCCAATCGCGACAAACTCGCGAAATTCTAAGAGTTAAATTATTTCAAAGAACTCATTTATGTTTCGGCATGTTAATAAGCTGAATTAACCTAATATATTTCCTAACCATAATTAATATAATGTGGAGGAATTGAAGCAGAGTTTCGATATATATGTGAGACGAATGAACCAGCTTATTTAGGTTGTGAAAAGATGTGAAATTATTTCGAGAAAATAATTACTGGTTGGAGAAATGGGCGGAATACTACATTACGAGGGTTTAGTAATTATATTAGCACTATTAAATTTCAATCAACTAATGCTTCATTTTTGGAAGACAGTGATGTCTAAAATTTGTTCATGTATATTTAAAATTATTCAACATAAAAGGAAGAAGGATAATCTCATAGAATCCAAATGAAACTGTAGACAAACTAACAAACAACCTACATTGAACAAAAACAATTTTAGTTTGTGCGCTAAGTTAATACCAAGTGTCTTTGAAATATATAAACACATTGAATGTGACAATTTTGATTCGGTTAATTAACGAGTTAAGATATGAACAAAAATTAAAAAGATACGAAGGCATTCAAACTAATATAAATGAATGGTTATGAAAATCTGTGAATGCTGTGCATGCCACCAGGCAATTTATTTGACATCTAGACAGAATGTGTTCTAATACCCTAATATAAACCATGATTTGCCTACATTTATATGCCCAGATCGCAATAAGCTCAAGGATTCTTAATGCAGAGTGACAGATTAGTTATCAGTGTTGCGAGTGTGACACTTACGTTCTCCATATACCAACGCCTTCTCATGTACTTTAGGAATTCTGTTAATTTTATAAGCAGCCTGGAAAGCTGTCCAAACCACGATATGATTGAGGAGGTTCCCCTTAATTTGAAGACAAGTGCTAGCAGATTAATGCAGTGAAACCTTCGAGAATCCCTCGTCGGGATGATATCAATATTACTTCAAATCGACAAAGTATTAAAGGAAAATTCGTTTTGCAAACAAAGTTATGTTGGTAAATAATGACACTTCGTGTATATGTTATGTTGAGTTAGAAAACATAGGCTTATGCGGCTTCGACTTAAAGTACCTTCGTCTTCGAAGACTGAAGTTATCCCACATGCTCTAAGTCTCAGATTTCCCACTTTTACTTTGTAATTCAAAGATAACTTCAAGTTGCTCACCAGGGTGGTAGCTATAGGAGATTATCTTCAGTGGAAACAATTTTAAGGTAGCAAACTAGCTTTAGGCAATGCTTCGTAGAAGTAAGCAATGTACGTTGACTGCGTCTAAATTTATTGAACGTTGTATAACTGGTTAAATCGTAGTTCTTACATATCTGTTAGTTTTACAAATGATTTTTTTATTACAGCTTGACTCCACACCGTATTTTTGGGATCAGTGTGGAATTTTCAGCATGGATATCGGTAGCCCAAAATTGGCAGGCCGACCATAGATATCAGGTGTGTGCCGGCGTGGGCTCGAACCCCGGACCATGTGCATGGTCGACGAGGGTCTTAACCACTGTGCCACCGACGCACATGTGCAGTGCAAGCGTTTGCTTTGATTTGCATACCTAGCTCATAAGCAGTATGCATACATTTCGGGCTGTTAGGCTGTGTGACGAGTTTTGTGAAACACGGCGCAATCATGATCAAAGCAAGAAGAACAGGTCAAGCAGGAAAAAGTGTCGCCATCTAAGTCTAGTAATAATATTCTACTTTGATCCCAAAAACAATATCTATAAGCAGAATATCGGACTTATTCTAACACTTTATTCTAACACCAACATATAGCCAACTTTAAAATTAAGCTTTAAAGGGCTGAAATTATCCGTAACTTATCAAGGTCATTGGTGGAGTGAGACGCTCGAAGGTCATTTTCGTCCATTTTAGTCGGCCATGTTGGATCGCGGTTCCGTAGCTGTTCGTTGACGCGTTTGTTGTTCCGTTTATCCTGCCGTTATACACGACTTATCTTGTTGCGTATCGTTCACAAATGTTGCGTTTCACCTCATTTTTTGTTTCCGTTGCTGTTAAAATGAATTATTTCTTTGGTTTCGAAAGTTTTCACTACCAGGCCAGTGCATTCATTTCGGTGTAAGTGTTTTCATACCTTGCATTCATGCGGCTTTCAGTGTTTTAGTTGGTTTTCAGCTGTTAATGAATTAGTACTGTGTAGAGGGTTTTGAAATTGTGCACATGAAGATGTTTGGCTGTCAGAAGCAGTTGTTTCCAGTCCATTAGTTGGTTGCCGTTACTATTGTTGGCTCAGTTACTTGCATAACATGTAGAAATCTGGAAAAAGAGTGTCTTTTTCGTTCATGTTTGCAGCATACAACAATCTGCGAGTGAATCTGTTGAAGAGAGCACCATCAGAGTTGGTATTAGCAAGGTTTTCGAAGAACAAATTAAACCCAGAGAATTTAGAACCTGGGTTGAAGTTGAAAAAGCTTTGAAGCTTTTTGAGAATGTGAATATACCATCCGTGTGTCTGCTATCATTTAAAAAAATATATTGTGAGAGAATCTAAGCCAAATAAGGTTGAGCCGCATGAAAAGTATGAATCTGTTGTGCTTGTGTATATTTTGGGGGAACTGAAAGAACCTGGAATCCTTGAGGGTAAGTGTTACTTATGCTTATTATTGCTTGATGTACTAGATCGCAATAAATGAACTAGGACTACCCGTAATAGAGCCAGTGTTAACATCCATTCGATGGGTTGCAAAACGGTTTTCAAAGCGGATAAAATACGGTGATCTGGTGAGTGTACAAACAATCCCAGTTAAAGGTAAGACATTAATTAGGAAGAATAACGTTTCGGGTTGTAGTCTACGATTGGTGGTTTCCTCGAAGTTGTGATTCTTCCGTGACTATAGACACAGATGTTCACGATCTTAAAAAAAACTAAATAAATTATCCTTGAACCAGTAGTCTTCTTTTCTTCGGCGAAACATCCGTTAATACGACTATACGATTAGGTAGCGAAGTAAGATGTTATGTGACTGAGAATCGTGGTTGTTGTGTTTCTGACTAATTTCGCACATCTGACTTATAACCGCATGGAGATAGCGTTTTCCTCATGGTACATTATGATATCTAGAAATCATAAGCACGCTGCCATCGGTAAATTTATTTTTACTTTTTAAATGGCTGCAAATAGTGAGTCGTTTGCGGTGATAGGATGAATACCTCTGAACGTTTTTGTGGAGACTAGGGTATATTTAATTTTTTCGAGTAAGGGACGATCTTTTTACCAAGAAAGTTCTCGGAATTTTCGTTATTCAAAGATAACGCTAAGTTGCCCACTAAGGTGGTAACTATAGGAGATAACCTTCAGCGGAAACTATATTAATGTAGTTTTAGGTAATGCGTCATAGAAGTAAGCATCGTAGGTTAATTGTGTCTAAATGTATTAAACGTTGTATAACTGATCAAACCATAGTTCTTACGTGCGAGTTAGTTCTATAAATAATGAATGTACCGTACAAGCGTCTACCATGATTTGCATACCTAGCTCATAAACATTATGCCTGCATGTGGCATACATTTAGGGCCAACACGCTGCGATGAATCAGTCCGAGATACTTAAAGTCAGACTTCATTTCCATATCACTATTATCAATTTTGCAACGGTCATAGGAATTAACACCTTCAACTAACTTTCGTTTACATCGGAAACTGAAAATAACAGTCTGACATTTCGAAGGATTTAGTTTAAGAGCATTTTCCCACTCCTAATAGAGAGCTGTTCATCTTAGTACAGTGTAGCTGGCAGTTAACAGACATTGAAGTAGTTAGATCGTCCGCGTGTTTGAAAAAGTTCTTCTCGTATGCATTCGTACAATAAGTTCATCAAACAAAAATACAATTGGTAATGGACGACTTCCCCCTGACCTACAGTGTACTGCTTTCTCCCTGATAAATAAGAATGAAGCCATCTAACAATCCAATACTCAGTTTGAGTTTCAGCAAGCTTATCTAACAGAATATCTCTAGGTAGTGAGTCGAAAGCAGATGTGTACTCTAGGAAGGTGCAGCGAATTTAGCCCCATTGTCTATACTGGAGAAAATGTTGTGAAGCAAGACTGCAGCTGCATCTAAAGTACGTCTACTGTGTTTATAGGAGAACTGTTTGGGATCGTTAAAGGCTCTGAGTGAGGGTTAAAGATTAAGTAAGAGTAACTTTCCCTTAGTTCGTATATACCTCATTTGATTTGAAACAAAGGAAGCAGGTCTTATTAACGCTTGTAACACTAGAAAGTTTGGCATTTATGGGAGAATTTATGAAAGACTTGTTTAGTTTACACACACCAAATGAATAGGGAATACTGGAGGTAATTAGATGCATACAGGCGTAGGTTATTTAACATCTATAAAGTAGACATGCAAATACCGCAGTTTTTGATCACAGAAATGATGGATACTAGATAACATCCTATGATTCAACGGCATATTAAAATAAATAAAAATTGTTTCTTAGCTGATCGTCAAGTGAACAGTCTATTTGATGATGTCACTGCATATTAACAGATTAGTGAAGTAGATATCAAGCCTAAGTTACTACATTTACTTGTACTACATACTTGGCGTTTAACAGTATACAGACTTTCAACTGGCTAGATAAGGCGACTTTAGAGTATCAAACAGTACAGAATTATTATTCAACTTGCTAAATCCCACTTAGCTTTTACAATGTGCTATTGTGTAGAAACAGACACGAAATCCTACTAATGACTAAAGTAACATTCTCATAATACTACAGTGAATTTCCATCCCACTAACTAAGCTTAGCGTTTATTATTCCTAATTCACTTATTACAAAAGCACATAGTATAGCGAGGAATTGAAGAAGTCTACAGGAAGAAGTAATCAAGAGTATATTAAACATTTGATTAATTTACAAAAGAAAATTCTGATGAAGGGTAATAAAGTTAGTTTGACCGAATGATGTTTCCGCTGATTTCATATTCGACAACCTCCGTATACCTGGAAAAAATAAAGTACATGTTAGAACTAGCATAACATGAAGTTAACAAGAGATAATTCTACATATTAGCATACAATATGAATACAATCATTCTGTTAAAACTAAGTATTATCTCAGGGAGATAAATGTATTTGTAGTCTACAGCTGATATTTATGTTGACGCCGTATACATAAATATACATCATATGTTTTCCTGCATTTGAGGACTATATGCAAATTTCAAGGCAATCTCCGAAACATTCATACTATTGAGGCGTCATTCTCTCATCAAGCTTACTTGCAGATCAACTTCACACTAAACACTTTTACATGAAATGAAGTATTGCAAGTGTATAACTTAGAAGTTAATCCACAATCTCAGTAATGTCTAGTCCACAAGGTTTTGTGAATCCTACAGAAATCACATTTTCACATTTAGGAGACTATAGGCATCAAATATAAGCTGAACATGCCTCAACTCTAGACAGCTATGCACAGTGCTAACAACATAGTGAAACACTTCAACTATTGTAAAGTACACAGACCTGTTGTGTTGATGAGGATAATAATGTCATATAATGCAAACTAGAAAATTCAATCGTCATAGAGCATCTGTACTGCTTTGTCTAAATGGAAATCTCAGGAGAAATTCATCTCCACTATTGGTGATCAAAAATATTGTAGCATTAAGTATACAGTCAGTGGAAATTGTAAAAGAGAATAAATTCATATTAATGATAATAAAGCTGAATAGATTCAGTTCTAGTAATCACCACGACTCATGCGTATAATCATACCGTGTAATGATTTAGTGCATTAATTGGAACAACAAGGAAACTTAAACGAGTAATTGCCTTCTCCACTGCACTGTACTTGCAATAATCGTGACAACCACCTTCGTTTGTTATCCTATCAATCAGCTAAGTAGACAATGGCCCAATATTATTACAGTTGAGATATTTTTGTACATTTAATTAACATAACCCATAGCACACTGCACCAACCAGTGCCAATATATATGAAATCCATTTAGAGATAACCTTTCAACTTACCATAATTCCTGTCCAACCACAGATAAAGTGAAAAGCACATCTAAATGACAACTTAGGTTCCCACCAACGATTCTGATAACATTTGCAGGTGATTTCCAAGTATTGAGAGAATTATTTTGTCAAAAAAGACTGTTCTTCACACGAAAATAGGCTGTACTGATATCCTGAGACATGAAGTCTTCATTGAATGATACTATGCCGAAAGATGCAGCTTCTACATCGAGTAAATGAGTGGTGTAAATGGCATTACCCTCTAACTATCCTATCTCCCTCATTACACCGAAATTTTGATACATTCCATCTGAAACACTAATCATTGCAACCAATATGCTAAAAGTGTGTCGCAGACAGATCACATGAGGCGGACACCAACATAACCAGCCAAAAAGTGGGGATTTCCCTCAATCTAGATAACATATAATACAATTTTATTAAAAATTATTTGCAAAAAAAATTCCAAGCGTAACTTCTAGAGTACGTGACAAATAAGTCCAGCTCTTTAAAGCTAAGGTCTATGAACAAATATTACAATAATAAATCACAATATTACTTCTGACGGTTTTCTGCTGACTTCTTTCTGAACAGCGACCGATGAGACGATGACTGTCGTATTGATGCCTCCGCGAAAATTGGGGAAGTTCGATTTGAGCAAACAACCGTGAATTGATCGTTCAATCTTCAACTGCATTGACAACTTCTCTTTATATACGGTGTACTGCTTTTTATCTGAGAGATAGGATTGTAACCAGTTAACAGCTCAACATTCTGTTTGACTAGCCGCAAATTTATTCAATAAGATTTTAATAAGAATTAATAAGATGTCCCTAGGGACTGAGTCGAAAGCAGATGTATAGTCTAGGAAGGTAACACGAACAAATTTACCCCTCTTGTCTAGACTTGAAGCAATGTTGTGATATAAGACGGCAGCTGCATCTAAAAGGCTTCTACTGTGCTTATAGGCGAATTGTTTAGGGTCATTAAAGGATTTAAGTGAAGGTACAAGACTAAGTAAAAGTAATTCCTCCATAGTTTTCAAAAAGGAGAGGTGATAGCAATGGGTCTAAATTTGACACATGCTCCATTAGATGATTTAGGTATGGGTACAACTTTAATGTCCTTCCAAACGGCAGGCACAATATTATCGGAAAAAGATTTGTTAAATAGATCAGTGAAAGGGTGACACAGAATATCAGAACATTTTTTAAAAATTATACTAGGCACATAACCGGGACCTAAGCTCTGGGAAGGGTTTAGAGACTTGAGGCACTTTTGAACGTCATTCGTGTTAAAACCTAGAAAGGGGCTATTATTAACACAAGTGATGCTGGGAAGCATCGCATTTGAGGGAGAGTAAATAAAAGATTTGTTAAGAGTACATACATCAAAGGAATATGGAATATTGTTTATCTGCTTACCACCAGTGATTTCCTTAAATAGTTTCCACATATTAGAAGCATTTTTGCAGGATATGAATTTCTGGTTATATATTACATTCAACCTCTGCATTTCAGACTTAATTAAGTTAGTTCTTTTTACACCACTTTTATCTTTCATCTTATACAGTTTTTCCTTCTCTCTACGAAGCTTTTTAAGTTGAGGAGAGGAGAAACGGTCAAATTTGACGAATAGTGTTTCTTTTGGACAACAGATTTCAAAACAGAATTTCAGATAGGATGTAATATTAGAGATATTGTCATTAAGTGAATCATGATTAAACAAACCCCATCTTGTGTCACTGAGCATGTTTCTAAGATGATGTTCTCATTTGAGTATCATCTGTGAACAACTTTCTTAGACAAGTTTGAGAGGGCTTTACTGTGTAACTTTCCGTAAATTTTGGGTAAGACTCGTACAATACAATGATCAGAATTGAAGAGCGGGGCTCTTTTACGAGCTTCGTATATTCCAGAATCATTTATAAATACTAAATCAAGTGAAGTATTTCGTCGAGTTGGGAAATTAACAACATTCTCATGACCCAGCAATGTAATGCAACCGCAGTCGCTGGAGTTGAAGTCGCCAGTCACTATATATAAGGAATTACCAAACGAAGCAGCAGCAAAAATAGTGAATTCATCGGCGAAGATAGATAGTTCTGAGGGACTGCAACAAGGTGTGATATGAATATTTGTGACAAAAATGAAGCTATACTTAGATAAGTGTTTAGGTCGACATTTTACAGTTATACAATCAATATTGTCATTTGAGAATTTGAAGCAGACGTTGTTGGCAGTAGACCACTGAGAATTAATAAAAGTGGCAACATCACCACCTCTCTTCTTCTTTGAGCTGCATCGGTCTTGTCTGTAGATTGGGAACCCACTTAAGGAGACCAAATTATCGTCATATGAATCATGGAGCCAAGTCTCTTGAAGAGTGATTACACCGGTATTACAATATGCATTTAAGTATAATAGAGAATGTAAGTAGTTAATCTTGTTCGATAATGACCTGCAATTTGTGCTCATAATCACAGGAACAGTCATCTGATGCATTGGAGTACACTTAAATGATCTCTGCCAACCTCCATGATGCTTTTTCTTAAGGTTATTATATACTCGTAAATCAACACGTTGAAAACATTTTAAATAATCGCGAGAGTAAGTAATGCGACTTGGATACATAATTGAATAATTAAAACAAAATAAATCCGAGGAAATAGGTGCAATATGTAGCCCAAAATTTAAGCAGGCCGCCAGTCATTCAACAATCAAATTATCTGACAGAAAGGAAAGAACACACTTACTGCATGAAATATTTTCTACTCCTTCATTCTGGACAGTGCCTCCTCCAGTGTCCCGATTTATCACATTAAAAGCATCGGTCTATCCTGGCACTCATTTGTAGCTCTGCCACTTCACGTTACAAATCTGCAGCTCTGTTCCCATTAGTGCACTTTCGGTGACAGCACTGTTGCTACCGTTGTGCTCAACAGCTTTCTGGTCAACTTCAATGGACTACCAATATCCACGGATTATAAGGCGTTCACCACTCTGAGACACTTATAATAATATTTTATTTCTGGAACAGAAACCAGCCATTTTTACAGGCATGAACATATGCGCACAAACTAGAACTTATGGAATATATTATATGATTTGTTAATCCAGAAATAGTTTGAATACTGGTAAATGTGAGGGAAACATTTAAAAAGAAATGTACAAACAAGGAAATAGATCATTTTTGAGATATCATTTCAGCCGAATAAGTCATGAGATAAAGCGTCAAATCTAAACTGTATTTAAAAAAATACAGCATGTCAATTTCATGCGATAATTATAAATCATTGCGTCAGTTTCCCGCTCAACCTGGAGGACAATTGTACAATTCAATAACTATACAGCCTAGTTCAAACAATGTGTATTTATATATATATCAAATATTTAACTGTTGAAACATTATTAACTTGTAGACAATCTACGACTTGATATTATATCATACTTGATCGTGCCTGTAAAAATGGCATGCATTTTCATGTAAATTTATATGTTTATATGAGAGTATACATTATTATTATTATAGTTGTGGAAGGTGAGTAGCATTTTTGTACAGGTGCTGAGGTTAAACATAAAAGATGCAGAATGAACAGTAATTATAAGTGAATGATTCATAAAGTGTTTGAAAGTCTATTAAAACCTCAAATTCTACGGTGAGTACACCATATTTGTGACATTTACACTTGTATATGAGACCAACTTTGAACTTGTCAGCAGATTTCATAATAGAGGTGGTTCCGTTATCCACCAGGTGAGCCAGTAATATTCCGAACAATTAGAGGATAGCAGCACTGTATCAGTGACTTCGTTGAAGGCATCACCTTTTAAAAGAGAAGACACTAGAAAACCGCCAGTGTGGTGCAGAAGTACATAATAGGTTTAATAATTCAAAATATATAACAGATATGGCGTTCATCATTTTTTATTGTTTTTTAAATATTATTTTCCGATATGTTTTTGTAATGAAATTCCACACTCCTTCTTGAAAACAATTAGTTTAAGTGAAAAACAGGTCATAATTAAAGGAGTTAAACACAAAAGTCAAAGTGCTTTAACTATGTCAAAGAAAAGCGAGGGCTTATTAATATACAGTTAGGTGTCCTTCTGAAGTAGCGGACACATGCTGTCAATGTAGTTGAAGATTGAACGATCAATTCATGGTTGTTCGCTCAAATCGAACTTCCCCAATTTTCGCGGAGGCATCAATACGACAGTCATCGTCTCATCGGTCGCTGTTCAGAAAGAAGTCAGCAGAAAACCGTCAGAAGTAATATTGTGATTTATTATTGTAATATTTGTTCATAGACCTTAGCTTTAAAGCTTAATTTTAAAGTTGGCTATATGTTGGTGTTATAATAAAGAATCCTCGAGTCGCCAATTGGTGTTTTGGCTTTTGCGTCCGTTATTACTAAGCGTTTCTGAGAAACTTCAAGGAACAGCGTGAGCCCGAGTGAAGCAAGAGCTGGGCATTAACGGTTTATGAGACGTGGCTGACAGTTTCTCACGGTTCAACGTGTGTCAGTCACGTCTCGTAAACCGGTAATGCCCAGCCCTTGTTACGCTCGGGCTCACGCTGTCCCTTGAAGTTTCTCAGAAACGCTTAGTAATAACAACGAATAAACAAAACACCAATTATTGACTCCTGGTGTCAATGTAGTGGGAGATTTGCCGATGAAACTGTAGTAATTTATTCTACTTGAAGTATTAGTATTTCGATCTGACGGAATTATAAGAATCTAAACAAAACCCAGAGAGGGCAGCAATCAGGAATTTGTATTTAGCGGAATTAGAATGCAATTCATATATGAAACATATCAACAGTCAACAGTAAGTATTTTAAACAATACAGAGATAGAAATTGTCAATCACCACATCCGCCACACCTCGAATATCTCCTCGCGTATTCATAACGATGTCTCGGTTTGCTTGCAAGTAGCTTCGAACTAACTGATTCTGTGATATTATTTTCATCGGTATTATCTGGACTTATTTCTGAATTATCTACAAAATCAGGATTATTAGCGGAATCAATAATATTATAATTGGAACGACCTACTTCATTTATTGTCACTTTGTCCAGGTGTCCGTTATGACCTGAGCGATCTTTGGTGTCTAATATCCTCACCACTCGATTTCCCATTTTTTGTAGTATACTTCCAACAGAAGGTCTATAGTTATTACCTTTGTAATAATGTACATTAGAAGTCGTGGACATCAGATGCTTTTTGAGAATTCGAGATTTGAAAAGTTTTGCAGGACTTTCACGGGTACTTGTATGCTCTGCATTCGACAGACGCAGTCTATGCATATGCAGCAATTCCTCAATTTTAATCAGTTGCTCTCTCATCTCATTCAGGTCTTTTCGTGTTTTCGACAGTTCACATTGCAACTCAGCTACCTCATTTTTGAAAACAGTTGACACTTGAGTTGCCGAACTTGTAGTGGAGGTTTTCATCGGATTAGCTTGAGTATTTTGAAAGGTTGAAAGACACATAGACTCCATTTTACTAGACAGCTTAGGAGAATTATAAGAATGTTGAGCAACATAAGTATTTGAACTTCTGCAAACCGTCTTGATGTGTCCAACTTTACCACATTTATAGCACTTAGCACCCCGAAAACGGCAAGTGCTTCGTAGATGTAACTTTCCACAGGATAAACACGGTTTAATGTTTTTGATCTCTGGCTGCATTCTATTACCTGTGGACGGCAGTTTGTATTTCTTTCCATGAACACTTGTATTTTCGACTTTAGAAAGCATGACATCAGATACTGACGTAGTGGGAGCAGAGTATTCATTATGGACATCTTCATATGTAATACATACCTCTTTAGCAGTTTGAAACGTACAAGAAGGAATCTGAATTAACTCCTTCTCTAATTTAGGAATGTTGATTCCAGCAATTAGACGATCACGTAGTTGTGTATGCAGCTGATCTCCAAAATTACACTTTGAGGCTTGAATTTGAAGTTGAAGAATAAATTCTCGAATCTTCTGGTTGGGAGAACGTACCAGTTTGTTGAAGTGAGCCCTCTCTCTGGTCTCAAAAGTAGTTACATGGAAGTGATTTGTCAGAAGCTCACGGATCTTGTCATAAGACATAGAAATGGGTTTATCTGGAAATGCCAGATTCTTCACCAGGCTATATGCATCAAGCCCAATAGCGGTGATGAAATGAGCAGGTATTTTGTCATCCCGAACATTCTTGGAAATGCACCACGCATCAAAGCATTCCAAATAATCAGCAATCTCCCGCGGAGAACCACTAAGAGGAAATTTTCCCATAAAAATATCACTAGATATATTCCGTTATCAATAACATATATAGAGCAAGGGAATATAAGTAACTGCCATTTCCACTACATAACCAGAAAAATCAACCTAAATACAACCGCTGCCCTACTATACAGGCACGTGAATACTGAAGAACTTACAACAGGTGTTAAGTAAAGTAACAACGAAGAAACCAAGCCATACATCGTGTCATGCGACAGACAATTATAGTCATCGTTTTCAACAAAAGTTAAAATGCAACAGACAATTGAAATCCAATCGCGACAAACTCGCGAAATTCTAAGAGTTAAATTATTTCAAAGAACTCATTTATGTTTCGGCATGTTAATAAGCTGAATTAACCTAATATATTTCCTAACCATAATTAATATAATGTGGAGGAATTGAAGCAGAGTTTCGATATATATGTGAGACGAATGAACCAGCTTATTTAGGTTGTGAAAAGATGTGAAATTATTTCGAGAAAATAATTACTGGTTGGAGAAATGGGCGGAATACTACATTACGAGGGTTTAGTAATTATATTAGCACTATTAAATTTCAATCAACTAATGCTTCATTTTTGGAAGACAGTGATGTCTAAAATTTGTTCATGTATATTTAAAATTATTCAACATAAAAGGAAGAAGGATAATCTCATAGAATCCAAATGAAACTGTAGACAAACTAACAAACAACCTACATTGAACAAAAACAATTTTAGTTTGTGCGCTAAGTTAATACCAAGTGTCTTTGAAATATATAAACACATTGAATGTGACAATTTTGATTCGGTTAATTAACGAGTTAAGATATGAACAAAAATTAAAAAGATACGAAGGCATTCAAACTAATATAAATGAATGGTTATGAAAATCTGTGAATGCTGTGCATGCCACCAGGCAATTTATTTGACATCTAGACAGAATGTGTTCTAATACCCTAATATAAACCATGATTTGCCTACATTTATATGCCCAGATCGCAATAAGCTCAAGGATTCTTAATGCAGAGTGACAGATTAGTTATCAGTGTTGCGAGTGTGACACTTACGTTCTCCATATACCAACGCCTTCTCATGTACTTTAGGAATTCTGTTAATTTTATAAGCAGCCTGGAAAGCTGTCCAAACCACGATATGATTGAGGAGGTTCCCCTTAATTTGAAGACAAGTGCTAGCAGATTAATGCAGTGAAACCTTCGAGAATCCCTCGTCGGGATGATATCAATATTACTTCAAATCGACAAAGTATTAAAGGAAAATTCGTTTTGCAAACAAAGTTATGTTGGTAAATAATGACACTTCGTGTATATGTTATGTTGAGTTAGAAAACATAGGCTTATGCGGCTTCGACTTAAAGTACCTTCGTCTTCGAAGACTGAAGTTATCCCACATGCTCTAAGTCTCAGATTTCCCACTTTTACTTTGTAATTCAAAGATAACTTCAAGTTGCTCACCAGGGTGGTAGCTATAGGAGATTATCTTCAGTGGAAACAATTTTAAGGTAGCAAACTAGCTTTAGGCAATGCTTCGTAGAAGTAAGCAATGTACGTTGACTGCGTCTAAATTTATTGAACGTTGTATAACTGGTTAAATCGTAGTTCTTACATATCTGTTAGTTTTACAAATGATTTTTTTATTACAGCTTGACTCCACACCGTATTTTTGGGATCAGTGTGGAATTTTCAGCATGGATATCGGTAGCCCAAAATTGGCAGGCCGACCATAGATATCAGGTGTGTGCCGGCGTGGGCTCGAACCCCGGACCATGTGCATGGTCGACGAGGGTCTTAACCACTGTGCCACCGACGCACATGTGCAGTGCAAGCGTTTGCTTTGATTTGCATACCTAGCTCATAAGCAGTATGCATACATTTCGGGCTGTTAGGCTGTGTGACGAGTTTTGTGAAACACGGCGCAATCATGATCAAAGCAAGAAGAACAGGTCAAGCAGGAAAAAGTGTCGCCATCTAAGTCTAGTAATAATATTCTACTTTGATCCCAAAAACAATATCTATAAGCAGAATATCGGACTTATTCTAACACTTTATTCTAACACCAACATATAGCCAACTTTAAAATTAAGCTTTAAAGGGCTGAAATTATCCGTAACTTATCAAGGTCATTGGTGGAGTGAGACGCTCGAAGGTCATTTTCGTCCATTTTAGTCGGCCATGTTGGATCGCGGTTCCGTAGCTGTTCGTTGACGCGTTTGTTGTTCCGTTTATCCTGCCGTTATACACGACTTATCTTGTTGCGTATCGTTCACAAATGTTGCGTTTCACCTCATTTTTTGTTTCCGTTGCTGTTAAAATGAATTATTTCTTTGGTTTCGAAAGTTTTCACTACCAGGCCAGTGCATTCATTTCGGTGTAAGTGTTTTCATACCTTGCATTCATGCGGCTTTCAGTGTTTTAGTTGGTTTTCAGCTGTTAATGAATTAGTACTGTGTAGAGGGTTTTGAAATTGTGCACATGAAGATGTTTGGCTGTCAGAAGCAGTTGTTTCCAGTCCATTAGTTGGTTGCCGTTACTATTGTTGGCTCAGTTACTTGCATAACATGTAGAAATCTGGAAAAAGAGTGTCTTTTTCGTTCATGTTTGCAGCATACAACAATCTGCGAGTGAATCTGTTGAAGAGAGCACCATCAGAGTTGGTATTAGCAAGGTTTTCGAAGAACAAATTAAACCCAGAGAATTTAGAACCTGGGTTGAAGTTGAAAAAGCTTTGAAGCTTTTTGAGAATGTGAATATACCATCCGTGTGTCTGCTATCATTTAAAAAAATATATTGTGAGAGAATCTAAGCCAAATAAGGTTGAGCCGCATGAAAAGTATGAATCTGTTGTGCTTGTGTATATTTTGGGGGAACTGAAAGAACCTGGAATCCCTGAGGGTAAGTGTTACTTATGCTTATTATTGCTTGATGTACTAGATCGCAATAAATGAACTAGGACTACCCGTAATAGAGCCAGTGTTAACATCCATTCGATGGGTTGCAAAACGGTTTTCAAAGCGGATAAAATACGGTGATCTGGTGAGTGTACAAACAATCCCAGTTAAAGGTAAGACATTAATTAGGAAGAATAACGTTTCGGGTTGTAGTCTACGATTGGTGGTTTCCTCGAAGTTGTGATTCTTCCGTGACTATAGACACAGATGTTCACGATCTTAAAAAAAACTAAATAAATTATCCTTGAACCAGTAGTCTTCTTTTCTTCGGCGAAACATCCGTTAATACGACTATACGATTAGGTAGCGAAGTAAGATGTTATGTGACTGAGAATCGTGGTTGTTGTGTTTCTGACTAATTTCGCACATCTGACTTATAACCGCATGGAGATAGCGTTTTCCTCATGGTACATTATGATATCTAGAAATCATAAGCACGCTGCCATCGGTAAATTTATTTTTACTTTTTAAATGGCTGCAAATAGTGAGTCGTTTGCGGTGATAGGATGAATACCTCTGAACGTTTTTGTGGAGACTAGGGTATATTTAATTTTTTCGAGTAAGGGACGATCTTTTTACCAAGAAAGTTCTCGGAATTTTCGTTATTCAAAGATAACGCTAAGTTGCCCACTAAGGTGGTAACTATAGGAGATAACCTTCAGCGGAAACTATATTAATGTAGTTTTAGGTAATGCGTCATAGAAGTAAGCATCGTAGGTTAATTGTGTCTAAATGTATTAAACGTTGTATAACTGATCAAACCATAGTTCTTACGTGCGAGTTAGTTCTATAAATAATGAATGTACCGTACAAGCGTCTACCATGATTTGCATACCTAGCTCATAAACATTATGCCTGCATGTGGCATACATTTAGGGCCAACACGCTGCGATGAATCAGTCCGAGATACTTAAAGTCAGACTTCATTTCCATATCACTATTATCAATTTTGCAACGGTCATAGGAATTAACACCTTCAACTAACTTTCGTTTACATCGGAAACTGAAAATAACAGTCTGACATTTCGAAGGATTTAGTTTAAGAGCATTTTCCCACTCCTAATAGAGAGCTGTTCATCTTAGTACAGTGTAGCTGGCAGTTAACAGACATTGAAGTAGTTAGATCGTCCGCGTGTTTGAAAAAGTTCTTCTCGTATGCATTCGTACAATAAGTTCATCAAACAAAAATACAATTGGTAATGGACGACTTCCCCCTGACCTACAGTGTACTGCTTTCTCCCTGATAAATAAGAATGAAGCCATCTAACAATCCAATACTCAGTTTGAGTTTCAGCAAGCTTATCTAACAGAATATCTCTAGGTAGTGAGTCGAAAGCAGATGTGTACTCTAGGAAGGTGCAGCGAATTTAGCCCCATTGTCTATACTGGAGAAAATGTTGTGAAGCAAGACTGCAGCTGCATCTAAAGTACGTCTACTGTGTTTATAGGAGAACTGTTTGGGATCGTTAAAGGCTCTGAGTGAGGGTTAAAGATTAAGTAAGAGTAACTTTCCCTTAGTTCGTATATACCTCATTTGATTTGAAACAAAGGAAGCAGGTCTTATTAACGCTTGTAACACTAGAAAGTTTGGCATTTATGGGAGAATTTATGAAAGACTTGTTTAGTTTACACACACCAAATGAATAGGGAATACTGGAGGTAATTAGATGCATACAGGCGTAGGTTATTTAACATCTATAAAGTAGACATGCAAATACCGCAGTTTTTGATCACAGAAATGATGGATACTAGATAACATCCTATGATTCAACGGCATATTAAAATAAATAAAAATTGTTTCTTAGCTGATCGTCAAGTGAACAGTCTATTTGATGATGTCACTGCATATTAACAGATTAGTGAAGTAGATATCAAGCCTAAGTTACTACATTTACTTGTACTACATACTTGGCGTTTAACAGTATACAGACTTTCAACTGGCTAGATAAGGCGACTTTAGAGTATCAAACAGTACAGAATTATTATTCAACTTGCTAAATCCCACTTAGCTTTTACAATGTGCTATTGTGTAGAAACAGACACGAAATCCTACTAATGACTAAAGTAACATTCTCATAATACTACAGTGAATTTCCATCCCACTAACTAAGCTTAGCGTTTATTATTCCTAATTCACTTATTACAAAAGCACATAGTATAGCGAGGAATTGAAGAAGTCTACAGGAAGAAGTAATCAAGAGTATATTAAACATTTGATTAATTTACAAAAGAAAATTCTGATGAAGGGTAATAAAGTTAGTTTGACCGAATGATGTTTCCGCTGATTTCATATTCGACAACCTCCGTATACCTGGAAAAAATAAAGTACATGTTAGAACTAGCATAACATGAAGTTAACAAGAGATAATTCTACATATTAGCATACAATATGAATACAATCATTCTGTTAAAACTAAGTATTATCTCAGGGAGATAAATGTATTTGTAGTCTACAGCTGATATTTATGTTGACGCCGTATACATAAATATACATCATATGTTTTCCTGCATTTGAGGACTATATGCAAATTTCAAGGCAATCTCCGAAACATTCATACTATTGAGGCGTCATTCTCTCATCAAGCTTACTTGCAGATCAACTTCACACTAAACACTTTTACATGAAATGAAGTATTGCAAGTGTATAACTTAGAAGTTAATCCACAATCTCAGTAATGTCTAGTCCACAAGGTTTTGTGAATCCTACAGAAATCACATTTTCACATTTAGGAGACTATAGGCATCAAATATAAGCTGAACATGCCTCAACTCTAGACAGCTATGCACAGTGCTAACAACATAGTGAAACACTTCAACTATTGTAAAGTACACAGACCTGTTGTGTTGATGAGGATAATAATGTCATATAATGCAAACTAGAAAATTCAATCGTCATAGAGCATCTGTACTGCTTTGTCTAAATGGAAATCTCAGGAGAAATTCATCTCCACTATTGGTGATCAAAAATATTGTAGCATTAAGTATACAGTCAGTGGAAATTGTAAAAGAGAATAAATTCATATTAATGATAATAAAGCTGAATAGATTCAGTTCTAGTAATCACCACGACTCATGCGTATAATCATACCGTGTAATGATTTAGTGCATTAATTGGAACAACAAGGAAACTTAAACGAGTAATTGCCTTCTCCACTGCACTGTACTTGCAATAATCGTGACAACCACCTTCGTTTGTTATCCTATCAATCAGCTAAGTAGACAATGGCCCAATATTATTACAGTTGAGATATTTTTGTACATTTAATTAACATAACCCATAGCACACTGCACCAACCAGTGCCAATATATATGAAATCCATTTAGAGATAACCTTTCAACTTACCATAATTCCTGTCCAACCACAGATAAAGTGAAAAGCACATCTAAATGACAACTTAGGTTCCCACCAACGATTCTGATAACATTTGCAGGTGATTTCCAAGTATTGAGAGAATTATTTTGTCAAAAAAGACTGTTCTTCACACGAAAATAGGCTGTACTGATATCCTGAGACATGAAGTCTTCATTGAATGATACTATGCCGAAAGATGCAGCTTCTACATGGAGTAAATGAGTGGTGTAAATGGCATTACCCTCTAACTATCCTATCTCCCTCATTACACCGACATTTTGATACATTCCATCTGAAACACTAATCATTGCAACCAATATGCTAAAAGTGTGTCGCAGTCAGATCACATGAGGCGGACACCAACATAACCAGCCAAAAAGTGGGAATTTCCCTCAATCTAGATAACATATAATACAATTTTATTAAAAATTATTTGCAAAAAAAATTCCAAGCGTAACTTCTAGAGTACGTGACAAATAAGTCCAGCTCTTTAAAGCTAAGGTCTATGAACAAATATTACAATAATAAATCACAATATTACTTCTGACGGTTTTCTGCTGACTTCTTTCTGAACAGCGACCGATGAGACGATGACTGTCGTATTGATGCCTCCGCGAAAATTGGGGAAGTTCGATTTGAGCAAACAACCGTGAATTGATCGTTCAATCTTCAACTGCATTGACAACTTCTCTTTATATACGGTGTACTGCTTTTTATCTGAGAGATAGGATTGTAACCAGTTAACAGCTCAACATTCTGTTTGACTAGCCGCAAATTTATTCAATAAGATTTTAATAAGAATTAATAAGATGTCCCTAGGGACTGAGTCGAAAGCAGATGTATAGTCTAGGAAGGTAACACGAACAAATTTACCCCTCTTGTCTAGACTTGAAGCAATGTTGTGATATAAGACGGCAGCTGCATCTAAAAGGCTTCTACTGTGCTTATAGGCGAATTGTTTAGGGTCATTAAAGGATTTAAGTGAAGGTACAAGACTAAGTAAAAGTAATTCCTCCATAGTTTTCAAAAAGGAGAGGTGATAGCAATGGGTCTAAATTTGACACATGCTCCATTAGATGATTTAGGTATGGGTACAACTTTAATGTCCTTCCAAACGGCAGGCACAATATTATCGGAAAAAGATTTGTTAAATAGATCAGTGAAAGGGTGACACAGAATATCAGAACATTTTTTAAAAATTATACTAGGCACATAACCGGGACCTAAGCTCTGGGAAGGGTTTAGAGACTTGAGGCACTTTTGAACGTCATTCGTGTTAAAACCTAGAAAGGGGCTATTATTAACACAAGTGATGCTGGGAAGCATCGCATTTGAGGGAGAGTAAATAAAAGATTTGTTAAGAGTACATACATCAAAGGAATATGGAATATTGTTTATCTGCTTACCACCAGTGATTTCCTTAAATAGTTTCCACATATTAGAAGCATTTTTGCAGGATATGAATTTCTGGTTATATATTACATTCAACCTCTGCATTTCAGACTTAATTAAGTTAGTTCTTTTTACACCACTTTTATCTTTCATCTTATACAGTTTTTCCTTCTCTCTACGAAGCTTTTTAAGTTGAGGAGAGGAGAAACGGTCAAATTTGACGAATAGTGTTTCTTTTGGACAACAGATTTCAAAACAGAATTTCAGATAGGATGTAATATTAGAGATATTGTCATTAAGTGAATCATGATTAAACAAACCCCATCTTGTGTCACTGAGCATGTTTCTAAGATGATGTTCTCATTTGAGTATCATCTGTGAACAACTTTCTTAGACAAGTTTGAGAGGGCTTTACTGTGTAACTTTCCGTAAATTTTGGGTAAGACTCGTACAATACAATGATCAGAATTGAAGAGCGGGGCTCTTTTACGAGCTTCGTATATTCCAGAATCATTTATAAATACTAAATCAAGTGAAGTATTTCGTCGAGTTGGGAAATTAACAACATTCTCATGACCCAGCAATGTAATGCAACCGCAGTCGCTGGAGTTGAAGTCGCCAGTCACTATATATAAGGAATTACCAAACGAAGCAGCAGCAAAAATAGTGAATTCATCGGCGAAGATAGATAGTTCTGAGGGACTGCAACAAGGTGTGATATGAATATTTGTGACAAAAATGAAGCTATACTTAGATAAGTGTTTAGGTCGACATTTTACAGTTATACAATCAATATTGTCATTTGAGAATTTGAAGCAGACGTTGTTGGCAGTAGACCACTGAGAATTAATAAAAGTGGCAACATCACCACCTCTCTTCTTCTTTGAGCTGCATCGGTCTTGTCTGTAGATTGGGAACCCACTTAAGGAGACCAAATTATCGTCATATGAATCATGGAGCCAAGTCTCTTGAAGAGTGATTACACCGGTATTACAATATGCATTTAAGTATAATAGAGAATGTAAGTAGTTAATCTTGTTCGATAATGACCTGCAATTTGTGCTCATAATCACAGGAACAGTCATCTGATGCATTGGAGTACACTTAAATGATCTCTGCCAACCTCCATGATGCTTTTTCTTAAGGTTATTATATACTCGTAAATCAACACGTTGAAAACATTTTAAATAATCGCGAGAGTAAGTAATGCGACTTGGATACATAATTGAATAATTAAAACAAAATAAATCCGAGGAAATAGGTGCAATATGTAGCCCAAAATTTAAGCAGGCCGCCAGTCATTCAACAATCAAATTATCTGACAGAAAGGAAAGAACACACTTACTGCATGAAATATTTTCTACTCCTTCATTCTGGACAGTGCCTCCTCCAGTGTCCCGATTTATCACATTAAAAGCATCGGTCTATCCTGGCACTCATTTGTAGCTCTGCCACTTCACGTTACAAATCTGCAGCTCTGTTCCCATTAGTGCACTTTCGGTGACAGCACTGTTGCTACCGTTGTGCTCAACAGCTTTCTGGTCAACTTCAATGGACTACCAATATCCACGGATTATAAGGCGTTCACCACTCTGAGACACTTATAATAATATTTTATTTCTGGAACAGAAACCAGCCATTTTTACAGGCATGAACATATGCGCACAAACTAGAACTTATGGAATATATTATATGATTTGTTAATCCAGAAATAGTTTGAATACTGGTAAATGTGAGGGAAACATTTAAAAAGAAATGTACAAACAAGGAAATAGATCATTTTTGAGATATCATTTCAGCCGAATAAGTCATGAGATAAAGCGTCAAATCTAAACTGTATTTAAAAAAATACAGCATGTCAATTTCATGCGATAATTATAAATCATTGCGTCAGTTTCCCGCTCAACCTGGAGGACAATTGTACAATTCAATAACTATACAGCCTAGTTCAAACAATGTGTATTTATATATATATCAAATATTTAACTGTTGAAACATTATTAACTTGTAGACAATCTACGACTTGATATTATATCATACTTGATCGTGCCTGTAAAAATGGCATGCATTTTCATGTAAATTTATATGTTTATATGAGAGTATACATTATTATTATTATAGTTGTGGAAGGTGAGTAGCATTTTTGTACAGGTGCTGAGGTTAAACATAAAAGATGCAGAATGAACAGTAATTATAAGTGAATGATTCATAAAGTGTTTGAAAGTCTATTAAAACCTCAAATTCTACGGTGAGTACACCATATTTGTGACATTTACACTTGTATATGAGACCAACTTTGAACTTGTCAGCAGATTTCATAATAGAGGTGGTTCCGTTATCCACCAGGTGAGCCAGTAATATTCCGAACAATTAGAGGATAGCAGCACTGTATCAGTGACTTCGTTGAAGGCATCACCTTTTAAAAGAGAAGACACTAGAAAACCGCCAGTGTGGTGCAGAAGTACATAATAGGTTTAATAATTCAAAATATATAACAGATATGGCGTTCATCATTTTTTATTGTTTTTTAAATATTATTTTCCGATATGTTTTTGTAATGAAATTCCACACTCCTTCTTGAAAACAATTAGTTTAAGTGAAAAACAGGTCATAATTAAAGGAGTTAAACACAAAAGTCAAAGTGCTTTAACTATGTCAAAGAAAAGCGAGGGCTTATTAATATACAGTTAGGTGTCCTTCTGAAGTAGCGGACACATGCTGTCAATGTAGTTGAAGATTGAACGATCAATTCATGGTTGTTCGCTCAAATCGAACTTCCCCAATTTTCGCGGAGGCATCAATACGACAGTCATCGTCTCATCGGTCGCTGTTCAGAAAGAAGTCAGCAGAAAACCGTCAGAAGTAATATTGTGATTTATTATTGTAATATTTGTTCATAGACCTTAGCTTTAAAGCTTAATTTTAAAGTTGGCTATATGTTGGTGTTATAATAAAGAATCCTCGAGTCGCCAATTGGTGTTTTGGCTTTTGCGTCCGTTATTACTAAGCGTTTCTGAGAAACTTCAAGGAACAGCGTGAGCCCGAGTGAAGCAAGAGCTGGGCATTAACGGTTTATGAGACGTGGCTGACAGTTTCTCACGGTTCAACGTGTGTCAGTCACGTCTCGTAAACCGGTAATGCCCAGCCCTTGTTACGCTCGGGCTCACGCTGTCCCTTGAAGTTTCTCAGAAACGCTTAGTAATAACAACGAATAAACAAAACACCAATTATTGACTCCTGGTGTCAATGTAGTGGGAGATTTGCCGATGAAACTGTAGTAATTTATTCTACTTGAAGTATTAGTATTTCGATCTGACGGAATTATAAGAATCTAAACAAAACCCAGAGAGGGCAGCAATCAGGAATTTGTATTTAGCGGAATTAGAATGCAATTCATATATGAAACATATCAACAGTCAACAGTAAGTATTTTAAACAATACAGAGATAGAAATTGTCAATCACCACATCCGCCACACCTCGAATATCTCCTCGCGTATTCATAACGATGTCTCGGTTTGCTTGCAAGTAGCTTCGAACTAACTGATTCTGTGATATTATTTTCATCGGTATTATCTGGACTTATTTCTGAATTATCTACAAAATCAGGATTATTAGCGGAATCAATAATATTATAATTGGAACGACCTACTTCATTTATTGTCACTTTGTCCAGGTGTCCGTTATGACCTGAGCGATCTTTGGTGTCTAATATCCTCACCACTCGATTTCCCATTTTTTGTAGTATACTTCCAACAGAAGGTCTATAGTTATTACCTTTGTAATAATGTACATTAGAAGTCGTGGACATCAGATGCTTTTTGAGAATTCGAGATTTGAAAAGTTTTGCAGGACTTTCACGGGTACTTGTATGCTCTGCATTCGACAGACGCAGTCTATGCATATGCAGCAATTCCTCAATTTTAATCAGTTGCTCTCTCATCTCATTCAGGTCTTTTCGTGTTTTCGACAGTTCACATTGCAACTCAGCTACCTCATTTTTGAAAACAGTTGACACTTGAGTTGCCGAACTTGTAGTGGAGGTTTTCATCGGATTAGCTTGAGTATTTTGAAAGGTTGAAAGACACATAGACTCCATTTTACTAGACAGCTTAGGAGAATTATAAGAATGTTGAGCAACATAAGTATTTGAACTTCTGCAAACCGTCTTGATGTGTCCAACTTTACCACATTTATAGCACTTAGCACCCCGAAAACGGCAAGTGCTTCGTAGATGTAACTTTCCACAGGATAAACACGGTTTAATGTTTTTGATCTCTGGCTGCATTCTATTACCTGTGGACGGCAGTTTGTATTTCTTTCCATGAACACTTGTATTTTCGACTTTAGAAAGCATGACATCAGATACTGACGTAGTGGGAGCAGAGTATTCATTATGGACATCTTCATATGTAATACATACCTCTTTAGCAGTTTGAAACGTACAAGAAGGAATCTGAATTAACTCCTTCTCTAATTTAGGAATGTTGATTCCAGCAATTAGACGATCACGTAGTTGTGTATGCAGCTGATCTCCAAAATTACACTTTGAGGCTTGAATTTGAAGTTGAAGAATAAATTCTCGAATCTTCTGGTTGGGAGAACGTACCAGTTTGTTGAAGTGAGCCCTCTCTCTGGTCTCAAAAGTAGTTACATGGAAGTGATTTGTCAGAAGCTCACGGATCTTGTCATAAGACATAGAAATGGGTTTATCTGGAAATGCCAGATTCTTCACCAGGCTATATGCATCAAGCCCAATAGCGGTGATGAAATGAGCAGGTATTTTGTCATCCCGAACATTCTTGGAAATGCACCACGCATCAAAGCATTCCAAATAATCAGCAATCTCCCGCGGAGAACCACTAAGAGGAAATTTTCCCATGTTACTTAGCTCCATCGCGACGGCAATTTGTAGTAATTTATTGTACTTGAAGTATTAGTATTTCGATCTGACGGAATTATAAGAATCTAAACAAAACCCAGAGAGGGCAGCAATCAGGAATTTGTATTTAGCGGAATTAGAATGCAATTCATATATGAAACATATCAACAGTCAACAGTAAGTATTTTAAACAATACAGAGATAGAAATTGTCAATCACCACAGAAACCTTGGTTGTTTGCTCAAAATCAACTTCCCCATTTTTCGCGGAGGCATCAATAAGACAGTCATCGTCTCATCGGTCGCTGTTCAGAAAGAAGAGTGAATCATCTTCAGAAGTAATATTGTGATTTATTATAGTAATATTTGTTCAAAGAATTTAGTTCAAATATTGTTTATATGTGTTGGTGTAACAATAAAGCATCATGGAGACGCCAATTGGTGTTTTGTCTTTTGCGTCCGTTATTACTAAGCGTTTCTGAGAAACTTCAAGGAACAGCGCGAGCCCGAGTGAAGCAAGAGCTGGGCATTAACGGTTTATGAGACGTGATTGACAGTTTCTGGTGATAGAAACAGATCTGGCGGATTCAAACAGTTGGTGAAAGTTTGGATAGTCGCCGTTCATTTTTCCTAGTGCCGGTTAAGTCCTATTTGAACAAGCAATATCTGGAACATTTTTCGATTTGGGTCAAGTTCAACAATGCCTAGGTCAAAGAAGGGACAGAGTGTCTTGGATGCAAACAGGAAAGTAAGTCATTGTGACTTGTCTGTTAATTGTAACGATGTGTCTGATGTTAAGCATGATATGGTTGATGTTACTGTTTCGCCGTTCAGGGATAATAGGAACATCAAACTCCCTAAATTAGAACCACGGTGTTTCGATGGAAACCCGGCTGATTATTTACAGTTTGTAAAAGAGTTTGAGATCATGTTGAGTAGTTTTTTATTAAGTGATGAATTGAAGTTAATGCATTTGATGAGGTATTGCACTGGAGTTGCTTCAAGAGCTATACAGTGTTGTAAGTTTATGAAGCCAAAAGAGGGCTACTACGAGGCTCTGAGCATATTACGTCAAAGGTTTGGAAGGCCTTCGATGATTGTAGGGAAATTATTCGAGGCTGTTAAGGGTAATGGTGGTCAATTACAGCATGACTCCCAGGCACTCACTGAGTTTTTAGATAATTTACTGATTTACAAGAATGGAATGATTTCGATGAATCGAATGAGTGAAATCAACTCGAGTTTTATACTAGAAGTAATAGCAAGACGTCTACCTACTCGACTGCAAAGGAAGTGGGTGAAGATAAGCTCCCGTATGGAGGATGAGGGTATCGAGCCAGAGTTTGATGATATCCTGAAACTGGTTAATACTAGTGTCAATCAATCGATGAGCAAGTTCGCCAGTATATTACATCTCACCCCTAGAATAGAGCAGTCTGGGGGTAAAACGCAATCATTGATGACGAAAGGGTCTCAGAGAGGTGGATATCGAGAAGGCTCGATGATATCTAGTAATGCATATAGACCTAGTGAGTGTAACAGGTTTCGTAGTACATCCTCAACAGATAAGTTACAAGATGCAAGACAAACACGGTTGTGTTGTACTCGTTTTCCAGAGGTGCATACAAAGGTGAGCTGTGAACCAGTGAGCAAGTTCAGTGATAAGCTAAATGTGAACTCCAGGTCTGACTCCGAATTGTGTGACGATAACGGTGTTGTGAAGAAGTCTGTAGTTGCAACTGGTAAGCCATTGTTGAATAGAGTGTCACAGAATAGAGTTGCTGCTTCAGAGTCCAGTTCTGACTCCATAAGTTTACAAGGTATTACTAGTCAGAGTGAAGTTATAAAACCTTTTAGGATTTGTGAGGAGGAACCAAAATTGTCTACTTCTGTTATTAAAGAGTTTGAAAATGATGCAGTTGACGGTAAAGTGAATATTTGTGGTAATGATCATGATAGTGCAGATTTGTCTTTGGTTGATCATTATGACTTGCGCGATATGCCTACTACTGCTAAGTTAAATAAAGGTTCTGTACAACTACAACGTGAATTAGAATTGAACGCAGATGCAGTTTCTGAAGGCATGCATACTTGTGAGACAGTCAGTGTAATTGATCAGCGTATAGCCCACCTATCATCAGATGCTATTGCTAAACCTGAGCTGATATTAAAAGACAGCAGTGGTGGTGGTCTTGCAGGTAGACAAATTTCCGAAAGCCGAGCAACAACAGCTTTTGATCCACCGCTAACTTCATCAACTGATATCAATCAGTCGTCGTTGGTGCTGTGATCCACAATGAAACAGTCGCCCATCAACTCAAGTATCTTGTCCAATGACTATGATAGTATCAGTTCGTTTGAAAGGAGGAATATCTATGGTCAGTTTAGTGAGGATAAGCCAAGTGAAAACGGGAGAGTAATTGTTAAATTGACTTGCACGAATAAAGGCATTTCTAGTTTCAAGTTACTATTTGAATGTTATTATCTTTGGTGTAAATTACTCTGTTTCTACACTTGGTTGATGAGATATGTCGTGTGTTTGTTCGTCATCTATATTCTACGATACAATGACATGGGCGTGTTGCCGTTCAGATTTGAGGATTTAGCTCATAGAAGGAAGTCAGCAAATGAACTCTGCGACGATTTCCCAAACTAGGGCGTCAACCTGAGAAGGCTTGTAGGCGTACTGCTGTAAGTCCTACAATTCTTCAAAGGGTAGCGCATCAATGAGCAGTCCAGTGTGCTTGGTGTATGATCTTGCACATATCTTCATATTGTATATACTGAATTGATATCATCTGTCATCTAGCTGATAGTAATTCTCTTTGTATCCGGACGACTTCCACTTGGATCATCAACCTGAGAAGGAATGTAGGCGTACTGCTGTAAGTCCTACAGTTCTTCAAGAGTAGTTTGTCATGCCGGAATCCACAACATTTGATGTGTTGATTGTACATATGTTTGTGTTAAATAGTTGTGTGAGTTCCAATTATCGCAATTGTTGGTTAATCTTGTTTGTGTCCGGACATTCCACAACTTACAATCGTCAACCTGAGAAGGCTTGTAGGCGTACTGGTGTAAGTCCTGCGATTCTTCAAGGAATTCCACCAAGACATGATCCGCGAGGTTGTTTGTACTATTTGTATATACGTGTGGTGTGTCATATCAATTGGTGTATTCTGGATTCATTGTGTTTACTTGTTGTTTCCGTATCATGTTGTTATTGCATAATTTTGTTAAAATTTTCGTCGTGATTACTTCTGAAGTTGTGTCCACTCTTCTACATCCATGAATGAATTGATTGATGTTAAGGACAGCAGATGGGGCGTATACGCCGGGGAGGCTAGGCTATTGCTGAGAATGAAATGCACACGGAGATAATTGTTAGGTGCGGTCCAACACGCCGGGGAGAAAGAGTGTAAACGACTGAGGCTCGCATACGTCACCGTTACTAGAATTGAGGCAGAATGAGTGACAAGCGATTTCAGTGATAATTGATAGTGAATAGAAAAGTGGATGCTTGAAGAGTATCATGAGGTGCTGCTATGGTCACGTTGCATTCTGCAAGAGTCATTCTAGTAAGTGGCGATTGTGTTGGAAAATGTCAAGAGGAGGTCACTGTCTGGAGGCGCAGGTCGTCAGCGATGTGTGAGATTGTTCTGTGGGTATGCTTGTGGTGTGTTGGCTTTCTGTTTGTTTTCCATTTCAGCTCAGTCCGTGTGACCCAGGTTCTCACAATGGCATCCAAGTCAACGTGTATTGGTCGTGAAGGAAATATGGGTTGGATCCCTTTGTGCCGGGGAGTGTCAATGGAGTTGAAGATTGAACGATCAATTCTTGGTTGTTTGCTCACAACCAACTTCCCCAATTTTACGACAGTCATCGTCTCATCGGTCGCTGTTCAGAAAGAAAAGTAAAATATCGTCAGAAGTAATATAGCGATTTATTATTGTAATATTTGTTTACAGACCTTAGTTCGCTTATTCCTTTTATATGTTGGTGTAACAATACAGAAATATCAAAAGGCAGATCGGTCTTTTGGTTTCTGAGTCCGTTATAACTAAGCGTTTCTGAGAAATCTTCAAAGAACAGCGTGAGCCCGAGCGTAGCGAGAGCTGGGCATAAACGGTTTATGAGACGTGAATGACACCAGGATTCATTATTGTTACGCCAACATTTAAACACTAAGCTTTCTGACGGTTTACTGCTGACTTCTTCCTGAACAGCGACCGATGAGACGATGACTGTCGTATTGATGCCTCCGCGAAAATTGGGGAAGTTGGTTTTGAGCGAACAACCGTGAATTGATCGCTCAATCTTCAACTCCATTGACACTCCCCGGCACAAAGGGATCCAACCCATATTTCCTTCACGACCAATACACGTTGACTTGGATGCCATTGCGAGAACCTGGGTCACATGGACAGAGCTGAAATGGAAAACAAACAGAAAGCCAACACACCACAAGCATACTCACAGAACAATCTCACACATCAATGACGACCTGCGCCTTCCAGTTAAAGGCATCCTCTTGATACATCCTCTTGCAACACAATCGCCACTTGCTAGAATGACTCTTGCAGAATGCAACGTGACCATGGCAGCACCTCACGATACTCCACGCACATCCTCTTATCTACTCACTACCAATTACCACTGAAATCGCTTGTCACTCATTCTGCCTCAATTCTAGTAACGGTGACGTATGCGAGCCTCAGTCGTTTACACTCTTTCTCCCCGGCGTGTTGGACCGCACCTAACAATTATCTCCGTGTGCATTTCATTCTCAGCAATAGCCTAGCCTCCCCGGCGTATACGCCCCATCTGCTGTCCTTAACATCAATCAATTCATTCATGGATGTAGAAGAGTGGACACAACTTCAGAAGTAATCACGACGAAAATTTTAACAAAATTATGCAATAACAACATGATACGGAAACAACAAGTAAACACAATGAATCCAGAATACACCAATTGATATGACACACCACACGTATATACAAATAGTACAAACAACCTCGCGGATCATGTCTTGGTGGAATTCCTTGAAGAATCGCAGGACTTACACCAGTACGCCTACAAGCCTTCTCAGGTTGACGATTGTAAGTTGTGGAATGTCCGGACACAAACAAGATTAACCAACAATTGCGATAATTGGAACTCACACAACTATTTAACACAAACATATGTACAATCAACACATCAAATGTTGTGGATTCCGGCATGACAAACTACTCTTGAAGAACTGTAGGACTTACAGCAGTACGCCTACATTCCTTCTCAGGTTGATGATCCAAGTGGAAGTCGTCCGGATACAAAGAGAATTACTATCAGCTAGATGACAGATGATATCAATTCAGTATATACAATATGAAGATATGTGCAAGATCATACACCAAGCACACTGGACTGCTCATTGATGCGCTACCCTTTGAAGAATTGTAGGACTTACAGCAGTACGCCTACAAGCCTTCTCAGGTTGACGCCCTAGTTTGGGAAATCGTCGCAGAGTTCATTTGCTGACTTCCTTCTATGAGCTAAATCCTCAAATCTGAACGGCAACACGCCCATGTCATTGTATCGTAGAATATAGATGACGAACAAACACACGACATATCTCATCAACCAAGTGTAGAAACAGAGTAATTTACACCAAAGATAATAACATTCAAATAGTAACTTGAAACTAGAAATGCCTTTATTCGTGCAAGTCAATTTAACAATTACTCTCCCGTTTTCACTTGGCTTATCCTCACTAAACTGACCATAGATATTCCTCCTTTCAAACGAACTGATACTATCATAGTCATTGGACAAGATACTTGAGTTGATGGGCGACTGTTTCATTGTGGATCACAGCACCAACGACGACTGATTGATATCAGTTGATGAAGTTAGCGGTGGATCAAAAGCTGTTGTTGCTCGGCTTTCGGAAATTTGTCTACCTGCAAGACCACCACCACTGCTGTCTTTTAATATCAGCTCAGGTTTAGCAATAGCATCTGATGATAGGTGGGCTACATGCTGATCACTTACACTGACGGTCTCACAAGTATGCATGCCTTCAGCAACTGCATCTGCATTTATTTCTGCTTCACGTTGAAGTTCAACAGAACCTTTATTTAATTTAGCATTAGTAGGCGTTCCCTCCAATTTCATCATGACCAACCAAAGACAAATCTGCACTATTATGATCATTACCACAAATATTCACTTTACCGTCAACTGCATCATTTTCAAACTCTTTAATAACAGAAGTAGACAATTTTGGTTCCTCCTCACAAATCCTAAAAGGTTTTATAACTTCACTCTGACTAGTAATACCTTGTAAACTTATGGAGTCAGAACTGGACTCTGAAGCAGCAACTCTATTCTGTGACACTCTATTCAACAATGGCTTACCAGTTGCAACTACAGACTTCTTCACAACACCGTTATCGTCACACAATTCGGAGTCAGACCTGGAGTTCACATTTAGCTTATCACTGAACTTGCTCACTGGTTCACAGCTCACCTTTGTATGCACCTCTTGAAAACGAGTACAACACAACCGTGTTTGTCTTGCATCTTGTAACTTATCTGTTGAGGATGTACTACGAAACCTGTTACACTCACTAGGTCTATATGCATTACTAGATATCATCGAGCCTTCTCGATATCCACCTCTCTGAGACCCTTTCGTCATCAATGATTGCGTTTTACCCTCAGACTGCTCTATTCTAGGGGTGAGATGTAATATACTGGCGAACTTGCTCATCGATTGATTGACACTAGTATTAACCAGTTTCAGGATATCATCAAACTCTGGCTCGATACCCTCATCCTCCATACGGGAGCTTATCTTCACCCACTTCCTTTGCAGTCGAGTAGGTAGACGTCTTGCTATTACTTCTAGTATAAAACTCGAGTTGATTTCACTCATTCGATTCATCGAAATCATTCCATTCTTGTAAATCAGTAAATTATCTAAAAACTCAGTGAGTGCCTGGGAGTCATGCTGTAATTGACCACCATTACCCTTAACAGCCTCGAATAATTTCCCTACAATCATCGAAGGCCTTCCAAACCTTTGACGTAATATGCTCAGAGCCTCGTAGTAGCCCTCTTTTGGCTTCATAAACTTACAACACTGTATAGCTCTTGCAGCATCTCCAGTGCAATATCTCATCAAATACATTAACTTCAATTCATCACTTAATAAAAAACTACTCAACATGATCTCAAACTCCTTTACAAACTGTAAATAATCAGCTGGGTTTCCATCGAAACACCGTGGATCTAATTTAGGGAGTTTGATGTTCCTATTATCCCTGAACGGCGAAACAGTAACATCAACCATATCATGCTTAACATCAGACACATCGTTACAATTAACAGACAAGTCACCATGACTTACTTTCCTGTTTGCATCCAAGACACTCTGTCCCTTCTTTGACCCAGGCATTGTTGAACTTGACCCAAATCGAAAAATGTTCCAGATATTGCTTGTTCAAATAGGACTTAACCGGCACTAGGAAAAATGAACGGCGACTATCCAAACTTTCACCAACTGTTTGAATCCGCCAGATCTGTTTCTATCGTCAAAAACTGTCAATCACGTCTCATAAACCGTTAATGCCCAGCTCTTGCTTCACTCGGGCTCGCGCTGTTCCTTGAAGTTTCTCAGAAACGCTTAGTAATAACGGACGAAAAACCAAAACACCAATTGGCGACTCGAGGATTCTTTATTATAACACCAACATATAGCCAACTTTAAAATTAAGCTTTAAAGCTAAGGTCTATGAACAAATATTACAATAATATATCACAATATTACTTCTGACGGTTTTCTGCTGACTTCTTTCTGAACAGCGACCGATGAGACGATGACTCGTATTGATGACTCCGCGAAAATTGGGGAAGTTGGTTTTGAGCAAACAACCTTGAATTGATCGTTCAATCTACAACTGCGTTGACAATGTGTGTTTTAAACGGTTTTGGACAGTTGGCACGACTTTGGATAGTCACCGTTCGTCTTTCCTAGTGCCGGTCAAGTCCTATTTGAACAAGCAATATCTGGAACTTTTTTGGAATAGGGTCAAGTTCAACAATGCCTAGGTCAAAGAAGGGACAGAATGTCTTGGATGCAAACAGGAAAGTAAGTCATGGTGACTTGTCTGTTAATTGTAACGATGTGTCTGATGTTCAGCATGATGTAAATCACGTCTCATAAACCGTTAATGCCCAGCTCTCGCTACGCTCGGGCACACGCTGTTCCTTAAAGTTTTCAGAAACGCTTAGTTATAACGGACGAAAAACCAAAACACCGATTGGCCGCTTGAGATTTCTTTATTGTTACACCAACATATAAATATAATAACTGAACTAAGGTCTGTGAACAAATATTACAATAATAAATCATAGTATTACTTCTGACGGTTTTCTGCTGACTTCTTTCTGAACAGCGACCGATGAGACGATGACTGTCGTATTGATGCCTCCGCGAAAATTGGGGAAGTTGGTTTTGAGCGAACAACCGTGAATTGATCGTTCAATCTTCAACTCCATTGACACTCCCCGGCACAAAGGGATCCAACCCATATTTCCTTCACGACCAATACACGTTGACTTGGATGCCATTGCGAGAACCTGGGTCACATGGACAGAGCTGAAATGGAAAACAAACAGAAAGCCAACACACCACAAGCATACTCACAGAACAATCTCACACATCAATGACGACCTGAGCCTTCCAGTTAAAGGCATCCTCTTGATACATCCTCTTGCAACACAATCGCCACTTGCTAGAATGACTCTTGCAGAATGCAACGTGACCATGGCAGCACCTCACGATACTCCACGCACATCCTCTTATCTACTCACTACCAATTACCACTGAAATCGCTTGTCACTCATTCTGCCTCAATTCTAGTAGCGGTGACGTATGCGAGCCTCAGTCGTTTACACTCTTTCTCCCCGGCGTGTCGGACCGCACCTAACAATTATCTCCGTGTGCATTTCATTCTCAGCAATAGCCTTCGAGTTCGTTTGCCGATTAGCGCGCGATTCTGATCGGACGTTACAATCTCTCCCCATAACGTGGATATATTTTTGTCGATTTCTGGAATATTGTAGTGGATATTATACCACTGCTCAACTATAACTTATATTGGCTGCTACTCTAGCTTCCAATTCTGCAGATATATCACCGCCAGTTATCAAGTTTGGATCCACTCTTTCGCAGGGCTCATCCTCCTTATTGTAACTTTAGAACAACGTCACAGAAAAGAAAACTGTAGAGAAGTTCATCATTTTTTGGTTTACATACCAGGATCAATTTACAGGATAATTGGTTTCTATATACTCTGTATCTTACTTTTTAGTACTTTGTAAATTTATTGTTTATTTATAAGCAATAAAATTCCATACGGTATCCATAGTAGTACTTAATCTGTATATCCACTCGATATACTATTTTTCCATATACCCGTTTTCGATTTAGCTCGGCTTTAACTTTAAACCATATTGATTAGTTTTCAGCAATGGCACAACGTAATAAACGAGTACTTTCCATACGTAAGAATAGTTTGGGTCACTCAGCTAAGAAGATACGTACATCACTGTGCGTTCCGCGTAGCCTCAACAATGTCCCCGAAGTCATTGTTCCCGACTTGTTGTCAGAGGTATATGCAACTGCTGAACAAAATAAGTTGGACCTTATATCTCTAGGAAACTCTGTGAAGGAATTAAATGAGAATATAAACACCATTAAGCCACTACTGCTTCTTTGTAACCCAACTCATGATGCTAATCCGGAAAGTCTGCTGAAATCTGAGCGTATGTTAGACTTTATAGCCAGTGAAGTTACTAAACGAATCATGTCCTCGTACAACGTTCTCGCTTACAATCTGCCTGATCGGACGCCTCTGGACAAAATCAAAGTGACATGTCTCCAAGCGTGTGGCATGCCATCAGCGAATTGCCACCTAATCAGACTCAGGAAAAAATCAGGAAAGTATACTTGCCCTGTGCTGTTTAAATTCAGTAGTCCTAATGATGCTAGGAAATTTCAGTCGTCAAATAAGTTAATTAGTTCATCCACACCTTATGGTAATATTAAACTTGCCCATGACCTAACGCCATGTCAAAGACGTAGCCGCGCAAGTGTACCAAGTGTCGCAAAAACTTACGTAACAGCAGAATGTCCTATAGAAGACTCTGTCGCCTTAAACTTGAGTAAACCTAATGGTACAGACATACATGAAATACTCTTAAATAATAAAAATTTACCTAGTAAACTCAACGATGAAGCAACTACGGTCATAGACTTAGATGCATCTTCAGAGTTATGCTCGCTAGCCACATCACCATCAGCCGCTAATACCACTACCAACGTTAAGCAAAAGACTAAGCTCGAGCATGTAGCATTAAGCATATCCTCCCCGAGCAGCACTCAGATTAGTGAGCATACAAAACGAAGTAAAATAACCCTGCCATCCAGAATACCTGTACTCAAACACATCACTGATAGGTTTCTCAGCAGCGAACCAGATAACATTAACTTAAGCGACCCCAATCATACCACTAAACCAGGGAAGCAGAATAAGCCCTCATACCGCCATAAATCTAACGTCAATGAAAAGAGAGGTAACCCGCCGATTCATCCAACATCAAACAAGTCTTCGTCCGATAGACACAACAGACGCTATATGTCTGGGCACCCTAAAAATAAGTCGAAGCCCGACGGGCAGGCATACACCTACCCCGACACAACTTTCCAATCTAGGGCTACTATAGACAAAAGTTTGATCCAGGGACCTCTACAACAAGGAACAAGTGCGCTAGGCATGTTTCCTAAAGGTGGCCTTTTGACTCACCACATCCCCGAAAACCATCGCATACAGACCACCCAAGACCGTCAATGGACTAATATTTACGAAAATAACTTAAACACACAAAATATTAGTCATAACTGCGATACACGTAACTCTACCCCAGCATACTATCCACAAGGAATACCTACCTCCCCCCCATCCAATCTAAATTTTCTCAGCCAACACGAAATTTCAGCCTCAATATTGACGCAAATAGCACACATACTGTCAAGCCACTTATCACCGGATGGGAGGGCGATGCATTGGAGGCACGGTATAATGAACACCTCACACCCGCCGGGGTAACAAACGATGGCACATCTCTCTGTGCTGATACTGGTGTAGGGCACTTTTCCAGCACTGCTAGTAAGTGGCCACCATCTGAGTTAGCACCCATCAAACAATCTGTTCTAGACGCCATAAACCTTGGAGAGAATATTTTTAAAGATATATGCGATTTCACCGTCACCCCTAACTCTCTCTCATTCTGTCTTATCAATGCTCGCTCCTTACTCAACAAAATGTTCGACTTCACGACATTATCCCTAATTTGCAATCCGTCTCTCATAATGATTACTGAGACATGGTGCACTCCTCAGATTTGCGATAAAGATATTTCTATTGATAACTATTATGTATTCAGAGGCGACAGAAACTATGGTAGAGGAGGAGGATGTGCTATGTATATCAGGTCTGATATTAAGGCCACACAGTGCTTCTACCCAGAGCTCATCACAGATAACGATTCAGTGTGGGCTATTCTAAGACTGTCTCACTCCAGTTCCTATCTTATAGGTTGCATCTATCACCCCCCGTGCTCAACCGTTGAAGGTAATATGAAGCTTGCTAGCACGTTCGCTTACGCCACTTCACTACCTCACACGGCTAAAATTATATGTGGGGACTTTAATATGCCCGATGTAGTCTGGCAACCACTTTCCTCACCAAAACGGTACAATGAATTTATCAACATAATAGAAACAAAAGAATGGCAACAACACGTACAGTATCCTACCAGGCTATCTAAGATTTTAGATCTAGTTTTCACTAATGGTATCATCCCCACTACCCTTCGAGTAGGTAAAGAGTTTCCTGGCAGCGACCACAGAGTAGTATTCGGTACATTTAATATTTGCACTAGCATGAGTTCGACAATAAACGCCAACAAAGTATTACTCAGGGGTTACAGACATGCTCAGTGGGATGAACTGAAACCATACATACGCACCCTAGACTGGGAGCCATACTTTACGTGCAGCTCGGCTATAGAGACAAACAAATTACTCTATGAGAACCTAGGATTTGCACATGACTTCATCGCTCCAGTAAGACTTGTGAAAACGAGGCCTAAACAGCCCGACTTCATCCCCGTAAAGATTCGAAACCGACTGCGTAAGCATGCTAGGCAATTCTACAGATATAATGACTTTTCATCACTCATTACACTCAAGCAAACTTATGATTCATACAAATCTAATCAGTTATCTGAGTCCATCAAACTAGAACGCATCCTCCACTCACGACCTGATAATACAGAGGCATTAGTTAAACTAATTAAGTCACGAATCAACAACAACAGAATAAGTATCCCTAACTTATTACTAGATGGAGAAAAACTACACGAAGACCCGCAGGAGATATGTGAGTTATTCAGCTCCCACTTTTCTAGCTACTATACTATCGAAGAAACAGTAGATAGTCTTGAAGTTCCGACAATACCAAATCACTTTTTGGGTAATATAACATTCACCCAACAAAAGATTTCCTCCGCTATAGCATCCCTCCGGACATCATATAACGCTGGGCCCGATGGAATTCCATCTATCTTGTTGAAAAGAGGTGGTGAGGATATACCCATTATCCTACTAAAGTTTTTCATTCTGTCCTTAAATAATGGCAGTTACCCAGAATGCTGGAAACTGTCGTTTATAACCCCTAGGCACAAACAAGGACCAACTTCTAACATCGAAAACTACCGACCGATTAATATCACGTCAGTAGTTTCCAGGGTTATGGAAAAGGTTATAGGGCAAGATATTGCTTTATACCTCCACCTTCACAAAGTGTTTACTCCAGCACAACACGGCTTCTTGAAAAATCGATCATGCTCCACCTGCCTACTTGACTACTTTGATGATGTTACCGCTAAGCGTGATCATGGTTTGTATGTCACAACTCTCTTCTTTGACTTCAAAAAAGCCTTTGATAAAGTCCCACACAAGAGACTAATCCTTAAGCTAAAGTCGTACGGGTTCCAAGACCCCTTGTTATCCTGGCTCATTTCTTTCTTGGAAGATCGTTCCCAAGTTGTGAAATTTGCAAATAATTACTCGTCACCCAGACCTATAAGAAGTGGAGTGATTCAGGGTAGTGTACTAGGTCCACTGCTTTTCGTAATCTACATTAACGACATCTGCAGCGTAATCAAGCATGGTACCCCATACCTCTTTGCTGACGACTTAAAGATTGTATACAGCTTCCCCCATTCTACACTAAACGAAGGATTCACACATATTCAAGATGATCTGGATAGGTTACATAACTGGAGCAATGACTGGCAACTGCCATTCAATTCTGATAAATGTGGTGTCCTATATTTCAATAACTCCCATCCGAATTTCAGGTTACACCTAGGTAACTCTTTTCTCCAAACCCTCAGTTCCATAAAAGACCTGGGAGTTACCTACTCACAAAACTTAACATTCAGTCAGTACGCAAAAGCACTTGTTTCTAAATGCCGAAGACTCACAGGCTTGTTGCATCGAAAAATGTACACAAATGAGGCTAAAGTCCTTTTATACAAAGTCATGGTTCGTCCAGTACTTGAATACTGCACAATTGTCTTCGGTTTCATGCATGGGTATGACAGGGTTCGTATTGAAAATATTCAGCGAAGTTTTACTCGACGCCTATTATACAAACATGAAGGACTGACTTACGCTGATAGGTGCAAAATGTATGGACTTCAGCCACTTTGGTTAAGGCGCCTGAAACTCAACCTTACATTCCTCTTTCGCCTTTTACACGGCTACACCAAAAGCAGTAATCCAATAGCTTTCAATAATTTACCCATATATACTCTTAGGAATCATGAAAATACTCTATCCATAAGCCGGTTCCGGACAAAACTGCGATCACGTTTCTTTAAAATACAGTACAGTGCATTATGGAACGAACTTCCACTTACTGTACGTAGTTGCCGATCTCCTACTGAATTCCAGCGTCTACTTAACGAGTTCCTATCAACAAAAGAGCTTCGGTCTACTTATCCATACTTTATCCATATGGGCCGCTCAACTAGCTTTAGTACTACAGACCCCAGTGCAATACCCCCAATTTGAGGAAACTCATTTGCCCCGGCAACCGTACCTCATCTATAACGTGATAAAACCAACCTAATCTCTCCCACATGCCTTTACCTAAGGTCCGGTTATTCAGCTTACTAGAGATCCTATCGATATTTCTTCAATCGGGTTTATAAACTCATTAGACTCTCCTGGATGTATAATCCCAAATTAGTTGTGATAGTTCTCCCATAATATAAGCAAACTGGTACTTTGTAATGTCTAAAGCATGCCATATGAAAAGTGGCCAGGAATACCTAGCAATAACAAACTCAACCAACCAACCATTTTCCCCAAGTTCATTCAACCTACCCTTATCCCTAATCGTACCACTACTCACTACACTCTACTCAGTAGAATATGACTTAATTTGCTCCGGTGCTCAAAACTCTTCTACCCTTTACTTTTTAAAAAAAACGTTTTAACTACTAACTGCACAGTAGCCATTTAACTAACTCACTGGTTTCCTCTTCACTGTAATCTTCAATAAGTTCGTCAGTATAATTATTTCCGAAAACCATTACATTAGCAACCATATCTTTTAATATTTTACGAATATACTTATATTATTAGCATAATACACTGCACTATTTTTGAGTTGAATTGATTATCTTCAGTCAACAGTTACCCATTCTCATATAATTTTCTAAAATTCATAATGTTAAAGCTATGTAGTATTTCTGTTAATATCTTTTATAATATGTTTAGACACGTTACTTTGCAATGTCAGATGTCTACTATATACAAGACTGTCATGATAATTTAGTACACTAAGTCCTGCCAACCGACCTTACCTTCAGTTCATACTACCTACATTGATCCCTAACTATATTGTTCTGCTGAATCTTGCTTCACTATTCACAAAACCTATTCTTTTTATTCTTTAAGGTTTTAACTTCTTGTAAAGTAATCTGTTCATTAGGACGCATGCATACATATATAATGTTCATAAAGATGTATGTGGAGACCTATTGGAAGCACTCATTAAGAAAGCTAGGGAGATGGAATATGGGGTACGAACATGTCTGGTACCAAGCAGTATATTTGCGGTAGCCATAATAATCATATTCTCAGAGCTTAACATCAAAAAAGGAGGGAGGGTGGCGTTAGCTGATCAGTAGATATGGTGGGGGTCACTAAGGTGAATCGCCCCATTCTGCAGGAACAGCAATATACAAATTAAAGGCTCGAGATATTTCTGATTTTTATGAGGGCTTAGATCTTTATCTTGAAAAAGATAATAATGAACGCCTTGACAGATCATGCTTCTACCTTTAAATATATACCATTCGCTCAGCCTATTGTTGAGATGCGACCATGTGGGATCTGCACAGATTTATGGGGCATCTTATAAATCAACTTGCTGTCCATTGTCGGATCTTTAAATACCACTTCACAATGTCTTATCTCATTCATTTTCTAATAACGTCTTTACTTAATCCTCATTGTATCCCATTAAACCTAACATTTTATAGCTCTTTATGAATTTGATTCGACTTATTCTATTCCTATTCTCTGTGAGGTACGGTTGTGCACCAAATGCACAAAAAAGCATAAAATAAAAAAACAGACATAAGGAAAAAATGTATTAAAACCAAAAGTGGACATCATGATACTACCAGATATACGCGTAGCATTATACATTGCAAATGAACGTTGTCAGCCTAGGGAGTTTTCTATATTAATGCATTTATTAGTGATACTTGCACTTACCCATTTCATTACACTTTATTGATTCACCTTAGCACTTTTACTTTTCTAAAAACAGCTTTCAATCCGTTGTAAACGTTGTACTTACCTCAATATTGGTTGGTTATCGTATGCCGACAAACACGGGATGAAAACGATGAAAACATCCTCTTGCAACACAATCGCCACTTGCTAGAATGACTCTTGCAGAATGCAACGTGACCATGGCAGCACCTCACGATACTCCACGCACATCCTCTTATCTACTCACTACCAATTACCACTGAAATCGCTTGTCACTCATTCTGCCTCAATTCTAGTAACGGTGACGTATGCGAGCCTCAGTCGTTTACACTCTTTCTCCCCGGCGTGTCGGACCGCACCTAACAATTATCTCCGTGTGCATTTCATTCTCAGCAATAGCCTAGCCTCCCCGGCGTATACGCCCCATCTGCTGTCCTTAACATCAATCAATTCATTCATGGATGTAGAAGAGTGGACACAACTTCAGAAGTAATCACGACGAAAATTTTAACGAAATTATGCAATAAAATCAAGGTACGAAAACAACGAGCAAACACAATGAATCCAAAACACACGAATTGCTATGACACACCACACATATATACAAACAGAACAAATAGCCTCGCGGATCATGTCTTGGTGGAATTCCTTGAAGAATCGCAGGACTTACACCAGTACGCCTACAAGCCTTCACAGTTTGACGATTGTAAGTTGTGGAATGTCCGGACACACACAAGATTAACCAACAATTACAATAATTGGAACTCATACAATTACTTTTCACAAACATATGTACAATCAACACATCAAATGTTGTGGATTCTGACGCGACAAACTACTCTTGAAGAACTGTAGGACTTACAGCAGTACGCCTACATTCCTTCTCAGGTTGATGATCCAAGTGGAAGTCGTCCGGACACAAACAGAATTACCAACAGCTAGATGACAGATGATATCAATTCAGTATATACAACATGAACATATGTACAAAATCACACACCGAGCACATTGGACTGCTCATTGATGCGCTACCCTTTGAAGAATTGTAGGACTTACAGCAGTACGCCTACAAGCCTTCTCAGGTTGACGCCCTAGTTTGGGAAATCGTCGCAGAGTTCATTTGCTGACTTCCTTCTATGAGCTAAATCCTCAAATCTGAACGGCAACACGCCCATGTCATTGTATCGTAGAATATAGATGACGAACAAACACACGACATATCTCATCAACCAAGTGTAGAAACAGAGTAATTTACACCAAAGATAATAACATTCAAATAGTAACTTGAAACTAGAAATGCCTTTATTCGTGCAAGTCAATTTAACAATTACTCTCCCGTTTTCACTTGGCTTATCCTCACTAAACTGACCATAGATATTCCTCCTTTCAAACGAACTGATACTATCATAGTCATTGGACAAGATACTTGAGTTGATGGGCGACTGTTTCATTGTGGATCACAGCACCAACGACGACTGATTGATATCAGTTGATGAAGTTAGCGGTGGATCAAAAGCTGTTGTTGCTCGGCTTTCGGAAATTTGTCTACCTGCAAGACCACCACCACTGCTGTCTTTTAATATCAGCTCAGGTTTAGCAATAGCATCTGATGATAGGTGGGCTACATGCTGATCACTTACACTGACTGTCTCACAAGTATGCATGCCTTCAGCAACTGCATCTGCATTTATTTCTGCTTCACGTTCAAGTTCAACAGAACCTTTATTTAATTTAGCATTAGTAGGCATTCCCTCCAATTTCATCATGACCAACCAAAGACAAATCTGCACTATCATGATCATTACCACAAATATTCACTTTACCGTCAACTGCATCATTTTCAAACTCTTTAATAACAGAAGTAGACAATTTTGGTTCCTCCTCACAAATCCTAAAAGGTTTAATAACTTCACTCTGACTAGTAATACCTTGTAAACTTATGGAGTCAGAACTGGACTCTGAAGCAGCAACTCTATTCTGTGACACTCTATTCAACAATGGCTTACCAGTTGCAACTACAGACTTCTTCACAACACCGTTATCGTCACACAATTCGGAGTCAGACCTGGAGTTCACATTTAGCTTATCACTGAACTTGCTCACTGGTTCACAGCTCACCTTTGTATGCACCTCTTGAAAACGTGTAAAACAAAACCGTGCTTGTCTTGCATCTTGTAACTTATCTGTTAAGGATGTACTACGTAACCTGTTACACTCACTAGGTCTATATGCATTACTAGACATCATGGAGCCTTTTCGATATCCACCTCTCTGAGACCCTTTCGTCATCAATGATTGCGTTTTACCCTCAGACTGCTCTATTCTAGGGGTGAGATGTAATATACTGGCGAACTTGCTCATCGATTGATTGACACTAGTATTAACCAGTTTCAGGATATCATCAAACTCTGGCTCGATACCCTCATCCTCCATACGGGAGCTTATCTTCACCCACTTCCTTTGCAGTCGAGTAGGTAGACGTCTTGCTATTACTTCTAGTATAAAACTCGAGTTGATTTCACTCATTCGATTCATCGAAATCATTCCATTCTTGTAAATCAGTAAATTATCTAAAAACTCAGTGAGTACCTGGGAGTCATGCTGTAATTGACCACCATTACCCTTAACAGCCTCGAATAATTTCCCTACAATCATCGAAGGCCTTCCAAACCTTTGACGTAATATGCTCATAGCCTCGTAGTAGCCCTCTTTTGGCTTCATAAACTTACAACACTGTATAGCTCTTGCAGCATCTCCAGTGCAATATCTCATCAAATACATTAACTTCAATTCATCACTTAATAAAAAACTACTCAACATGATCTCAAACTCCTTTACAAACTGTAAATAATCAGCTGGGTTTCCATCGAAACACCGTGGATCTAATTTAGGGAGTTTGATGTTCCTATTATCCCTGAACGGCGAAACAGTAACATCAACCATATCATGCTTAACATCAGACACATCGTTACAATTAACAGACAAGTCACCATGACTTACTTTCCTGTTTGCATCCAAGACACTCTGTCCCTTCTTTGACCCAGGCATTGTTGAACTTGACCCAAATCGAAAAATGTTCCAGATATTGCTTGTTCAAATAGGACTTAACCGGCACTAGGAAAAATGAACGGCGACTATCCAAACTTTCACCAACTGTTTGAATCCGCCAGATCTGTTTCTATCGTCAAAAACTGTCAATCACGTCTCATAAACCGTTAATGCCCAGCTCTTGCTTCACTCGGGCTCGCGCTGTTCCTTGAAGTTTCTCAGAAACGCTTAGTAATAACGGACGAAAAACCAAAACACCAATTGGCGACTCGAGGATTCTTTATTATAACACCAACATATAGCCAACTTTAAAATTAAGCTTTAAAGCTAAGGTCTATGAACAAATATTACAATAATATATCACAATATTATTTCTGACGGTTTTCTGCTGACTTCTTTCTGAACAGCGACCGATGAGACGATGACTGTCGTATTGATGCCTCCGCGAAAATTGGGGAAGTTCGATTTGAGCAAACAACCGTGAATTGATCGTTCAATCTTCAACTCCATTGACACTCCCCGGCACAAAGGGATCCAACCCATATTTCCTTCACGACCAATACACGTTGACTTGGATGCCATTGCGAGAACCTGGGTCACATGGACAGAGCTGAAATGGAAAACAAACAGAAAGCCAACACACCACAAGCATACTCACAGAACAATCTCACACATCAATGACGACCTGAGCCTTCCAGTTAAAGGCATCCTCTTGATACATCCTCTTGCAACACAATCGCCACTTGCTAGAATGACTCTTGCAGAATGCAACGTGACCATGGCAGCACCTCACGATACTCCACGCACATCCTCTTATCTACTCACTACCAATTACCACTGAAATCGCTTGTCACTCATTCTGCCTCAATTCTAGTAGCGGTGACGTATGCGAGCCTCAGTCGTTTACACTCTTTCTCCCCGGCGTGTTGGACCGCACCTAACAATTATCTCCGTGTGCATTTCATTCTCAGCAATAGCCTAGCCTCCCCGGCGTATACGCCCCATCTGCTGTCCTTAACATCAATCAATTCATTCATGGATGTAGAAGAGTGGACACAACTTCAGAAGTAATCACGACGAAAATTTTAACGAAATTATGCAATAAAATCAAGGTACGAAAACAACGAGCAAACACAATGAATCCAAAACACACGAATTGCTATGACACACCACACGTATATACAATTTGTACAAGCAACCTAGCCGATCATGTCATGATGGAGTTCCTTGAAGAATTGCAGTATTTACAGCAGTACGCCTACAAGCCTTCTCAGGTTGACGCCCTAGGTTGGAAAATCGTCGCAGAGTTCATTTGCTGACTTCCTTCTATGAGCTAAATTCTCAAATCTGAACGGCAACACGCCCATGTCATTGTATCGTAGAATATAGATGACGAACAAACACACGGCATATCTCATCAACCAAGTGTAGAAACAGAGTAATTTACACCAAAGATAATAACATTCAATTAGTAACTTGAAACTGGAAATGCCTTTATTCATGCAAGTCAATTTAACAATTACTCTCTCGTCTACACTTGGCTTATTCTCACTAAACTGAGCAATATCTTTCGTCTTTTCAAACGCACCAATACTATCATAGTCACTGCAGAAGATACTTGAGTTGATGGGCATCTGTTTCATTGTGGATGAAAACACCGACGATGACTGAGTGACACAAGGTGATGAACTTAGCGGTGGATCATAAGCTGTTCTTTTTCGGCTTTCAGATAGTTGTCCAACTGCAAGATTACCACCACTGCTGTCTTTCACTACTAGTTCGGGTTTAGCACTATCATCTGATGATAGGTGGGCTACATGCTGATCACTTACACTGACTGTCTCACAAGTATGCATGCCTTCAGCAACTGCATCTGCATTTATTTCTGCTTCACGTTCAAGTTCAACAGAACCTTTATTTAATTTAGCATTAGTAGGCATTCCCTCCAATTTCATCATGACCAACCAAAGACAAATCTGCACTATTATGATCATTACCACAAATATTCACTTTACCGTCAACTGCATCATTTTCAAACTCTTTAATAACAGAAGTAGACAATTTTGGTTCCTCCTCACAAATCCTAAAAGGTTTAATAACTTCACTCTGACTAGTAATACCTTGTAAACTTATGGAGTCAGAACTGGACTCTGAAGCAGCAACTCTATTCTGTGACACTCTATTCAACAATGGCTTACCAGTTGCAACTACAGACTTCTTCACAACACCGTTATCGTCACACAATTCGGAGTCAGACCTGGAGTTTACAGTTTACAGTTTTCAATTTATTTAGGTTATTAGGCTATATGCCTGTGTTAATCCTTTCGATTTATTTCATACAGGAGGTCCAATCTCGCCTTGAATGAATCAACGGATGGCGCTGATACGACATGTTCCGGTAGGGAGTTCCAATGGTTCACAATTCGATGCGAAAAACCGATTTCCAGACGCAGACGATTCGACCGTGGTTTTTGAACCTTGAGGTGATGTCCTCGCAATTGGTTGGTGGTAGGAGGAAGAAATAATTTAGATAAATTAGCTCCAAAATCATTCCTTAGGATACGGTATGCTAGTATTAGGTCACCCCTAAGTCGTCTGTATGACAGTGGAAATAAACCCAGTCGACTTAACCTCTCCTCATATGACAGGGTTGAGAAACCCTTTATTAGCTTAGTTCCTACTCTTTGCACCCTTTCTAATAAGTCTATTTCGTATTTGAAACACGGGCTCGCTGCCTGGATCCCATATTCCAAATGAAGTCTGATATAAGTCGGATATAATATACGAAATATATCAGCGTCAAAGTTCGCAAAAGCCTTGCGTATGGCCCATAACATTCGAAAACCCTTAGTGGCTGCAGTTCTACAGTTTGTTGCTGTTTTCAAGTCATGCCGCACAATCACTCCCAAGTCCTTGTACTCAGTGACCACTGGCAGAGTAATGCCATTCATTGAGTAATTGTGCACGTGACTATGGGATACATGCATAACTACACTCTTGCTTAAGTTAATCTCCAAGGCCCATTTCTTACACCAATCACTTAACAAGTTTAAATCTTCCTGCAAAGCAAGTTGATCACTGTCATCGTGCAAAGCCCTCCATATCTTGATGTCATCAGCAAACAGTAAGCAGGATGACTTAACTACCGATGGAATCTCATTAACATAAATCAGGAAAAGAGGTAGGCCTAGAATTGTACCCTGAGGAACGCCACTCTTAACCGATTCCCATGTTGATAAAACCCCGTTAACTCGTACTCTTTGTCTTCTGTCCTTTAGAAAGTCTTTAATCCAGTCGGTAACCACTTTATTGATTCCCAGACTACCTAACTTTACTAGAAGACCTGAATGAGAAACCCTGTCAAACGCCTTGCTAAGGTCTATGAATATGGCATCCACCGGTATATTAGCATCAGCTGAGCTTGCCCAACTTTCTCTGGCCAAAAGAAGGTTGGTCAAGCAAGAATGACCTGCTCTAAAACCGTGCTGTTCCACAGCGAAAAGTTTGTTCCTATCAATGAACTGAATGATAGCATCACGAATTATTCTTTCTAGTAGTTTAACAACAATACTGGTCAAACTAACAGGACGATAGTTCTGAACTAAGTTTCTAGATCCGGTTTTGAAGACCGGACTAATGATGGCATCTTTCCAGTCTCTTGGACATTTAGACTGGTCCAGAGACATATTGAAGATTACCGACAATGGCTCGGCTATGATTTCAGCCAATGCTGTTAATATACGTGGGTGGAGTTCATCAGGGCCACTGGACTTACCGGGATTGAGCCTTAGAAGCCACTTTAGGACAGTATGCTTTCCAATGTATAGGCGTGCCATTTTCAAGTTACCCTCTGGAAAATTTACAAAGCTGGTATCAATATTATCAGAGAATACTTGACTAAAGTGCTTGGACAAAGCCTCAGCCTTAGTCAAGTTATCCTCAGCCATGTTTGTCTGGTCATCTTCAAGCATAAGAGGTGGGATAGCATCACATTTAGCTTAACACTGAACTTGATCACCGGTTCACAGTTCACCTTTGTATGCACCTCTTGAAAACGTGTAAAACAAAACCGTGCTTGTCTTGCATCTTGTAACTTATCTGTTAAGGATGTACTACGTAACCTGTTACACTCACTAGGTCTATATGCATTACTAGACATCATGGAGCCTTTTCGATATCCACCTCTCTGAGACCCTTTCGTCATCAATGATTGCGTTTTACCCTCAGACTGCTCTATTCTAGGGGTGAGATGTAATATACTGGCAAACTTGCTCATCGATTGATTGACACTATCTTTTACTAGTTTCAGGATATCATCAAATTTTGGATCGATATCCTCATCCTCCATACGGGAGCTTATCTTCACCCACTTCCTTTGCAGTCGAGTAGGTAGACGTCTTGCTATTACTTCTAGTATAAAACTCGAGTTGAGGTCACTCATGCAATTCATCGCTATCAATGCATTCTTGTAAATTAGTAAATTATCCGAAAACTCAGTAAGTACCTGGGAGTCATGCTGTAATTGACCACCATTACCCTTAACAGCCTCGAATAATTTCCCTACAATCATCGAAGGCCTTCCAAACCTTTGACGTAATATGCTCATAGCCTCGTAGTAGCCCTCTTTTGGCTTCATAAACTTACAACACTGTATAGCTCTTGCAGCATCTCCAGTGCAATATCTCATCAAATACATTAACTTCAATTCATCACTTAATAAAAAACTACTCAACATGATCTCAAACTCCTTTACAAACTGTAAATAATCAGCTGGGTTTCCATCGAAACACCGTGGATCTAATTTAGGGAGTTTGATGTTCCTATTATCCCTGAACGGCGAAACAGTAACATCAACCATATCATGCTTAACATCAGACACATCGTTACAATTAACAGACAAGTCACCATGACTTACTTTCCTGTTTGCATCCAAGACACTCTGTCCCTTCTTTGACCCAGGCATTGTTGAACTTGACCCAAATCGAAAAATGTTCCAGATATTGCTTGTTCAAATAGGACTTAACCGGCACTAGGAAAAATGAACGGCGACTATCCAAACTTTCACCAACTGTTTGAATCCGCCAGATCTGTTTCTATCGTCAAAAACTGTCAATCACGTCTCATAAACCGTTAATGCCCAGCTCTTGCTTCACTCGGGCTCGCGCTGTTCCTTGAAGTTTCTCAGAAACGCTTAGTTATAACGGACGAAAATCCAAAACACCGATTGGCCGCTTGAGATTTCTTTATTGTTACACCAACATATAAATATAATAACTGAACTAAGGTCTGTGAACAAATATTACAATAATAAATCATAGTATTACTTCTGACGGTTTTCTGCTGACTTCTTTCTGAACAGCGACCGATGAGACGATGACTGTCGTATTGATGCCTCCGCGAAAATTGGGGAAGTTGGTTTTGAGCGAACAACCGTGAATTGATCGTTCAATCTTCAACTCCATTGACACTCCCCGGCACAAAGGGATCCAACCCATATTTCCTTCACGACCAATACACGTTGACTTGGATGCCATTGCGAGAACCTGGGTCACATGGACAGAGCTGAAATGGAAAACAAACAGAAAGCCAACACACCACAAGCATACTCACAGAACAATCTCACACATCAATGACGACCTGAGCCTTCCAGTTAAAGGCATCCTCTTGATACATCCTCTTGCAACACAATCGCCACTTGCTAGAATGACTCTTGCAGAATGCAACGTGACCATGGCAGCACCTCACGATACTCCACGCACATCCTCTTATCTACTCACTACCAATTACCACTGAAATCGCTTGTCACTCATTCTGCCTCAATTCTAGTAGCGGTGACGTATGCGAGCCTCAGTCGTTTACACTCTTTCTCCCCGGCGTGTTGGACCGCACCTAACAATTATCTCCGTGTGCATTTCATTCTCAGCAATAGCCTAGCCTCCCCGGCGTATACGCCCCATCTGCTGTCCTTAACATCAATCAATTCATTCATGGATGTAGAAGAGTGGACACAACTTCAGAAGTAATCACGACGAAAATTTTAACGAAATTATGCAATAAAATCAAGGTACGAAAACAACGAGCAAACACAATGAATCCAAAACACACGAATTGCTATGACACACCACACGTATATACAATTTGTACAAGCAACCTAGCCGATCATGTCATGATGGAGTTCCTTGAAGAATTGCAGTATTTACAGCAGTACGCCTACAAGCCTTCTCAGGTTGACGCCCTAGGTTGGAAAATCGTCGCAGAGTTCATTTGCTGACTTCCTTCTATGAGCTAAATTCTCAAATCTGAACGGCAACACGCCCATGTCATTGTATCGTAGAATATAGATGACGAACAAACACACGGCATATCTCATCAACCAAGTGTAGAAACAGAGTAATTTACACCAGAGATAATAACATTCAATTAGTAACTTGAAACTGGAAATGCCTTTATTCATGCAAGTCAATTTAACAATTACTCTCTCGTCTACACTTGGCTTATTCTCACTAAACTGAGCAATATCTTTCGTCTTTTCAAACGCACCAATACTATCATAGTCACTGCAGAAGATACTTGAGTTGATGGGCATCTGTTTCATTGTGGATGAAAACACCGACGATGACTGAGTGACACAAGGTGATGAACTTAGCGGTGGATCATAAGCTGTTCTTTTTCGGCTTTCAGATAGTTGTCCAACTGCAAGATTACCACCACTGCTGTCTTTCACTACTAGTTCGGGTTTAGCACTATCATCTGATGATAGGTGGGCTACATGCTGATCAATTACACTGACTGTCTCACAAGTATGCATGCCTTCAGCAACTGCATCTGCATTTATTTCTGCTTCACGTTCAAGTTCAACAGAACCTTTATTTAATTTAGCATTAGTAGGCATTCCCTCCAATTTCATCATGACCAACCAAAGACAAATCTGCACTATTATGATCATTACCACAAATATTCACTTTACCGTCAACTGCATCATTTTCAAACTCTTTAATAACAGAAGTAGACAATTTTGGTTCCTCCTCGCAAATCCTAAAAGGTTTAATAACTTCACTCTGACTAGTAATACCTTGTAAACTTATGGAGTCAGAACTGGACTCTGAAGCAGCAACTCTATTCTGTGACACTCTATTCAACAATGGCTTACCAGTTGCAACTACAGACTTCTTCACAACACCGTTATCGTCACACAATTCGGAGTCAGACCTGGAGTTTACAGTTTACAGTTTTCAATTTATTTAGGTTATTAGGCTATATGCCTGTGTTAATCCTTTCGATTTATTTCATACAGGAGGTCCAATCTCGCCTTGAATGAATCAACGGATGGCGCTGATACGACATGTTCCGGTAGGGAGTTCCAATGGTTCACAATTCGATGCGAAAAACGGATTTCCAGACGCAGACGATTCGACCGTGGTTTTTGAACCTTGAGGTGATGTCCTCGCAATTGGTTGGTGCTAGAAGGAAGAAATAATTTAGATAAATTAGCTCCAAAATCATTTCTTAGGATACGGTATGCTAGTATTAGGTCACCCCTAAGTCGTCTGTATGACAGTGGAAATAAACCCAGTCGACTTAACCTCTCCTCATATGACAGGGTTGAGAAACCCTTTATTAGCTTAGTTCCTACTCTTTGCACCCTTTCTAATAAGTCTATTTCGTATTTGAAACACGGGCTCGCTGCCTGGATCCCATATTCCAAATGAGGTCTGATATAAGTCGGATATAATATACGAAATATATCAGCGTCAAAGTTCGCAAAAGCCTTGCGTATGGCCCATAACATTCGAAAACCCTTAGTGGCTGCAGTTCTACAGTTTGTTGCTGTTTTCAAGTCATGCTGCACAACCACTCCCAAGTCCTTGTACTCAGTGACCACTGGCAGAGTAATGCCATTCATTGAGTAATTGTGCACGTGACTATGGGATACATGCATAACTACACTCTTGCTTAAGTTAATCTCCAAGGCCCATTGCTTACACCAATCACTTAACAAGTTTAAATCTTCCTGCAAAGCAAGTTGATCACTGTCATCGTGCAAAGCCCTCCATATCTTGATGTCATCAGCAAACAGTAAGCAGGATGACTTAACTACCGATGGAATCTCATTAACATAAATCAGGAAAAGAAGTGGGCCTAGAATTGTACCCTGAGGAACGCCACTCTTAACCGATTCCCATGTTGATAAAACCCCGTTAACTCGTACTCTTTGTCTTCTGTCCTTTAGAAAGTCTTGAATCCAGTCGGTAACCACTTTATTGATTCCCAGACTACCTAACTTTACTAGAAGACCTGAATGAGAAACCCTGTCAAACGCCTTGCTAAGGTCTATGAATATGGCATCCACCGGTATATTAGCATCAGCTGAGCTTGCCCAACTTTCTCTGGCCAAAAGAAGGTTGGTCAAGCAAGAATGACCTGCTCTAAAACCGTGCTGTTCCACAGCGAAAAGTTTGTTCCCATCAATGAACTGAATGATAGCATCACGAATTATTCTTTCTAGTAGTTTAACAACAATACTGGTCAAACTAACAGGACGATAGTTCTGAACTAAGTTTCTAGATCCGGTTTTGAAGACCGGACTAATGATGGCATCTTTCCAGTCTCTTGGACATTTAGACTGGTCCAGAGACATATTGAAGATTACCGACAATGGCTCGGCTATGCTTTCAGCCAATGCTGTTAATATACGTGGGTGGAGTTCATCAGGGCCACTGGACTTACCAGGATTGAGCCTTAGAAGCCACTTTAGGACAGTATCCTTTCCAATGTATAAGGGTGCCATTTTCAAGTTACCTTCTGGAAAATTTACAAAGCTGGTATCAATATTATCAGAGAATACTTGACTAAAGTGCTTGGACAAAGCCTCAGCCTTAGTCAAGTTATCCTCAGCCATGTTTGTCTGGTCATCTTCAAGCATAAGAGGTGGGATAGCATCACATTTAGCTTAACACTGAACTTGATCACCGGTTCACAGTTCACCTTTGTATGCACCTCTTGAAAACGTGTAAAACAAAACCGTGCTTGTCTTGCATCTTGTAACTTATCTGTTAAGGATGTACTACGTAACCTGTTACACTCACTAGGTCTATATGCATTACTAGACATCATGGAGCCTTTTCGATATCCACATCTCTGAGACCCTTTCGTCATCAATGATTGCGTTTTACCCTCAGACTGCTCTATTCTAGGGGTGAGATGTAATATACTGGCAAACTTGCTCATCGATTGATTGACACTATCTTTTACTAGTTTCAGGATATCATCAAATTTTGGATCGATATCCTCATCCTCCATACGGGAGCTTATCTTCACCCACTTCCTTTGCAGTCGAGTAGGTAGACGTCTTGCTATTACTTCTAGTATAAAACTCGAGTTGAGGTCACTCATGCAATTCATCGCTATCAATGCATTCTTGTAAATTAGTAAATTATCCGAAAACTCAGTAAGTACCTGGGAGTCATGCTGTAATTGACCACCATTACCCTTAACAGCCTCGAATAATTTCCCTACAATCATCGAAGGCCTTCCAAACCTTTGACGTAATATGCTCATAGCCTCGTAGTAGCCCTCTTTTGGCTTCATAAACTTACAACACTGTATAGCTCTTGCAGCATCTCCAGTGCAATATCTCATCAAATACATTAACTTCAATTCATCACTTAATAAAAAACTACTCAACATGATCTCAAACTCCTTTACAAACTGTAAATAATCAGCTGGGTTTCCATCGAAACACCGTGGATCTAATTTAGGGAGTTTGATGTTCCTATTATCCCTGAACGGCGAAACAGTAACATCAACCATATCATGCTTAACATCAGACACATCGTTACAATTAACAGACAAGTCACCATGACTTACTTTCCTGTTTGCATCCAAGACACTCTGTCCCTTCTTTGACCCAGGCATTGTTGAACTTGACCCAAATCGAAAAATGTTCCAGATATTGCTTGTTCAAATAGGACTTAACCGGCACTAGGAAAAATGAACGGCGACTATCCAAACTTTCACCAACTGTTTGAATCCGCCAGATCTGTTTCTATCGTCAAAAACTGTCAATCACGTCTCATTAAACCGTTAATGCCCAGCACTTGCTACGCTCGGGCCCACGCTGTTCCTTGATGATTTCAGAAACTCTTAGTAATAACGGACGAAAAACCAAAACACCGATTGGCCGCTTGAGATTCCTTTATTGTTACACCAAAATATAAATATAATAACTGAAATAAGCTCTGTGAACAAATATTACAATAATAAATCATAGTATTACTTCTGACGGTTGGTTTTGAGCAAACAACCAAGAATTTATCGTTGAATATTCAACTCCATTGGCACATGACATGGTTGATGTTACTGTTTCGCCGTTCATGGATAATAGGAACATCAAACTCCCTAAATTAGATCCACGGTGTTTCGATGGAAACCCAGCTGATTATTTACAGTTTGTAAAGGAGTTTGAGATCATGTTGAGTAGTTTTTTATTAAGTGATGAATTGAAGTTAATGTATTTGATGAGATATTGCACTGGAGATGCTGCAAGAGCTATACAGTGTTGTAAGTTTATGAAGCCAAAAGAGGGCTACTACGAGGCTATGAGCATATTACGTCAAATGTTTGGAAGGCCTTCGATGATTGTAGGGAAATTATTCGAGGCTGTTAAGGGTAATGGTGGTCAATTACAGCATGACTCCCAGGTACTTACTGAGTTTTCGGATAATTTACTAATTTACAAGAATGCATTGATAGCGATGAATTGCATGAGTGACCTCAACTCGAGTTTTATACTAGAAGTAATAGCAAGACGTCTACCTACTCGACTGCAAAGGAAGTGGGTGAAGATAAGCTCCCGTATGGAGGATGAGGATATCGATCCAAAATTTGATGATATCCTGAAACTAGTAAAAGATAGTGTCAATCAATCGATGAGCAAGTTTGCCAGTATATTACATCTCACCCCTAGAATAGAGCAGTCTGAGGGTAAAACGCAATCATTGATGACGAAAGGGTCTCAGAGAGGTGGATATCGAAAAGGCTCCATGATGTCTAGTAATGCATATAGACCTAGTGAGTGTAACAGGTTACGTAGTACATCCTTAACAGATAAGTTACAAGATGCAAGACAAGCACGGTTTTGTTTTACACGTTTTCAAGAGGTGCATACAAAGGTGAACTGTGAACCGGTGAGCAAGTTCAGTGATAAGCTAAATGTGAACTCCAGGTCTGACTCCGAATTGTGTGACGATAACGGTGTTGTGAAGAAGTCTGTAGTTGCAACTGGTAAGCCATTGTTGAATAGAGTGTCACAGAATAGAGTTGCTGCTTCAGAGTCCAGTTCTGACTCCATAAGTTTACAAGGTATTACTAGTCAGAGTGAAGTTATTAAACCTTTTAGGATTTGCGAGGAGGAACCAAAATTGTCTACTTCTGTTATTAAAGAGTTTGAAAATGATGCAGTTGACGGTAAAGTGAATATTTGTGGTAATGATCATAATAGTGCAGATTTGTCTTTGGTTGGTCATGATGAAATTGGAGGGAATGCCTACTAATGCTAAATTAAATAAAGGTTCTGTTGAACTTGAACGTGAAGCAGAAATAAATGCAGATGCAGTTGCTGAAGGCATGCATACTTGTGAGACAGTCAGTGTAATTGATCAGCATGTAGCCCACCTATCATCAGATGCTATTGCTAAACCTGAGCTGATATTAAAAGACAGCAGTGGTGGTGGTCTTGCAGGTAGACAAATTTCCGAAAGCCGAGCAACAACAGCTTTTGATCCACCGCTAACTTCATCAACTGATATCAATCAGTCGTCGTTGGTGCTGTGATCCACAATGAAACAGTCGCCCATCAACTCAAGTATCTTGTCCAATGACTATGATAGTATCAGTTCGTTTGAAAGGAGGAATATCTATGGTCAGTTTAGTGAGGATAAGCCAAGTGAAAACGGGAGAGTAATTGTTAAATTGACTTGCACGAATAAAGGCATTTCTAGTTTCAAGTTACTATTTGAATGTTATTATCTTTGGTGTAAATTACTCTGTTTCTACACTTGGTTGATGAGATATGTCGTGTGTTTGTTCGTCATCTATATTCTACGATACAATGACATGGGCGTGTTGCCGTTCAGATTTGAGGATTTAGCTCATAGAAGGAAGTCAGCAAATGAACTCTGCGACGATTTCCCAAACTAGGGCGTCAACCTGAGAAGGCTTGTAGGCGTACTGCTGTAAGTCCTACAATTCTTCAAAGGGTAGCGCATCAATGAGCAGTCCAATGTGCTCGGTGTGTGATTTTGTACATATGTTCATGTTGTATATACTGAATTGATATCATCTGTCATCTAGCTGTTGGTAATTCTGTTTGTGTCCGGACGACTTCCACTTGGATCATCAACCTGAGAAGGAATGTAGGCGTACTGCTGTAAGTCCTACAGTTCTTCAAGAATAGTTTGTCGCGTCAGAATCCGCAACATTTGATGTGTTGATTGTACATATGTTTGTGTAAAGTAATTGTATGAGTTCCAATTATTGTAATTGTTGGTTAATCTTGTGTGTGTCCGGACATTCCACAACTTTTAATCGTCAACCTGGCAAAGTTAAACTTTAGACACCACTAACAACCAATCGGCAAACGACCTTGATGGCTATTGCTGAGAATGAAATGCACACGGAGATAATTGTTAGGTGCGGTCCAACACGCCGGGGAGAAAGAGTGTAAACGACTGAGGCTCGCATACGTCACCGCTACTAGAATTGAGGCAGAATGAGTGACAAGCGATTTCAGTGGTAATTGGTAGTGAGTAGATAAGAGGATGTGCGTGGAGTATCGTGAGGTGCTGCCATGGTCACGTTGCATTCTGCAAGAGTCATTCTAGCAAGTGGCGATTGTGTTGCAAGAGGATGTATCAAGAGGATGCCTTTAACTGGAAGGCGCAGGTCGTCATTGATGTGTGAGATTGTTCTGTGAGTATGCTTGTGGTGTGTTGGCTTTCTGTTTGTTTTCCATTTCAGCTCTGTCCATGTGACCCAGGTTCTCGCAATGGCATCCAAGTCAACGTGTATTGGTCGTGAAGGAAATATGGGTTGGATCCCTTTGTGCCGGGGAGTGTCAATGGAGTTGAAGATTGAACGATCAATTCACGGTTGTTCGCTCAAAACCAACTTCCCCAATTTTCGCGGAGGCATCAATACGACAGTCATCGTCTCATCGGTCGCTGTTCAGAAAGAAGTCAGCAGAAAACCGTCAGAAGTAATACTATGATTTATTATTGTAATATTTGTTCACAGACCTTAGTTCAGTTATTATATTTATATGTTGGTGTAACAATAAAGAAATCTCAAGCGGCCAATCGGTGTTTTGGTTTTTTCGTCCGTTATAACTAAGCGTTTCTGAAAACTTCAAGGAACAGCGTGAGCCCGAGTGGAGCAAGAGCTGGGCATTAACGGTTTGGGAGTGGTGGGTGACACATGCCATGTACTTGAACTCGGAAGTTTGTGACTAAACTGCGGCTTTAGGCAATTTTCAACTTCTATTTCTTTTTTATTTATTCTTTTTATTTTCAGAAGTCATTCGAACTCAGGAGCCTTAGCAGTAAAGTGCTGTCCCACATATGAGTGTTGTTATTATATGTCCCCAACATATCCGCTGATTTGCAATCACTACCATTGAACTGAGGCGCCAGAAAATGCTGCATCAGCTCTTCATTCAACTTGAAGAGTGCCTGACATACGTCAGCTTCACCAGTAGCACCATGAGGTCTCTGTCCGTTCCCACCCTCACGGCGCTGACTGATGCGTCGCCAACTGCCTGCCGGTTTATCTGTCAACCTCTACCACTAGTATTTAACCGATGCCTTCCAGATCGCCGTTTCGCCTGTCTTCTGCAGACTGTCATACGCCGCCTTTCCTCAACCTCCCAGCGGCGTCCCCGCCGACATTGCCATCAGATCACTGACGCCTCCAAAACCACAAACGGCCTCAAAGTCTCGCAAGGAACTATTGATGTCTTCCTTCTGAAAAGCACCTGACTGCCGGATCTTCAATGTTTGTCGGCAGTGACACTAATTGAAAGGGCAGAAGATGACAGATTTAGTATTGGCTGATTATTTGAAACTTGATGACCTTGGGAACCTGTTCGGAAGTTGGGCTCTCTATTCTTCCACTTAAACGGTACATCCAGCTCATCGAATTTTATTCCGTTGAACAAAATATGACGTTAAATAGCATCGCGTATTCCCTAGTGTTCATAAAACGTTTGAAACCAAGTGACTTTCGAGGTTCTAAGAAAGCTAAGAAAAAGAATCATGGTGGATGTCAGCGCGCCGTAAAATGGCACTTTTAAATCAAACTGCTGTCCCTGTCATAGGTAATACAAACTTCTTCCTCCCTGTAAAATCAATCATCCTCAATCTCCCCTATCACAGCATGGTTATAACCACATTACAAGAAACTTGGCACTGTGATCTCGATGATGATAACCTGATCTTACCAAATGCTTTCATGTTATTTGGACAAGGCCGACTTTGTTCAAAAGATAAATGCGTTGGAGGAGTTGCGACTTTTATTCATTCCCAGTCGTCAATTACTCGGCTAAATTTATTGGTTCCACCGTACCAACACGAGACAATGGCCAAGCAACAGATCGATTGTTGAGAAAATCAAGAGATATTTGTAGATTTTAATGTACATTATTGTCAGCGTAGAAGTAACATCTTCTGATAAGTTGTTTTCTTGTTGAAGGTTGTTATGTTCTGCCTGCAATCGTTACTCCAAAAGTAATGCTACACATCTGCGAAAACTATCTGCACACTTAAAGTCTGCCTTGATTGGTTGGTGAGTTCCTATAGTTTTGTTTTGTTTTCTCATGACCCCGATTCGGCACGTGAACATTGTCTACAGTTTCAGCTTGGTGCCAGCTTTCATCACACTATACCTGTAAAATGTTGACCCAAACACCTGCCAAAGTTTAAAGATTTTCATCGCAAACATTTATGTCACTCTGAGTGTGCTACACTGTGCGTATATTTAGTTTCAATCACTCAATTAATGTTTTCGAAAACTTGATCAGATGAGATAAACTGAATTTATTTCTAACAAGGGCATAAAAGTGCTCTCACAGAATGAATAATTATTTAAATATTTTAAAAACTGTCCGTAGAAATCAGTTATTTTTCACAGGCTCTGAGAAGGGAAATCGGATATTGGATATATTTGTTTTAATTTGGCTCTGGATTTAGCCTGATATTTGCTATTAGTGACTCCTCTAGAGTATTGACTTAGTTAGAGAAACGAAATTTACAAGTTTCACCAGCATCCTTTCCTTGGTGCAAATCTTTCATTCTCTGAAAAATACACTACTGTTGCTCTTTTGATTTTGTGTTTAGCACAGCCGCAGAAGTCAAGAAGATAGAAAGTACTGGAATCCGACAAAGACATAAAACTGCGCCGAAACAACAAGCAGCGACCATCAAGTTATGATGAAGTTTATGCAAGCTGAAGGGGGCATTGAATACTGGTACAAACGACCTTGATATCATCTTTAAATACGTTCACATGCTCGTCCTCAGATTTGTAGTCAAACCAAAGACATAAACGGTATGTTAATAGCTGATTGTGCCTACTTGAATTGGTCCTCTGAGTTCTGTGCTTTCTGAGATTTGTTTACTGTATCATCATACAGCTGAATTATAATATAGTCGGAATCTCAATACACCTATCTAATTATATAATTTTATAGTTAGGTAAATGTAGAATGAAGGATTGCAATGGTTAAGAGCCATTACAGCGTATTTTAGATTATGGATCGAGCATTTCTATGACCAAATACGTGTGATGAATTTCAAGACTATTTATTGATTTTAATTGATGATATCACAAGTTATGCATTCCAACATTACTATTCTCTGGAAAATACACAAGCAGTATGCTACTGTGTGTCATTAACGTGGAGTCAAAATGCCCAAAAGCTCAAATGATGTTTAATCAATGTAGATATTACCACCATTTTTTGCAACTGTGTCCGGTTGAATACTGTTGGGGTCTTTCAGTGTCTTACAGTAGTATAACGATATTTTTTATTTTGTATTGTAGTTCAAACATGGAACCACTGAAGATGGAAAATGGTTATTTCATCCCTATTCTTGGACTTGGAACATGGAATGTAAGCAGGAGATTCTCTACATAGTACTCTTTTACAGAGCCCACCTGGTGAAGTTGGTGCAGCTGTGAAAAAAGCCTTGGAAATTGGTTATCGTCATTTAGATTGTGCTTATTTCTACGCTAACGAAGCAGAAATCGGTGAAGCGTTGGAGGAATCAATGAAGGAACTCAATTTAAAAAGGGAAGATATTTTTATCACTTCTAAGGTAACTTGTGTGATATTGATTATTACCATGTCTAGTTATGGAATACATTTTTCCGTCCGGAAAACGTGAGAAAAGGATGTGAAGAAACTTTGAAGAATTTACGTCTAAAGTATTTAGATTTGTTTCTGGTTCATTGGCCGGTTCCATTTGAAGTAAGGTTAATATACGAAGCTTTCTTCATTTATTAATAATATAGCCTGGTAAAGGATGTTTACCTACAGAAGAAGATGGAAAGTTTTGTTTAGATAATGTGCCCCATGAAGAAACATGGAAGGTTTGTTTGTTATTTACTGACATTTTATTTAATTTTGAAATCGTAATGTACTCATCATTGACGTTCTGTGTCACTAATTATTGTAGCATTTTATTTGACTTGTGTTTTGCGGTGAAACTGGTCATATTCGGTACACAGTGCTCACTTGTAACTATTAGTTTTTCTAGATACAGAGATGGACCTTATGGTGTAAAGTTAATCCTCACTGTCGAATATATAATATAACCCTGAAGTCTAGCACTGGGCAGCGCAATACTATCTTCTCTTTTCTACTCTGTAATGTGTTAAGCGAAGAAAATTCAAAGATTCATTTGTGTGTTATATTCGTTTTGTTAGGAAATTAAATCCACTGGTGATGTGGTCTATGTCCTAACGAACGAACTAATTAGCTAACTGATATCCACTATAATATAAACGCGAAATTCTCCACTGATCTCTATCAAACATTTTCTCACATAGTGCGTCACTAGTAAGAAAAACGGCTTCAAAAGTTGGAAATTGGTTGAGAAGCGCTATGCGTATTCGTTGTCTAACATGTAGTAAGAGTTGAATAAAATATTGTCTGTGGTTGTTTTTATCATTTACTTAACAAACAATTAGAACTAGACTTTTGTTATATCTCTTAATAGTGATATTGCAGGTCTTGATGTAGTTGCCTCTGGTTAAAAATCATTACTTTTACCACTGTTGTGTTTTTATCAGTTTTACAGCGTGTTAATTTTTAACGCTTGTCACGTTTCTTTTTGGCATATCTAATGTTAAATATGCTTTTGATTTATTCAAGGAAATGGAGAAATTAGTCGATGATGGTTTAGTAAAATCTATTGGCCTTTCAAATTTCAATAAACGACAAATTGAAAACATCCTTAAGCATTGCCGAATTAAACCAGTCAATTTGCAGATTGAAATTCATGCCAACTTTCCAAATATTAAATTGGTTGAATATGCACAATCAATTGGTTTGACGGTGACTGCCTATGCACCTTTGGGTTCACCTACGGGTTTCCCGTAAGATTACTATTATTATAACTATTCTTTTGACTCCCTGTATGATAGAATCTTTGTTAGTTTTGCCGGATTTATTTCAGTCCATTGTTTGATAAATGAGTTTAAATGACGTGATATCTCCGTAAATCATCTGGTCTGCAACTGGAGAAATGTTACTGAACACTGTGATGTATGTCTTTTTGCTGAACAGTAGGCTACTCCTCTCATTTGTAATCATATCATACCATGTAACTGCCCAATTGTTTGTAGAATGATTAAGGTTTAAATGTGATCCCATCAAGTTGAGTCAAGTTAACACTCACGATGATCATTCATTGGAAATAATCACCTTCAACTTAAAGATATGAGTATCTTAGACATAAATGAGCAATTTGTTCCACTTATACAAGTATCTGCTTTCTTTTAGTTCAACTTCCCTTGATATCCTTAAACTATATGCACGAATCAAGTTCGGTGATATGTAACGACAAGAAGATTTAAATCTTCATAATAATGTAAAGTGGTTTTCAAGTTAATGAATGTCATCGTCAAAATTTTGAGTAACCCTTACCACTTGTCTTCTGTCTATTGTTTGTGCTTCAAATGACACTGAGCGTTTGTATTATTTATTTACTTATTGGCATATTGTTTCGCATACCTCTTATACCACCAATATGAGGTTGCATATGTGAGTCTTAATTCGAAGCTTGGCATCCTATGGGCCACTTACTTTGTAACTTACATAACACGTGTTGACATTTCTTGAATATCATGAAGTGAACCAAGCTATGGCCAACATCAGGTGGCCTTGTCTTCTTTGCATAAAAATATCCGACTTGTTTACTTATTCCTTCTTTCGCATTGATAATGATATTAGTGTATTGATCCTCATAATAAAGGTTCAGAGATTTTGTGTGGTGTTTCATTCATATTGAGGACGGTTAGCCTGATGAAAGTCACTGGCATGGAACAAATGTTATTAGTGGCAAATTACTATATCCACCGACTTGTCAGATGATGAAGAGCTTGCTGCAAATTATTATCGTAACATTAGGTTAGTTTTGAATACATGAAGGCTATTTAAAACATTCTTAAACGAACCCATGTGAACAACACTCAGATATTATCCCGATTTGAATGCACATAACAGTCAGTTACGCCTTCAATAAGTTAGTCACCAAAATCACCCTTTCGGTTACTAATTTTGGTCTAATTTTAAGGGATAAAGAAGAATCGTTGAACAATATTAGAAGGTAAATTGATACTGATACTTTCACTTTTAGAAATAGGGATTGAAGTGGTAGAACACGTTGACCGCTTCACTTATTCGGGAAGTTACATCAGGTTCAACGGATTGATCTCCGATGAAGTCTTATCACGGATACAGAGGGCTAGTTTCGCATATACCAGTTAACGCCGTCTCTGGCGTAGACGTGATATTCGGCTATCGACAAGAGGGCGGTTTTACTGCTCAGCAGTCCACTCCGTCCTCCTTAATGGCTGTGAGTGAGACCTGGCCATTGAAAGTGGTAGACTTGAAAAGCATAGCTAGCTGTCTTCGATCATAGGTGCCTGCGTTCTATCTCTCGTGTAAAGTGGTATAATATGGGAAGCAATAGTGGGGGTACGCACGTGTCGAATGCTAGGGGAAATCAATTGACGAAGCTGTGAAGTTACACCGATTGAGATAGTTAGGACATGTGTTACGTATGCCTAGCCTAGTCATGGCCTTCCTCGACGGGCGATGTTAGCTGATATAGGGTCAGGCTGGAAAAAAGCTAGCTACGGTCAAACCGAAACATGGCCTCACCAGTCAGTGAAATCCACAACAGTTAGTTTAAACCACGTAGGAAAGTGTAGACTTCTTGAGTGGTTGGGGTCCTCGGGACGGTAAAAACCAATGAAGGCTGGAAACGATTGGTGACATGGCTCAAAATCGTTCTCAATGGCTGGTGGAGATGCATCCACTCCCTGTGAATTATGATTTTCAATGAAACCGTATTGTTCTTCGTTATTACTATTCCTTTGTATCATATCTCTGTTTACTGTCTCTGTTATGTATTTCTTGTAATTTCTTCTGTCGCTTTTTGTGCTCAAAGAAGTGGAGTGTGGCTACTTGAACTGGTGCACATCGGTGAAAAGTTCTATGTCGAAAACAGACAATATTGGTATAAAATATCCACAGTGGAACATCTGTTTTTAATGTGCATGTAGAGATACAACTTATTTTGTGTATAACATTCAGTGCAAAGCAGTGAATCACATCTAGTGCGTCTGAATGGCGCAGTACTTCAAGGCGGAACAGTCTTGGTACATACATATAAACCAAGTAAGATGCTCTGTTTTCTTTTTTTTTAAATAATTTTATAATCCAATTTCAATTTTTCTCTCTTTTTCCCAGGGGAAAAACTGATCTGCTTACAGAACCATGGGTTGTGGCAATCGCTGAACGTCACAAAAAGACCCCAGCTCAAGTTCTTATACGTTACTTGGTTCAAAGGAATCTTATAGTAGTTCCTAAGTCTGTAACACCGAAAAGAATTGAAGAAAACTTCCAGGTATATTGATTTGTATTAGTGTAGTTTTTTTTGTCAAAGCAAAGCAAAGGTTATTACCTTTGCCACGATTGGTCATAGTCTTTCACTTCTTAATATGACTGTCTGCATCTTTTCCTCGGATGCCTAACTCATTTCCTATTCGGCTTCTACCTGAGAACCTGCCTGGTGCTTAATGTTACTCAATAGTTGTCTCAGCACGGGTAGAATCCATTTCCACTTTTTATTCTGCATGTTTGTTGGGTGATAGGATTTTGGTTCGTCCTTTAATCGAGTTTGTTGTTGCTTAACGCTTCTGGCTGGCCGTCAGTAGTGAGTTAGAGAAGGCACAGCTTCGTGAAAGTTTGCTGCAGCCTATGAGAAATGCTTTTTTGGGGGGTAAGGTACCAAGTTTCTGAAGCATGTGTTGAAAATTCAGATCTTATTCCTTGTCATGATTTTAGTAGATTTCCACATCGATTTGAGAGGTCTGTCTTGCATTCTGCACCAATTCTGGCTGACTTTGAAATCCTTATCTGTACTACCATTCGTAGTATAGGCAGAAGTAGTAGTAGTAGTATGTCAATTGAATGGAGACGACTTGTTTTGAATTTATCCTGGTGATATTGATTGGTGCCTGTTGTAGTTGGTTGGTTGGGTGTATTTATCACCTCTACCCGCTCTATATTCACCTAAACTCCTGTCTTCCCTACCTCTTCTGCCAACCTGCTGAATTTTCTCCTGTAGAGATGTCAGAGTTATTTTTTGCAACATGAAACATAAATCATCCACAAGAATCAGATGTTCTAAAATTTTTTCGTCAGCCTTTCAACGTATAACCTGTTGTCTTGTTTCCTACAGTTTGTTGAGCAATCTGTTCCACTACAACCAGGAGTATCATTTTTGTCTTACTCTTAGGTATGAGAAGTATTCATAAGTGAAATGATGAATTATCTATTGTATCCAAAGGTTTTGATTGCCGTAGTGAAAGTTGGCTTTATTTTTTACCAATTTTTAACTGCATGTCGATTTGTATTTTTTTCGTGCAAATTATACTTCAGTGGTGGGAAGTGAATAATTCGACCTATATATATCATTATTGTTTCCTATGGTTCATAGAGGAACGAACATTGCGTTCGGTCCTTCTCCAGCGTTTTCACCTGGCTTCACGTCTGCCCACATGCTCCCATCTCCTCTTCACATGACCTCCTCTGTGTCACTGTCTCACTGACAACCAACTTGCCGCCTCCCTTTCGGGTTCCACTCGAGTGATGCCCTGGCGTGTGATGTCACTTGATGGTTTTCTCAGAGTATGGCCCCAAATCCATATCTATTTCTACCTGCCTATTTGTTGCACAATCGGTTCCTGCTGGGTTGATTCGCTCCCAGAGATCGTCCTCTGTTGCTGATCTTTTCTGGTCGGCCATCTAATCTTGAGTAGTATTGAGCGAAGGCAGCTGTTGATGAAGGTCTGTAGTTTTTTGGGAGTGGCCTTCGTGACGCACCAAGTCTCTAATCCGTGTAGTAGCTCTGACTTCACATTGGAGTTGAAAATCCGGATCTTATTTTCATTTTCATGCTGAATGCTGTTGATCTCCACACAGACTTAAGAGTAATGAAGGCCTGCCTTGCTTTCTCGATCCTCGCTTTGATATCCTCGTCAGTTCCGCTTGTAGTTGAAACTACGCTTCCCAGGTAGGTAAAGGAGGTTGTTTCTTCCGGATTCCTCCCGTTTATGCTGATTGTTGTCTGTTGTTTTTGCTATTGCTGTTGGTCAGGAATCTTCATCACCCTTGTTTTCTTTATGTTCACCTGAATTCCTATAATCTCTAGATGCTTCTTCTGCCAAGTTTTTGCTTTTCGCTTGCATATCTTCCAGTTTGTGAGAAATCAGACACATATATCATCGGCGAAGTCCAGATCCTCCAAGTTTCTTCTTGTGTGGGTCGATTTTATGCCTGTTTCCTCACTGCCCGCTGTCTGTCGCATTATCCAGTTTACCACCACCAATCAGGAAAATCACTGGAGATAGCAGGCAGCCAGCTTGTCTTACTCCCGTCTTCACTTCTAAGGATCCCGTGAGTTTCCCATTGTGGATTACTTAACATGCAGCATTATCGTACAACTGTTAGTTAAGGTGTATAATTGTTGGCGACACCCCGTAGTAGCGAAGCAGTCGCCAAATCACCTCTCGATCAACGCTATCTGCTGAAGGCCTTTTAAAGTCGATGAAGTTGAGGTAGGGAGCTGACTATCTTCCCAGGCTCTGTTCAACGACGATAGACAGTGTTGCGATTTGATCGATGCATGACTTGTTTCTCCCGAATATATATATCCCTCTGACTAAAATATGCAAGTTGATGTTCTGCGCTTGTTGATGCAAAAAGTTCTTACGACTTTATATCTTATGACGCTATAAGCATTAATCTTTTCCCTTGTAGATATTCGATTTTCAACTATCCGATGAAGAAATGCATGATTTAAATACTAAAGGTTTGAATGACCGCCAGTTCAAATTGTTACAGTAAGATTTTTTGTTTGTTCTTCATGATGTGATTATAAAGTATTATGATATATATATATCATGTATACAATAATATAATAAAACAATAGGTGAGAAAAATAAGTAGGGAATGAATGAAGAACTTCATCCTGACAGGATATTCGTCGTATTGCTGTTAGAAATGGAAGAAACAAGGAAATTACATCATGTTCGCCATTGATTACGCGATCCTCGACAATATCCGATAACGCTTCGGATTTGGACTATCTGTCGTGCCCCAACCAGGGAGTCGTGATTCACCAACCGATGCTAACCTACCACAAATATCCTTCATCCGACGACACCACGTCATAGGCTGACTGACCACTTCTTCTATCTTTTCCCAGGACTAGCGAACAGAGACCAGTACAGAAGCCTGTGGGATGACATTCGTAGCACATGTCCCAGCCAGTGTTTCCAGATGATAACACTCAGTGAATGAATGGTGATCTCCAGTGTGTCCAAACACACACTGCCTGACCTCAGAATTTCTCACAATAATACCATCGAATGTAAGCAATTCTCTGGAGACAGCGATAGTCGGATACGCGGAGTTGTCGTATATCTGTCTGTCTGTCTGTCTGTTTTCGACATAGAACTTTGCACAAATGTGCACCAGTTCAAGTAGCCACACTCCACTTCTTTGAGCACACAAAGCAACAGAAGAAATTACAAGAAATACATAACAGAGACAGTAAACAGAGGTGTGAGACAAAGGAATAGTAATAACGAAGAACAAAACAGTTTCATTGGAAATCATAAGTCACAAGGAGTGGATGCATCTGAGCCAGGCAGCCAGCCAGCCATTGAGGACGATTTTGAGCCATGTCACCAATTGTTTCCAGCCTTCATTGGTTTCTACCGTTCCGAGGACCCCAACCACTCAAGAAGTCTACACTTCCCTACGTGGTTTAAACTAACTGTTGTGGATTTCACTGACTGGTGAGGCCGTGTTTCGGTTTGACCGTAGCTAGCTTTTTTCCAGCCTGACCCTATATCCGCTAACACTGCTCGTCGAGGGAGGCGATGGCTTGGCATGTCGTATATCCTCAACTTGGAGAGGCCAAGTTTCATAGGCGTAGAGAGAGAAAGACTACACTCACTTTGACAGCTAGGCTAACGCTGTGATGGCTCCAGAAGTGGCTGAAATTAGCGTGTGCCATCGTGTGTTTCATGATACGGTCTCCATTATACAGATATTGAAGGATTGTCGGAGCTATTCACAAAGGTTTAGACTGTTGTTATTCATCGTTATGCAAACATGCTTGATAGTTCTATAACTTTACACATATTGAATAAAACATTCTCAGGTAAACAGTGTTAAAAAGTCCAACTTTTTGGTCAACTGTCACGTATCGGTGTCTATCAACACCACAAACATTTTTATTCCTTATTTTCTCCATATACTGTGTCATCCAATACATTTTTGCCATTAATGATAATGATTCGATAAACAAAGCTTCCCCTGTTATCAATCTCTCCCTCCACCCTGTGACATTAGATTTTGAAACTGTCATCCTATCCCATCCATCCTATTGTATGGTTTTGTGTAACTGCATGTAGTGCTATAGCTGAACTATTCTCTAGATTTCTTATCTTATTCAGGTCAACCAATCTAGATTTTGCTAGGTTTTTATGTTCGGCAGGAATAAAAGTGGCCGGCGTTCAAACCCACAAACTCAATTAGAAACAAACTTTGTCGGCTAAAGGATAATTCCTGTGGAGCCTTTAAAACAAAACAATTTAGTTTATCTAATACTCTGCCTGCAGTGATTGTCAGGTCAAACTAGTAGAACAGGGACAGTGAGTCAGACTAGCCGAACATTAAAACCTAGCAAAATCTAGATTGGTTGACCTGAATAAGATAAGAAATCTAGAGAATAGTTCAGCTATAGCACTACATGCAGTTACACAAAACCATACAATAGGATGGATGGGATAGGATGACAGTTTCAAAATCTAATGCCACAGGGTGGAGGGAGAGATTGATAACAGGGGAAGCTTTGTTTATCGAATCAACTGCAAATACATGTAATAGAAATGACTCATCACCTATCCCTGACATCTGGAAAATTCTACTACCCCTACGACATAGGAGAAAACAAAGAAAACTATAAAACTCAAGTCTCAAAGTCGTGTGATTACAATTGATATGATTATGAAGAGCAATAAATTATGTTCGAAACGTCATCCAGTAAATAATACTGTTTCACACTGTGTGATATATCTAATAGACAAACTAATATGGAATTACTCACTACCACAGTGCCCAAGCTTTACACATAGACTAATGATCTGCTCTGTTCCAATACCGGCGCTTGTAGTACAGCATATGTCACAATATTGCATCTAATTTACTCTACATATGAATAATATCAACCAATGGAACGTTTCCACATTTAGAGTAAGTATAACTGTCAAAAATGTGTGAAGTATAAGATGAGAATAATAACGACACACTAATAGTATAACAACAGATAATAACGGCCAGGCAACAGATCGTTTATTAAGGAAATCAACAGGTATTTATAGATTTCCATATACATATTATAGATTATTGTTAGCAGAAAAATACAGTCTTCTGAGTGGTTGTTTGTCATTGAAAATTAATCTTTCATCTCTTTGTGGCTATTTGTTGAAGGTCAGTTCATCTATATGCTAACTGTGTACGCCTACACAAGTCTGCTGTGGTTGGTTGTTGAATCAGTCTTTGTTCTTATTTTTCTCACGACCAATATTGGGGACATAAACATTGACGTAAATTACTGACTACCAATTTGGCTAACAGTCAGTTCTCACCACACTAGTAGTAATGATAACAGTAGGTTTGTTTCAAACAATATTGTCGATACAGTAATGAAATTTTAGCATGTTACAGAATATGGAATCTAATGTTAACTTGATATAACATGGTTAAGGGAAAGACAAAAATAACAATTATTACACAGCTTAGAAAATTTTTTTATTCACTAGTGGAAAGAAGGTTAGTCAATTCCTGCCTAACACCACTTTTATCACATTAAATACGTGTCAAACAGTGCATTGTGGAAACTTTTACACTTAAACGTGCGCAGATAAAGTCCTGAAATGACTTGACTTGTTCCACTTGAGAAGATACAAGGTGAAAGCTGCAAGTAATAAAAGTGGATGCTCACAGTCTGACAAAATCCCTTTAGCAAATGTATTGCATAAAAAATAAGTGCCTATCATCAATGACGATGTCAATGACATGGTCCATTCGGGGGTGGGGGATACCAGTTGCTTTACTAACAGTTTTCACAGTTCTACGAAGTATGACATAGTCTTATTTTAAGCAGCCCAGGGGCAAGAACAAGAGTGAACATGGAAGAAGAAGAGGTAAGATGCAAGAGTTGACCAACTGTAAGAGTAGGAGGGGTTGAGTTCTGTGCCTGTGTGCCTTAACTTCTTAATGTAGACTGTCAGATAGAGTATTTTACTAGAAATCGTTAAGATGCAGGAAGACCAGGATAGATCAGAAGTAAGAATTAATCCAAGGTACTTGTTGTAAGATTGACGACAGTGATATAGGAATTAAATAAGAAATTAAGTATCTTGGACTTATTCTCTCTTCTGATCTCTCCTGGTCTTCCCATGTCTTAGCGATCTCCAGTAAAATATTCCACCTGACATTTTACATTAAGAAGTTAAGGCACTCGGGATAACTCAACCCCTCCTCTTACAGTTCATAAACTCTTGCATCCTACCTATTCTTCTTTATTGTTCACCCTTATTCTTTCCTGGTTTGCTTAAAAAGGACTATGTCACAATTCGTAGAATGCTGAAGACGGTCAGTCAGTAGGGTGAGTGGTGTTCCAGTGGACCACATGGTTAACATCGTTGTCGATAGGCACTTGACTTCGTGCAATAAATTTACTAGAGGGATTTTGTCTGACTTAGAGCATCCACTTTACCCTCAGTTTTCACCTTGCATCTCCTCAGGTAGAACAAGAAGTAACTTCAGAAAACTGTATGCTTGCACGTCTAAGTATAAGAATTCTATGATACCATTCTTAGCACGTATTTAATGTAATGAAAATAGTTTCAGGCAAGAATTAACTAACTAACCTTTTTTCATCTAGTAAATAAACAATTTCCTCCATCCATCCATCCTTATATACCTTCAAGTTATACTTTTATTACTTCTATTATATTTATGGTCCTGTTGCTTCTTTGTTTGTTTTACTTTCATAATTGCAAACACCAACTTATCTCTATGACTGCTGTAATCTTTGTTTTTCCCCTCACCGTATCATGTAAAGAGAACATTGTATTCAATATTTTTTAACATGTTAGGATTTCTATACCGCATTGACAATACTGAGTGTGACAAGCCCTCGGCAACTTTCACTTGTATTATTATTATTGTTACCTTAGCTGTTATCATTATTATTATTTCTATTTCCATTTTATATACTGCATGTTTTTGACATTACCCCTATTGTAAATGTGGAAAATTTTCTGTGTGTGATTAATTTTATTTATAATTAGAGGAAATTAGATGCAATATTGTGTGATTAATGCTGAAAATTTCATTCTGTATCAGAAGTACTCTTTTTGGAATGAAGTAATTTATTAATGTTATTATTATTGTCAGACTTGATTTGTATATCTCAATATCATCAATTTTGCAGAAGTCATTGAAAGTTTCAATTAACTTTCTTATACTTTTTGTTTTCGCAGAATGAGTGATCATCCTGAATATCCATTCAATGATGAATATTAATGAAGATGTGTAAAAAAAATAAAGGTGGAATGAGAAAACATTTTAAAACAAATATCGTTGCTATACGTTCCAATTCCCCTTTGGACATAAATCTTGGTTTATTGAACGATTCATATTGGTGCAGACTTCTGTGTATGTGTGTGTGTGTGCTTGTAGTCAACATGCTACGAAATATAATACGCTTTCTTAAATAAAATCTTCCTTTTCAATAGTTCAACTCTTTAATAATTACAATTTATTTCTAATTTAGGTGTAATGGAATAAACTAAATTAATTTTCCATAGTTTGGTTTGTAAGGGTTATTTATGTTACCTTTACGAGTTGATCGCGGATTGATATCAGTAAGAGAACTATTGAAAACCAGCGCTGGAGTACTGGACAGCTGCTGTTTCATCCTAGTTTGGGAATCATCGGGAGTACACACCCACCACAGAAGGTCCGAACCCAGGACCTTCCGGTTACAAGGCAAGCTGGTCTGTGTACCATTCAGCCACCGGGAACCAATTCACTGGCCAGTCCATGAATTCCAACTTTTACCAATTCGTGATTTAGCGCCACCCCAACCATTGTCGTTTGTGGGACATCCATCCACACACGTGACATTTAAATGGACCTCATTGATCACAACTTCTCACTAGAACTCACTGCAGGAAACTCCATCCTGTAGCAAGTCAGTCACTAGCGAGCATCAGATTATTTTGCTATAGTTTGGTTTGTAAGGGTTATTTATGTTACCTTTACGAGTTGATCGCGGATTGATATCAGTTAGAGAACCATTGAAAACCAGCGCTGGAGTACTGGACAGCTGCTGTTTCATTCTAGTTTGCGAATCATTTGCAGTACGCACCCGCCAATTGTTCGGGTCGCGCTAAATCACGAATTGGTAAAAATTAGAATTCATGGACTGACCATTGGATAGGCGGGTCCCAATGGCTGAATGGTATACGAGCCAGCTTGCCGTGTAACCGGAAGATCCTTGGTTCAAACCTCCTGTGATGGGTGCGTGGTGCCGATGATTCCCGAAACTAGGATGAAACAGCAGCTGTTCAGTGCTGCAGTGCTGATTTTCAATGGTTCTTTAACTGATATCAACCCGCGATCAACTCGTAAAAATAACAAAACTAAACACCATTTCTTCCGCTTCGAAATGTAGTCTTGTATCGTTCTTTCGTTCTAGTAGGCGTACTTTGTGTTATTTACTCTAGGCGAACAGTTCAGTTATATAGTGGAGACTTTTGGCCCACATAAAGAATGTTGATGTAATTGTGTTCTCTGAAATGGAAATTTTATTCATCTGAACACTGAGTTATGCAGAATGTATCACATTCACTGTAGTTATCAGTTGTTAAGCAAATATTTACAGTGTGACTTTGATTTCTGTGGAGTTTTGACAAAATCAATGTGAATTTTCATCACATACCGACACATCAGTTACAGAATTATCGAATAATAATAAAAAGCACTCACAAGGCCATTTCGTCTCGTTTGGAAATATTCTGCACCACTCAAAACAATACTAACATACATCAAAACATGCTACTCGTTAACGAAGTTTAGATTGAAATTATAAATATTCTGAAACTAGTAATTTGTGAGTAATTAGCCGTGAGTCCTTCTCCATGAGTTTATTAGTCATCCTTCCTGGGGACCTTGAACGTGATTGGTTGCTTTTGTCTGTTTTCACACCCTCCAGTCTATTTCTGTATTGGTATTGATTGTTTTCTTGACCTGAAATTTGACTTTTTATGCCTGCGGTTTCTTTTTCCTATGGATTGGTAAATTTTATCGGCGTTCACTGTCTGTTTATTGTTGATTCTTTGGAATATCAGGTTTCCGGAAACTTCCAGGCGTTCTCGGGGTTTCTTCTATCTGATATATGAACATTATCCTAGTCGAATGAGTGTCCGTGGTTGTCTCTTTGCAGTTATATGAAAGAGTGGATATCATGTCATTCGACGGGTAGTTTATCATCATGGATACGAAGACGAAGAGGACGTCTACTTTGGCCGACTGGAAACGTTGCACTTGATTTTGTAGATGAGGCTGATGTCATCTTACACTTTTGAGCTGAGTGAAGTGATTATTTCGGTTTGAATGCAACATCAATTCCTAAGGATTCGAAAAGTCTTGCACTCATTTCTGAGACGTTCTTTATGTATGGTAAGATGGTTTCCTTTGTTTTCCTAGACGGCCTTTAATTTCGTTGATTGGCTTGGACGTAGACATCTTTTGATGAAGTTTCGTGGATATTCATTTTTTGGAAGACGTCCGTAAGATATTTTTCTTCAGTTTTCCTTAGTGTAGAAGTGCTGTGATGAGTCCTCGCTTTCTTGAATAGCGTTTGTATGAAAATCTTTTTGTGTTATTGGTTAGTTGCTGCTGCTATTGAGTAATTGATCTGCCCGGGTTGATTTCCTATAAACTTGACTTTCTAATTTTTTTTGGGGTTTGCTTGACTAAGACGTCAAAAAATGGAATACAGTCTTTGGATTCCTCTTCCCTTGTGAATTTGATGTCGTTGAAGGTGTTGTTTATCAAGTTATGATTTTTATCCAACTCTTTTCTTTTGATTATTACGAATGTGTCATCTACGTAACATATCCAAATTGTAGGTTTAATCTTGGGTTCACGTTGAAGGTCACCAGGAAGGATGACTAATAAACTCATGGAGAAATTTTTAAAGCTAACTACAAATTGAAGTATGAGGTGAAGATGTTACCTAGTTGGGAGAGGGGAGGGCAATGAAAGCACCACAAGTGTAAACCATCCAGCTCAGAGAACACAACTACGTCGAAAAATGGCAGTAATGTAGTTTGTAAGTGTTGAATTTCAGGAGATCAATTGATTTCAAGATGAATCACGAACTGACTTCAGCCACAGAGAGAGAACCACTGAAAACCATCAGAGAGTACTAGCCAACAGGTTCCTTCTTCTTTGGGACTCTTCATCAGTACGTACCTATGACTTGACAGAGGGTCGGACCTCAGGACCTTCAGGTTACAGGGCTACCTCGTAGATCATTCAGTCAGTGGGACGGGTTCCAATAGCCCGAAAATTCTAACTCCTACGGTTTCGCGATACATGGTAGAACTACCATTCAGTGTTATCGACAAGTATTTGTCCTGACCCTCTACGTGGTGGACCGCACTGGTGTGCGACATTCCACTAGTTAGGAAATTGTAAGTGAACTTCTTTGTGATCCAAGATGAGAACGAAGCTTCGATGACAGCAGGACTCACGGCTAATTACTCACAAATTACTGGTTTCAGAATATTTATAATTTCAATCTAAACTTCGTTAACGAGTAGCATGTTTTGATGTATGTTAGTATTGTTTTGAGTGGTGCAGAATATTTCCAAACGAGACGAAATGGCCTTGTGAGTGCTTTTTATTATTATTCGATAATTCTGTAACTGATGTGTCGGTATGTGATGAAAATTCACATTGATTTTGTCAAAACTCCACAGAAATCAAAGTCACACTGTAAATATTTGCTTAACAACTAATAATCGACATAAGTTAGAAGCCATGGGCTGGCTATTGATTGGGGTCCTAGTGGCATAATGGTCTACGATCTAGCTCACCTTGTAAACAGTAGGTCCTGGGTTCGAACCCCGGTCGGCGCGTACTGATGAAAAGTCCCAAACTAAGATGAAACGGCTGTCCTTTAATCCCAGGTTTTCAAATTTTTCTGTAACTGATGTCAGCTCATAATGAAATCCTCCAACTAATAACTTCAGTGAATGTGATTCATTCCACGTAACTCAGTGTTCAGATGAATACAATTTCTTAGCGCTTGTCTGTTGGCTTTGCACTTCACTCAATTAATTTGTTTCTGTTAATTAAAATGTCTTTTTATCTTAACATATTATTATTATTACTATTCACACCTGCTTCCACAGGGCATCTGCATTTCATTCTGTTGCTTGCAGTCCCCTTAAACAGGCTTTTATGACTGCCCATACGCTCTAATCTCCAAATACGATTTCCTACTTGTCACCTTCGGTCGTCCAACTCATTTGTCATACTGGCTCCACTCTAGGCACTGCCGGTAGCGTGATGTCATCCAACCATCTCCTCAACGTCTGACTATTTCCTTCTGCGCATTTATTAGACGATAGGTTCTTGTTTATCATTCTTTCTGACAGACCATCTGACCTTCAGTATGGAGGCAGTGAAGGCAGCTGTTGATCAAAGTTTCCAGCCAACTCCTATTGAAAGCGCTTTTTGTAATGCATGTGTCAAGTTTCTGATGCCCTCATATTCAAGAACTGACTTGATATTAGGGTTTAAAAAACTTCATTTAATAAATCTACAAAAATTATGAGAACTGGAGATAGGTTTGATCAAAATTCATTCTATTCTGCCTAGTTAAATTGTTTGAATGTGCATAAACCGAACTAGAATGACTGTATTCTTTTGTCTGTACAATAAAAATTGACGTTTATTTCCATATAATAATTGAATATGATTACAGGATTTCATCATGAGCCGACATTGGTTGGAGAACCATTAGAAAACCTGGGAGTACTAGACAGATGTTTACTCCTAGTTTGGGACTCTTCACCAGTACGCACGCACCGGGGTTCGAACCCGAGAACCCTCTGGCTACAAGGCTAACGATCTCGTATACCATTAGGCCACTAGGATCCGATCCAATGGCTAGCCCATTAATTCTAACTTCTGCCAATTCACGATTAAGCACAACCACTAGCCAATGTCTTCGCTGGCGAGTTTTTGTCCTCACACCCAACCTGCTGCACCCTGCTGGTCATGACTTCCCAATAGACATTGGCTAGCGGTCGCGCTATGTCGTGAATTGGCTGAAGTTAGAATTCATTGGCCATTGGATTGGGTCCCAGTGGCTTAATAGTATACGAGCTCGTCTTGTAACCAGAAGGTCCTGGGTTCGGATCCTGGTGGGTGTGTACTGATGAGGAGTCCCAAACTAGGACAAAACAGCTGTTCAGTACTACCAGGTGTTCCAATGGTTCTCTAACTAATGTCAGCTCATGATGAAATCCTTTAGCCAATCAACTAAATCCCTACAAACCAATACTTGAATTGAATATGATTTAATTCTCTTGATAAATTTGAACAGAGCAAAACGAACAAATTGAGCAGGATAAAACTGACCTTTTTTTATTTGTTTGATTCTTTTTAACTCCATAAATAATGCTAACCCGCATGTACACTAGCCTGATAGACTTGCGGCCCAGTTGCAGTCTTGAACCTTTAGTTCTAAATATCTGAGAAATCGGTGTATAGGACTATAGGAATACAACTTTGAGTGATAGATCACTCAGCTCGTGGGTCGATGAAGAGTGCAGCCAATTGTGTGAATTAATGTGAACTGTATACTGCTTTGAACATGGACATTTTGAACGCATGCTTGCCGATATCTCTCTGACGGTAGGCTTTTTTTTTATCTGTCATGACATACCATAAAAGATGGATCGGAATAGTGCGTGCCAGTATTTATCCTCTTATATCAAAGCATGGTGTTGGTCAAAGACTCCAGCTTAATTTGTCTGGTCCGGTGTAGAATTTCTAATTGAGTTGCAGCATTGGGTTATGCTCGAGTTTTTGCCTAATGCTGTCCGGATATACATGTATACAAAAGTTAGAAAGTACATGACCTAGGGCCAGATGTGAATACCCTTTGAATTTAAGCATGTCATTAAACGACGAAGAAAAAAACTAACTTGGTTTCTCCTGGTAACTGAGAGTAAACAGCGTGATTAGCCCAGCACCGTCGCCTATGGTTATTTGACTGTAAGGTCTTTCAAGTGTCCACCTAACTGGAGGTGCAATTGGTATGTATTTTTGGTGAGCTTATTATGTACTTTCAAGTATTAGATGGTATATGGATCTGATTATCAGTGTCCTTTCTCAGGCTGTCCGTCACGACGAGCACTGTTTTAGTCAAACTGATCAGGTCTGATTGACGTTGGTCTTGACTGGGTTGACTAGTGACTTACTGATGCCTTCTGTGAGCTACGGTGTATCGATGACGGTGTCTTTATATATTCACTCTCTCCTTAAGGGCATGGGTTGGGTTTGGTCGCCTTGATACTAGTCAGTTTACAGCTTGATTATGCTCAGCTGGGTAGGTGTGTATGTGTCTTAGTTTCGGCCGACCCGTTTCGACACACGGACGGTGGGGTTCAACATGTGCGCGAATGATTGAAGGGTTATTAACCCAAAGGCATGGTGACGGGATAGGTTCTACTCTTCCGGACTAAGGCAGGGATTCCCCATGTTTTGCTCATAAATTACAAGATACGAGCAGCAGAGAAAATACTCAAATACTTTAGTTGTTGATTATAAAGCTTGTAGGGATGTACATGCCAAGCACTTACATCACACGAATAGAAAGAAAGATTTGTAACCGCATATCTCACCACACTGTAAGTAACTTGTAACTAATAGATGCCTAATTCCTTGGTAGTGCGATCTCTCGCACAAATTCTTAGATAGTGGTCATGAAATAGGGATATATTAAAATCTTTTAGGATAATTAAAATTCAGACTATTGGCACTGGGGGGTTAGAGCCTCGGTGGTAACACCATCACTCGCTGGGGAATTCAGTTACATCCAGTAGCTGACGAGTCCCAAGTAGGACGAAATGCTCATCCTGGTTTCCACTGCTATTCACTCACCATCAACCAAATGACTTCAGAATTCAGGATAGTTTCAGTTTTTCTATGTATTACTGAAGCAATCACCACTAGACGATCAAAACCAAACTTATACAAACCATAGACTAACTATTTTTATGTCAACATACAAGTATTCTGGTTATTGATCGTAAAGGTGAAGGACTTTTAAATAACATAATGGAAGAGAATGAGAGTTGTTGTTAAGCTTGTTAGAGTGTATAAAAAAGATAATTACTTGAATAATCTAAAATTAGGAACAAGTATTGTAAATTGCAAAGTGACGTAAAATCAAAAATGCAGGTTACTTAATATCCAAGTATTGGTTTACAGGGATCCGACTTGGTTACAGGATTTGATCATAAGCTGAGAAACGTTGGAAAACCAGAAGGGAGTACTGGACAGCAGTTTCGTCCTACTTTGGAACTCCTCATCATTACGTACCCGACGCTATGGTTCCAAACAAGGACCTTCCGCTGATAAGGCGACCTTGTAATCTGGGGGTGAGTGAATTGTCAGAAATTGAATTTCACTGGTCTTTGGGTCTTTTCCTAATGGTCTAGGGGCTTGTCTTTCTACTGGAAGGTCCTGGGTTCGAATCTCAGTAGCGATTGGTGTGTACTTCTGAGGAGTCCTAGACTGGGACGAAACAACTCTGCAGGAATCTCAGGTTTTCCAATGGTTCTCTAACTGATGTCAACTAGTGATCAAACTTACAATTATTATTCTCAGTTATGGAATAAATTTCACCCATTTCATAGACAGTATACTTGAAACGCAGCCATTTTTCTAACATTACATTAGATTTCAATAGAAAAATCATTTCTTTTTTTACATTACGCGTCTCTGCTATCGATACATCTGATTGGTTGATAAAGGCTTACCAAGTTCATTTTGGTGATCCTTTGCTTGGATAGCTATAGTTTATACGAGTTGATCACGGATTGATATCAGTAAGAGAACCATTGAAGACCAGGGAGTACTGGACAGCTGCTGTTTCATCCTAGTTTGGGAATCATCGGGAGTACACACCCACCACAGAAGGTCCGAACCCAGGACCTTCCGGTTACAAGGCAAGCTGGTCTGTGTACCATTCAGCCACCGGGAACCAATTCACTGGCCAGTCCATGAATTCCAACTTTTACCAATTGGTGATTTAGCGCCACCCCAACCATTGTCGTTTGTGGGACATCCATCCACACACGTGACATCTAAATGGACCTCATTGATCACAACTTCTCACTAGAACTCACTGCAGGAAACTCCATCCTGTAGCAAGTCAGTCACTAGCGAGCGTCGGATTAATTTTCTATAGTTTGGTTTGAACCCTGGCAGTGGGTGCGTACTGCCGATGATTCCCGAAACTAGGATGAAACAGCAGCTGTCCAGTATTCCCTGTGGTTGGTTTTCAATGGTTCTCTAACCCTTAAAAACCAAACTATAGAAAAGAAAGTTATAGTTTAGAGTTATCTTCAACTGCTATTCACATTGCTATCATATTTTACGATAAAACAATTTCTTTCTTTCTTTCTTTCATATTTCATAGCTTTGTAAAGAGAAGGAGCAAAAAATGGAAATACTAAAGTTGAACAATGGTCATTCTATTCCAGTTATTGGTCTTGGAACATGGAATGTAAGTGGGTTTATGTGCGAATGTCTAAACTGTATTATTAATATTATTATTGATATCCCTTTTGGTTCTGAATGGACTATGGTTCCTCAGCAGCACACCGTCATTTTACTCCGTTGTCTAATGTCATTTTAAACTTGCTTAATGGTTCCTATTATTTGTGAAGACGCTCCGAATCGATAATTACTAGGTACTATTATTGACTTTGACTCTAAAACACAAAGGATCAATAAAAACTTGTACTGTTCAGCAGTTAAAATCTTTATCGTACAAAAGTCTATAAAAAAAAGTTTTACGAGGAGTGTACTGTACCTTTATTCGTATTCTTTCGTCTTCTTCCAACTTGTATACGATTGAACTTTCGAGTTGCCCACCAATGGCCACTAAGACCAATGAACCAACGTTCAATGTTCACATTTCTTTACATTTAGCTTTGTTTTTACTCCTTTACGTTCCCAGGGAAACATAGGGCTTTAGGGTACAGGTTTGAAGTTTCAGTACCAGTGGTATTTATTTTCACGGGATGAGGTTGCTAGCCTCATGCCCAACCTTTCCTCTTTACCAGTCTTACTAATGGCTTAGTGAGGTAACGTAGTGCGTTGGTGGCCCGAGATCGAAACTTGGACCACCTGCATGGCTAGTGAGCATTCTACCTCCGTACCACCGACGCTCCATACTGAGGATCAAATCACCAGCCAGAAAGAACTAGCAATAAGAAACTCTGGCTGACTGGGAACAAACCAACAGGCGAGAGCTGACTGTTCAACTAATATGTAGGAGAAAATGGCGATAGTTCGGATACACGATGAGGACACCATTAGGTTTCACTATACACCACAATGACCATCGCTCGAATGGAACCTAAATGAGAATCAAAGAGTGGGTCGTCACCACAAGGGTGATATGGAGATCGTGAGAGTTAGAGGAGGTGAGTGATTATGAGCAGTAGTTGGCCTAGCTGAAGAGGACGGCAAAGAACAGAAAAAAGTCGACATGTGTTGTGCTACTACGTGCCCCAAAGTACCGCTCGGAGCCAAAGGGAATAGAAATAATAATATAATACAAAATTAATTTCTGCATTAAAAAACTTTATTCACCATTCTACCAACTGATCGCTTCTTGGCTCTCTGAGCTAAGGTCATGTGTAATGGTCGCCTACAAACTCGTAATTTCTTTTTGGAGATCACTCAATATCACAGGTCATAGCTTCTTATTCAGATTACGCTAGACAGACTAGGGCGTTATTATACCGCTCAATGGCCTCTCCACTGTACGTACAGTCAGTCTGCATTTACTTCACTCAATGGAGAATGAAGATTGTATCCAGATGATGAGTCTGCAAATAGGACAAAATGTACATTCTGAATCCTACTGCTTATCGTCATCATTCGCCAAGCAACATTTTGTACTTTTTGTTGTCTTTTTTTTTCATCAGAGTCCACCAAAAGAGGTTGGCGCAGCTGTACAAAAATCTATTGAAGTTGGATATCGTCATATTGATTGTGCTTATATCTATAAAAATGAAGTTGAAATCGGTATAGCTTTACAGGAGGCAATGAAAAATATGCATATAAAACGGAGTGAATTATTTATCACCTCTAAAGTGAGTAGTCTTCCTTTTATTCTCTCATCCGGTTATCGATAATTTATTTTCGTTTGAATGAATTAGTTCCATTTTATGAATTTCTCACAAAACAATATAAGAAGATTAATTTTCTATAGTTGGTTTGTAAGGATTAGTTTTGTTTTTTACGAGTTGATCACGGATTGATATCAGTTAGAGAACCATTGGGCGAAGTTAAACTTTCAGCACCACTAACTACCAACCATCGAACAACCTTCAACGGACCAATCACATGAAAGAGGCACTTCTGATTAAGGAAAACGTGTATTCATGGAAAAAAAGGCATAAAACTGTTACATAGGATATCATTATCTGACATGCGATAAAAACATTTCTAAACTTAGCATAGGCCTATCAACTGAAAAATTACACCACGTTCTGTACATATATTCATCCAAATGACTATAAATAACATCTTTTTGAGACACATTAATGGTTTTAATCTTTTTTTAAACCTTTCTCAAAAGCCTTCTATAGAATTGGTGAGTGTCCCTGTAATGGGATCCACCAAATCACTAGAATGGTTCATTCTGTGGTGAATATGTCCAAGAGATGAAAGGAGTTAACACCTTTCCATTCATCAGTATGTACCATGGATCCTTGTTTCACAAATCGAGTGATAATAGGTACTCAGGTAGTAGACTTTCTGTCTGGTATTCTCTCTACGAATCCTTTCCGCAGGGAGGTGTCATATAAACCGATCACCCAAACACTGTTGGCTCGCTGACGACCACGGTTGTAATTTTTCTTCAGTAACGCAGTTTCGTTCACGTGTACGACGAAGTAATTCTCTCTTCATTTTCTATGACGCCATATCTCTGCAGTACTGATACCGATGAACTGTTGACACGAGGCTATTTTGGGTTTCAGCAGCTGCACCTCTCATAGGCTGTTTTAAATCCCAGCAATTACAAATATACAAGATCTGGGTTAGGGAGAGTTGAGACCTAGCAAAAACTGTTCCTATGAAATATTGAGATTACCAGCTTACCTTCCCGAATACTAACTCGTCTCAAACAAATTGCCCAGCGATGGACGTATCCATCAATCGACCTAATGAAACTTTTTATGCTGTTGACACCACCACATGAACAAATCCCCTCCTTCCTATGCAACCCTAAATCCAGGCAGTACTGAAAGCCTTATCCTCATCGAACTGCAAGGACAACTTCGTTAAAGAAGGCATTTCGTACGAACCAAGCTCTATACAACCTTGAACTCACGTTCATAAACCTAATTGGACCATTCGAGGTCATTCGGTGATTGATAGTTAATGGTGCTTAAAGTTTAACGTGGCCAACCATTGAAAACCATCCAATCAAATATGAGGATGGATGTCCCGTCGATGACATTGGTTGGTGCCAGTCGCACTAAATCATGATTTGATAGAAGTTAGAATTCATGGACTGGCCATTGGATAGGTGTGTCCCAGTGGCTGAATGGTATACGAGCCAACTTGCCTTGTAACCGGAAGGTCCTGGGTTCGAACTTCCTGTGGTGGGTGCGTAGTGCCGATGATTCGCGAACTAGGATGAAAAAGTTGTTCAGTACCCCAGTGCTGATTTTGAATAGTTCTTCAACTGATATCAATCTGTGATCAACTCGTAAAAATGTAAGAAGACGTAATTTATCTGAATTGTGTAGTGTTTATTTACCCAAGTAAACATTATCAGCAGCTTGATCATCCACACGCTTACTTGTTGTAGGAATATGTAATGACAATAATCAAGTTATGAATCTGAGACTTTTGCACAAAAAAATTGTGCAGTGTAGAATCGATGATGTCATTGACTTCATCTCTAAAATATGTCCGAGATTCATGTTAGTGATAAATATATTTTATCCATAGATTTATTATCACTGTTTGTGGATTTCCATCGGTTGCACAGCGGTTAGGACTCTCGCCGACCCTGCACATGGTCCGGGGCTCGATCCCCTGCTGATGCACACTTGATATCAATGGTCGGCTTGCAAAATTTGCGCTACCGATTTCACTTGCCGAAAATTTCATACTTGTACCAAAAATACAGTGTGGAATAAAGCGATGATCAAAATAAAAAAATAAAATAAATGTACCGCTTGTCGAAACGGTGGATTACATCTACTATATCCTCGAAGAAATTGAAAATTGAAAGGCATCACCAAGGAGTTAGATGTCGATGATACATTTATCTTAGTTGATGGGGATGTAAACATAGATGAATTGTTGATGAGATTCAACAATGTCCACCCTTCGTTTACTTTTACTTATAAACAGGGAGCAGGATAGTGAACTACATTTTCTAGGTATCTTGCTAATTATGCGGGAAGATGGATCACTTTAGAGAAGCGTGTATTGAAAAGTACATTCACACGGCAATGCATGCACTTACATAGTCACGTGCCCATTAAGCATACAAGAAATGTTGTTAAGTGTCTTACGAGCAGACCAAGAAAGATATGTACAGGTGAATTCATAATTCCTTCAAGGAAATGGTCTATCCGAGTAGCTTCATAAAGAAACGTATGAAAACGTTAGAGATAAAACGTGAGACTATGACTGCACGTAAAAAACCTCTATTTATAAAGTTACAATTTACTAGTGACTTGTCAGGTGAGATTTGGTTCCAGAGACTTTCCAGAAGTATACGTGAAACACTTTGCGTAGAGAACCTGTATTTTTCATTCTCTAGCCGACGAATGATTAGGACGCAAACGAAGGATAAGCTAGATAGTTTTACCACGTCTGTGTGCATTTATCGGCGCAACTGCACTTGTGGCAACAGTTGTGTCGGGCGTATTGCTAGACAGCCTAGCCAACGTGTTAGTGAACATCTCCCGTTGTGATTTGTCGAAGGACAGAAAAAACTATCCATAGTTCCATATTGTCACATTAAGTTGATAGTAGTCATTTAATGGAGAAAAGGAAAGCTTTCAAGGTAATTCCATCGCATCCAACCTGTAGTCTACTACAGGTCGTAGGGGATAACTACATAGGTTAAACTAGTAGATCGGGAGTAGTGAGACTGTCGGAACATAAGAATTTAGCTAAGGTTAGAATTAATGACCCCACAAAGATAATTAATTTAAAGAAAACGTCAGCAATCGCACTGCATGCATTAATTAACACACACAACCACAAAGTAGGGTGGGACAAAGTTAAAATTCTAAGAAGTAATTCAGGTAGGTGGAGAGAGAGAGAGAGAGAGAGATTGATGACTGAATCTTTGTTCATAGAATCTACACCCAACACAACACGTACGATAAGAGTGACTCATTACTCGTACCGGATATATGGAAAATACTACTACCAATCAAGTGAAGCGATGAAAAATAATGGAAAGTTGTGTGAGTAACTTGAAATGATGATTATGAGCAGCAATAAATCGTACTCGAAACGTGGTCATCAGTAAATATTACTGCATAACACTGTCAGACTTTATCAAAATAAATTTCATCCACAATGGAATTATACTCCACAGCAGTGCACAACTTATATTCTTATATCAATTTAGGAAACTAATCACGACAAATTACAAAACAAGATCAATGATGAATAAAATCTAACGGACTTATAATTTACCTCGATTTTATGGTAGACCAAAACTATACAAACCAAACATTCCCTTACGACCAATCGTTTCGCTTCCAGGAACACCAACATATAATCTATCTAAGGAACTTTTCAAGAAATTCAAAATACCTAACAGAATTATGCGACTATTCTATAAATTTGTCAATCAAATTTTTAGAGAAAATCAAAAACATTCAAGTAGATGACAATGAAATAATAATGGTATCCTTTGATGATGTCACAGCATTATATACTTCAATTAGTTCAAAATTAGCAACAGAAACTCTGCAACAATTACTCTATAGTGCTGAAAACATAAAAACGCAATGTTCAACTGGGATGATGGAACTCATAGAATTGTGTCTTACAACATACTTCCAATTCAATACTCAAATATGCGAAGAGATAAAAGGAACACCAATTGGATCATCGCCCATATCAGGATTAATAGCTAAAGCTGTCATGCAAAGATTAGACCTATAATTAAACTAAAACTCTGGGTACGTTACGTTGATGATACATTTGTAATAATTAAAAGAAATGCTGTGGAATATACCCATGAATTAATAAACAACATATTTGAAGACATCAAATTTACAACGAGAGAAGAAGAATTAGACAACAAAATCCAAGTTTTAGATGTCTTAATCAGGAGAACTAACACAGGGAATTTAGAAACACAAGTATATGGAAAATCAACACATACAGATCAAATACCCAACTATAGTAGCACCAACCCAACCGGATCATCCACAAAAGAAATTGTCTGCAGACATTGTTTAAAAGAATTCAAACACACTGTGGCACTCCTGTATTGAAGAGAGGAATGGATGTCCTCCTCAAAATTTCATCAAAAAGTGTTTAAAGTCGAGTCAGAACATCAACAAGAAACCATCATCAAAGACTACAAGAAAATTCATTCTGTCATATATAAAAAATATCTCTAAAATAACAGCTAGAATATTGAAACCGTTTGAAATAGATGTATTACACAAGCCAGCCAGCAAAATCACTTCATTCGATATTGTGCAAACCGAAAGATCCACACAACAGAAAAAGAAGCAAGATAAAATTATAATGCCATTTACAAAATAAATTGCCTGTATGAACTGTAGCAGACATTACATCGGTCAGAGTGGACGTCCCCTTCGAATTAGAATTCAAGAACACAAATTATCTGTAAAAAGACACGATATTTATACTTGTTTCATATGAATGCATGTAGATAATTATTGACATCAGTTTGACTGGGATAATGTCGAAATTTTAAATAAAGGAAACATCGAAAGTGCCAGAGAATTCCTAGAAGCCTGGTACTCAAACAAAAATGCGATTATCGAACATTAATTACCATAGACAAAATCCTCCAACTAATAAAAAGTAAATCACATGTGACAAAAAGGTTCGAAATCCAAGTCAATAGAGAAAAGATCAATACAGGTGTAAATCGACCCGCCAGTTATGAAGATGGTTGCTGTCAGGACACGCAATTCTATCATCATTCATGGAAAATTTAAATGAATTCATTTTATGCTAAAACCTGAAGTGGCTGAAGCGATGTAGTTTAGAAGAGGGGACGACGAAAGCTCCGCAATTAAACCAACCAACACAGAAAACACTACAACTTGCAAACTAATCGTTCCACATGTGGATAATATTGTTATCAGAGGAGGGAGATTATCTCATATCTTTGTGCGATACTGTTATGTACTCGTCGCCAAATTATTATTATGTACTGGTCGAGAATTTAATAGTCCTGACGCAAGAAAGACTGAAATTAGAAGACTAATAGGTTTGCGATGATACTTCTATTTTCAAAACACAAGGAGAATCAAATTGTATCACACAGGAGTGAGAGCGAAATATATATGAATGTCCAGACAAGTGTGTGCACAAATCAATAGACAGTCTTAACATGAATGGCTAATTATGATGGAATATCGATCCATATATACATAGCGAAATATAACAGACATGTCAACAAACACACATATATATATAATATAAGAGGAATATACATTGTTAAAGGAGACAGGTTCATCAAAGTAAAATGGTCACAGACTAAGAGAGCAACAGAAAGAAGGACCACCATATATATATATATATATATATATATATATATATATATATATCAGATACACATTCTGAACAATCTGATCACATATTAACTTGTTAAATCATTTTATATGAAGAATAAAAGAGGCAAATAAAAGAAACCGATACCACAAATAATTTAAGAACAATACGAATAATTAACACTACATTTAATAATATAATCGGATAAGGATTATCTAGAGTGCGGTGGAAGTTTAAGTGTATGAATAGCTATCGCCTTTGTGTATTTCAGTAAGCGCCCTTGACCTTTTTTCTATAAATAACCTAAAAGTCAGTCTTACGATTTATATCGATTACGTGTTTAGATATTGACTAATTCAGTAGTCTATCACCTGTGTCTATCAAATTTTCGTAGTTCATTATCTTTTCTAACCATTTGGCGATATGTTTTCCAGACTTCACATGCGAAACATGCACACACATACACACATGTAAATTGATATATACTATGTGAATTGATATGCTCGTTTGCGCAGTGTTTTAGCTCATAGCAAAAGTATGTTTTTGGCGGGGATGTTCTGTACAAGAATGAAAGGGTGAACAGAAACGTCTTAAGTGTTCACAACTGGACTGACGGGTGGACTTACAGATCTACCTACGGGAAGTGAAATACTCTTTTTCCCAAACCTCTGGTAGTATACCTTGGGGTTTACCGAATCCGATGTGATCGAGTGGCACATAAACCTGTTTCTATCACCATAAACCGTGGGAACATGACTTTAGACGCTGTTCCACTCCCTTGTGGATCAAACTTCCACTCAGAAGCTCAGGATTAGCGTAGCATCTTAGTAAAACCACATGCTTCAGCCAGTATCTGTCCAGCTTTGATTTAAGAAACATTTCTAGTAGTTCTGATATCTGGTACCATCATTTATTTCTCTGGCTTCTTATCAGCTGCTTTCAGATCAAAGGCATTATCAAGTTTATCCACAGAAAGAATTTCAACATACTTGCACAGAATTCATTTTTGAAACAAAAACCAATCAATCAAGACCTTTACCAACAACTGTCTTCGCTGGCTCTATACTGAAGATCAGATGGCCGAGCCGGAAAGAATCACCAACAAGAAACTATGGCTTGGAACAAACGGAACAAGAAACAATCGCCCAACAAATATGCAGCAGAAAGTGGAGATGGATCGGACACTCGCTGAGGAGACCGCTGGTTGATATCGCGCATCAGGCCCTCGAGTGGAACCCGAAAGGGAAGCGGCGAATGGGACGTCCAAGGGTGACATGGAGGAGATCGTGTGAAGAGGAGTTGAAAGAGTATGGACTAACATGGATGCAGGTGAAAAGTACAGCAGAAGACAGAAGCAAGTGGAGACGTACAGTTGAAGCCCTATGTTCCACTAGGAACCCAAGCGAGCAATAATATATATATATATATATATATATATATATATAATATTTAAAATTATTCCAAACAGTAATGACCATACACAATGGGAACTTTTGGCATTACATAATCAGATGAAAGAGAGGTGAAAATATCCAATTACCAGGGCAAAGGAAGACAGACAACTGCTTCTTTGTGAACACATAAATCAGGTTTCAAGCGCTTGATGGAGACGGCTTCATCAAACTTGAGGAGAATTGAATTCTTTCGCCTATTGATAATTTTGAACGATCTTTTGACGTCCACCTCATGACCCGTGTGAAGGAGATGTCTGGCGATGGCACTGTTTAAAGCATTTGTTCCCTTTAGACATAAGCATCTTCGTACATGTTCAGAAAATCGTAGATATGCCCTTTTCTGTCCTTCCAATGTAACTGCTCCCGCAGATACATTTGTATATACAGTTGGAGAAAACATGAAAAGGATATCTATCGATTTTTGATTTCACCAAAGAGCAAGTTGTTCAACAGACAAGGACGAGCTTACCTACAGGAGAGGCTGTGGCTAGTGACGTACTCAGTCTTCTGTCGATGATTGCTTCAATGTTTTGCCATTTATAATCAAGTTGAATGTAGATGGACTTTTTCTCCACTGTGGTTTGTTTGACATTTGAGATTTCAGGCCTTCCGTACTTGTTAATGAATCTTTGAGTGTATAACTATTGCTTTTCAAAATCTTTGTGAGAATCATAAATTCTTCCTCTAATTTCTCTGTAGAGCATAATCTTCTAGCTCTTGACAATTCCACGTTTGTAGCTATTTGGACAAAACTATTAAAATGTAGGTATTGTCCTTTCTAAGTAGGCTTTTGGTAAATTGACTTCTGAAAAGTACCACCTTCTAGGCGTTACATGAAAATGTAGAGGAAGTGGAACTTTCCATCACTTTCATGTTCCATAGTAAATGCCGTATTGGTATGTGCGTCATTGAATAGTCTGAGTAAGTGGGAAGTATGACTTTCATTGTTTGCACACTACAAATGTGTCATCGACATATCGACAGTAAGAAGTTGTTTCATCGATTGCATGCTTCAACTTTGTGCCTTCTGATATATTGTACACTTTGTATTATCAATATAAATGTGCAATTCTAACTCGACTATTCAGTGAATGACGCATTGACATATAGACACAAAGTCAATAATAGACAGTACTAAATAATGAGGCGTAAAACAGATTATAGTCATGTCAATGTAATTTAATATAGAAATGGAATAAAACGACCATAAAAATCACCTGAAATCTCTGTTACGAAATACTTGGAGGTGAAGATGAGTGCTCATCATTCACCGGGATCAAATTCTCCAAGAGATCGAATGAGTTTCTGTAAACTCTAAGGTTCACGATGTCAGATAAATACTGGCTTAAAATACTGAATGGTGTTGGATCCAACCGACAGCTGCTACCTTGATATGGTGATTGAGTTTTCGTATAGCGATGATCCAACAAGTAACACTAGCTGGAATTAATCTTCCAGATAGGTCATTTCGATGGTAATTAGATTGAAGGCAATTACCAGCCTGGTGTAATTGGTTTACACAGTGTTGGTGGGGTGTGTGTGTGTGGGTGGGTGCCAAGTGGTACTGCTGACAAATAGAAATGTATTTGCAGTATATTGCTTCCATTATATGATCATCCCGACTCAACTTGTGGCCATCTATAAACGATCTTTATATTCCTTGACCTAAAGGCGGCATTCGATTCTGTCAACCAAGAGGTACTCTGGCGATGCTTGGCCGTAAAGGGAATGCCGAGAAAATACATTGCATTGATCAAGGCACTATACTCGAACTCATGCAGCCAGTTGAGGGCTTACGGCGATTTGTCATCTGAAGTGGTGACGACTCGTGCGGTCCGTCAGGGATGCACATTATCCCCATTTCTATTCAATTTCATCATAGATGTACTGATGGACTTAACCCTAACTCACTTCAGTGACTCAGGGATTGACTTGTTACCAGGGAATAGTCTCGTTGACTTAGAATGTATATATGATATAGTCCTTGTAGGTGAAAATTCTGACAAAATGCAGAGTCTTCTGGACACCTTGAGCAGCAATCTACGAATGTTTGGCGTGCGATTCGCTCCCACCAAATTCAAGATGATGTTACAGGACTGTACTACACAGATGGCTGGTCTCGCATATGCCAGTTTACGCCGTCTCTGGAGTAGACGTGATATCCGGCTAGCTGGCGACCAAAGGGCGGGTGTACTGCTCATCAGTCCACTCCGTCCTCCTTTGTGGCTGCGAGACGTGGCTATTGAGAGTGGAAGACATGAAAAGATTAGCCGTCTTTGATCATAGGTACCTGTGCTCTAACTCCCGTGTGAAGTGGTGTAATAAGGTGACCGGTATTGAGGTTGGGCTTCGGTCAAGTGCTAGGTAGGTGGGAGGGGAAATCAACCGAAGAGGTTGTGAAATTACATCGACTGAGATGGTTAAGACATGTGTTACACATACCTAGCTGTCGCCTTCCTCGATGGGCGATGTTAGCTGCAATGGGTCAGGTTAAATAATTACCAAATAAGGTGTAGTGAGATGATAAATTGTTTTTGGAACTTCTTAATCATCGGCTTCACAGCACACCTGGCAAAATGGCTTCAGAAGCATATTGAATTGCCTGAACCGATTGACAGTCGGGACCCATAACTGTTTAGTATTTCCGTATAGATAACGTATTCTTATGACAATTTCGAACCGATCTGTTCGAAATGTATGAATTACTCTGGCAAATACACATTACACGATTCAGATAAATTATATCTTCTTATATTGTTTCGCCAATATATTTGTGTGTATGTGTAGTAGCTTCTGAGAGTGACACGGAGAAGGTCGTGCGAGGAGAAAAACAACAGACTATGTGGAATAGTAGGGTCAGCTGAAGTGGACAACAGAGAGTAGGGGTAGAAAGGAGATGTGTTGTTGAATGCCTATGTTCCATTTGGAACCCGAGGGAACAATAATAATTATAATATTCAAGTGTTGATTTGTACGGATTTGATTGGCTACAGGATTTCACCAGGAGCTGACATTGTTTAGAGAACCATTGGAAAACTAGCTGCATAGTACTGGACAGATGTTTTGTCCTAGTTCGGGACTCTTCATCAGTACGTATCCGCCAGGGTTCGAACCCAATACCTTCCTGTTACAAGGTGAGCTCATAGACCATTGAGCCACTCAGACCCAACAATCCAATGTCCAGCCCATGTATTCCAACTTCTGCCAATTCACGACATAGCGCGACCCCTATGCAATGTCTTCGGGGAGTTTTTGTCCTCACACCCGACTTTCTGCATCCTACTGGTCACAACTTCTCACTAGAACCCTAGGTAACTAACTAACTGAATAGGGCAAGTCGCTAATGAACATCTCATCGATAAATAACTATAATAATAATAATAATAATATTTCTCCATCCTTTTCCCTCTTTCAGTTATGGCACACGTGTCATCGTCCAGAAAATGTAAAGAAAGCATGTGAAAAGTCATTGAAAGATCTGCAACTTGACTATTTGGATTTATATTTAATTCATTTTCCGGTTTCATTTCAAGTGAGTTCAAGATGTACTGATATCATTATTATTATTATTATTACTACTATCATTTTTAATTATGTAACAGAATCGGTATACATTATGAGGTGAGATGAGGGTTAGATTTTGATGGATGTCAACCAGGGTGTGATTCGTCTTTTTTTGTATTTTTTTTTAATGTTTGTTTCCGGGTTTGTTTTGTGGAGAGCTTTTTTTTAATTCCTTCACGTTCCCAGTGGAACACAGGGCGGCTTCATGTTATAGGCTTAAAGTTTCTGTAGCAGTGGTGTCAAGGAACCTAACCCTAGGTTCCTATAATCTCCGAAGGCGCTCGAACCGACAATTACTATGAAAGATATTGACCTTAATTCCGAAACACAAGGAACGAGAAGAATTGTATTGTTCTGCAGCAAAAGTCAATATCTGTACAAAATCTTTATTCGTATTCGTAGTCGTCTTCTTCCAACTTGTTCACGATCGAATCATTCGCGCCTTCGAGTTGCCCGTCAATGGCGACCAAGGCCAATGAGCCAACGTTCAATATTCACATTCATTTACAAGTGGTGTTTACTTTTACGGGATTGAGTTGTTAGCTTCACCTAGCCAAACTTTCCTTCTTTACCAGTCCTATTGTTGGCTTGGCGAGGTAAAGGACTGAGTTGGTGGCTAGGGGTCGAACCCTGAACCACCTCATTAGTTGGCGATCATTCTATTTCTGTGCCACCGACGCAGAGAGATTTAGATTATTTTGAATAGTAAGATTTCATTACGAACCAGCATCATTTGGAGAGATCATTGGAAACCAACACAGCAGTACTCAACACCTATTTCGTCCTAGTTTTGAACTCCCAGTCACTACGCACCTACGACGACTCTATCAAGAATGGGAAACCTGATACCTTCCGGTTTTGAGACCAGGCCTGTTGACCATTCAGTCATTTGAACCGGCTAGAATTCAATAACCTGTGAATTATTCTAACTTAAAAGTGTTTTGGATTGCCGGGCTTTGATCTGTTTTCAGGATTTCACCATCTGATCGATATCAGTTCATGATGAAATCCTGAAACCAACACTTGAACATCCGTCTGTTGCTTACTAATGACTGGCGACCCTATTCGGGTGGGTATTCACCTGGGTTCTAGTGGGAAGTAGTGACCAGTGGGTTACAGCTGGTAGGGCGGGTGGGAGGACAATTACTCACCAATCACATTTCGCTAGTAGTCGCGCCATATCATAAATTGGCAGAAATTGGAATTCATGAGCTGGTCATTGAGTCGGGTCACAGTTGCATAATGGTCTATGAGCTTGCTAGTCATGTAACCGGAAGGTTCTGGGTTCCACGCCTGACAGTAGGTGGTGCGTACCGTTGAAGAGTCCAGAGCTCTAGGAAGACAGAGCTGTTCAGTCCTCTCTGCTTGTTCTCCCATGGTCCTCTAACCGACATCTGTTCATGATGAAATTCTAACTTGTGATATAGTGTTAGCCAAAATCTAAATAATAACAACCTCCAGATCGTTGCTGGCCACTGGATAGATGCCCTGCAGCTGTCTCTATTGAGTAGTCATAATGAGCATTGAGGTCCACCATCGATCGATCGATCGAAGCGAAGTGGATGCTCGTTGAAGGCATTGGTGAGGATAGCGCTGTTTTTCATAAGTTGACTCAATCTGGATTCATAGGTCACTGAATTTCGACCTAATTGGTTGAATGGTCATCTAGCTTGATCTCTTGCGCTGGAGCTCCTGAGTTCGACCCCCTAGTCGCATCGTAGGTGTGCAATGATGAAGAGTCCTTAACTGGGTCAAAACAGTTTTCCAGTGCTCCCTGTTGATTTTTAGTGATGTAACTCTAACTGTTGTTGATTCATGATGAAATTCATATTGAGATCTTGTTCTTCTTTCGATTCAAAACCAAAGATTCTGTCAAAATGTGCTTGACTATTATTTCGCCAACTGATAGTTACTATGTTGTAACCAGTATTATTATATCTAGTACTCATGTAGTGCCGCTACTGACTGAGTTGTATCGTCACTTATATATGCGAAATATTATCACTAAGCGGTGAAGTTGAAATGTCATAGCCAAAGTTTTTCACAAGTCGACCTTCAAGAACCAATCAGATACAAGAAAAGAGTTAGAAGGTCATCTTGAATCAAATCATGCCTACCTGTCTGCATTTGTGGAATTGGAGAGGGTAGATACAGTATTCTACTTATTCCCTAGGTGATTATTCTGTAAATCTATACTGTTAGGTGGGGTTATGGCTTTTTATATTAAGTTTTAGGGTCTAGGATTAAGATTAGAATTAGCGTTTAATTTAGGAGTAGGTTAAAGTACAGTGTCAGATATATATGAATAGATCTCAAAGTACCATAAGTGCTACAGTCACCTAGGTGAATACATCTACTGTGCATGTTATGATTTCCCTATAGATCATTTATATAGTGACTGAAAGACATTCTTATAACACAACTGTATAGTGTACTATCATGTTTGCAATGTTTTTTAGTGCATTTTTCAACGATTCTGTGACATTTTCGGTATGAATTCTGATTGGCTGTCCAAGGTGATTGTGGTTTTGGCTAGGATAGTTTAACTGCGCCTATTAGGCTATGTGATTCGCCTCCATGGTGCACTTTCGACTGAGATATTAGGTGATTGGAGGGAATAAACAGGTTAAGGGGGGAGGGGAGGGCTTAGACTTAAGTTTCCTATTTCCTCGCACTTGTTTAGAAAAACCTGGAAAAAACTGATACTCCTTCGAAGATTAAAATCTATGCCAGTTATTGCTGCCATCAAAGACGTTACCACTAAACTATCTGGACTGACGTTTAACTTCCTCCTCTAGGACTGTAATGCGGATTTTGATTGGTCATTGAGTAGTAGACAGTGTTGTGTGTCTAATCTCCGCCTAGTGTTGGGACTAACTTATCAAATCCGCACTAAATAACCCTGGGAAATAAGTCTGACACTGGCTAATTACTGCCTACCGGGTGAATTTTCCTAGAGTTCTGGTAACAAGTCATGACCACTGGAGTCCACCATGTCGAGGATGAGGAAAATTCACTCTCCGATGAAATTAGCTGATGATCGTGAATTCACGAATTGGTAGAAATGGTTGGAATTAGTGATTTTTGCGGGATCACCAGCTACTGTCATCGGCAAGTATTTGTCCTCCCGCCATAAATTGTACACCGCACTGGTCATGATTTCATAACAGAACTCCAGACAACTTCGTCCTTCCTCACGTACTGGTAGATGTTGGGATTCACAGGTCATTAGATAGGTTCCCAGCGGCTGAATGGTGTTCGAGCTTTCCTTGTAACCGGAGGGTCATGTGTTTGAACCGTGGTTGCTCGGTACTGCTAAAAAGTCTTAAATCAAAGATGAAATGGCTATACAGTACTCTAGGATGATTTACCAATGGTTCTCCAACTGATGTCTCAACTAGCTTACATAAGATTAGACTGGAATGTTAGTCTTCACCAAGTAATCCTTCAAAATGATTTTTTTATTTATTAAATAACCTGTTTATTATTTCTGTAAAAATTCACTTTATTGTTGACTAGGCTGGCGAAGTTGATTTCCCTACGGATGAAAATAATAATCCTATTTTTGACACAGTTCCACTTGAAGATACTTGGAAGGTGAGTTGTTCACAAGCACTTTTAAAACTGACTTACTTTTCGATTATTAAAACAGTTTTTTGTATTTTCAAATTCATTAGAAGGAGTCATTAAAATGAGCTGTTTTCATGCAATCTTCCGTTACAAGTTAGATGATGAAATAATGTCAGTTAGACAGCTATTGTAAACCAGGACGCTTTGTACAGGTGTCTCGCCCCAAATTCGGACTCTTCACAGTGCGAACCTATCACCTTCAGTTTACTAGGCGAGGCTGTTGACTACTCAGTCAACTGGATGGGAACCCAGTGGCCCATTGTGCCCTTCTGTAACATATGTATTTGCCATTTCCAGCCAATCTCATCGGCAAGTATCTGTCTCTACACCTGAGTTGGTGGACATCTCATAGTTCTATTTGACCTTGTATCTAATATATAGAAAAAAAACCTGCATGATATATATTCTAATTTTAGTTGCGTAGAAAGACTGGCTTGAAACCCTGAACTTTCTCGTGTCAAAACTGATGGCTTCCACCCCCTACAGAGTAAAACATTTATCTTGTGTTTACATCTATGTGACTAGCGCTTTTCGCTGGTGTGAACATCTCCTGACTGATAATATTAGGCAGTTTTGTATCCTGTCTTGGTATTCTTCTTATTTGTAAACGTGATTCATCGGCTTAAGCCCTCAGCTTTCAGTTAATGGTTCACCAGATTGAATCTCTGTCCATCTAATTCAATCTGAATAGCTGCACAGTATACATGTCCTTTGATGGGCAGCCTGATATCATGTCTACACCAGGTGATGACCTAATTTGGCAAATGGCACATAAGCTTATTGCATTTGTGCTGAGATTTCGTCAGCAAACAGTTGATTAGGGCTAGTCGGACTTCTCGAATATGTGGAGTGGTCAACACACTCAACCATTTCACTACTTATCTTCAGATACCAGTAGTTGGTTCGGACCAGTACAGTGGCATTTTCTTACATCTGGCAGAACATACCAATTTTTCTGCTCAAGTTGTTCAGAAGACTATGTACTTTGCCTTTTGCTTCGTTCAGAAGGACTACATCAGCTGCATATATTCTTAACTGACAAAACTGCACTTTGCTAACCCAACATTATCTAAGTCGCTAAAGTCGATTAGGGTATGAAATTAAACGAAAATGGAGATATTAAACATTCCTGACGGATTCCACTGGTTGTTTTCACTTCGGGTAACAACTACTTTTAAGCTATTACATAGAGCTACGTGAGCTTGAATAGATTAGTTCCATACTGTCTCTCTGTTTTCAACATAGAACTTTCCACTGATGTGCAGCAGTTCGAGTCACCACACTCGACTCCATCTAGAACACAAAGGAAGAAACCAAAGTAAAAAGAAATTCAAAATGGAGAGAGACAGTTAACAGACATATGTGGCAAAAAGAATAGTAATATCAAAGAACGATATAGTTTTGTTGGGTATTATAAGTCACAAGGAGTGGATGCATCGTTGCCAGTCATTGAGAACAATCACTTTGAGCCATATCATCATCAATTGTCTCCAGCCATTGGTGTTTACCGAACCGAAGACCCCAACCAGTCAGGAAGTTTACACCTACCTACGTAACTGGTTGGCTTAAACTAACTGTTGTAGATTTCATTGACTGGTGCCATGTTATGGTTTGACCGCTGCTAGCATTTTTCCAGCCTGACCCTATATCAGCTAACATTGTCCTCTATCGAGTAAGGCGATAGCTACGGACGCATGCATAACACATGTCCTAACCATCTCAATCGATGCAGCTGCTTCACGACCTCGTATATTGATTTCCTCTCCCACCTACCTAGCACTTGACCCAAGGCTAACCTCAGTGTAGTACACTTTCTCAACAGTCTGTTTATCGTTCACTGATTCGCATAAATTCGCTGATAGTAAGTATCAATATTTTTGTGTTTCTAGCATGTGCCCGCCTTTTGATGTTTCGTTCTCTGGTATTCGCTTTGACGTATAACCCCTAAGCAAGCTTCAAGTACTCCATTCTTGTCTTAAAATAATATGGCCTATATAAATGAGAGAAGTCAGTTTGTCTTCTCATGATCATTGATTGGATTGTACATCTGAAAGTTGCCAATAATAAACCAATGTATATCGCATTTTTCAAGTTGCTTTAGAAAGTCTATCCAAGCCATTGAACATAGCGGATACGTTACCACGTCAGTCAGATATATATATAAGATTATCAGGGTACTACACTTTAAACCAAGTTATTCTGATATATGTGTTGAATAGCGTAGCAACATTATCATCATTATTATTCCTGTGGGTTTCAAGTGGAGCATAGGGCTTCACCGCGTTTTCTGAAATCGTCATCAGGTGGCCTTACAATCGCCTATATTCCATCATCTCCTCCTCACACGATCTCCTCCATATCATCCTTTGACCTATGTCCAACTCGTCCTTTCGCATTCAGCTTACACTGGACCGATGGCCTCCCCTCGGTGTGTATCTGAACCGTCTTTATTTTACACTATATATTTGTTGAGCGCTAATCTCTTGATTAGTTCGTCGCCAGAGCTTATTCTTTTAATTCATTCTGACGGCTAATTTGATCTTTACTATAATACAGCCAGAGATGGAAGCTGTTCATAAAAGTCTGCAGGTTGCCTTGTCGAGATAATTTAAGTGATGCGCTAGCCAAGTTTCTGACCCATATAGAAAAACTGATTGACTTAACATTGGTGTTGAGAACTCTAATTGTGCTGCTGAGTGCAGTAGGTCTTCAAATTGATTACAGAGTGATTAAGGTCTGTCCTGCCTTTTACATTCTGGGTAGTTTTGATATCCTCATCGGGGCTGTTGACTTTAGTTGATATGTTACTGTTAGTTGAGGGAATCGAGTATTATTATTATTATTGTTCCCATGGGTTCCTAGTGGAACATAGGGCTTCAACTGCACGTCTACACTTGCCACTTCTGTCTCCCTTCTGCTGTACTTTTCACCTGCATCCATGTGATTCCATACTGTTTCAACTCCTATTCACACGATCTCCTCCATGTCACCCTTGCACTGACCACCCACTCGCCGCTTCCCTTTCGGCCTGGTTCCACTCGAGCAATGGCCTGACGCGCACGCGATTTCACCCAGCGGCCTCCTCAGCCTCGAGTGTCCAATCCATCCGTCTCCACTTTCTTCTGCATATTTGTTGGTTGGCGACTGGTTCTTGTTTTGTTTGTTCCCATAGTTTGTTCTTGTTGGTGATTCTTTCCGGCCTGGCCATCTGATCTTCATTATAGATCCAGCGAAGATAGTTGTTGATAAAGGTAGTGTCTACAACAGGCTGTTGGAAATATTCTTTTTGACCCGCCCACAAAGTTTCTGATTCGTATATAAGAACTGACTGACTTTACGTTTGTATTGAAAATCCGACTGGATTTTGTTGATGTTGAATGACCAAGATTTCCAGATAGGTTTCAGGTTGATGAGTGAATGTTTTTCTCGCCTTCCCGATTCTCGCTCGATTTGACATCCTCGTCCGTTCCGACTGCCTGTAGTTGAGACAATGCTCCCTACATAAGTGAAGTGAATGAAGCAACCTATTTCAAATCCCTCATGTTAATGGTGATTGGCGCTGGATATTGCTGTTGTTGTTATTGTTGGTTGGTTATTTTCATAACCTCCGTATTGTCTACGTTCACCTGGAGTCCTGTCTTCGCCGGCTGCTTCTTCGACCAGTTTGTCGGTTTTCGCTTGTAAGTCTTCGATTTTGTGTGACATCAAACATAAATCATTCACTCGCGATATCCAGGTTTTCTAGGTTCTTCACGTCGGTCGGTCCAGGATATCCCTGTCTTCTCATTTCCCACTGTCTGACGCGCAGTCCAGTCCGCCACAAGTAGGAATATCATTGGTGATAGTTAATAAGCACCCTTGTCTAACTCCTGTGTTTACTCCAAACGCTTCGCTGAGTTTTTCTTTTTGGATCACTTGACATGTGCCGCCGTTGTCGTGCAGCTGTTGAATAAGGTTGATGAATATTTGGGGCACTGTACGCCATAGTACTCGAGTAGTTTCCAAATTGCTTAACGGTCAACGCTGTCGAAGGCCCCCCAAAGTCTATAAATTTGAGGTAGAGGTTTGGTTGGCAATCCATGCTTTGTTCTGTGATGATGATGATACGTAGAGTTCCAATTTGGTCAGAACATGATTTGCTTTTCCTGAATCCAGATTGTACTGGTCGGATTTGTGTATCCAGTGCGTCCTTTATTCTCTCCAGGATGATGCGACTTAGAATTTTACTTGGCTTCTACAGGAGCATGATACCTTGCCAGTTCTTGAAGAGAGAGTCCTAAGTCGCCCTTCTTTGTTAGTTTCACGAGGTAACCTTTCCTCCAGTCAGTAGGCACCTTTCCCTTCTTCCAGAACTTTTGCAATAATGGAGTCAGCACATCTGCTGTAGTCTCTGGGTCAGCTTTCAGTGCTTCAGGAGGTATTCCATTTGGTCCAGCTGCTTTTACAGCTTTCAGAAGCTTGGCTGCATTGAAGACTTCAGCTTTCGAGTGATCTCTTTCAAATTTCTTGCCTAACGACATGCCTTATTTACGTCGTTAGCTCATTTAACTAATTTTTCTATCCAGTGCAGATTTGGCTCTCTGACTTAAACACTTTTTCTCCAACCAGTGGGTTCTGGCTTCGACACTCACCCCAACTGTTTCATCATTAGGCAACTGGGTAGCATCACTGTTAGTCTAACACACACACACACACACAATAAGTGTAGCTCATAATGGCTCCAGGTAACTGACATCGGATTAATTAGTTAAGCCTTGGTAATTTCGTTTCTCTTAATGTATGTAAAGTATGAACTTATGATACATAAATGGTGTTAATTTTTGTAATGACCTTTATAAACTCATTATGCTCTTTTCATCCGTATCATACGATTGACTGGTAAGCGTACACACCATCATTCTAACACGTTCATATAATTACAACTCTGCATACACTTAAATATCTTTCACTATAGTATACTAACGCTTCGTATGGTTAAACGAGACAGTTGGGGACTAAGATACAATATAGATTGCAAGTAACACTCAACAAGGCACTCTACTCGAACTCATGCGGTCAGCCAGGTGAAAGCCTACGGAGAGTTGTCATCTGAAGTGGTGACAACTAGTGGTATCCGTCAGGGATGCCAACTATCCCTGCTTCTATTCAATTTCATGTTAGATGTACTAATGGAATTAACCCTAACTGCTGACTTCAGTCACTCAGGGATTGACTTGTTACCAGAGAATAATCTCGTTGACTTAGAATGTATATATGATATAGTCCTTGTAGGTGAAAATGCTGACAAAATGCAGAGTCTTCTGAACACATTGAGCTGCAATCTTCGTATCTTTGGCATGCGATTCACTCCCGTCAAATGTAGGATGATGATCCAGGACTGGACTACATAGGCTCCTAGCTTGGAGATAGGGAGTGACGTGGTTAGTGGAGCGTTTTGACCACTTCACTTATTTAGGACGTATCAGCCAACGCTAGTGGGTTGATCGCTGACGAAATTTCAGCATGGATACAAAAGGCTAGTGTCGCATACGCCAGTTTACGCCGCCTCTGTTGTAGACGTGATATCCGGCTGGTTATCGACAAAAAGGCGTCAGTGTACTGCTGAGTTGTTCCCTCCATCCTCCTCTTTTATGTATGTGAGACCTGGTCGTTGAGAGAGGAATACATGGGAAGGCTAGCTGTCTTTAATCATAGGTGTCTGCATTCTCTCTCCCGTGTTAGAGAGGTAGTATAATAGGGTGAGCGATATTGAGGTTAGGGTTGGGTCGAGTGCTAGGTAAGGAGGGAAGGGAAATCAATATACGAGGTTTTGAATCAGCTGCATCGATTGAGATGGTTAGGACATGTGTTATGCATGCGTCCGTAGCCATCGCCTTACTCGATAGAGGACAATGTTAGCTGATATAGGGTCAGGCTGGAAAAATGCTAGCAGCGGTCAAACCATAACATGGCACCAGTCAATGAAATCTACAAGAGTTAGTTTAAGCCAACCAGTTACGCAGGTAGGTGTAAACCTCTCTGACTGGTTGGGGTCTTCGGTTTGGTAAACACCAATGGCTGGAGACAACTGATGATGATATGGCTCAAAGTGATTGTTCTCAATGACTGGCAACGATGCATCCACTCCTTGTGACTTATAATTTCCAGTAAAACAGTATTGTTCTTCTTTATTACTATTCCTTTTGCCTCATATCTCTATTTACTGTCTCTATTTTGCATATCTTTTCACTTCCTTCTCTTGCTCTGTGTTCTACATGGGGTGGAGTGGGGCGACTGGAACTGCTGCACATTGGTGCAAAGTTCTATGTTGAAACAAGTTAGTCAATCAGTCAATACTTAAAAAGGTCGTTCATGTTTGGATTAAAATGATAATGAAGTGAAATTGTGTAGAATTGACAACAAGCAAAAATCATAAACTGAGTGTTATCGTGTATTGTTTTAAAGTCCATAAAGTTACTGTAAGCCAGTCAGAAAGACAGCAGGATCAGATGCGGTCCCTTCAGAAGCAGTGAAAACTACCAACCAAGAAATCTCAGTGGACATGCACAGGCACTATTGAAGAAAGTGTAGAAGAAGGGAGAGATAGCTACATAGATTGGAAGAAAGGTGTTACACTGTCAAACTGTTAGGAAGGCAAACTTTAGTTTATGAAAGAACTGGTGCGGAAACATGCTTCTGTTTGCCTCGAAAAAAGTGTCAAGCCGAATCATTGCAAAATGACTAAAAGATGTTCAGAATGAAGGACTTTGACCAAGACAAATAAATCCAGGAAAAAACAAGTCATTAGCGGATCAAATTGCATCATTATTTAACACAGTTTAGAGTGGAAGTGAAATACTCAGGTCTACTTCTTCGATTTTCAGAAATCTTCCGATAGTTTCGTCTGTTTAGTAGTCTTACAACTTCGTCAGCACTAAAGAATACTGTAAATGCTTCTAAACCTCACTCAACTGGTGTATGATGATACAGTATGCCAAGTGATTCAAAACAGCAAACTCACTAAAGCGTTTGAAGTGAAGACAGGAGTAAGACAAGGCTGCTAACTGCCTTCGATGATCTCCCTGATTGTCTTTGGCTATATCATGTTCTCTGGAGATGCTTGGCTGTAAAGGGAATTCCGAGAAAATAAATTGCACTGATTAAGGCACTCTACTCGTACTCATACAGCCAGGTGAGGGCTTACGGCGAGCTGTCATCTGAGCTGTGGACGACCAGTGGTGTCCGTCAAGGATGCCCATTATCCCCTTTTCTATTCAACTTCATCATAGATGTGTTAATGGACTTAACCCTAGGTGACTTCAGCGACTCAGGGATTGACTTGCTACCGGGGAATAATCTCGTTGACTTGGAATATGCAGACGATATAGCCGTCCTAGGCGAAGACGCTGACAAAATGCAGAGCCATCTGAACACCTTGAACCACAATCTACGAATGTTTGGCATGCGATTCGCTCCCGCCAAATGCAAGATGATGTTACAGGACTGGACTACATCGACGCCTAGTTTAAAATAGGAAGTGAAGTGGTAGAGCACGTTGACCGCTTCACTTATTTGGGAAGTACCATCAGCCCCAACGGGCTGATCTCTGACGAAATCTCAGCACGAATACAGGGGGCTCGTTTCGCATTTGTCAGTTTACGCCGACTCTGGCGTAGACGAGATGTTCGACTATCGACCAAAGGACGGGTGTACTGCTCATCAGTCCGCTCCGTCCTCCTTTATGGTTGTGAGACCTGGCCACTGAGAGTGGAAGACATGAAAAGACTAGCTGTCTTTGATCATAGGTGCCTGCGCTCTATTTCCCGTGTAAAGTGGCATAATAAGGTGAGCAACATTGAGGTTAGGCGTAGAGTTCTAGGTAAGGAGGGGAAGTCAATCGACGAAGTCGTGAAGTTACAAAGACAGATGGTTAGGACATGTGTTACGTATGCCAAGTCATCGCCTCCCTCGACGAGCAATGTTAGCGGATATAGGGTCAGGCTGGATAAAAGCTAGCGGCGGTCAAACAAAAACATGGCACCAGTCAATGAAATCCACAACAGTTGGTCTAAGCCACATAGGAAGGTGTAGACTTCCAGGCTTGGGTCCTCGGGACAGTAAAAATCTATGGTTGGAAACAATTGGTGACATGGCTCAAAATCGTCCTCAATGGCTGGCTGGCGCAGATGCATCCACTCCTTGTGACTTATGATCTCCAATGAAACTGTTTTGTTCTTCGTTAATACTCCTTTGTCTCACACCTCTGCTCACTGTTTCTATTATGCTTTTCTTGTACTTTCTTCTCTTGCTTCGCGTGCTACACGGAGTGTGGCGACTTTAGGCGCCGCACATTTGTGCAAAGTTGTATGTCGAAAACAGACAGACAGACAGACAGATATCATGTGACAGACCGTTCTTATGGACTGAAAAGATGACTTGATATAATTAGGAGACTGTTTCAACACTATGGAGACCCTGAAGTCGTTACCAACCTCATTTAACCGCTATATGATAATGTCACACGTCAAGTGATCCACGATGGAAAAATTAGCTAAGCCTTTTAATTAAGGAGAGGAGTAAGAGAAAGCTGTCTGTCTACTATCACCTATGACATTCCAGATTGTGGTGGACTGATTATATGGAAGAGTGTGGGGAGCGAGGAGACATGAATACTTTGGACCTATAAGAAGTATGTAGAAGAACTGGACTTTGTTTACCATTCATGTCTTATATCACAAAAACTCGAAGACTTACAGGCGAAATACAACAAGTCTCAAGCAGTGGGAGCTACCGGCGAAAACAGGACTTCAAGGGAACACAGCGAAGACGGAGGTGGTCATAATAACCGACCAGCAACAGAAAGCACTATCCACGAGAAGAATTAGAAAGAGGTCCACTCCTTCACTTATCTGCTCGACATCATTTCAACTACAACCAACTGAGAGTGTCATAACTAGGCAGGGTCAGAAAGGCAAGGGAAACAAACCTTCATCAATCACCGTGAAAAACCAGTTTGAAAGTGTGCTGCACTCAAAAACAAAACAAAACCGTTCAGGATTTTTTCAACATCACTGTCACAACTAGCTAGTCACTTCATCTATAAGAGCCAGAGACATATTCACGTAGATAAAAAAATGGCGGTGGATTGGACACTGATGACATTGGCTGACGATGTCACTATATACCTCGAATTGAGAGAAGTCAAAATTTGTAGGCCTACCATTGGATTACGCCTCAGTGATTGTTACGTCAAAAGGATTTAGCTAGTAAACTAAAGATCTTGAGTTCAAATTTTGGAGAGGTTATGGGTGTGTACAACCGAAGAGGTACAAACTAGAAAGAAACAACTGTCGAATTCCTTCTGATCGTGGAAAATACCCATTGGAACATTAGATTGAAAAGAACAAGAAGTTCAGCAAAGATATCTTTTCGATGAATTGAGTGAAGGCAAAGAGAGAAAATTACATAAACACAGATAACAAAACAAAAAAAATTGAAGGATAAGGGAACATACCGAACTAGGTCCATGGTAGTTGCAAAGGCTGGGCTAGTTTCTTTTGAACACATAGCTCCGGCGTTTCGATCCATATGGCGAGAGCTTCCGCTGCACAAAGAAGTCGGAAACACACTGCCTTTGGTAGATTTTTGTTTACTTTGTAAATGACTCATCATTTAGAGTCATTTACAAAGTAAACAAAAATCTACCAAAGGCAGTGTGTTTCCGACTTCTTTGTACAGCGGAAGCTCTCGCCATATGTGGAATTAAACAAATAGTAATTCTATCCATGTAAACTAATCTATATAAATGCGATTGTATAGCTTTTGAGAATGAAATCGCCGAAAATATCGCCATCTTTGCTGAACTTCTTGTTCTTTTCAATCTAAAATTCCTTCTGCGCAAAACCTGAGAAGTGAAATAAAATCGTCATTTTTGAAGGATTCTCTTATGTCGTAATCAGTGGATCGGTTTGTTCTTGTGGAATAATGATGATAAGCTGTGTGACCTGGTACTAATAGTGGTGTTTAGGAGAATAATTTTATGATAATATGATATTTTGCTCCTTATCGTTTATATTTTCAATGTTAACAACGATTCCGATTTATTCATTTACTTCTTGTTCCCCATACACGCATTTTATTATTATTATTATTATTTCGTCTCAAGATTGATTAAACAGAAGACCGCTGAAAACAAATAAAGAGTACTGGACATTTGTTTCGTTCTCGTTTAGGAGTCATCATCAGTGCAGACATATGACCCCACTGCCAGGGATCAAACCTAAAACACTTTCAGTTCACGAGTTGAGCTCTGTCATCATACAGCCACTAGGACGAAATTCAACCGCCCCTAAACTCTAACTTCAATCATTTCACACTGTGTAGCACCACTGGCTGTCAGTCTCACAGGTACTTATCTGTACTCACACCCTGCTCGGTGGACGTCAATGGTCGGAATGTCTCACTAGGACTTCAGACACTCAAACCTGTAGTCAGTTACTAGTTCGAAATCCATTCCTTTTGGAGTGCCTGTTGATGAAGTGTCCCAAACTAAAACGAAACAGTTTTCCCATACAGATTCTCTAATTTTCACTGGTTGAAATCCTTACAACCCTTTACAAGTTGACTGTCGAAAATAACCTTATTTTCTTTTCCAAGGCTATGGAGATGTTGGTTGATGAAGGTTTGGTGAAGTCAATTGGCCTTTCAAATTTCAATAAACAACAAATTGAAAATATCCTTAAACATTGTCGAATTAAACCAGCCAATTTACAGATTGAAATTCATGCAAGTTTTCCAAATATTAAATTGGTTGAGTATGCACAATCCGTTGGTATGACTGTCACCGCCTATGCACCTTTGGGTTCACCTGCTCGTTCACCGTAAGTTGAAATCATGTGTGCCCATTTTTTGAACACTGAATGATTGATGCAATTTAAACTGATTTTTATGGGGTTTATTTTCTGTCGTAATCAAGTCTACTTATTTGTCGGTCAGTAGTCGTGTAGAGCTCTAGCTTGAAACCCTATGATCCACAGGTAACGTAAAGATATAAAAAAAACGTTGTGTAGACATCAGGGCAGAAAAATATTTTAACTGATTAAAAATGCCCGTTAAATTTTCTTCGAAAAAATGGGTACTGAACAAAGAATATTCTTTTCGATAACCTGCTCTTCATCAGGTTTTACAGCTATACGCATCCATAATAGTTAATGAATAAGTGTTATTAACAACAACGTTAATGTATTGAATTGTATTGAATTTTTTTGATTTTCCAGTCGATTGATTGGACTGAAGTGCTCGGTCTCAGGTTGACATGTCGGCTTCTTGTGCAGATGCTTCGACGATGTCTGGGCATTTAAGTTAGTATTTAATTGGTTGATGGTGACTAGCAGTAGAATCCAGGATGGCAATTCACTTGGTACCCAATAGATGATATAGAAGAATTCTTCCGTGCTAGCTGGCTTACTGGCCGGTTTGGACCAAGTGGTCTAATGCCGAACTGTTGACGGTTCTTACTACACCTTTACTTAGCCATACTGGCAGATGTTCTCGAGCACATAAAATCCAATTCCTAGTGCAACGGTCAATATAACTCACTTCACCACAAGCTCAGTTGAATTAGTAGATACAATTAGAAGTGGCTGTCTGTCTGTCTGTCTGGATTCAACATAGAACTTGGCACCGAAGTGCAGCAGTTCGAGTTGCCACGTTCCAAATAGCACACAGAGGTAGACAAGAAGATGAGTGAAGAGAATTAATAGAGTTTGACAAATATAAGAGTGAAACAGAATGGGTAATGGTAGAAAGGAATATGAAAGATTACAGAGATTGAATACATCTGCGCCATTGACAACGATTTTGAGCCATGTCACCTATTGTCTCCAGCCATTGATTCCTAGAGTCCCGAGGGCCCCAACCCGGGAGTCTGCATCTCCCTACCTGACTCAGTTTAACTGTCAAGGATTTCATGGATTGATGCCATGTTTTTGTTTGGCCACCACTGGCTCTTTTCCAACCTGAACCTATATCAGCTAACAATGCCCGTCGGGGGAGGCGGTGGTTAGGCATGCGCACCACGTGACCTAGCCATCTTAGTCTATGTAACTTTATAACCTCGTCGATTGATTTTCCCTCTTTGCCCAACACTCTACGCCTAACGTCAACATTACTTACCTTATTAAACCACCTAACGTGAGACAGAGATCGCAGACATCTATGATCGAAAGCAGTCAACCTTTTCATGTCTTCAACGCGTATTGGCCATGTTTCAGAGCCATAGAGAAGGACGGAGCGAACTGATGAGCAGTACACACGTCCCTTGGTTGATAACCGGATGTCACGCCTACGCCAGAGATGGTGTAAGTCAGCGAAAGCAGCTCGAGCTTTTCGGATCCGTGCTGAGATTTCATCGCCAATCAGTCCGTTGGTGCTAATACAACTTCCCAAGTAGGTGAAGTGGTCAACATGTTCTATCACTTCACTCCCTATCACTAAGTTAGGGGTTGACGTCGTCCAGTCCTGTAGCAGCATCTTACATTTTGCAGGGGCGAATCGCATGCCAAACATACGAAGATTGCTGCTCAAGGTGTTCAGAAGACTCTGCATTTTGTCAGCATCCTCCCCTAACAGGACTATGTCATCTGCATATTCTAAGTCCATTAGATTATTCCCTGGTAACAAGTCGATTCCTAAGTCACTACGTTCAGTTAAGGATACTTCCATTAGCATATCTATGATGAAGTTAAACAGAAATGGGGAAAGTGGACATCCCTGTCGGACACCACTGGTTGTTACTAATTCAGATGACAATTCCCCATAAGCCCTTACACGACTACGTGAGTTTGAATAGAGTGCCTTGATTAGTGCAATGTACTTTCTTGGCACTCCCTTCACAGTCAGACATTGCCATAGTACTTTTCGGTCCACGGAGTCGAAGGCCGCCTTCAAGTCAAGAAATATGACAATTGTTGGACGCCGAAAAGTGTGTCTATGTTCTAGAATCTGTCGAAGAGTGAAGATATGATCTATGCACCCTCTACCTGGTCTAAAGCCTGCTTGATTTTCCCTTGTCTGTTCCTCCCGAGTTCTGCTTAGTCTATGCATGATTACTGAGCCTAGGATTTTAGAGACTATGTTCGTTAGGCTGATCCCCCTATGATTATCACACGAGGACTTGTTTCCCTTCTTGAATATCGGTATAATGAGTGACTTACCCCAGTCTGATGGTACTGTCTCTGATTCCCAGACTTTGCCTAGTACCTCAGTTAATCTACAAACTAGTATGTCACCCCCATATTTAAACACCTCCGGAATAATTCCGTCGGGTCCTGCCGCTTTGCCTCGTTTCAAATTACTGATAGCTTTTGTAACCTCACCTACAGACGGCGGACCAGTGTCTATATCCCATTCGGGTACGTGGTGGATGGCGGGGAGGTTCAGTGTGGCTGTAGGCAAGTTAAATTGTTCCTCAAAGTGTTCTTTCCAGCGTTCAAGGCGTCTATCCTGAGAGCTAATTAAGGAGCCATTTTTCTCAGAAATAGTCTCACTTATGAATTGCCTTTTCCCGCCCGATTCTGTGATGAGTCTAAAGAGTTGCCTAGTGTTGCCTATCGCCAATGCTTTTTCCATCTCTTTCGCCTTTGTCACCCACCACTGTTCACGGTCTTTGCGGAGACTTTTAGTAAGTTTCCTTTTGTGCAGCTTTCGCTCCTCATTGAATTCGGAGCTCGCCGGAATAAGTCTTCTAGCATCTATCAGTTCGGATGAGGCAGTCGAAATCCAGTGGTTTTTACTCACCTTTGGATTTGTCTTATTCACAGCTTTTACAGCTGTATCTATAGCTGACTGAATATTCTTCCAGGCTTCTCCAGGGTGAGCACAGCTGTCGGATTCAGATATGCGTTTAGCTAGTTCTTCCTCAAATAGGGATTTAGTTTCCTGATCGAGCTGGGGGCGTAATGGTTTTACCGCCAGCTGTTTCCTACGTCCGTTCAGTCGTAAGCACACCCGAGCCCGGACCAGTGCATGATCGGTATCTACACACGTGTTCCACAAGGAGCGACAATCTCCTACCGACCCACGCCAACGATAGCTTATTGCTATGTGGTAGAATTAGTAGATACAATTAGAAGTGGCTAGTCTAGGTACTTCCTTTTTCAATTGGGGAATCGCAACCGGTCATGTAGAAAATTAAAACTTTTACTTTACCAGTATTAAAGGTTTTTTGAACTGATTTTCTTAACTTCTTCGTAATTATTTCGCTAGGTTTATCACCCTTGAATTTCAGTCGCATGTATGAAGTTGAATAAGACATTCAGAAGACAAATTTCGCGAGATTACATCGTCATTTCGTAGTTTCTTTACAACCGCTTTACAACTAACATGGTTAACAATGATAAAATAAAGTTCATGAAAATTACTCAGTTAGATAAAAACAAAAGTACATACTAATGACCAATCATATTTAGATAGGTCATGTAGTCAGTTCATGGCAGGCGAAGATTGAAGTCTATTGATTTTTGTACACACAGTTTAGGCTGTATGTGATTAATCCAAAATGGTTCCATCACCTTCTGTGAACTTCTCTCGAAAGAAATCCGAAACGATAATCCAAACTATGGATTTAACCACACGTAGAGTGACGCGTAAAGTCCAAAATAAAGGATATTCTGCAATACGGTACTTTATTACATAAAAATAGATATATAATATACAAACCTCAAAATGTGAGGTGTCTGTGGCTAAATGCCGTCAAATGCACAACCACTGTGCAGTCAATAAGTAAAAACAGCAATGCTGTGTCAAGGTCGATCCACCCGTCGGTTCAAACGGCCCGCGAATGCCAAGCAAAGAATAAACAAATATGAACAAACAACTTTCAATAGTAAAGCATACACTATAGGGTAAATGCAGCAAATAATGTTTAAGGAGAAGAAAAATAAGAACTATACATTAACAGAATGATAATAGGACAAGTAATTTAACTGCAGTTGTAAGCAAATGTCATTGTTATAAATTATCATATAAAATCATACTACTTACTAATGGCAAGTAGTATAATGTTGAACAAAGGAAAGATTGAGAATGAACAGGTAGGAAAGGAATTAACACCTCCAATAACCAACCTTGAATGAGAGTTATGTGGTGAAATAATTGTGAAACAGTCATTAATATTTATTATGTAACCAGACATTAATAAGTGTTTTGCAATGGGTGATGCTGGATTTCTACTAAGATTAATCGCGTTGGGATTTTCAATATGATTCAGTAGCCATTTTGGAATATGTTCTTTTCGACGACATTGGAACATTCTGTTAGTTCTACCTATATAGGTGTCACCGCAGCTGCAGGTGAACTTGTAGATACAGTTTGAAGTAGAGTCCACAGAATTTCGTCTCTTAATCGTAGGAACAGGGATCGAAAATGTTCGGCAAGTGAGAGAAAGAGATGCGGCGTAAAATGTGCGTCTGATGGCTGACCAAAGTCTTTGAGCTGTCAACTGCATAATCTGGTCGCCCTTGAATGGTAGATTAATAAAGATAGCTTTCTTTGGTACAGAAGCTGTCTTTTCAAGATGTGGTCTATCCTTACCGTGACAACTGATGAAGTTTTCTGGATAACCATTGGCTAGTAAAACTGAATGTATATGTCGAAACTCATCCATTAATGTGTCACTCGTGCATATTTTTCGGGCCCTTGAGAACAAATATTTCACTACGGAACGTTGTTTATACTGGATAGGAACAAAACTGATAAAATGAAGATATTGTCCACTCCATGTCTGTTTACGAAAAATAGATCGTATGTATAGAGGCTTCTTGTTCACAGATAGTGAATAGTGCGTTTCAGCTTTCTTGGTCATGTGTTTCCTAATGCATATGTCTGGATAGCTATTTTCATTTGTGTGTTATACTCACCACACACACACACACACACACAATCAGAGATACACATTCACTATCATACAGCAGAAAAATGAAATGTGTCTAAGTTTTAGTAAAATGTAGGAAGTGAATGCGATTTAGCCAGTTTAAACCTGTTTCTATTTCATTTTAACACTCAACTTTCAGCCTACATGATCAGTGATACATCTGAGATTAAATCTGTAACATTGACCCGCTTATGTATGTGAGTGGTGTTTATTTTAAGGTTATCTAATCCGTGTACTGAAAACAGCAGTTAAAAGTAGATAACAGATCACTCTTGTTACATTTTGTATTCATGTTCAGATTAATGAGTATTAACGAGAAAGAGAGAGTGAGAGTGAAAGAAACAGATAGTGGAGGGTACAGCTAAGTTGAAAACACTTTCACTTTCTAACCTACATGATGAGATTTGTATCTGAGGCCATGTTTGCATGTTTTTTTTAACGTTCATTATGTGTACCTGGTTGTTGACTTGTTATGTGGTTATCAGGTATATTGTTTAAACAAATTAGCGGCCTGTAAACCTAATGATTGCTAGATTATTATTGGTGTCATTTTTGAGATATGCACATTTTAAAGTCTCTCATTCAAGTGTACAATGTAACTGTAAATGCACGATGTAACATGAAATATTACTAAGGCCATAGTAGTAAAACAGGTTTGGATAAAACGTTTCTCTACACAAAGATGTCAAATCGAGCGAGAATCGGGAAGGCGAGCGAGAAACACATTCATCAACCTGAAACCAATCTGAAAATTTTCGTCACTAAGTATCAACAACAAAATCCAGTCGGATTTTCAATACAAACGTCAAGTCAGTCAGCTCTTCTATACGGATCAGAAACTTGGCGGGCGGGTTACAAAGAATATTTCCAACAGATTGCATGCAGATCTTTATCAAAAAGGCCGCTGGGTGACATCGCGCGCGCATCAGGCCATTGCTCGAGTGGAACCAGGCCGAAAGGGAAGCGGCAAGTGGGTGGTCAGTGCAAGGGTGACATGGAGGAGATCGTGTGAATAGGAGTTGAAACAGTATGGAATCACATGGATGCAGGTGAAAAGTACAGCAGAAGACAGAAGTTGCAAGTGGAGAGGTGCAGTTGAAGCCCTATGTTCCACTAGGAACCCATGGGAACAATAATAATTCAATAATACACAAAGTTCAGGTTTCTTTATATAGACTGCTATGCCTTCAGCTGCATAAAGAAAGATATAAGCGAAATTTTTTTAAACGACTTGACTGTATTTTAATATTTGACTCTGAAAGAAGTCTTGCCTGATGGATTGTGCATGAGCAGAAGTAATAATATGCTCCAGAATTGACCTTTTGACTGTTCTACGTTCTCCTTTTTATAGGCATATTAGTAAGGTATTCATAGGTTTGTCTAAATAATGTCCTACTGGTATGGCCTATGCACTAAGCTTGACAGAAGCATATGAATTGGTAAATACCCATTGAAGTGGTCAACATCAGTATCTGGTCTTTCATATTTTGGTGAATAAGAGCATGTGTAGAGACGGTGAGGCGTAGAGATGTATCAAAGAATATTCTACGAATCGCCGTTGATAGGTGACTTAGGAGAACTTCACTAATTCAACTTCGCCTGAATTTCAGATTTGTCATTACCTGTTTTTTCGACACATTCAGGTTTCGAAGAGACTCGGTTTCTTTTCTCTAGATGAAGGACGTTGGATATTAATTTTCGATTACAGTTTTTTTTTTCTCAAAAAGTATTCCAGTTCCTTATTCAATGCATCTTCAGTGTATGTGTGATAGGTTCTCGTCGCAAGACAGGTGATGAGATTTCTTCTCCAGCTCACTGGGTTAAAACAGTGATAGTTTATCAACTGTCCATTCTTATTTGGATTCCTTCTGATTGTTTTGTAAGCTAAACATCAAGAAAAGAAAGATAGTTTGCCTTCTGTAACACTGATCGAATGCCCATAAAAATCAGATGGCTGTCTTAATTAATAGGCCAGCCCTGAGTCTGACTTCAGAGGAAGTGGAGCAGCGGCAGGAGCTACGTTCCTATTTATTTCCATCAACTGAATGAAGTTCATACTGCATTCAATCCAGTCGGATTTTGGAGTCCTTCATGTACACTACCATAGGTTTGGTATGAAGATTTTCCAGTTCCTCTAGTTAGACCGGCATGTCTAACACCAGTTATAAACATGAGAAATCTTCATTATCCCCTTTCACTTTTGAGGAGAAAACCGCCGCAGGAAAATAGGACTTACTTGTTTGATGCTATGAATGTTTGGTCACATGAAAGAATTAGGAGAGGAAGAAGGCAGTCTACCCACCCTTGGACGCTTCATAGGGTTAATGAGGGTATTCCCCAGTGAGTAATAATGTGATGGTATTAAAGAAAGCAAACATATTAATATGAAACTATATTCTGCTGATTGATTGAGCTGAGTGGAACATAAGGTTTCAACAACACATCGCCACCTTGTTTTTATTTTCGGAGAGAGATATCATAATGAATTAGGTTGTGCTTCTGATCAGATACAACTGTGTCACACGATAGACTGTCGATTGATCTTTTATTTTCAAGATACCAGACGAAGAGAAAATGTCATGCAATAAACTTGGCACTATAATAAATGATTATTAGTTTTTTTGTGTGTGTGTGTTTTACACAGTCAGCTGATGTGACAAGTTGCCTCATTTCAGATAGACATCAACTTTTTACGTTTCACTAAAGTAAATCTACTCATATTAATTATGATTTATTTTTGTTTTTTTTCTCTCTATACTACTTATAGTAAATCAGGAAATTTAATAACTGAACCATGGGTTATTTCAATTGGTGAAAAGTATGGCAAGACATCAGCACAAGTTTTATTACGTTATCTTATTCAACGTGGATTAATCGTTGTCCCTAAATCGGTTACACCTAGTAGAATTGAAGAAAATTTTCAGGTTTGTATGAAATAATTAATTGATTCACTGTAAATATTTTTACTGCTGTGATTTTCACCCTTATTTAATTATCTGTTTACTTAATAATACAACTTTTTTTAATTCGTGAAAAATTCTTATTGGGATATATAGAAAATCAAATTTAGCGATACAGAGAAGTCTTTTCAACGAATTTATTATCAAGCTGCATAATCGTATTTTGATGTGGTTGTGTTCTCTTAGTTGGATAGCTAATTTGCGAAGCTTTCATCGCCCTACTAGGCGACATCTTCAGCGCGTACTTCAATTCAAATTCAAGTGAGCTTTTAGATTTCTCCACGAGTTTATTAATCATCTCTCCTGGTGACTGGGCCTTGGACGTGACTGTTTGTTTTGTGTGTGTTTTCACACCTTCTAGGCAGCTACTTGTATCAGAACTGATTGTTTCCTTGACTTGAACTTTGACTCTTTGTGTGTAAAGTTGCTTTCTTATCGGTTGATAAATTTTGTCTATCTCGATGTGTCTATTGATTGATGATTCACTGGAGTACCAGCCAAGCTTCTAAAAACGCCCTAACATTCTTGTTGTTTCCTCTGTCTAATATTTGAACGTTGGTTGTCCTAGTCGAATGGATGTCCGTGGTTGTCTGTATGTAGTAATATGAAGGAGTGGATATCATCATGTGTTTTGACGGTTAGCTTATGTTCGTGGATACGAAGATGAAGGGGACGTCCAGTTTGCCCAATGTAGTGTTTTTCACAGTTGTTACAATTTATTTTGTAGATGGTGTTGGTTTTATCTTCTTTCGCTGTTGAGTCTTTTGGCTGACATAGAGCCAGCTGAGTGAAGTGACTTTGTTGGTTTGTGTGCAACGTCAATTCCTAAAGGTTTGAAGAGTGTTGCAGTGATTTCTGAGATATCCTTTACATATGGTAAGGCGATTTTCTGTGTGCTTTCCTTGGAGGCTTTTGGTTTGAAAGGTTGGCTTGGGGGTATATGTTTTTTGATGAAATTCCGGGGATATGCATTCTTTTGTAAGACGTCCATGAGATATCTTTCTTTAAGGTCCTATGGATGCGGTTGCTCAATGTTTGTATGTGATTTGTTGGGAATTGTTGATATACATCCTCGTCTTTGAGTCGTTCTTCAGCTTTCTTGGTGTATCCTTCTCTATCCATGATTACTGTTGTTCTTCTCTGGTCGGCTGGTAGAATGATGATTTGTCTTTCCTTTTTTCAGCTTTTTGAGGGCTTTAGTTCTTGAGAGTTGAGTTGTGTGTGTTGTTTTTTCTGTTTGACCATTAGTACAGTTGTTTGGCGTATCTCTTGTTGTGTTTCATCGTTCAAGTTTGATTATTTGAGTAATGATTCAAGAGCAGCGAAGAAATCAGTTTTTGAGGCATCTCCGATGTTGTAGTTTAATCCTTTTTGTAGTAGTTGTTGTTCCATTTTTGATAGTGGTTGTTTTGATAGGTTGACTACGCAGTCTATAGGTGTCGTCGTCCACATTGTTCGGTCAATTTCCATCCCATTGGGCAGTTGACTGGTGGTTTGTATCCTACACTGGTCGGTAGGGTTTGATGACAGAGGCACTCATGGAGAAAGAATAATTGTCTTCTGGTGGATCTCTGCCTTTTGGCGAAGTCTTCCCACTTTCAAACAGAGAGAAGCGTGTCCCATTCGTAAGATTTAGATATAATAGAGAAGATTTGTAGCTCAGGTGGGTGATTTTGATGTGGTTGTGTTCTATGAGCTGGATAGTTAATTTTCGAAGCTTTCATCACCCTACTAGGTGACATCTTCAGCGCATACTTCAATTTGAAGTATTCATAATGCTGTGGAGGAAGAGTTAAATCTCCTAAGAAAAATGTTAATGAATAAGGGATTTCTACCTCATTTTATAGACAAGTGTATACAGTCAAAACCTATGAATTGTGGCATTTGCCGAAAAATCGTTGAAAATAGCGTTTACTAATCGCTTACTACTGAAAATTTTGGAGGAGGACCGAACGCAATGGAGACGGGAGGCTGTAGCCCTATGTTCGTTCTTCTAGGAACTAAGGGAGACATTAATAGTACTAATATCGTCGTTTCACTCAAATAGCCAGGCGGAAATTGGGTGGTTTTGACCGACTGTGTTCATTGAGCTGACACAAACAGGGTTTGCTGATGATAAACTCGGTGCGAAATAAGCGCAACGGCCGTCCTCTGTCTTTACACCACACCGATCTGTCTGGCTAGCAAGCACTCACTACATTTTGATGTGTATGGTATCCAACTACTCATCTCAATAGATCAGTAGTATATATTTTTACATGAAAAAATTGTGTATGAAACATCCTGTGTTTGTGTGTGATATATATCCAATATAGAAATAAATATAAAATCACATCCTACTACAACGCCCAAGTTTTACACGCGCATATATATTGAATTCTACACAATTAATTAGTAAACTCACTTCATGAGGATTATTTGAATTATAAACCTTTTTTTGTATTATCTCTTTTATTCCTCTGATATTAAAGATTTTTGATTTTAAATTGACGAATGATGAAATGGAAAAGTTAACTACAAATGGATTAAATGAGCGTAAATTTCGAATGCTTGGGTAGGTTGATTCATCGATAGTCTACTTTTTTCTCTTAATGTTTTTTGAGTTTGTGATTTTGTTTAACTTAAAATAACTGATTGATACTCATTTAATTTATTGGAGAACTTCCTTGACCTCTGATATAGAAAGTTGATCTAACATGGCTACATACATACCTTCTACATAAAGGATAGTGATTTATCTACCTAGGTGTATTGCGCATTACTCCGTCTTATTCTGTTGTCATTGGGAAACATGAACTTTTAATTCAGTCTTCTGTTGCTCTATGCATTATTTGAACTCAGCTGGTTACCTGGAATTGTACAGTTGTTTCGTACCAATTTTGAGACCCTTCATAAGTACGCCATCACTGAGGTTCCAACTAAGAACCTTCAGGTTGTAAAGGCGAGCTTGTTGGCTACTCAGCCACTGGGACCTGATCCAGTGACTAGCCCATGAATTCTAAATGTTGCCAACCACGCTTGTAGTCCCGGGTTCGATTGTCGGCTGACGTTCTCCAAAACCTCCCTAAGCCAGTAGTAGGATCAGTTAAATGGAAAGGTTGTGTGTGAGGCTAGCAACCCCACTCGATAAAAAAATGCTACCCAGTTGTTCAGCTTAAAAGTAAGCAAAGTAGAACTTGAACCCAGGGCCTGATGACTACGGGTCTAGTGGTTAAGTCAATGACCTAAATCTTCGCATATTAAATACACAGTCAAACACTGCTTAAAAATAAATGTTCCTCTGGGATGAGTATCATACTCCCACAGATGCCAAGTCATCGGCTTCCTTATGGATATAGGTTAGCTGTTAAGATACTCAAATCAAAACTTTACATCAGTCCATGGAGCTTTTGACTGCTAGTTTTAGCCACTTAGGGAGGTGACTGTAGATATATCCCCCAAAATCCACAGTGATAATCGAGTCGATTAGTTAGACCATACGTTGAGATATACGTAAAATCCGAAAACAGGATTTTTCTTGAGTATTTTGATACTCAGCTACATTGGCTTCGTAAAGGCCTTCAACAGAAGGCTTTAATCGAGAGGTAATTTGGAAACTACTTCGACTCTACGGCGTACCTCAGGTTTTTATCAATCAGTTGCTGAGCACTAATAGGGAAAAACGGGGAAGCTGTCACAATGGCGGACAGACTAAACAGCGCACGACTGCCAGACAAAGAATAAAGATATTTGAATTTGGGAGGTTCAACAGAGAAAAGTTTTTGAACGAGGAGCACACCGCAGATAGTGTTTAATTATAAGGAAATAATTACTATATGTCAAATAGGATATTTATACATTAAGTGAGGTAAACCGAAGTAGCAAACGGAAGTCACGGTAATAGAGTGAATGAATATAAATTCATACTACTTACTATTGATAAGTAGTATAAAAATGTACACAAAAAACGAATAACGATAGCCGTAACGAAACCTAGGCGGCCTGGGAGAGCATTACTGTATGGGTTAGGCTAACAGACTCACTCACAGACTACTGATTGTTCGAAGCTCTAGCCTCAAGTCTTGTGTTCGAGTGAGAAACTATCGCTCGGTATTCTTGCTCATGGTCTAGCAATCGCCTTAACAGATATTCCAGCTGTGTAGATAAATACAGTTGTTGCAGCACTTTTAAAATAGCCGAACTTAATATCTGATATGATGTTTACAGCATTCCTCCAAGCACGCATAATACACAACTACATAAGACCAACTAATTACCTGAGTAAATTTAAATTCTAATTGACCGCCTCTGTGTTGCCTATTTAAATATGTATTAAAACAAAAGCGTGTCGAGTTCGTTTTTCAATAATTTAAGTCCTGACTGAACAAATGTCCTTTCTTGATAAGCATTAGTGGCTACTTTATAGTGAAGTTATATTCATAGATAATATAACTCATTTCATCCACTTGTTTATTTAAAATGGAAATTGGTCCTGTTCATTGTTTTTAGAATGACCGCTCATCCTGAATATCCGTTCAACGAAGAATATTAAAAGTCGCTGTACGGGATTGCCCTTTTTTAACATGTATTTGTTAATTAATAAATTTATTCAGATGGATTATTCCCTGTGGTTCTTTACTGTGTATCTATTTATTTTTTTGGAGGAACGTGGGGTAGACATTGAGAACTCGATACTGAAGATTACATAAGCTATTCAGGAAGGATAAACAAGGATCGCTGACAGCGAACCTGTTGCCCAACACATGTGCACAAAGAAATGCAGATGAACTGGACATAAACTGGGGAGACAAACCTCTAAGATGATATCACACATCAAGAGGGGCCCGAATAGGTAGCGAATAAACAGTTGGGCTTCTGCGGGTGACATGAATCATGTCATGTGAGGATAAAATGAAAGCTTTATGGACAGTTGTGGTGGCGGACAGGCGTGACGGTAGATAGGCTAGTTCAATCAAGACGAGCCATTCGGAACTCACGAAATGAGTAATAGTAGGTGTGAAAAACTGACGTCACTGCGTACGAGTCCAAACTGTTACGCTTCACATCTACACATAACACTAAAGGCGATTAAAATGAGGTCAGGTAAAACAGTAATTATGTCATCAAAGCTCAACAATAATTTTTGTGTACATGTAACAGCGGAACACAAGGCTATGTTGTTCTACCTATTTAAGTTTATGATTCCTTGTACTTCTGAAAACTGACCATCTCATATTACTTATATCTGTGAAGTCTGTAACCAACGTTAGTGGTGCGTAGTTGACTCAACTTACTAACCTTGTTGTCAACAAACATTCGAATAAGTGCGAAAAGTTAGCTAAGTCCATTTTGTAGAATACTAAACATCCTATATATTCTAAAGTGTATCCTTTCTTCAGTCTCTTCAGGGAAAAATAACACTAGAAGCCATTTCATGAGAATTTCTGACCGCATAGTTCAATACTACTAAAATTCAACCACACACTTTTGAGACGGACCTTAGATGGGGAAACTAATATCACGAAAGGGATAACAATACTAATAATAATTTGGTTTATTCCAAAACAGTACTTGTGATACAGAATGGAGTTCTCAGCATTTCACTACACACAGTATTGCATCCAAGTTGTACATTAACAATAAATAAAATTCTACATAGATTATGGGTAATCTCAGTTAGTTTTGCCAACAACATATTGGCATGTCGGTAGCAAAGCCAAAAGTGAACAGAATGTTTGAAGGTGTTAGAAAAGTAGATGCTAGCATATTTACTACCGTAAGGGGTAACAAAAACTCGACATATACGGAGTCTGAAAGGACGAAGAACAATGCTTTAAGTAGAGTTTGTAAGGAAGAGAGAAACAAAGCAGCACATAACAGAGAAAAAAAGAGAGAGAGAAAAATAAAAGAGAGAAAGAAAACGTTGTTTCTATGAAAGATATGAATTGGAAAGGCGAAATCCAGTTGCTCTACTGAGTATTTAATAAGTCAGAAGTTTCACGCCTAGTGCTTTCATCGCACAGAACACGATTTTATTTATTTATTTAAACGCATAAAAGCGAGGTACAATGTGGCACCAAGAAGGATGCGCCACCCAATAATAATAAAACAACATAGATCAAAAGAAAGAAAGAAGAGAAATATATATAAGTAGAGATCGGATAAAGAACTTCATCTGGAAGGAAAACAGTCATGCTTAACAAGTTCAAACAGTATTTGTTAACTATCATCCGGAAGGGGAGAAAGAAGAAAATTGCAACACGTGTAATAGCATGCGATAAGTTTCATTGATTGTTTGTTGCTTTATTCAATACATTCCCAGAACACGAGCTAAGTAGGGTATGGTTGAGTTTTTGTACTTGCTAGTGCGAGCATATCGTTTTCTATCTAGGCTTCCGGTTTTTCCTGATGAGATACAAGAGGAGAGTTGTGAATGAGGAGGGTGATGTGAGTTAGATAAAATGGATTTATCACATGAGTCCAAGTGACTGTCGACCAGAATATTAACAAGCTGGTTAAGTGGCACGTTGCTTACCTTGCTGACAACCTTTAACATCCTGCGTAATAAGGTATAGTCTTTCTTCAGTAGCCCTGGAAAAGCTAAGGGGGAACAATAGAGAATTAGAGGCAGGATGCAAGAGTTAACGAATCGTAAGGGTTGGGTTGGGTTATACCAGAATGTCTTAACTTCCTGATATAGAAGGTAAGACGGAATATTTTATTAGAAATCATCAAGATATGAGACGACCAGGAAAGATCAGCAGATAGAATGACACCAAGATATTTAATTTCCGACTTGGTTTCTATTTTAGTGCCATCTATATTGCACACCTCGTGAGTGCAACCAGTTTGTTTAGGTCAGTCAGATTTATGCCTAAAGGTGAAATTGACTGTTTGGCATTTAGAGGGATTTAAGGTTAGACCGTTCTTTGTGATGGATAAAGAAGACTTTCCGTGGATGAATATGATCCGCAATTAATACAATTATTAACTTTTAGTTTTTGCAGATACGTATTTGGATTTCTTTTATATTGTTTCATGTTCTACTGACAAGATCTATTGTTTGTTTATATTCTTCTAATATTTATATTTCTGTCATACCACTGAATATAACTCATCCCCTACCCATCTGAAACTTAGATATCACTTGATGGAGTTTCACTTTTTATCAATGTTCCATTAAATGAAACTATATACTTCATTTATAATTACATAGATTTACATAATGTAAATGCAGGAATGCCCACATCATACCTAAAAGAACTCATACTTCGATGTACTTGAAATGCTAAATTTCTTTTCAGCAAGGAAATCTATAGACAGAGAGATGGGATAGCTATGGGTTTACCAAGTGGTCCGTTGGTAGCAGACTTCTTACTGGCTTGTATGGAGAGGGGGCTTAACTTCTACAAAAGAGACGTAGACGATACGTTCATTATATGTGCCGAGAACTGCTACTTGAATAACATCCTGAAAGTATTCAGTGACAGTCATCCTGCTATTCGATTCACCGTAGAAAAAGAAATTGAAGAAAAAATATCTTTCCTCGATTTGCTACTCACAAGGAGAGCAGATGGGTCTTTGAAAAGATCTGTTTACAGGAAATCGAAATGGACAGGACAACTGACCGATTTTTACAGTTTTGTCGCCATCGATAAGAAAATGAATCTAATTCGTTCCCTCTCAATACGGGTGCGGAGAATTTGTAGTGAAGATTGTATTGATAATAGAACTCAAACAACTAAAAGAAACCTTCAGAGGGAACATGTATCCACTGCGCTTCACAGAGGCCAATAGCAAATTACGTGGAAGAAATACAGCGATGGACAAGGTGGCTAAAAAAGTGACACTTAGAGTGAGATGCTTAAAATTAATCAGATGATGAGAACATTAAGAAAAACGTTCTTAGCTGCCACTTTACGAATAACCTACTCTAGCCGTCCGCCGGTGCACCTTAGTGTCAAGGAAATGTTAATTGGATTGTCTAATTCCATATGTATTGATATGTTCACCTGCTCTTGCGAAGCTAAATACACAGGACGTTCTTCGATATACATATCCCGCCACGTTCAAGAGAACCTCTCAGTTTGTCTGAGCGAAAGAGAACATAGAAGTATGATTTTATCGATATGGAAAGATATTGTAGATACCAACCATGCAGCATCTGACACATCGTTTAATATAGTCCACAAAGTTTGCCAAAAGAGACACGTGTTTTTCTACTTTATATAGCAGGGGCTTTGGCAATAGATAACACAAAGCCAGAACTTTGTGTACAAAACCAATTTGTACTATCTCTTTCGTTAATGTGGTCTTTATTTTACTATGTAATCCATGTAATAACTTTTTTTTATCCTTCTTTATTCCGTGTTCCATTTTTGTTTTATTTCATTTGACTTTATGTTATGGCATAGTCTAACATTTTGATTTAGTCTACTATTCTGACAACGTTTCACTCATCCATCCATGTCACCATCATATTATGCTCACGTATTCACATTTCTGAATTTATTTTATTTTCCGATCATCTAATTAACGCATGTTTATTGAACTTTAGGCTGACCTCTATTTATTTATTTAGTTATTCACTCCTATATCTAATCAATTGTGACTCGTAATCCTATAAAATGATGTTATCGCATTAATATCAGGCAAAAGTTTGAGCATTGCGGATTAGATCAAATAGAGTATTAATTATATTTCAGGCGAAGTTTACACACAATGATAAGTTTTGTTATTGGTAATATTTCGAGGAAAATTACTTACTGCCCGCATTCACACACCACTGTTGGAATTGTTTTGTTCACATATTTATGATTTGTACTCATATATACATATATATATATATTTAAAACAATTAGTTCCCTTTATGAATTTAGATAAAGCAATAAGAAGACGTAATTTGTCTGAATCGATTCAGACAAATTACGTCTTCTTATTGCTTTATCTAAATTCATAAAGGGAACTAATTGTTTTAAATTTTTAAAGAGAAGGCTCCCTCCACACACTATCAAAAGGTTAAATGAACTTGTTAACCTAAGGTGTAAAATTATCGTCGAACGTAACACGTTGGAATTTTATGAATTATGTATTAAAAATCATTCTTTCCCGAGGCAATTTTATAAAACTTTGAAATTCAGTAAATTACAACCAAATATCTCTAATCTTGTTCGTCTTACAAAGTCACATATCGAAAATGTTAAACAAACCTTACAAGGACTACTTGTTCTTCATACCGATGCGTCGCTTATTTTATCTGAATTATCAATAATATGCCACATGAAATTCCTTCAGTTTTGTAAAGACGTTACTCAGAAAACGAAGACGAATATACAAAATAAATTGAAGAGTTCAATCGATGATCGAAACCGCGTAGATGTCTTCCCGGTGAATCCTGATAAGTACGTTACAAATCTTTCTGATATTACTCTATCTACTCATCAGAAAGAAGCTTTATCCCTTGGACTCAAATTTTGTGTTCCTCGCACGCAATTTACGGATTTAGCCATCCATGCTGAGTTTGAAAACTTATATGACCAACTCAAACCTCTTACCGCAACATCCGATGAAGATCGGGGTTGGTTTAAGGCCAAGATGGTGGATATAGCTCACCAGTTTTTAAACAACAACCCAAAGGAGAAGAGTATTTTAAATTCCCAACATTTCAAAGCCTTGAAAGAGCTACGGGAAAATTCTAATATAATTATTACTAAACCTGATAAAGGTTCTGGAGTTGTCATTATGAATAAAAGTGACTACAAATCTAAAATGATGTCAATTCTTGATGATAAGAGCAAATTTAGTCGTGATCCCTCCTCAGAAGATATTCAGTTGTTGCAGGGCACAGTGACAGCTAATCTACTGAAGCTTCATGGCCTAAATGCTATAAGTAAAGATAAACTTGACTCATTAAAACCGTCAGATTGTAAATTCCCACATATGTATGGGTTGCCGAAAATACATAAACCCAATAATCCTCTACGTCCTATATTGTCAATGTGCAAATCCCCAACGCATAAACTTGCTAAATGGTTAGTGGAATTATTGAATCCAGTCAAAACACAATTCTGTAAGTATGTGTTAAAAGATACATTTGAATTGGTTGATGTTCTTGATGATAGTAATATTAATATTATGAACAAGAATATGTACTCTTTTGATGTAAACTCGTTATTCACTAATGTGCCTTTGATCAAAACAGTTGACATTTTGTGTGATTATATTTCCACAAACAATTTTTTCATCCCGTTCCCTATATCTTATTTAAGGGATTTATAACTTCTATGTACTAACAATGTTAGGTTTACATTTGAAGGTGATTATTTCCGCCAAGTTGATGGTGTTGCTATGAACAGTCCGTTAGGGCCTCTTTTAGCAGATATTTATATGTCGTACATTGAGAATTTATCGGAGGATTTAATCGAAAATGTGCCACTTTATAGAAGGTATGTAGATGATATCGTTGTCATCAGTGATAAGCCTTGTTCTGCCACCTCAATTTTAAATCGAATGAATGAAGTTCAGATTAGCATATCACTTACATCTGTAGAAGAGGAAGATAATTGTTTATCTTTCCTAGACATATTGCTTAGTCGACGGCTTGATGGGTCAATAAAAAGATCTATTTATAGAAAACCTACCTGGACAGGACAGTATCTTAATTACCACAGTTTCTGCCCTATTCGGTACAAAAGAGGCTTAGTAAGGTGCCTCTTCAGTAGAATCCGACGAATATGCACTGAAGACACGCTTGATGAAGAAGAAAGAATATTGACACAAACTCTGGTTGATAACAATTATCCAGAAAAGTTCATCAGGAGATATAAAGTAGTCAGAACACCAAGACCCACTCTCCAACTCGCCCCTAAGAAAGACGTGTACATCAAGCTACCCTATATGGGACATCAAAGCAGCTTGATAACTAGACAAAGGCTGAACGCTGCTGTTAAAAAGACTTTTTATGCAGCTAATATCATAATATTAGAGAATGTAAAGCCATTATATCTATCTAAGCCCTTCGAACATGCGAAAAATGACGTCACATCCCACTGTATTTACCAATTTGAATGTACGTGTGGACACACATACATAGGGAGGACTCATCGATCTCTGCAAGTAAGGGCTTCAGAGCATATTCCAAAATGGCTCCAGAAACAAATGGAATCATCAGAACCTATTAACGGTGAGAACAGGAGACCTAGCTCTTCTATTGCGAAACATATTATAGAGACAGGTCATAAAATTGATGTTAACCGATCTTTTAAACCTATCTATAAAACGTGTTTGGGGCGTATCCTAAAGTTTGTAGAAGCCTTAGCAATTAGAAAGTTCAAGCCACCTTTATGCGTTCAAAAACAATTTGTCATCACATTAAACCTTCCTTGGTAAATTTTGTTTTGATACCACAGCAGATGTACTATTACCTCTGCTATTTGGTTTAGTGGTCTTCATTTTTATTTTTTGACCTTGAATATGTCCTTTTAACTTGACCTAAGTCTATTTTTCTCACCTCTTACCTCTTTATTAATTTTTTATATATATATTCCTATGACAAGTCCGTGTGTGATCAGATTGTTCGAAATGTGTTGCGCAAATACATTACACGATTCAGACAAATTACGTCTTCTTATTGCTATATATATATATATATATATATATATATATATATATATATATATATATAGTTCATTATTATTTTTTGCTCATTCATGTTTTTGTATTCATTATTATATTCCAAGTTGTTGATAACTGTACTGAGTCACCCTTGTTACATGTATACGGTGTGACTGTAATGAATATCGATCGATTCTGTTATGAGTCTTTCTTTCCATTTGTTCATGTTAGTTTTTAGAATACACACATTGTTCCAATCGATATTGTGGTTTTCGTCCCATGCATGTACAGCTATCGATGAAATTTTTTCAAGATTCTTGTTAGCTTGTGTCCCTGTTGGTTGACCTTTAGTCGGTTAGGCGTTTATGTTCATTCACTCTTATTTTGAGTGATCTGGACGTTTGCCCTACATATTTAGTCGGACAGTTAGCACAAGATATTTTGTAAACCACATAACTGTTTTTATCGATCAGTTTTATGGGATCTTTCAGTTGATTTATTTTATTTTTGTTTAGATTCGTCGGTTTAAACGTTGTTCGTTGGCCGATATTTTTGAGAATTCTTTGTATTGCCTCTGATTTACCATTTTTATATGGTATTCTGACTGTTTTTTTTAATTCTTCCATCTTGTTATTCTCTGGTTTTACCCTCTTTTTTCTCTTATCTTTTATAAATTCTTTTGGATGGTTTTTTTCGAGTAGTATTTTGAATAGGAGGTTTATGTTTTTTTTTACACTAGTCCTCTGGTGTTATTGTAAGTCTACGTATTCTATCTGCAAGACCTTGTATTAATCCTCGTTTTACCGTGAGTGGATGAGCTGATTGATAATCGATTGGAACAATGTGTGTATTCTAAAAACTAACATGAACAAATGGAAAGAAAGACTCATAACAGAATCGATCGATATTCATTACAGTCACACCGGATACATGTAACAAGGGTGACTCAGTACAGTTATCAACAACTTGGAATATAATAATGAATACAAAAACATGAATGAGCAAAAAATAATAATGAACTATATATATATATATATATATGAGTACAAATCATAAATATGTGAACAAAACAATTCCTACAGTGGTGTGTGAATGCGGGCAGTAAGTAATTTTCCTCGAAATATTACCAATAACAAAACTTATCATTAATAATAATAATAATAATAATAATAATAATAATAATAATAATAATAATTGCTTTATTCCAAAAACAGTACTCATGATACAGCAAGGAATTTTCAGCATTCAGTACAATATTGCATCTAATTTACCCAAAAACGACAAAAAAAATTAAAAATACACAATACATAATAGTAATAAAACGATTGTTGTAGCAGCTACGTAGCAAAATACTGTGTGCCATACGGAGAAAAATATGTATAAAGTACAAAATTGTAGTAATAATAGTAATACCAACTAATATAAAATAGCAGAGTAACGATTTAAACGATAGAAGGCGTGACACCATAAAATACAGAAAGATGAACGATAAAAGGGTCGAATTCACTGTGCTAATTACATAGTAACTTGTAAGTTTCACGTCTAACAGAGTCTTCGTCACATAAAGTACGCGCTAAATAGGGTATTGTAGAATTTCTGTACTTAGTAGTACGAGCATATATCTTTTTATATTGACTTCTCGTCCTACCTGATGAGATACAAGGGGACAGGTGTGAATAAAGGGGGTGCAGAGGGTCTGACATTATAGCCTTTGCCCATTTCGTACAGGTATTTATATGCCTCTCGACTATAGTATTAGCGAGCTCATGCAGTGGCAGACCACAAGCTCTACTCACAGCATTTAATACTCTTCGTAATATGATATAATCTTTTTTGAGCAGCCTAGGAAAGACTAATGGAGAGCAATAGAGTACAATAGGTAAAATACAGGAGTTTAAAAATTGCAAAACTAAAGGTTGGTTGATACCTGATTGTCTTAACTTTTTAATGTAGAAGGTAAGACGAAACATTTTCTTAGAGATAGATAAGATATGGGATGACCATGAAAGGTCAGAGGAAAAAACTAGTCCAAGATATTTAATACTTGATTTGGTTTCAATTTCCGTGCCATCTATGCTACAGGGATCATGAGAGTTAACTAGTTCAAGTAAGTCACGTCGATGCTTGAAAGTAAAGTCAAGCACCTGACATTTGGAAGGATTTAATATAAGACCATTTGACTTGGACCAGTTGTTGATGTCCAACAGAAAGCTATTAAGTTTGCAGCTGTCAGACTCGGAAGTGATAGGCAGTGATACAGTCAGATCATCTGCATATTTAACAAAGTTAGTTTCGTTTGAATGAGGCAGGTCATGTAGGAAGAAAGAAAAAAGAAAAGGAGAGAGGACAGCACCTTGTGGAACACCGGATTTTGTAAGCGAGGTAGAAGAAGATTTGCCGTTATATACAGTATACTGCATTCTATCAGAAAAATAGGAATGCAACCAACTCTTAGCCCAGGATCCTGTTTGTGTCAATGATAGCTTATTTAATAAAAGGCCCCTAGGTACAGAGTCAAAAGCAGATGTGTAGTCTAAGAAAGCACTACGAACATATTTAGCACCTTTGTTTAAACAAGAGACAACATTGTGATACTAATATTTATGAATGTATAACTATAGAGTCCGAAGAGCAAATTGATGAAGCCACAACTGTTAACTTGACAAAAACACCCCTTTGTCTTGTTTATATGAATATTTCATGAAAAATCCAGACATGCAGTATAAATAAAAGTACAAATTAGACATTCTCAGATAAATATGAAAAACCGACACAATTAAAAATAATGAATTCGACTATCCTATGCATTTCTATACTGGATTAGGTATAGACAAGTCAGTATGACTCATTGTCTCACAAACTGCACTTCGTCTGATTAGAAATCCATTATCATAAATTGCAAATTGTGCGTCGGTGGCACGGTGGTTAGGACTCTCGCCGACCATGCACATGGTACGGGATTCGAGCCCACGCCGACACACACCTGATATCTATAGTCGGCCTGCAAATTTTGGCCTACCGATATCCACGCTAAAAATTCCATACTTGTACCAAAAATACAGTGTGGAATCAAGCTGTAAATCAAAAATAAAAAAAACATGTATTAACAAGTCTAGGAACAAAATCAATATTACTGTGAGTCTCATAGCTTTACTTCAACGTTAATATAAACGTAATGAAAGAACATTGACTAGCTTTATTGTGCATATCCCTGCTTATTGTAGCGTCGTAGTCTGTTGCTATGGTGATTTAATGACAACTTATACCTTTTCTATGCTGGTTTTTAAACGAAATTTTTTCTGGAGTACATATTATCAGAGCCATTATATATTCTTGGACTGCATTACACTTGCTGCAGTTTTATCAGAAAACGCCGCTTGATACGGATGATATCTGTGCAATGTAATGGAATAAAGGAGATAGGAAGTTCAAAAGTTAAACGTAGATTATTGAATTCTCATGATATCATGCTGGTGTATTTTGACCGATTCATTGAAATACCCAAGTACCTACTGGATAAAGCCCCCTCAAAAAAGGGATATGTACCATTTAATCATCCAGGAACTATAGGTTAATGACATGTATCTCAAAGTAAACGTACAAAAATCAATAAATTTAACTTCAAACTTCCTCCACCCTCAATAACTTTACCTATTCATCAAATACGATTGGCGTGTGTTACTGACAAGATCTATAAGTAGTATGTATATGAAGATATAAATAAATGTATGTCAGTTGCAAAACACTGTTTCTTAGTAAGTTTGGAGAAAAGTATTTTACGGTCTACTATCGATAGGCTCTATTTGTACCAAAGATACATGGATGACACTTTCATAATATGCGATGACATTACCGACATCGAATTGATGAGTAAAGAGTTCAACAGCTGCCATCATGCCATCCAGTTCACGCCGGAATCAGATATTAACTCGGAATTCCATATTTTGGATGTTCTTCTAAAAAGAAGATCTGATGGTTCTCTTCAAAGATCTATCTACAGGAAACCAACATGGAATGGTCGGTACACAAATTCCCATAGATGGATCCCTTTGAGAAGAAAGAGAAATCTGGTCCACTCCTTATCCTCAAGGATAAGGAGGATATGTTGCAGTGATACAATCGATGGGGAACTTGGGCGACTCAGACAGGTCCTCATAGAAAATTGATATCTTCCAAGATTTATCGAGAAAAACATAAAGTTAAGAGGAAAGCCTGGAAGAATCCAGACGGTGCCGAAGAAACTGCTATTTATGAGTGTTGAACTGAGATCCTGAAGAATCGCTCATGCGGATCACTGAGGAAAGCCTTCTTTATGGCTGAGCTACGTATCAATTTCTACAGTCGACAAATGATTAACGGATGTGTGAAGGATAAACTACCGCCGCTTTGGACCACCTCAATGTGTGTTGATAAATTCAGCTGCTTTCGTGGAGCTAGTTATATTGGCCGCACAAAGCGCACACTTTCCAAACGCATCTCTGAACATTATCCGGCATGGTTAGCAAAGGGACAATGCAAGACGATTACTAGCTCAATTCTCGAGCATTTGGTGAACTCAGGTCACGTAGCTCCACCAGGGTCGTCTTTCAGCATCATCTACAAAGTGAAGCCATCTGGTACAAAGTGCGTCAGGTTTCGACTTTTGTGTATGACGGAGGCGCTGGCAATTAGTCACTACAACCCTCAACTCTGTACACAGCGGAAAAAGTTTGTCCAGTCTCTTATTCTACCTTGGTCTTAAACCTCTTCACTAATCGTTCCCTGTGAAAAAATTTGATTTTTCTTTACTTTTTTAACTTTTAATTTTACTTTTGCTTTAATAATTAATTCACTATTATCAATTTCATAAGCTCCTTTTGTATATTTTCACACCATCTTTACACTTGTTAAATTGACACTCAAATACCTTTATTCTCACTCAATAGCAGTTTTAACCTTATCAAATTTCTATCTTTGTTCTGTTGAGTACCACGTAATTTACAACTTTAAATTTACACTTCTAAAGCCACTTCTGAGTAGTTATATCAATTATGTCACCCCCTATTACTCAATAGTAGACCAATACATATATTTTGTAAGTATAAATACGACTGTATAGCCTCTGAAGATGATTTCGTCAATAAAGAAAATTTTCTTCGCTGAATTTGTCTTTTGTTTTCTTTAAAGATGGATTTAATGAAGGATGCTTATAAAACAACGTGAAAAATATATGAAAGAAAGATTAAATGTGCAAATTGTGATTCCACTATATATGGTAGACCTATTTTGCCTACATCTGTGTACGGGATTTCAAATAAATAATTCCTTTACCCAATTCTCTTGTCTTGTGTCATTACATAACTGACTAATTGTCAGGCATTCTATTTTCAAGTGGTCATCTGTAGAGATTTCGATTGATTTCAGTTTTGATCACGATTTGACTTCAATTAGACATTCATTAAAAACACAATTTTTTTGTTCAGCGAAGAAATTTCTTTTCAACAACTTCATTTTCAAGCTGTACAGTCGTATTTATATTACACAAAAAGGTTATTAAGTGGCACTAAATAATTGCTCAGTAAATATACATATATATATGTGATAAGAATAACGATAATTAAAATGTTATAGGGCGTAGAGTTGAAGTGGATGGATTACAAAATTATTTGATTGTTTTATAAGTGGATTGATGTCAAAAATGTTTTTAAAAAATGTTTTAAAAATGTCAAGTGTTGTCTAAACATTTTAAAATTAGGAGTACGATTACGATAAGAATGAAGCTGTGAAGTGAAGTGGAATGATAAGGGTTGACGTCGTCCAGTCCTGTAGCAGCATCTTACATTTTGCAGGGGCGAATCGCATGCCAAACATACGAAGATTGCTGCTCAAGGTGTTCAGAAGACTCTGCATTTTGTCAGCATCCTCCCCTAACAGGACTATGTCATCTGCATATTCTAAGTCCATTAGATTATTCCCTGGTAACAAGTCGATTCCTAAGTCACTACGTTCAGTTAAGGATACTTCCATTAGCATATCTATGATGAAGTTAAACAGAAATGGGGAAAGTGGACATCCCTGTCGGACACCACTGGTTGTTACTAATTCAGATGACAGTTCCCCATAAGCCCTTACACGACTACGTGAGTTTGAATAGAGTGCCTTAATTAGTGCAATGTACTTTCTTGGCACTCCCTTCACAGTCAGACATTGCCATAGTACTTTTCGGTCCACGGAGTCGAAGGCCGCCTTCAAGTCAAGAAATATGACAATTGTTGGACGCCGAAAAGTGTGTCTATGTTCTAGAATCTGTCGAAGAGTGAAGATATGATCTATGCACCCTCTACCTGGTCTAAAGCCTCCTTGATTTTCCCTTGTCTGTTCCTCCCGAGTTCTGCTTAGTCTATGCATGATTACTGAGCCTAGGATTTTAGAGACTATGTTCGTTAGGCTGATCCCCCTATGATTATCACACGAGGACTTGTTTCCCTTCTTGAATATCGGTATAATGAGTGACTTACCCCAGTCTGATGGTACTGTCTCTGATTCCCAGACTTTGCCTAGTACCTCAGTTAATCTACAAACTAGTATGTCACCCCCATATTTAAACACCTCCGGAATAATTCCGTCGGGTCCTGCCGCTTTGCCTCGTTTCAAATTACTGATAGCTTTTGTAACCTCACCTACAGACGGCGGACCAGTGTCTATATCCCATTCGGGTACGTGGTGGATGGCGGGGAGGTTCAGTGTGGCTGTAGGCAAGTTAAATTGTTCCTCAAAGTGTTCTTTCCAGCGTTCAAGGCGTCTATCCTGAGAGCTAATTAAGGAGCCATTTTTCTCAGAAATAGTCTCACTTATGAATTGCCTTTTCCCGCCCGATTCTGTGATGAGTCTAAAGAGTTGCCTAGTGTTGCCTATCGCCAATGCTTTTTCCATCTCTTTCGCCTTTGTCACCCACCACTGTTCACGGTCTTTGCGGAGACTTTTAGTAAGTTTCCTTTTGTGCAGCTTTCGCTCCTCATTGAATTCGGAGCTCGCCGGAATAAGTCTTCTAGCATCCATCAGTTCGGATGAGGCAGTCGAAATCCAGTGGTTTTTACTCACCTTTGGATTTGTCTTATTCACAGCTTTTACAGCTGTATCTATAGCTGACTGAATATTCTTCCAGGCTTCTCCAGGGTGAGCACAGCTGTCGGATTCAGATATGCGTTTAGCTAGTTCTTCCTCAAATAGGGATTTAGTTTCCTGATCGAGCTGGGGGCGTAATGGTTTTACCGCCAGCTGTTTCCTACGTCCGTTCAGTCGTAAGCACACCCGAGCCCGGACCAGTGCATGATCGGTATCTACACACGTGTTCCACAAGGAGCGACAATCTCCTACCGACCCACGCCAACGATAGCTTATTGCTATGTGGTAGAATTAGTAGATACAATTAGAAGTGGCTAGTCTAGGTACTTCCTTTTTCAATTGGGGAATCGCAACCGGTCATGTAGAAAATTAAAACTTTTACTTTACCAGTATTAAAGGTTTTTTGAACTGATTTTCTTAACTTCTTCGTAATTATTTCGCTAGGTTTATCACCCTTGAATTTCAGTCGCATGTATGAAGTTGAATAAGACATTCAGAAGACAAATTTCGCGAGATTACATCGTCATTTCGTAGTTTCTTTACAACCGCTTTACAACTAACATGGTTAACAATGATAAAATAAAGTTCATGAAAATTACTCAGTTAGATAAAAACAAAAGTACATACTAATGACCAATCATATTTAGATAGGTCATGTAGTCAGTTCATGGCAGGCGAAGATTGAAGTCTATTGATTTTTGTACACACAGTTTAGGCTGTATGTGATTAATCCAAAATGGTTCCATCACCTTCTGTGAACTTCTCTCGAAAGAAATCCGAAACGATAATCCAAACTATGGATTTAACCACACGTAGAGTGACGCGTAAAGTCCAAAATAAAGGATATTCTGCAATACGGTACTTTATTACATAAAAATAGATATATAATATACAAACCTCAAAATGTGAGGTGTCTGTGGCTAAATGCCGTCAAATGCACAACCACTGTGCAGTCAATAAGTAAAAACAGCAATGCTGTGTCAAGGTCGATCCACCCGTCGGTTCAAACGGCCCGCGAATGCCAAGCAAAGAATAAACAAATATGAACAAACAACTTTCAATAGTAAAGCATACACTATAGGGTAAATGCAGCAAATAATGTTTAAGGAGAAGAAAAATAAGAACTATACATTAACAGAATGATAATAGGACAAGTAATTTAACTGCAGTTGTAAGCAAATGTCATTGTTATAAATTATCATATAAAATCATACTACTTACTAATGGCAAGTAGTATAATGTTGAACAAAGGAAAGATTGAGAATGAACAGGTAGGAAAGGAATTAACACCTCCAATAACCAACCTTGAATGAGAGTTATGTGGTGAAATAATTGTGAAACAGTCATTAATATTTATTATGTAACCAGACATTAATAAGTGTTTTGCAATGGGTGATGCTGGATTTCTACTAAGATTAATCGCGTTGGGATTTTCAATATGATTCAGTAGCCATTTTGGAATATGTTCTTTTCGACGACATTGGAACATTCTGTTAGTTCTACCTATATAGGTGTCACCGCAGCTGCAGGTGAACTTGTAGATACAGTTTGAAGTAGAGTCCACAGAATTTCGTCTCTTAATCGTAGGAACAGGGATCGAAAATGTTCGGCAAGTGAGAGAAAGAGATGCGGCGTAAAATGTGCGTCTGATGGCTGACCAAAGTCTTTGAGCTGTCAACTGCATAATCTGGTCGCCCTTGAATGGTAGATTAATAAAGATAGCTTTCTTTGGTACAGAAGCTGTCTTTTCAAGATGTGGTCTATCCTTACCGTGACAACTGATGAAGTTTTCTGGATAACCATTGGCTAGTAAAACTGAATGTATATGTCGAAACTCATCCATTAATGTGTCACTCGTGCATATTTTTCGGGCCCTTGAGAACAAATATTTCACTACGGAACGTTGTTTATACTGGATAGGAACAAAACTGATAAAATGAAGATATTGTCCACTCCATGTCTGTTTACGAAAAATAGATCGTATGTATAGAGGCTTCTTGTTCACAGATAGTGAATAGTGCGTTTCAGCTTTCTTGGTCATGTGTTTCCTAATGCATATGTCTGGATAGCTATTTTCATTTGTGTGTTATACTCACCACACACACACACACACACACACAATCAGAGATACACATTCACTATCATACAGCAGAAAAATGAAATGTGTCTAAGTTTTAGTAAAATGTAGGAAGTGAATGCGATTTAGCCAGTTTAAACCTGTTTCTATTTCATTTTAACACTCAACTTTCAGCCTACATGATCAGTGATACATCTGAGATTAAATCTGTAACATTGACCCGCTTATGTATGTGAGTGGTGTTTATTTTAAGGTTATCTAATCCGTGTACTGAAAACAGCAGTTAAAAGTAGATAACAGATCACTCTTGTTACATTTTGTATTCATGTTCAGATTAATGAGTATTAACGAGAAAGAGAGAGTGAGAGTGAAAGAAACAGATAGTGGAGGGTACAGCTAAGTTGAAAACACTTTCACTTTCTAACCTACATGATGAGATTTGTATCTGAGGCCATGTTTGCATGTTTTTTTTAACGTTCATTATGTGTACCTGGTTGTTGACTTGTTATGTGGTTATCAGGTATATTGTTTAAACAAATTAGCGGCCTGTAAACCTAATGATTGCTAGATTATTATTGGTGTCATTTTTGAGATATGCACATTTTAAAGTCTCTCATTCAAGTGTACAATGTAACTGTAAATGCACGATGTAACATGAAATATTACTAAGGCCATAGTAGTAAAACAGGTTTGGATAAAACGTTTCTCTACACAAAGATGTCAAATCGAGCGAGAATCGGGAAGGCGAGCGAGAAACACATTCATCAACCTGAAACCAATCTGAAAATTTTCGTCACTAAGTATCAACAACAAAATCCAGTCGGATTTTCAATACAAACGTCAAGTCAGTCAGCTCTTCTATACGGATCAGAAACTTGGCGGGCGGGTTACAAAGAATATTTCCAACAGATTGCATGCAGATCTTTATCAAAAAGGCCGCTGGGTGACATCGCGCGCGCATCAGGCCATTGCTCGAGTGGAACCAGGCCGAAAGGGAAGCGGCAAGTGGGTGGTCAGTGCAAGGGTGACATGGAGGAGATCGTGTGAATAGGAGTTGAAACAGTATGGAATCACATGGATGCAGGTGAAAAGTACAGCAGAAGACAGAAGTTGCAAGTGGAGAGGTGCAGTTGAAGCCCTATGTTCCACTAGGAACCCATGGGAACAATAATAATTCAATAATACACAAAGTTCAGGTTTCTTTATATAGACTGCTATGCCTTCAGCTGCATAAAGAAAGATATAAGCGAAATTTTTTTAAACGACTTGACTGTATTTTAATATTTGACTCTGAAAGAAGTCTTGCCTGATGGATTGTGCATGAGCAGAAGTAATAATATGCTCCAGAATTGACCTTTTGACTGTTCTACGTTCTCCTTTTTATAGGCATATTAGTAAGGTATTCATAGGTTTGTCTAAATAATGTCCTACTGGTATGGCCTATGCACTAAGCTTGACAGAAGCATATGAATTGGTAAATACCCATTGAAGTGGTCAACATCAGTATCTGGTCTTTCATATTTTGGTGAATAAGAGCATGTGTAGAGACGGTGAGGCGTAGAGATGTATCAAAGAATATTCTACGAATCGCCGTTGATAGGTGACTTAGGAGAACTTCACTAATTCAACTTCGCCTGAATTTCAGATTTGTCATTACCTGTTTTTTCGACACATTCAGGTTTCGAAGAGACTCGGTTTCTTTTCTCTAGATGAAGGACGTTGGATATTAATTTTCGATTACAGTTTTTTTTTTCTCAAAAAGTATTCCAGTTCCTTATTCAATGCATCTTCAGTGTATGTGTGATAGGTTCTCGTCGCAAGACAGGTGATGAGATTTCTTCTCCAGCTCACTGGGTTAAAACAGTGATAGTTTATCAACTGTCCATTCTTATTTGGATTCCTTCTGATTGTTTTGTAAGCTAAACATCAAGAAAAGAAAGATAGTTTGCCTTCTGTAACACTGATCGAATGCCCATAAAAATCAGATGGCTGTCTTAATTAATAGGCCAGCCCTGAGTCTGACTTCAGAGGAAGTGGAGCAGCGGCAGGAGCTACGTTCCTATTTATTTCCATCAACTGAATGAAGTTCATACTGCATTCAATCCAGTCGGATTTTGGAGTCCTTCATGTACACTACCATAGGTTTGGTATGAAGATTTTCCAGTTCCTCTAGTTAGACCGGCATGTCTAACACCAGTTATAAACATGAGAAATCTTCATTATCCCCTTTCACTTTTGAGGAGAAAACCGCCGCAGGAAAATAGGACTTACTTGTTTGATGCTATGAATGTTTGGTCACATGAAAGAATTAGGAGAGGAAGAAGGCAGTCTACCCACCCTTGGACGCTTCATAGGGTTAATGAGGGTATTCCCCAGTGAGTAATAATGTGATGGTATTAAAGAAAGCAAACATATTAATATGAAACTATATTCTGCTGATTGATTGAGCTGAGTGGAACATAAGGTTTCAACAACACATCGCCACCTTGTTTTTATTTTCGGAGAGAGATATCATAATGAATTAGGTTGTGCTTCTGATCAGATACAACTGTGTCACACGATAGACTGTCGATTGATCTTTTATTTTCAAGATACCAGACGAAGAGAAAATGTCATGCAATAAACTTGGCACTATAATAAATGATTATTAGTTTTTTTGTGTGTGTGTGTTTTACACAGTCAGCTGATGTGACAAGTTGCCTCATTTCAGATAGACATCAACTTTTTACGTTTCACTAAAGTAAATCTACTCATATTAATTATGATTTATTTTTGTTTTTTTTCTCTCTATACTACTTATAGTAAATCAGGAAATTTAATAACTGAACCATGGGTTATTTCAATTGGTGAAAAGTATGGCAAGACATCAGCACAAGTTTTATTACGTTATCTTATTCAACGTGGATTAATCGTTGTCCCTAAATCGGTTACACCTAGTAGAATTGAAGAAAATTTTCAGGTTTGTATGAAATAATTAATTGATTCACTGTAAATATTTTTACTGCTGTGATTTTCACCCTTATTTAATTATCTGTTTACTTAATAATACAACTTTTTTTAATTCGTGAAAAATTCTTATTGGGATATATAGAAAATCAAATTTAGCGATACAGAGAAGTCTTTTCAACGAATTTATTATCAAGCTGCATAATCGTATTTTGATGTGGTTGTGTTCTCTTAGTTGGATAGCTAATTTGCGAAGCTTTCATCGCCCTACTAGGCGACATCTTCAGCGCGTACTTCAATTCAAATTCAAGTGAGCTTTTAGATTTCTCCACGAGTTTATTAATCATCTCTCCTGGTGACTGGGCCTTGGACGTGACTGTTTGTTTTGTGTGTGTTTTCACACCTTCTAGGCAGCTACTTGTATCAGAACTGATTGTTTCCTTGACTTGAACTTTGACTCTTTGTGTGTAAAGTTGCTTTCTTATCGGTTGATAAATTTTGTCTATCTCGATGTGTCTATTGATTGATGATTCACTGGAGTACCAGCCAAGCTTCTAAAAACGCCCTAACATTCTTGTTGTTTCCTCTGTCTAATATTTGAACGTTGGTTGTCCTAGTCGAATGGATGTCCGTGGTTGTCTGTATGTAGTAATATGAAGGAGTGGATATCATCATGTGTTTTGACGGTTAGCTTATGTTCGTGGATACGAAGATGAAGGGGACGTCCAGTTTGCCCAATGTAGTGTTTTTCACAGTTGTTACAATTTATTTTGTAGATGGTGTTGGTTTTATCTTCTTTCGCTGTTGAGTCTTTTGGCTGACATAGAGCCAGCTGAGTGAAGTGACTTTGTTGGTTTGTGTGCAACGTCAATTCCTAAAGGTTTGAAGAGTGTTGCAGTGATTTCTGAGATATCCTTTACATATGGTAAGGCGATTTTCTGTGTGCTTTCCTTGGAGGCTTTTGGTTTGAAAGGTTGGCTTGGGGGTATATGTTTTTTGATGAAATTCCGGGGATATGCATTCTTTTGTAAGACGTCCATGAGATATCTTTCTTTAAGGTCCTATGGATGCGGTTGCTCAATGTTTGTATGTGATTTGTTGGGAATTGTTGATATACATCCTCGTCTTTGAGTCGTTCTTCAGCTTTCTTGGTGTATCCTTCTCTATCCATGATTACTGTTGTTCTTCTCTGGTCGGCTGGTAGAATGATGATTTGTCTTTCCTTTTTTCAGCTTTTTGAGGGCTTTAGTTCTTGAGAGTTGAGTTGTGTGTGTTGTTTTTTCTGTTTGACCATTAGTACAGTTGTTTGGCGTATCTCTTGTTGTGTTTCATCGTTCAAGTTTGATTATTTGAGTAATGATTCAAGAGCAGCGAAGAAATCAGTTTTTGAGGCATCTCCGATGTTGTAGTTTAATCCTTTTTGTAGTAGTTGTTGTTCCATTTTTGATAGTGGTTGTTTTGATAGGTTGACTACGCAGTCTATAGGTGTCGTCGTCCACATTGTTCGGTCAATTTCCATCCCATTGGGCAGTTGACTGGTGGTTTGTATCCTACACTGGTCGGTAGGGTTTGATGACAGAGGCACTCATGGAGAAAGAATAATTGTCTTCTGGTGGATCTCTGCCTTTTGGCGAAGTCTTCCCACTTTCAAACAGAGAGAAGCGTGTCCCATTCGTAAGATTTAGATATAATAGAGAAGATTTGTAGCTCAGGTGGGTGATTTTGATGTGGTTGTGTTCTATGAGCTGGATAGTTAATTTTCGAAGCTTTCATCACCCTACTAGGTGACATCTTCAGCGCATACTTCAATTTGAAGTATTCATAATGCTGTGGAGGAAGAGTTAAATCTCCTAAGAAAAATGTTAATGAATAAGGGATTTCTACCTCATTTTATAGACAAGTGTATACAGTCAAAACCTATGAATTGTGGCATTTGCCGAAAAATCGTTGAAAATAGCGTTTACTAATCGCTTACTACTGAAAATTTTGGAGGAGGACCGAACGCAATGGAGACGGGAGGCTGTAGCCCTATGTTCGTTCTTCTAGGAACTAAGGGAGACATTAATAGTACTAATATCGTCGTTTCACTCAAATAGCCAGGCGGAAATTGGGTGGTTTTGACCGACTGTGTTCATTGAGCTGACACAAACAGGGTTTGCTGATGATAAACTCGGTGCGAAATAAGCGCAACGGCCGTCCTCTGTCTTTACACCACACCGATCTGTCTGGCTAGCAAGCACTCACTACATTTTGATGTGTATGGTATCCAACTACTCATCTCAATAGATCAGTAGTATATATTTTTACATGAAAAAATTGTGTATGAAACATCCTGTGTTTGTGTGTGATATATATCCAATATAGAAATAAATATAAAATCACATCCTACTACAACGCCCAAGTTTTACACGCGCATATATATTGAATTCTACACAATTAATTAGTAAACTCACTTCATGAGGATTATTTGAATTATAAACCTTTTTTTGTATTATCTCTTTTATTCCTCTGATATTAAAGATTTTTGATTTTAAATTGACGAATGATGAAATGGAAAAGTTAACTACAAATGGATTAAATGAGCGTAAATTTCGAATGCTTGGGTAGGTTGATTCATCGATAGTCTACTTTTTTCTCTTAATGTTTTTTGAGTTTGTGATTTTGTTTAACTTAAAATAACTGATTGATACTCATTTAATTTATTGGAGAACTTCCTTGACCTCTGATATAGAAAGTTGATCTAACATGGCTACATACATACCTTCTACATAAAGGATAGTGATTTATCTACCTAGGTGTATTGCGCATTACTCCGTCTTATTCTGTTGTCATTGGGAAACATGAACTTTTAATTCAGTCTTCTGTTGCTCTATGCATTATTTGAACTCAGCTGGTTACCTGGAATTGTACAGTTGTTTCGTACCAATTTTGAGACCCTTCATAAGTACGCCATCACTGAGGTTCCAACTAAGAACCTTCAGGTTGTAAAGGCGAGCTTGTTGGCTACTCAGCCACTGGGACCTGATCCAGTGACTAGCCCATGAATTCTAAATGTTGCCAACCACGCTTGTAGTCCCGGGTTCGATTGTCGGCTGACGTTCTCCAAAACCTCCCTAAGCCAGTAGTAGGATCAGTTAAATGGAAAGGTTGTGTGTGAGGCTAGCAACCCCACTCGATAAAAAAATGCTACCCAGTTGTTCAGCTTAAAAGTAAGCAAAGTAGAACTTGAACCCAGGGCCTGATGACTACGGGTCTAGTGGTTAAGTCAATGACCTAAATCTTCGCATATTAAATACACAGTCAAACACTGCTTAAAAATAAATGTTCCTCTGGGATGAGTATCATACTCCCACAGATGCCAAGTCATCGGCTTCCTTATGGATATAGGTTAGCTGTTAAGATACTCAAATCAAAACTTTACATCAGTCCATGGAGCTTTTGACTGCTAGTTTTAGCCACTTAGGGAGGTGACTGTAGATATATCCCCCAAAATCCACAGTGATAATCGAGTCGATTAGTTAGACCATACGTTGAGATATACGTAAAATCCGAAAACAGGATTTTTCTTGAGTATTTTGATACTCAGCTACATTGGCTTCGTAAAGGCCTTCAACAGAAGGCTTTAATCGAGAGGTAATTTGGAAACTACTTCGACTCTACGGCGTACCTCAGGTTTTTATCAATCAGTTGCTGAGCACTAATAGGGAAAAACGGGGAAGCTGTCACAATGGCGGACAGACTAAACAGCGCACGACTGCCAGACAAAGAATAAAGATATTTGAATTTGGGAGGTTCAACAGAGAAAAGTTTTTGAACGAGGAGCACACCGCAGATAGTGTTTAATTATAAGGAAATAATTACTATATGTCAAATAGGATATTTATACATTAAGTGAGGTAAACCGAAGTAGCAAACGGAAGTCACGGTAATAGAGTGAATGAATATAAATTCATACTACTTACTATTGATAAGTAGTATAAAAATGTACACAAAAAACGAATAACGATAGCCGTAACGAAACCTAGGCGGCCTGGGAGAGCATTACTGTATGGGTTAGGCTAACAGACTCACTCACAGACTACTGATTGTTCGAAGCTCTAGCCTCAAGTCTTGTGTTCGAGTGAGAAACTATCGCTCGGTATTCTTGCTCATGGTCTAGCAATCGCCTTAACAGATATTCCAGCTGTGTAGATAAATACAGTTGTTGCAGCACTTTTAAAATAGCCGAACTTAATATCTGATATGATGTTTACAGCATTCCTCCAAGCACGCATAATACACAACTACATAAGACCAACTAATTACCTGAGTAAATTTAAATTCTAATTGACCGCCTCTGTGTTGCCTATTTAAATATGTATTAAAACAAAAGCGTGTCGAGTTCGTTTTTCAATAATTTAAGTCCTGACTGAACAAATGTCCTTTCTTGATAAGCATTAGTGGCTACTTTATAGTGAAGTTATATTCATAGATAATATAACTCATTTCATCCACTTGTTTATTTAAAATGGAAATTGGTCCTGTTCATTGTTTTTAGAATGACCGCTCATCCTGAATATCCGTTCAACGAAGAATATTAAAAGTCGCTGTACGGGATTGCCCTTTTTTAACATGTATTTGTTAATTAATAAATTTATTCAGATGGATTATTCCCTGTGGTTCTTTACTGTGTATCTATTTATTTTTTTGGAGGAACGTGGGGTAGACATTGAGAACTCGATACTGAAGATTACATAAGCTATTCAGGAAGGATAAACAAGGATCGCTGACAGCGAACCTGTTGCCCAACACATGTGCACAAAGAAATGCAGATGAACTGGACATAAACTGGGGAGACAAACCTCTAAGATGATATCACACATCAAGAGGGGCCCGAATAGGTAGCGAATAAACAGTTGGGCTTCTGCGGGTGACATGAATCATGTCATGTGAGGATAAAATGAAAGCTTTATGGACAGTTGTGGTGGCGGACAGGCGTGACGGTAGATAGGCTAGTTCAATCAAGACGAGCCATTCGGAACTCACGAAATGAGTAATAGTAGGTGTGAAAAACTGACGTCACTGCGTACGAGTCCAAACTGTTACGCTTCACATCTACACATAACACTAAAGGCGATTAAAATGAGGTCAGGTAAAACAGTAATTATGTCATCAAAGCTCAACAATAATTTTTGTGTACATGTAACAGCGGAACACAAGGCTATGTTGTTCTACCTATTTAAGTTTATGATTCCTTGTACTTCTGAAAACTGACCATCTCATATTACTTATATCTGTGAAGTCTGTAACCAACGTTAGTGGTGCGTAGTTGACTCAACTTACTAACCTTGTTGTCAACAAACATTCGAATAAGTGCGAAAAGTTAGCTAAGTCCATTTTGTAGAATACTAAACATCCTATATATTCTAAAGTGTATCCTTTCTTCAGTCTCTTCAGGGAAAAATAACACTAGAAGCCATTTCATGAGAATTTCTGACCGCATAGTTCAATACTACTAAAATTCAACCACACACTTTTGAGACGGACCTTAGATGGGGAAACTAATATCACGAAAGGGATAACAATACTAATAATAATTTGGTTTATTCCAAAACAGTACTTGTGATACAGAATGGAGTTCTCAGCATTTCACTACACACAGTATTGCATCCAAGTTGTACATTAACAATAAATAAAATTCTACATAGATTATGGGTAATCTCAGTTAGTTTTGCCAACAACATATTGGCATGTCGGTAGCAAAGCCAAAAGTGAACAGAATGTTTGAAGGTGTTAGAAAAGTAGATGCTAGCATATTTACTACCGTAAGGGGTAACAAAAACTCGACATATACGGAGTCTGAAAGGACGAAGAACAATGCTTTAAGTAGAGTTTGTAAGGAAGAGAGAAACAAAGCAGCACATAACAGAGAAAAAAAGAGAGAGAGAAAAATAAAAGAGAGAAAGAAAACGTTGTTTCTATGAAAGATATGAATTGGAAAGGCGAAATCCAGTTGCTCTACTGAGTATTTAATAAGTCAGAAGTTTCACGCCTAGTGCTTTCATCGCACAGAACACGATTTTATTTATTTATTTAAACGCATAAAAGCGAGGTACAATGTGGCACCAAGAAGGATGCGCCACCCAATAATAATAAAACAACATAGATCAAAAGAAAGAAAGAAGAGAAATATATATAAGTAGAGATCGGATAAAGAACTTCATCTGGAAGGAAAACAGTCATGCTTAACAAGTTCAAACAGTATTTGTTAACTATCATCCGGAAGGGGAGAAAGAAGAAAATTGCAACACGTGTAATAGCATGCGATAAGTTTCATTGATTGTTTGTTGCTTTATTCAATACATTCCCAGAACACGAGCTAAGTAGGGTATGGTTGAGTTTTTGTACTTGCTAGTGCGAGCATATCGTTTTCTATCTAGGCTTCCGGTTTTTCCTGATGAGATACAAGAGGAGAGTTGTGAATGAGGAGGGTGATGTGAGTTAGATAAAATGGATTTATCACATGAGTCCAAGTGACTGTCGACCAGAATATTAACAAGCTGGTTAAGTGGCACGTTGCTTACCTTGCTGACAACCTTTAACATCCTGCGTAATAAGGTATAGTCTTTCTTCAGTAGCCCTGGAAAAGCTAAGGGGGAACAATAGAGAATTAGAGGCAGGATGCAAGAGTTAACGAATCGTAAGGGTTGGGTTGGGTTATACCAGAATGTCTTAACTTCCTGATATAGAAGGTAAGACGGAATATTTTATTAGAAATCATCAAGATATGAGACGACCAGGAAAGATCAGCAGATAGAATGACACCAAGATATTTAATTTCCGACTTGGTTTCTATTTTAGTGCCATCTATATTGCACACCTCGTGAGTGCAACCAGTTTGTTTAGGTCAGTCAGATTTATGCCTAAAGGTGAAATTGACTGTTTGGCATTTAGAGGGATTTAAGGTTAGACCGTTCTTTGTGATGGATAAAGAAGACTTTCCGTGGATGAATATGATCCGCAATTAATACAATTATTAACTTTTAGTTTTTGCAGATACGTATTTGGATTTCTTTTATATTGTTTCATGTTCTACTGACAAGATCTATTGTTTGTTTATATTCTTCTAATATTTATATTTCTGTCATACCACTGAATATAACTCATCCCCTACCCATCTGAAACTTAGATATCACTTGATGGAGTTTCACTTTTTATCAATGTTCCATTAAATGAAACTATATACTTCATTTATAATTACATAGATTTACATAATGTAAATGCAGGAATGCCCACATCATACCTAAAAGAACTCATACTTCGATGTACTTGAAATGCTAAATTTCTTTTCAGCAAGGAAATCTATAGACAGAGAGATGGGATAGCTATGGGTTTACCAAGTGGTCCGTTGGTAGCAGACTTCTTACTGGCTTGTATGGAGAGGGGGCTTAACTTCTACAAAAGAGACGTAGACGATACGTTCATTATATGTGCCGAGAACTGCTACTTGAATAACATCCTGAAAGTATTCAGTGACAGTCATCCTGCTATTCGATTCACCGTAGAAAAAGAAATTGAAGAAAAAATATCTTTCCTCGATTTGCTACTCACAAGGAGAGCAGATGGGTCTTTGAAAAGATCTGTTTACAGGAAATCGAAATGGACAGGACAACTGACCGATTTTTACAGTTTTGTCGCCATCGATAAGAAAATGAATCTAATTCGTTCCCTCTCAATACGGGTGCGGAGAATTTGTAGTGAAGATTGTATTGATAATAGAACTCAAACAACTAAAAGAAACCTTCAGAGGGAACATGTATCCACTGCGCTTCACAGAGGCCAATAGCAAATTACGTGGAAGAAATACAGCGATGGACAAGGTGGCTAAAAAAGTGACACTTAGAGTGAGATGCTTAAAATTAATCAGATGATGAGAACATTAAGAAAAACGTTCTTAGCTGCCACTTTACGAATAACCTACTCTAGCCGTCCGCCGGTGCACCTTAGTGTCAAGGAAATGTTAATTGGATTGTCTAATTCCATATGTATTGATATGTTCACCTGCTCTTGCGAAGCTAAATACACAGGACGTTCTTCGAAATACATATCCCGCCACGTTCAAGAGAACCTCTCAGTTTGTCTGAGCAAAAGAGAATGTAGAAGTATGATTTTATCGATATTGAAAGATATTGTAGATACCAACAATGCAGCATCGGACACATCGTTTAATATAGTCCACAAAGTTTGCCAAAAGAGACACGTGTTTTTCTACTTTATATAGCAGGGGCTTTGGCAATAGATAACACAAAGCCAGAACTTTGTGTACAAAACCAATTTGTACTATCTCTTTCGTTAATGTGGTCTTTATTTTACTATGTAATCCATGTAATAACTTTTTTTTATCCTTCTTTATTCCGTGTTCCATTTTTGTTTTATTTCATTTGACTTTATGTTATGGCATAGTCTAACATTTTGATTTAGTCTACTATATTGACAACGTTTCACTCATCCATCCATGTCACCATCATATTATGCTCACGTATTCACATTTCCGAATTTATTTTATTTTCCGATCATCTAATTAACGCATGTTTATTGAACTTTAGGCTGACCTCTATTTATTTATTTAGTTATTCACTCCTATATCTAATCAATTGTGACTCGTAATCCTATAAAATGATGTTATCGCATTAATATCAGGCAAAAGTTTGAGCATTGCGGATTAGATCAAATAGAGTATTAATTATATTTCAGGCGAAGTTTACACACAATGATAAGTTTTGTTATTGGTAATATTTCGAGGAAAATTACTTACTGCCCGCATTCACACACCACTGTTGGAATTGTTTTGTTCACATATTTATGATTTGTACTCATATATATATATATAGTTCATTATTATTTTCTTGCTCATTCATGTTTTTGTATTCATAATTATATTCCAAGTTGTTGATAATTGTATTGAGTCACCCTTGTTACATGTATCCGGTGTGACTGTAATGAATATCGATCGATTCTGTTATGAGTCTTTCTTTCCATTTGTTCATGTTAGTTTTCAGAATACACACATTGTTCCAATCGATTATCAATCAGCTCATCCACTCACGGTAAAACGAGGATTAATACAAGGTCTTGCAGATAGAATACGTAGACTTACAATAACACCAGAGGACTAGTGTAAAAAAAAACATAAACCTCCTATTCAAAATACTACTCGAAAAAAACCATCCAAAAGAATTTATAAAAGATAAAGAAAAAAAGGAAAAACCAGAGAATAACAAGATGGAAGAATTCAAAAAAAAACAGTCAGAATACCATATAAAAATGGTAAATCAGAGGCAATACAAAGTGCGTCGGTGGTACAGTGGTTAGGACTCTCGCCGACCATGCATATGGTCCGGGGTTCGAGCCCACGCCGACACACACCTGATATCTATGGTCGGCCTACAAAATTTGGGCTACCGATATCCACGCTGAAATTCCATACTTGTACCAAAAATACGGTGTGGAATCAAGCTGTAATCAAAAACAAAAAACAAAACAAATTCTCAAAAATATCGGCCAACGAACAACGTTTAAACCGACGAATCTAAACAAAAATAAAATAAATCAACTGAAAGATCCATAAAAATGATCGATAAAAACAGTTATGTGGTTTACAAAATATCTTGTGCTAACTGTCCGACTAAATATGTGGGGCAAACGTCCAGATCACTCAAAATAAGAGTGAATGAACATAAACGCCTAACCGACTAAAGGTCAACCAACAGGGACACAAGCTAACAAGAATCTTGAAAAAAATTCATCGATAGCTGCACATGCATGGGACGAAACCACAATATCGATTGGAACAATGTGTGTATTCTAAAAACTAACATGAACAAATGGAAAGAAAGACTCATAACAGAATCGATCGATATTCATTACAGTCACACCGGATACATGTAACAAGGGTGACTCAGTACAGTTATCAACAACTTGGAATATAATAATGAATACAAAAACATGATGAGCAAAAAAATAATAATGAACTATATATATATATATGAGTACAAATCATAAATATGTGAACAAAACAATTCCAACAGTGGTGTGTGAATGCGGGCAGTAAGTAATTTTCCTCGAAATATTACCAATAACAAAACTTATCATTAATAATAATAATAATTGCTTTATTCCAAAATCAGTACTCATGATACAGCAAGGAATTTTCAGCATTCAGTACAATATTGCATCTAATTTACCCAAAAACGACAAAAAAAAAATTAAAAATACACAATACATAATAGTAATAAACGATTGTTGTAGCAGCTACGTAGCAAAATACTGTGTGCCATACGGTGAAAAATATGCATAAAGTACAAAATTTTTAGTAATAATAGTAATACCAACTAATAAAAAAGCAGAGTAACGATTTAAACGATAGAAAGTGTGACACCATAAAATACAGAAAGATGAACGATAAAAGGGTCGATTCACTGTGCTAATGACATAGAAGACTGCCGTTATATACAGTATACTGCATTCTATCAGAAAAATAGGAATGCAACCAACTCTTAGCCCAGGATCCTGTTTGTGTCAACGATAGCTTATTTAATAAAAGGCCCCTAGGTACAGAGTCAAAAGCAGATGTGTAGTCTAAGAAAGCACTACGAACATATTTAGCACCTTTGTCTAAACAAGAGACAACATTGTGATATAAGACAACCGCAGCATCCAAGGTACTTCTACCATGTTTGTATGCAAATTGTTTAGGATCATTAAAAGGTTTCAAAGCGGGTTCAAGACGAAGTAAAAGTAATTTTTCCATCAATTTTAAAAAGGGGGAAGTAATTGCAATAGGCCGAAATTTAATATCAGAACCAGAAGATGGTTTTGGTATAGGGATAATTTTAATGTTTTTCCATGCAAAAGGTAGAACGTTACCGGAAAAAGAGGCATTAAAAATGTTAGTAAGAGGATAACACAAAATATCAGCACAATTCCTGAGGACAATGGCAGGTATGCCGTCAGGACCAAGGCTTTGAGAAGGCTTAAGAGACCGGAGACATTTAAGCACATCAAGGGTATTAAAACCACTAAAGTTATTGTCAATATGATTTGTATCATTTGGAAGGGTATCAACAGAAGAGCGTATGAAAGATTTATTAAGAGTGTCAACATTAAGAGATGGAACAGAAATACATCGCTTACCGTTAGTAATTTCTTTGAAAAGTTTCCATAAATTAGAAGGGGTTTTACATGACAAAAATCTTTGATTATATAAAACACTTAGTCTTTTTATTTCCAGTTTTATCAGCATGTTTAACTTTTTTACACCAGGCTTATCATTAGTTTTGAACAACAGTTCTTTATTTCTACGTAGCTTTTTGAGATATGGCGAAGATAAGCGATCAAATCGGATGAATAATGTTTCTTTAGGACAACATATTTCGAAACAGAATTTAAGATAATCGGTAGTGTTTGTGATTGTTTCATCTAATGTTTGTTCTGTAAATAAGTCCCAGTTAGTGTCTTTCAACATGCATCTGAGCTTGTCTAGGTTGTCTTTTGAGTAGCATCTCCGTTGAACTTTACTGTAGAGGTGAGAGAGGACACCTTTGTGTGATTTGGAATATATTTTAGGCAGCACACGTATGATGCAGTGGTCAGAATTAAGTAGAGGAGCACGTTTGCGAGCTTCATATATACCAACATCATTGATAAATACTAGATCCATTTTTTACCAAGACGGGTGGCAAAGTTGACAATATTGTCATGACCAAGTGATATAAGGAAGGAGCAATCGCTTCCATTGAAGTCGCCAGTTACTATTGATAAAGAGTTCTCGAAGCAAGCTGCAGCAAAAGCGGTGAATTCATCGGCGAACATAGATAAATCCAATATGGTACAGCCAGGAGAGACATAAACATTAGAAATATAAATGAATTTGTATTTTGAAATGTGTTTCGGGCGACATCTCACAGTGATGCAATCAATGAAGTCATTCGAGAATTTGAAACAAACTTTGTTTGAAATGGACCATTTTGAGTGAATAAAAGTTGCAACACCTCCACCACACTTTTTCTTGGAACAAATACGGTCTTGTCGAAAAACATTGAAATTGTTTAGAGACACAATATTGTCATCGTATGAGTCATGGAGCCAGGTTTCTTGCAGAGTGACAATACCAGTATTGTGGTAGGTACTAGAAGACAACAGAGACTGAAAATCCAGAATTTTATTAGGCAGGGACCGGCAGTTGGTACTAATGATAACTGGAACAGTGGTGTGATGTATGGGTGTAGATTTTAAGGCACGCTGCCAACCTCCATGGTGCTTTTTCTTGAGTTTATTGCAAATATGAAAGTTTTTGGGTTTAAAACGTTTTATAAAATCCCGGGTAGATAATACGATTAGAATGCATAATGTGATATGTATTATATATTATATATATATTTATATTATTATTATCATTGTGTGTAAACTTCGCCTGAAATATAATTATACTTTATTCGATGTTATCGCACTTTAGTATTTCTGCTCACTATCAAACTTGGACACATACACACATACATACACTCACAAGAAAACTGACTGTTATTGTCTATTGTAATTCATATATAAATGTACGATAGTACAGCTATGAAAATGAAAATCGTCGAAAAGAGAATTTTCTTCGCTAAATTCTTAGTTTTATGTCGCAATGGGGATTATCAATTTAACTTATATTGTTAATTTTAGATACAATGGCATGTCACTTAATTGTCTATTCACATGTTTATCCTATGTCTTAATGATTGTACATTTGGTATGCATTAAATTGACAACTACCATGGAAGTGGAGCAATAAGAAGCGCGATCATTGAACATCTGATCGATAATGATCACCCTATCTATATAGCCTCCACCTTTAAAGTCATCTACAAGGCGAAACTAAACCTACCCAAATCCCTACGTACCCGACTCATCTGTAATTGTTGAAGCTTTGGCTATCGAAACAGCAAAAGCCAGATCTCTGTTACGGAAAAAAGTTCGTTCAACCCCTCTAACTTTCATGGTCTTAATTCTCTATGCTAAAGTATGGTGTGGTGAGAGCAGGCTACTAGCCGATTGGTTGACACTAATCTACGTTAATGTCTAGGTCACTAATATGGGCCCGTGAGAAAAATATGAACAAGGCTGATTCAACAACCAATCACAGCAAAGTTAACGTGGCAAAATATGATTCGCAGATAGAGAACTCTATTTGTCGAGGAATCCCGAAACAACCAGTCAGAACCTGCGTTTGTCTGTCTAACTTCTGATAAACAACCAATCAGATGACTGCGCTTGTCTATAATAATGTATGTTGAAATATGTATAAACACGTGTTGATTTTCATAATAAAACGATCTGTTGCTTCGCCCTTGTCTTCTGTTGTTACAATGGTAACCCCAATCGTATTTTAGCTCTACCAATTTTCTATTTATTTCATTTTGTCCATTCACTTTGTATTCTCTTCCTTATTACATCAATTTGTTTTCTTTTACTACTCTCACTTTGAATTGTCCCCGGTATTATTTCACTTGTTCCACTTGTCATTCTAAATCAATTCTTTTTCACATTGTAATTCTATGCTATTAAATTTCACACATTATTACGTAAATTTTTGTTGTTGTTGTTTTATTCGATTTGTCCACTAATCCTATATTGCGCACCCTTTTTCAAGATCTATCCATCCTATGAATTATTCTATGTATGGAAGATTTTACCATGCTGACATCAGTTAGAGGACCATTGGAAAACCTGGAGTACTGGACAGCTGTTTCCTCCGTCCTAGTTCGGAGCTCTTCAGCAGTACGCACCCATCGGCTTTCGAACCCAGGACCTTCTGGTTACTCTAAGCGAGCTCGTAGACCATTGAGCCACTGGACCCGATCCAATGATCTTTGAATTCTAACTTCGCCAATTCACTACATAACGCGACCACTTCGCGAAGTCTTCTTCGATGAGTGACTGCCTCATCTTCACCTTTTTTTTTCATATAAATGAATTGACAAGTAAATATATGATCACTTTGTTCGAAAAGTGTTGCACAAATACAATCACATTTTTCAGACAATCTCCGTCTTTTGATACAGAAAGGAGACAAAATTTGCAGTATAAAATCATATCATCATGCTATTTCATAAGTGTTTTCATCAGCATCCTATCCTATTGTATGGTTTGTGCAATTACATATATGAG